>CM071925.1:41036917-41636917 GCA_016081115.2 Rehmannia glutinosa | reverse complement strand
ATTCCCATCATATGTGTTTCTTTGATAAAACTTAAGGGTTTTTGGTAGCTCTGTTTGTTCTTTATAGTACTTTGTTTGGGAGTTTGCCGAGGAACTCTGATTTCTTCTCACCGCCTCGCAAAGATACTCAATCGGCCGCTTTTTCCTTTTCCTTTATATTCAAGGCTAGTTTGTTTGTGATTGTGCTTTGGAGTGAATGTTGGTGCAACATTTGGTGTCCTGGATTTTTGAGATGCTTCATTACTTGAAGATCCTTTTTCCAAAATCACTCTGGGAGTTTGACTGTGTGCAAAGGAATTGAATCCTATGCCAGTTTTATCTCCACACTCTTTTTGGCTCATTACAAGGTCATCCAATGATTTAGATGCCTTTGTGAATGATGCAATCAAATTTTTGAGATCATTTTCCCTATTTTCTATAGCATCTATCTCTGCTATTAGTTTTGCATTTTCACTCTTCACTTTTGTTCTCATCCTATGTGACTTAGAGTACTCAGCTCCTTAGTACCGCGAGTTTTGGCTTTTGAGTGGCTTTTTTCCTCATTTAATAGTGTGTGTGAGGATTTAATGTTCTCAAAATCTTTCATCATTTTGCCTAATGAATCATAAAGATAAGTGGGTGATGATATGTGTGTGTCACAATCACTATCACTAGATTCTGAGTGAGATGAGTTAGAGTGTACCTCATCTTCTTGATCAGGTTGATCTTGTTCTTTAGCCATTAGACATATCATTGCTTCTTCTTCAGAGTCACTTGAGTAGTCAGCTTCACTACTCTCTGAGTCTGCTGCTTCTTTCGACTCAGCTGTTTTGACTAAAGACTTAACTCGACTATGATTTGTTTTCAGCGGAAGACTTAACACCCTTGAACTTGGTTATGTTTGTTTTAATACTTGGTTTTAGCACTCAGTTGATTATCAATTGGATAGCAAATTTATCAGCAGATATAAAAATAAGATGCATAAATTAAAGTGTTGAAATGTAAATGACACAATAAGTTTTTATAGAGGTTCGAAGTTGGGGTAATTCTTCTACTCCTCTCTTCTCCAACTCCTGGAGGAATCCACTAAGTATTGATCAATATACAGAGTGGTTAACAGTCCAGATACAAGTCTTGATCACACAGTTGACTTGATCCTTTGGGACTCAGTTTGGAGATGCCTTGGTCACACAGCTGGCTTCTCGTACGACTCAGCTTCTTCACAGGGCACCTACCTTGCTACTGCAGCCCACTTGCTTAATTTCCTTGGATTTGATCATGAAGCCCTCCCAAATAGCTTAAGCTTGGTTCGACCTTGAACCTTTCTACAATCCTTCGTGGAATGTAGACCCCTTGATTCTTCAAATGGTTCCTCTTCAACTAATAGAAGTTGTCTTTCCTTCACAAAGTGAGTGTTGGATTGATTTCCTTCGTAATACTGAAAGCTTGAGGATTAATCTTGAATGACTTGAGAATATTTTTGGTTACAGTTCAAATGTTTGCTTGAATGTTTTTGGTTCGGTGACCTTCTCTCAAAGTGATTCCTCGCCTTTTATAGTGATCTTTCAAAAATCACCCGTTGAAGAGATAGGCTTATTTTTTAAAAGTCACTTGTGGTCGCTGGCTTGTCTTGTTGCGATCCTTGGAATCGCCATTTCCTCGTATGAATGATTCTTGACTTTTTAGTGTTCGACACAGTGCAGTGCTTCCCATTGGTTTATTCCTTTTACGCTTCAGAACTGAACACTTCAAGAAAGACAATATGGAAGTATTACTTGTTTAAGTAATTCTCTTGATTTACGTAAACGGATCTCTTTCGATTATCTCGACTTGACCGCATTTTCTTGACTTCCCCAGTGACTTGAGTCACTTCCAATCATTGGATGACTCTTCTATCACTTCAACTTGAGACTTGGCTATCTTGAGTTGACTTGACTGATACTTCACTCACCGCATCTCATTGCACCTTCATCGAGTTCCTATCTTCTCTTCTTTGCCATACTCACCGCCTCACACAGAGTCTTCTTCTAGTCTCCATTGTCTTCTTGTTTCGGGCATAGGCGACGTAACTCACTCGACTAACCCTATCTATTACAATGCAATTTACAACTAAAATGGGGTGCCAACTTCCTATTCTAAGTTTTGCATGACATTCATCAAAATCTACAAAATAATTTCCCAACAATTTCCCCATTTTTGATGATGCCAAAACTTAAAACATACAACAATAGTTAAACAAAAAAGATACAAACAGTAAAATGTAGAATCACAGAATGTATGCTTAGAATCGATCTTTTATTGATCATAACATTCTTGTTCTTTACATAGTTTTCTGAGTGTATCGAGCTTGAATCAAAAGAAAATGTATCGAGTTTAAATGGACCTTAAAGTAACCATTGATGTTCTATATCTCCGTAAGTATAGAAATTGTACAATTTTATTCAATGTATAGAAGAGTTACATAAAAATGTATTTACACAAAAAATACACGAAGGGTGGACAACAACACTTCATCTCCTTCGCCTACTTCTTTTTCATCTTCTTGACTCTGTCATCTTTTGACCTTCTTCTCTTTTTCTCATCTTGACCGCCTTCTTCTTTTCATACGCCCTTCTAGCGCTTCATCTCTTCTCACTCTTTCTTGTCTTTCCTCCCATAGCTGAAGTTTGTCTTTTATTTTCCTCTTCAATTATCTTCACATACTCAAAGATTGTTCTTAGCCACTTGCGGGTTGGCTACTTCGCAAATCCAACCCAATAGATCCATCCTTTCTTGCCTTGATCTATATACTCAATATTTTTGGGCGAGGTCTAGGTCCAAACTCTTCCTCCACCTCTGCTTCTTCCTCTTCCTCTGGCGTGTCTTTGTCTTTGGGTCTTCTTTTTCACCGAGTGACTAGCGAGTAACCAGCAGAGAGACGCGATGATGTCATTGCTGTCGGCTTCTTCACATAGTGTGAGACCCTTTCCCCAAGATAAAAATCCCAGGCTTGAGCCGTGGACATATTTGTGAAGTATCCTTCGATGCGAGCGTCTTGAATTCATCAACTGATCTTGGCTCGGTTCCTCCGGCATCCGAAATGGCATAGGTGTCTCTGCCTCATTGGAATGCCTCCATGTTGTTTCGAATATCCATAACTCGGGCATCCATCCTTCCTTCCACTTCCTTAATCCATGCTTCAACTGTCTTTCTCTTTTCACCATAGGTATAGAGAGTGTTGGAGTGGCGAGTCACCGGAGTTTGTTTGATAATATCACCGTCAAGACCTGACAAGACCTTTCCCTTCCCTCAACAGACTTCCCTTTCTTCTCTCTTATTACTTCTTCACCGCTTCCTCCTTCTCGCCTTTAGATCCCTTGAAATACCTTTAGGTATTCCTCTTCCCCTTTTTGGCATCATCAAAGGAGAGAAGAACCCCCGAAACAAACTAGCAAGCAAGAAGTCTAGTGTCTTGATAGCCGGGATTCGCTTTGAATCTGTGCGGAGTATCTTGCACGGAACTCGGAGCGGGTGGCGTTGGATTCAATCATGCTACCAACTTCATCTCGGCCATGAGGAGACTGCATTTTCGATACATATTCTCTTCCACGCCAGAGCTCGTTCTTATTATGTTCATGCACAGCTTTATCTTTGTAGTATGAGATTCATGCATTTGTTCAATGTCTCTTACAATTTTGTCTTTGCATCAAGCATTCTCGGCCCACCGGACTAACAACTTGTTGAACAATGTCCTGAAATATCGAGCTTGTTCCACACGCATTGTTTCTTCTTGTTGCCACCACTCTCCGGATCCGACTATGATGCCACGCAAATCGCCAGTAAGTTGGCGTCTTTGTTATCCAACCTCATGTCCAAAGTGAGGCCTGGTGCCTCTCCATCTTTTCAACTTCAGCGAATAGGGCTTTGAAAACTTCCCGAATCTGCTTGTCTCCTCTATTTCACCGATGGCCAAGCATCAAAAGTCATAGTCACCGGAACAATGGTGTCTAATGGAATAACAGGTCGGTCAGTCTGTGGAAGCACTCGCGATCTCTAGCGATTCTTCGGGAGGTTGGGTACCGCCAGAGAGAAAGAAAATGATTCTACAAAAGGATCATCACGGGCAAATCGAATCGTTCAATGATAATTGGTGCTCGTGAAGTCCCTTGTGGAGTCGAACCTGCTGCGACTTGGGGAGCCCGCGCGGTGGACTCTGTTTGATTGTGGTCTGTTGTGAAGTCGACCCGACTTCTTGCCGAGCCTCACTATCTCAACAACTTCGCCGGTCTTAACTGGTTTTTCCAAATGAGTTTCATCGGTCCTCGGCCTTATCGGAAGTGTCATCGGACGATGATGAGATTTCCATGGGTGGCTCATCATCAAAGTTGAATGTTTGACGAGCGATCTTGAGGTCGAGACTTACTCATGGTTGGAACATCCTCACCGAGTCTTTTGGATCGATCCACGGGGATGACTCGGCTTCATCGTCTCCTTCCGATCCCAAAAAGGTTACATCGGGATTATCCCGGGAATCGTGAAGGGCACTTATCTCCTTTTGTGATGGATCAATGATAGCAGGGGAGGGATGTTCTATGCTTCGGTTTCTCTACTCCTGAAGTCTCAACCTCCCGTTGGCCTTCATTACCTCCTGCGATCCCAATCGCTAGCCGAGGTCTGGACATCCCTTTCGGCATGTGTCACTGTCTTGGGGTCTTTCGAGGTGGCATCCATTGAGTCTCAACTCCATGGATTGCACTTTCATCGCCAGTGTTAACTCCCAAGGTAGTTCCTTCATGTGCCTCGACGCATCGCCAGCGTCATTGGCCTTCGAGCGGTTGGCACCTCACCGAGACATCTCAATTGTTGAGCCTCGTTGATGACAACTTGTTGTGTATTCTATGATCGCCTTCTCCACTTCACCTCCGAGATTCATTGTGGAGTCAGTGCAAAGATCCTCCGACCTTGCCGCAGTGGAGGAGGGAGTTTCCCCACCGGTTGGCACACCACCGAGTGACTTGAATGGGGTCACTCGTCTCCGGACTCCCTACTGCTCCCATGGAGTATGCACGGCCGTTGGGGCGGTGGTAAGACACCTTCATTAGGGGTTGGCTCGATTGGGGTTCCCACACTCCCGTTTCATCGCCGATTCCTTAACACCTTCCTCCGAATGAGCTAGGAAGTGGTGGCAGCGACAACGATTGCAATATGCCGCACCACTCCCATAGGATCTATCTCCACTTGTGATTTGGAGGACTCTCATGGTCCCTCCATCATTCTTTGCTCATGTAGGATTCTCGGATTCTTGCATTGATTGCTGCATTTGCAACTCTTCTATGGCAAAGAACAGGTCCGAGATCCTCATCACTTTCTCGATAGAATGTCGAGATGAGGATGTGTATGTTCTATGGTGCCGGTGAGAGGGCAAATGTCTTTGGCCTTCTCACGTGCCTCGGCCTTCTTCTCGCAATCTTTCTTTCTCCTTCTCTTTAAAGATATTTAGAATATCCAAATAGTTTTCTTCATCAAGAGCTTGACCACATTGGTCACTCCAAGAAAGTTCAATAGTTCATCTTCTTCTCCGATAAACACAGTCTTTGGAACTTTTCCCTGGATCGACTCAACTTCCACTTCCTCCACTCTCAGACGATTTTGGATGTCGGACAAGGTGGGGATAGGATCATCACATCATCATCATTTCTATCATCTTCTTCTTGATGTCCCTCGCTCTCGGGGATAGAAGGTAGCAAGCTCGTGCTCCATACCGTTAGTGCCGCGTTGCGGGGAGGGGATACAACCCCAACAGGCGTAGTTTGCTTTCTCGGCTACTTCTTGTGTCTCAGCTATTCGAACTACAAATGGGTCTTGATTTGCCTCTGTGATCGCCTTTAGCAGACTTGGCTTCATCAATAATTTCGGAGACTCTACTTCTCCAAATAGTCTCCGATATCTGTTTTCACCGAGTGGTCGACCTCGGCCCGATTTCTCAAGCTCGGGCGCTTGAAGATTCTTCTTCTTCTCTTTGTTTGTACCGGAGGGATTTACTCGTTGAGATAAGGTTTCTTCAATGTCTGGCGGCGGGGCCGGTGCCGCTTCTTCTTCTTCGAGGAGCTAGCCGTCTTGCTTATCGATTCTCCTTTTCTTGACCACCGGATAAGGTATTTGAGATTCCTTCTCATTGCAGGGCGCAGGGCAGGAGAAAGATTTCTTTTTCTTTTGCTTTGCAGGGGCGTGATCTTCTTGGCAGTGCGGGAGAGCCTTTTTTGAGGAGGGGAGACAAGATCATCGTGGTCTGGCCGATTCCCCCTCACTCGTGACGCCTCTCTTAGCGTAGGCTCTCTTCTCATGCGCCGAGAGGTTTGATCGAAACATCCTCTTGTTCACATGGAACGCCTTTCCATGTCGAAGAGGACTCCTTTACTTCCATCATCCGCCAATCACCAGCCGTATCCCGAGGAACCTCCAAACGTACCATCCTCCTTGAAGGATTTGTTCCCAATATTCGGTAGAGTCTGTCAGTATACAAACTCAGCCAATTCACTTTCTTCTCTTTAATGATCGCACCATCACGATCAATTTTGCTTTGGACAAGCGGTCAAAGTCGCCAAATTTAATGTCTATGCATTTGGCAACAACGTCCGACAATTTGTGGTAGTCCTCTTTCAAGAGCCTCTTATTAGTCTTTATAGACTACTTTCGCAAGACATAGTCGGACTTGGCTACTTTATTCCAAGCGGCTAGGTCGACATCGCTTCATAAATTTCCTGCACTCCTTCCACCGGCAATAAGTAGTGTTCGCGGATCCTTGGCGTAATGGTGAACTCCTTTCCATGAACAGAGGACTTGATGCCCTCATCGTGAACTCCGTTCACATAGAATCGTGCGACCTCTTCTACGTAGGTCATAGGAACTCCATCGTCAAAAATGGTTTTAATCCGATTTTTCCACTTATCAAAGCAATCTTCTTCACGAGGGTGTCGTCGGACCCTTGTTTAACCATACCATCGAAATCCACAGTAGACCCGGTGTGGATTTGCTTTCCTAGCTTGACAAAATCATGAGTAGATGCCATTTCGAGATGTTTTACCGAACGAAACTTGAAAAAATGATTTGAGGATTGATAGGGTTTTGAGAGAAAATTTTTCTTTTGCTTTTGATAGAGAGATGAAATGCTTTTTGGTAAGGTGAGAGAGAAATGGACGAAATGGTTTAAGTATGGTTCATGAAAGGACGTGCGGGAGGTTTTTGAAATTTGATCAAAATCAACGGCTTAGATCTTGCACGCCGATTTACATTTAATGTCTCGCATTTAATGCGGCAGCATTTATATCCAATCATAAGCTTGGTGTGCAGCTTTTGCCTGTACACGTCATAATTATCTTGACGCGTCATTCTTAAAAACATTCCCGCTTTGTAAAACGACCGCGTTTTTGTCACTTTGCTCATAAATGACTCGACTTACTCTCCTTAGCGATTCAATCCTTCTTCTCACTCCTCTCCTAGTGACTCACCGTCAAACCTAATTCGACATCTGGTGACTTTCCGATCTGGTGATTCACTTAGCTGAATTACGAATTCAGCTCTTTTTTCCTCTTTTCATGTTTCATCTCTTTTCTTTGAGTCTTCTGAGTGTCAACTCAGCTCAATTAACCCTAACTCATGCTTGAGTTCTTCAAATCTTGACTCACATAATGGTTTTGTGAATATGTCGCCTAACTAACTTATCGGTTGAAATATATTCCAAGGTGATGTCCTTCTTTTCAACATGGTCTCTTATGAAGTGATATCTCGACATCGATATGCTTTGTTCTTGAGTGAAACACGGGATTTTGAGTGATTGCAATTGCACTTATGTTATCACACATGATTGGATTTTCTTTTTCTTCAACTTCATGGTCTCTCATTTCTTGTCTCATCCATAGGACTTGGGCCAATTTGCCCACATATATGTATTTTGCTTTATCCTTGGTGGCTATTGAATTTTGCTTTTTGCTAAACCAGGAAATTAGCCTATTTCCATGCATTTGACACGTGCACAGGTGCTCTTCTTCCCACAACTCTACATCCAAAGATAGTCGAGTCGAATAACCAATTAGTTTGAATCCGCCTTCATTTGGATACCATAAGCCAACTTCCCCGGCTTCCTTTCAAATATCTCATGATCCTCTTGGCTGGATCATGTGGCTTTCTTTTGGAGCGATTGAAATCTTGCAAATATCACTTACAACAAAGGTGATGTCGGCAATCTCCTTCAAGAGATAGAGCAATGATCCAATAAGTGCTTTGTATCTTGTTTGATCTACGAGCTTGCCATATCCATGCATCCATATCCATTTTGACTGATGTATTCATTGGTATTTTCACATAGGACTTCTCTTCCATACCAAATTTCTTCATTAAGTCTCCGGTGTATTTTGTCGACTTATGAAGGTTCCATCCTTCAAATTGTTTCACTTGAAGTCCAAGGAAGAATGTCGGCTCTCCCATCATACTCATTTCGAATTTGCTTTGCATGAGATTTGAAAATTTATCACACAACTCTTTGTTTGTGGATCCAAAAATGATGTCATCCACATATATTTGAACAAGCGCAATGCTCTTCCCATCTTGAATTCTCAAGAGTGTTCTATCCACTTTGCCTTTTGTGAATCCATTCTCAGTCAAGAATTGTGATAATGTATCATACCTTGCTCTGGGTGCCTGTTTCAACCCATATAGAGCTTTCTTGAGTTTGTATACTTTATCTCCAAGAGTCTTCTGCTCAAATCCTGGAGGTTGTTCAACATACACTTCTTCTTCCAATAAACCATTAAGAAATGCACTCTTTACATCCAATTGATATACAATAAAGTTCTTGTGAGTCAGATAGGCAAGAAACATCTTTATGGCTTCCAATCTTGCCACAGGAGCAAATGTTTCATCAAAATCTATCCCTTCTTCTTGGCAATATCCTTTGGCTACCAATCTTGCTTTGTTTCTTACCACAGAACCTTCCTCATTCATCTTGTTTCTGAACACCCATTTAGTGCCAATAATATTTTGATGGGTAGGTCTTTGAACCAATTCCCACACTTTATTTCTTTCAAATTGATTCAACTCTTCTTGCATGGCTTGAATCAATGTGTGTCATCCAATGCTTGTGACACATCTTTAGGCTCCATTTGTGAGATGAAGCATGTGAAAATTGCTTCTTGTTGAGTTCGATCTCGTTTTGACACCTTCTCTTACATCTCCAATGACTAGTTACGTGGATGGTCTCTCGGCCATCTTACATCAGTTGGAGTAAGTTAGCCGGATTGATCGTCTTGCAAACATGTTGTTTTGATCAGCTCTCTCATCATCACTTAGTCAGCAGATTTTCCAAATTTTTTTGAGACTCATCTATCTCATCTTCATCCGGGTGTATAATTCCAAATTCGGCTTCTACATAGGGACTTTTCTGCATGGTTGGTTGATTCACTTATCACCGACTCTTCAATGTCTTCTCCATTTACATTTGGCTCATCAAACACCACATGGATGGATTCTTCCGTAACCATAGTCCTTGTTGAGTACTCAGAGGCTTTGCTTTTTGAGTATCCCAAGAAGATACCTTCATCGACTTTAGCATCAAAAGCCTTTAAATTATCTTTGCCATTGTTATCGATGAAGCATTTGCATCTAAATATTCTAAAATATGCAACATTCGGCTTTCTCCCCTGTCCCGATCTCATAGGAGTCTTTGTCGGTGTCTACTTATCATGCATCTATTTTGAGTATAGCATGTTGTGTTTATTGCTTGACCCAAAATCTTTTAGGTAGCCCCCGTTGGCTAGCATGGTCCTTGCTTTGCTTCTTTGAGAGTTCTATTTCTTCTTTCTGCAACTCCATTTTGTTGTGGAGTCCTTGCTGCAGAGTGATTATACCATTGACAAATTCAGTTCCTCTGTCAGATCTTATTTTGATAATGGTTTGACTCTTCTCATTTTGGATTATTTTCATCAGCTGTGGTAGTTTCTGCAGAGTTTCTTTCTTCTTACACATGAATATTGTCCATGTATATCTTGAGTAGTCATCTACTACCACCAAGGTGTATTTCTTCCCACTTATGCTAGCTGGTTCAACTGGACCAAATAGATCCATATGTAGCAGGTGTTATATTCTTGATGAAGATGGACATGTCTTTTCTTTGAATGATGATTTGATTTGCTTTCCCATCTGGCATGCATCACATACACTTTCCTTCTTGTATACTAGACTGCTTCTCGCAAGCTTGTTAATTGTTTTGAAATTCAGGTGACTCAGCTTCTTGTGCCACAACCAACTTGATTTGGTTGTGCTCTTTGCTAGTAGAAAGAGCTTGGTGTTGCGATTGACCAATCTACCACATACATGTTCTTTTGTCTCGCATCCTTGCAACACAACTTTATTGGATTCAGTGTCCTTGATTTGGCATATACCCATGTTGAATCCAACATTATAACCCTTGTCACAAAGTTGGCTGATGCTTAGCAAGTTGAAGTTGAGTCCTTCAACATATGCAACATCTGAGATTTCTAATCCATTTTTCTTGATGGATCCAAAGGTGCCCTTATTTCTCTTGGAGCTTCATTTCCTCCAAATATGACTTTTGCACCTCGACTTCCTTGAATTTTGATAGATTTTTCTTGTTTCTGTCATGTGCCTGGAACAGCCACTATCCATGTACCAGTTCCTTGGCACTCAGCTGTTCCTTGAACCCGCAATCAAGGAAATTAAGTTTTAGGTACCCATACTTGTCTGGGTCCTGAGGGGTTAGTATTGTAAGATGATCCAACCAACCTATAGCCAAATGATTTGAATCTAAGGGGTTTCCATCTATCGATGCCATAATCATAATTAATTTTGGCAAATTGCTTGGGGTTTTAGGTTCATACATTGTCTCTTTTGTCTCGTATGCTGTGTATGTGTTTTAGCAATTGCCTTCTTTGGGTAGGCCGTGATGTCTCTGAATGTAGTGCCTTGGTGCAAATGTGTGTTGGTAAAAGCCTTATTTCTTTGGAATGGCTTTTCTTTGAGTTCTGGCCTTTGCCACTTAGGCTTATATTCCACAGATCTTTGCTGATAGTTCACATTATTCCAATCAGCTTGGCTTGGGTAGTTTCTACCATTCCCATCATATATATTTCTTTTATAGAATTTTTGGGACTTTTGGTAGCTCTGTTTCTTCTTTACAGAGTATTTCCTATTTGGAGTTTCTTTGAGGAACTCTACTGGATTTCTTCTCACTTTGTCCTCTCAAAGACACTCAACCGGCACTTTCCTTTTCCTTTATAACCAAGGCCGTTTGCTTGTGATTGTGCTTTTGAATAAATGTGTGTGTACCATTTGGAGTTTTGGATTTTTGAGATACTTCATTACTTGAAGATCCTCTTTCCAAAATCACTTTTGGAGCTTGACATAGCACGAGAGAATTAAATCCTAAGCCTGTCTTGTCTCCATAATCTCTTTGACTCATAATAAGGTCATCCAAGGATTTAGATGCCTTAGTGAATGAGGCAATCACATTTTGAGGTCATTCTCCCTCTTTTCTAGAGCAGCGATTATTTACGCTATTAGCTTAGCATTTTCAGCCTTTAGACTTTTATTCTCATCGGCTATTTGACTTACATTTTCGGCTCCTTAGTCACCGAGAGTTTTTGCTTTTGAGTAGGTTGTTTTCCTCATTTAGTAGTGTGTGTGGGGATTTAATGTGTTCAAAGTCTTTCATCATTTTGCCTAATGAATCATAAAGATCGAGTGGGTGATGAAGTGTGTGTGTCACGATCACTATCACTAGAATCGAGTGTGATGAATTAGAGTGTACCTCATCTTCTTGGTCGGTTGGTCTTGTTCCTTGGCCATTAAAATGGATCAAGGCTTCTTCTTCGAGTCACTTGAGTAGTCGACTTCACTACTCTCTCTCAATCAAGTGTGTCTTTTGACTTGGGCACATGGCGATCTCTGCAGCCAACATTGCCTTTTTCTTTTCTTGTCTTCTTTCTCTCAAGACCTTTCTTTCCTCTTCATTCCTGTATTTGTTGACTACGAGGATATGGGCAATCAATGGCATAGTGACCTGGTTGTCTGCGGTTCAAAGATAGATTTTCAACCTTTTGATCACTCTTTCCATTCTTGGATTGTCGACCCTTTGATATTCAACTTTTTGATGCTCTGCTCTCTTGGTTGACCTATCTTCCCTTGACTTGGAGGAGCCGAGTGTCTTCGGAGGATTCGCCCTTGCCTCTCTTGTAGTTCTTATTGAAGAACTTGTTAAACCTTTTAACCATCGGGGTTATTTCCTCTTTTAATGACTTTTTGACCTCCTCTTTTGCCATCCTTAACAATTAGAGCGATTGTTTTGGGCACATCTGTCTCTCTCCTGGTCTTTTCTTCTCACTCAAATTTGTAGGCTTTGAGATCTTAGAATAGCTCATGGTTGGATGTCTTGATAGGTCCATGGAATGTCTCGAGTGCCATGACCTTCATTTCCCATTCAGTGGGAGACTTCTTAGAATCTTCATACATATTTCCTTCTGTGTATATTCTTTTCCAAGTGTAGATAGCTGGGTAATTTCGTGAACCGAGCATCCAGTTGATCCAAGGTCTCTCCTGTGAGCATTTTAAAATTCTCAAATTTACGTAAAAGAACCGATAGTTTATTTTCCTTGATTTGCTCTGAGCCTTCACAAATCAATGTTAGCTTGTCCCAAGTCAATGTTAGCTTGTCCCCGATTTCTTTATCTTTTTTGCAACCATTTGTCCATGGGGAGCAACATCCTCTTCACCTTCATTGCAGCTCTCTTTACTTTGTGTTCACTTTTAAGATTTGCGAGGCCCATCCTCTATCACTATCCACATCTCATCGTGTAATGCTGATAGATGAGCCTGCATACGAATTTTCCAATCATCAAATTCTTCAATTGTGAACATAGGTATGCGTGTCAAATTTGCTTCCATGATAATAACTTTGCTGAGTAAAAGAGTTTTGAAAGATTGAGTACTAAAACAAGCTTTGAAAAATTTGGAGATCTAGTTCAAGAACTGGTCATGCGGAAGGCTCAATGAACCAACCGCTCTGATACCACTTGTAGGTCCCAAGGGGTGTGAGTGTAAGGTTTAGAAGGGGGGGTTGAATAAACCTTACCAACTTTTCAATTAGTCCTTTCAAATATTCAGAGTTAGTACTTCACAGATGTGTCCTTGATGGACAACTAAGTTAGTTAATCAAATAGAGTTAGTCACTCAACGCACTTCGATCAAACTCGTTGATAGAATAACTCAATTGTTTTGACTAAAGACTTAACTCGACGTGATTTGTTTTCAGCGGAAGACTTAACACCCTTGAACTTGGTTAAGTTTGTTTTAATACTTGGTTTTAGCACTCGATTGATTATCAATTGGATAGCAAATTTATCGTGAGATATAAAAATAAGATGCGAGAAATTAAAGTGTTGAAATGTAAATAACACAATAAGTTTTTATAGAGGTTCGAAGATGGGGTAATTCTTCAACTCCTCTCTTCTCCAACTCCCCGGAGGAATCCACTAAGTATTGATCAATATACAGTGGTTAACAGATCCCGAGATACAATTCTTGATCACACAACGGTGACTCGATCCTTTGGGACTCGATGCCGAGATGCCTTGGTCACACACAACCGGCTTCTCGTGCGACTCGCCTTCTTCTTCACAGGCGCTTGCCTTGCTACTACAACCCACTTGCTTAAGTTTCTTGGATTTGATCACGAAGCCCTCCAAATAGCTTAAGCTTGGTTCGACCATGAACCTTTCTACAATCCTTCGTGGAATGTAGACCACTTGATTCTTCAAATGGTTCCTCTTCAACTAATAGAAGTTGTCTTTCCTTCACAGTGAGTGTTGGATTGATTTTCTTCGTAATATAGGCTTTAGGATTAATCTTGAATGACTTGAGAATATTTTTGGTTACTGATTCAAATGTTTGCTTGAATGTTTTTGGTTGAGTGACCTTCTCTCGGAGTGATTCCTCGGCCTTTTATAGTGATCTTTCAAAAATCGCCGTTGAAGAGATAGGCTTATTTTTGAAAGTCACTTGTGGTCGTTGGCTTGTCTTGTTGCGATCCTTGGAATTGCCATTTTCTCGTATGAATGATTCTTGACTTTTTCGTGTTTTGACACAGTGCGGTGATTCCCATTGGTTTATTCCTTTTGCACGCTCGAACCGAGCACTTCAAGAAAGACAAGATGGAAGTATTACTTGTTTAAGTAATTCTCTTGATTTACGTAACGGATCTCTTTCGATTATCTCGACTTGACATTTCCCTTCCCCAGGTGACTCGAGTCGACTTCCAATCATTGGATGACTCTTCCGTCACTTCAACTTGAGACTTGGCTATCTTGAGTTGACTTGATCGATACTTCACTCACCATCTCGATTGCACCTTGATTGAGTTCCTATCTTCTCTTCTTTGCCATACTCAAATGCCTCACAAGAGTCTTCCTTCTAGTCTCCGGTTGTCTTCTTGCGTGTTCGGGCATAGGCGACTTAACTCGGCTCGACCAACCCTATCTATTACAATGCAATTTACAACTAAAATGGGGTGCCAACTTCCTATTCTAAGTTTTGCATGGCATTCATCAAAATCTACAAAATAATTTCCCAACACTATTTTTGTGTGTTCATCTTTATCCAGACTAATAAATAGTATATCATGGGAACTGATTTTATCGATGTAATTCATATTTTACATTTTATATATTTCAGATATTTACAAATGAACTGATCATAAGTTCTGATTTCATATTTTATTCGCTATAATTCTCTTTATTGTACTAAGAATTGCTCCCATCTTTTCAGGTTGTTTTACCCGAGGGGTTGAATGATGTTTCAGGACGTGTTTGTTTTATTTTCACTAGCAGTCATTAGATTTTATTTATAAACATTAATAGTAAGGATTTGCAATGTAAGTTGACAAATTGGGAACTATGAGGATGTTGCAACATTAAGGCTTTTAAGTACTCGTTTCTATAGCTACATTTTAGCCTTCACAAACGAGCTTTCAGCTCTTGGGAAAGAATATACCCAAAAGCAAATGTGTATGAAGATCTTAAGAAGCCTCCCAGCTGAATGGGAAATGAAGGTTAAGGCCCTGAGACACTCAATGGAACTCTCAAGAACATCTAACCATGAGCTATTCTCAGACCTCAAAGCCTATGAGTTTGAGCTGAAAAGGAAAGAGCAAGAGGAGACAACTGTACCCAAGACAGCTGCATTAATGGCTAGTGATGGAAAGAGAGCTGAGCCAAAGAAAGCCCTAGACCAGGAGGAAATGGCCCTTATGGTCAAAAGATTCATCAAGTTCTTTAATAAGAACTATAAAAGGAATAAGGGTGGGACCTCCAGGAGACATTCAGCTCCTTCCAAGTCATGGGAAGATAGGCTTTCCAAGAGAGCTGAGCATCAAAGGGTTAACTATCAGAGAGCTGATAATCCAAGAGCGAGATAGAGTGATCGAGAGAGTTGAGAACCTGTGTTGGAACTGAGACAACTAGGACATTTTGCGATTAATCGTTTCTTATCCACCATTCAACAAGTATAAGAATGAGGAAGAAAGAAAAGTCTTGAGGAAAGAAGACAGAAAAGAGAAAAGCCATGTTAGCCTTTGAGATCTACGAGATAGTCAAGTCCAAAGAAGCGGCGCAGACTCGAGAAAGTAGTGAACCGGACTACTCAAGTGATTACGAGGAAGAGGCTATGATCTCGCCTCATGGCTAAAGAACAAGATCAACCAGATCAAGAAGATGAGGTACATTCTAACTCATCTCATTCAGATTGAATTGATAGTGACTCAGATACACACACTTCATCACCCACTGATCTTTATGATTCATTAGGCAAAATTATGAAAGATTTTGAACACATAAAATCCTTTCACACAATTTTAAATGTGGAATACAACCAACGTAAAAGTCAAAACTCACAGCTGACTAAAGAGCTGAGTACTCTGAGTCAAATAGCTGATGACAACACTAAGCTGAAGGCTGAAAATGCCAAGATCATAGCATAGTTAGCTGCTACAGAAAAAAGAGAAAAAGATCTTAAAAATGTGATTGCCTCATTTACAAAATCATCCAAATAAAGGAAAGGAAAATGTACCCCGAGAATCTTTGAGAGGACAACTAAGAAAAAATCCAAATCGAGTTCCTCAATAAACTCCAAATAGAAAATACTCTGTGAAATGCAAACAGAGCTACCAAGAATCCCGAAATTTCACCGAGAAAATACATATGATGGGAATGGTAGAAACTATCCAAACTATGCTTTGATTAGAATAATGTGAAACATCAAAGAAAGACCTATGGAATACAAGCCAAAATGGCAAATACATACACCTCAACAAAGGTCATTCCAAAGGCAAAAGAGCTATTATCAGCACACATACACACCTAAGCACTACCCTCATAAATACCACAACTACCCCAAGAAAGCAATTGCTAAAACACACAGGCATACAGACAAAAGAGACAAATGTATGATCCTAAAACCCCAAGCAATTTGCTAAAGTGCATTATGATTATGACACTAATAGATGGCAACCTCTTGAGAGTCAAATCATTTGGCTATATGTTGGTTGGAACATCTTATCGCACTAACCCCCCAGGACCCAGACAAGTATGGGTACCTAAATAACGAAGTGCTAAAAATAAAGTGTTTAAAACAAGCTAAAATCAAATCAAAGGGTGCTAAGTCTTCCGCTGTTAAAAACCAATCAGCCAAGTTAAGTATTTGGCTTGAGTAGCTGTTATACTATCAACACTCTATCAAGTCTGTTGAGTGGGTAACTTAGCTAAAAGCCAACTTAGTCACAATCAAGGACACAACTATTTGAGTCAACTCTGTTGAATTATTTTAAAAGGATTAAATCACAAATTTGTTAAGGTTTATTCAACCCCCCTTCTAAACCTTACTTTACACCCCTTGGGACATACAAGTGGTATCAGAGTGGTTGGTTCATTGATCCTTCCGCACCGGTTATTGAACTAGATCTCTATCTTTTCAAAAGTTTTTTAACTCTCGTGTTTCAAAGTCATTCACTTTTAAGCAAAATTATTATCATGGAAGCAAATCTAACGCCTATTCGCATGTTCACTGTTGAAGAATTTGATGATTGGAAAATTTGTATGGAGGCTCATCTATCTGCATTACATGATGAAATGTGGCTTGTGATAGAGGATGGGCCACTACAAATACTCAAAGTGAACACGATCAGAAGAAGAGCAAATTGCAATCAAGGAGAAGAAGTCTGGCTGAAGGAAGACCACCATGGTTGAAAAACCAAGGATCGAGTGGACTAGTAAGAATAGAAAGAGATACAACCTGAACAATATGGCCAAGGACATTCTCTACAAAACATTGGACAAAGTCATGTTCAATTAAGTCAAATCTTGCAAATCTGCAAAAGAGATTTGGGAAAAGCTGACCTAAATTTGTGAAGGATCAGAACCAATTAGGAAAATAAATTAGTTGTTGTTGTACAATAATTTGAAATTTTCAAAATACTTGCAGGTAAAACTCTGGATCAACTGGATGCCAGATTTACTAAGATTACAAATGAACTTTCAGCTTTTGGGAAAGAGCACAAAAGAAAATGTGTATGAAGTTCTTAAGAAGCCTCCCAGCTGAATGGGAAATGAAGGTTATAGCTCTAAGACATTCAATGGACCTCTCAAGAACATCTAACCATGAGCTATTCTCAGACCTCAAAGCCTATGAGTTTGAGCTGAGAAGAAAAGAGCAAGAGGAGATAGTTGTGCCCAAGACAGCTGCACTAATGGCCAGTGAAGGGAAAAGAGCTGAGCCAAAGGAAGCTATAGACCATGAGGAGATTGCCCTGATGGTCAAAAGATTCAACAAATTCTTTAATAAGAACTATAAAAGAAACAAGGACGAAACCTCCAGAAGACATTCAACACCTTCCAAGTCAAGGGAAGATAGGCCTCCCAAGAAAGCTGAGCATCAAAGGGTTGAATATTAGAGAGCTGATATTCCAAGAGCAGACATAACTGATCAAAGAGCTGAGAACCTGTGTTGGAACTGCAGACAACCAGGACACTTTGTTGTTGACTGTTCCTATCCACCAGTCAACAAGTACAAGAATGAAGAAGAAAGAAAAGTCTTTAGGGAAAGAAGACAGGAAAAGAAGAAAGCCATGTTAGCTGCTGAGACTGCTGAGACAGTCAAGTCCAAAGAAGCAGCAGACTCAGATAGTAGTGAAGCTAACTACTCAAGTGACTCTGAGGAAGAGGATATGATCTGCCTCATGGCTAAGGAACAAGATCAACCAGATCAAGAAGATGAGGTACACTCTAACTCATCTCATTCTGATTCAAGTTATAGTGATTGTGATACACACACTTCATCACCCACTGATCTTTATGATTCATTCGGCAAACTGATGAATGATTTTGAACACATAAAATCCTCACACACTATTCCATGTGAGGAAAACAGCCAACTTAAAAGCCAAAATTCACAGCTAACTAAATAACTGAGTGCTCGGAGTCATATGGCTGATGAAAACACTAAGCTGAAGGCTAGAAATGCAAAGATCACAACAGAGTTAGCTGCTATAGAAAAGTGGGAGAAAGATCTTAAAAATGTAATTGCCTCACTTACAAAGGCATCTAAATCATTGGATGATTTTATTATGAGTCAAAAAGAATGTGGACATAAGACAGGCATATGATCTAATTCCTTTGAGCATAGTCAAACTCCTAGAGTGATTTTGGAAAAAGGATCTTCAAGCAGTGAAGCATTCCAAAAACCCAAAACACCAATTGTTGCACCCACATTCACTCCAAAGGACAATCATAAAAAAACAGGCCTTGGATACAAAAGGAAATAAAAACAACCAGTTGAGTATGCTGAGAGGACAACTGAGAAGAAATCATTTGGCTATAGGTTTGTTGGATCATCTTACAACACTAACCCCTCATGACCCAGGAAAGTATGGGTACCTAAAAACTGATTTCCTTGTTGCAGGTTCAAGGAACAACTGAGTGCCAAGGAACCAGGTACATGGATAGTGGGTGTTCCAGACATATGACAGGAAATAAGAAAAACCTAGCAAGATTCAAGGAGATTAGAGGTGCAAAAATCATATTTGGAGGAAATGAAGCTCCAGGGGAGATCAAAGGCACAGGATCTATCAAGAAAAATGGATTGGAAACCACAGATGTTGCTTATGTTGAAGGCCTCAACTTCAACCTGTTAAGTATCAGCCAACTCTGTGACAAAGGCTACAATGTTGGATTCAACATGGGAGTGTGCCATATCAAAGATGCTGAATCAAATGAAATAATGCTGCAAGGATCAAGACAGGAGAATATGTATGTGGTAGATTGGTCTACTGCTATACCAAGCACTTGTCTGTGGCACAAAAAGCTGAGTCATTTGAATTTAAAGACAATCAACAAGCTTGCAGGGAGTCATCTTGTAGAAGAATTGTCGGACTCAAAGTACAAAAAGGAAAGTGTATGTGATGAATGCCAGATGGGAAAGCAAATCAAATCCTCATTCAAGGTATTTGTTTGGTCCAGTCAAACCAACCAGCATAAGTGGAAAGAAATTCACCTTAGTGATGGTGGATGATTATGCAAGATATACATGGACAATCTTCATGTGTAAAAATAAGGAAACAATGCAGAAGTTACGTCAGCTGATGAAAAGAGTTCAAAATGAGAAGAGCCAAACCATTATAAAAATAAGATATGGCAGGGGAACTAAGTTTGTCAATGGGATAATAACTCAGTATTGTGTTGAAAATAGCATTGCTCATGAGTTATTAGCTGCAAGAACTCCACAGCAGAATGGAGTAGTGGAAAGAAGGAACATAACTCTCAAGGAAGCTGCAAGGACCATGTTAGCTGAAGCTGGATTACCTAAGAGATTTTTGGCTAAAGCTATAAAAACAGCATGCTATACTCAAAATAGATGCATGATCAACAGGCAATTGACCAAGACTCCCTATGAGATTTGGACAGGGAGGAAGCCAAATGTTGGATATTTAAGGATATTTGGATGTAAATGCTTCACCCATAATAATGGCAAAGATAATTTGAAGGCTTTTGATGCTAAAGATGATGAAGGTATCTTTTTGGGATACTCAGCTGAGAGTAAAGCCTATAGAGTGCTGAACAAGAGGACTATGGTTACAGAAGAGTCTATCTATGTGGTTTTTGATGAACCTAATGTGAATAGAGAAGACATTGAAGAGTTAGCTAATAAGTTGAATCAGCTAACTATGCAGAAGAGTCCTTATGTTGAAGCTGAAGTAAGAGCACTTAATCCTCGATGAGGATGAGTTAGCTAAATCTCAAAAACAAAATTGGAAAGTCAACATATGAATGAAGATGAAAGAGCTAATCAAGACAACTTAGTCATGAGACGGTGAATCCAAAAACTTACTCCAACCCGATGTAAGATGGCCGAGAGACCATCCACCAGAGTTAGTCATTGGAGATGTTAGAGATGTAATAAGAACCAGATCCAGGGCACAACATGAAGCTATGTTCACTTGTTTTATTTCCCAAATAGAGCCTAAAGATGTGTCTCAAGCATTGGATGACACACATTGGATTCGAGCCATGCAAGAAGAGTCAATCGGTTTGAAAGGAACAAAGTATCGGAATAAGTTCAAAGGCCAACCCATCAAAATGATATTGACACATAATGGGGTTTGAAACAAGATGAATGAGGAAGGATCTGTTGTGAAACAAAGCAAGATTGTTAGCCAAAGGGTATTGCCAAGAAGAGGGTATAGATTTTGATGAAACCTTTGCTCTGTTGCAAGATTGGAAGCAATAAGGATGTTTCTTGCTTATCTTTGCACAAAAGAACTTCATTGTGTATCAAATGGATGTGAAGTGTGCATTTCTCAATGGATCGTTAGAGGAAGAAGTCTATGTTGAACAACCTCCGGTTTTTGAGCGAGAAAACTATTGGAGATAAGGTCTACAAGCTCAACAAAGCACTATATGGATTGAAACAAGCACCAAGAGCATGGTATGATACATTGTCTCAATTTTCTAACTCGACAATGGATTGACCAAAGGCAAAGTTGATAGAACACTATTCAGATTCAAGATGGAGAGAGTATCTTTTTGTTCAAATATATGTGGATGATATCATTTTTGGATCCACAAATAAAGAGTCATGTGATAAGTTTTCAAACCTCATGCAAGGAAAGTTTGAAATGAGCATGATGGGAGAGCGACTTTCTTTTTAGGACTTCAAGTCAAACAATTGAAGGATGGAACCTTCATAAGCCAAACAAAATATACTAGAGATTTAATGAAGAAATTTGGTATGGAAGAGAAGTCTTCCTCGTGAAAATTCCAAAGAATACTTGATCCAAGATGGACATGGATGCATATGGAAAAGTTGTTGATCAAACCAGATATAGAGCCCTCATTGGATCTTTGCTCTATCTAACAACAAGCAGGCCTGACATCACCTTTGCAGTAGGTGTATGTGCAAAATTTCAGTCTGCACCAAAGGAGAGCCACATGACTCCAGCTAAGAGAATCCTAAGATATTTGAAGGGATGCCAGGAAGTCAGCTTATTGTATCCAAAGGAAGGTGGATTCAAGCTGATTGGTTACTCAGACTTAGACTATGTTGGATGTAGAGTTGACATGAAGAGTACCTCATGTACATGTCAAATGCTCAGAAATAGATTGGTTTCTTGGTTCAGTAAAAAACAAAATTCAATAGCCACATCCACAACTGAAGCAGAGTACATATCTGCAGACAGCTATTATGCCCAAGTCTTATGGATGCGACAACAGTTGAGAGATTATGATGTTGAAGAAAGAGAAATTCCAATTATGTGTGATAACACTAGTGCTATTGCAATCACTCAGAATCCTGTGATGCATTCAAGAACAAAGCACATTGGTGTCAGATATCATTTAATAAGAGATCATGTTGAAAAGAAAGACATCACGTTGGAATACATCTCAATTGATAAGCAGTTAGATGATATATTCACAAAGCCGTTATGTGAATCAAGATTTGAATAGCTCAAGAATGAGTTAGGGTTAATTGAGCTGAGTTAGGAAACCCAGCAGACTCAATCAATAGAGAAAGAAGATGAGAAAATGAAAAAGGGCATATTTCACATTTCAGCCAAGTGAAACAAAATTTACCGAGAAGACATCCAGATTTCGAGTTAGGCGACAACAAAGTTACATCATGAGACGAGCAAAGCAGAGTTAAGTCACTTTGGATATAAGCTGAATCATTTATGAGCTAAGTGATAAAAACGCAGTCGTTTTAATTAAACGGGAATGTTTTTAAGGATGACATCAGCGTAAAAATGATAGTCACAGTAAAAACTGCACAGTAAACCATATGATTGGATATAAATGTTGATGCATGTAATTTGGGGAATTAAATGCGGTTTTGAAGCTCTAATCTGAGCCGTTGATCTCGATCAAAAAAATTTCAAAATGCAAAAACCGTCCTTTCACGTCCCTTATATACGAAACCTCAGTTTTCTCTCTCCTTACGGTAACTACTCATCTTCAAGTAAAGAAGTGCATTCTTTCTGAAACTTAGTGCGAACCCTAGTTCTTTCAAGCAAGTTTTCTCTTATTTCATTCGGTAAAATCTCTTAAAATGGCTCCAAAATTTGATTACGTGAAGCTCTCAAAGCAAATCCACACTGGTGCTTCCATGGATTTTGAAGGGATGATAATGCAGGGTATCGATGAAACCCTGGTCAAGAAGATAGCTAAAAAGTTGGAGAAGTCTGGCCTGAAGGACTTTCTGACGATGGAGTTCACTCATACGTACCTTGAAGAGGTCGCTATGTTCTATGTGAACGCTGAGGTGCAGGACGATGAAATCAAGTCTTCCGTCCACAGCAAGGTCATCAAACTCAATGTAAGGACCTTGCTGAGCACTGTTTGTTTCCCGCGGAGGGTTTGAAGGACATCTCTAAGCAGGATGTCGACTTAGCTGTGGCTTGGAAATAAGTTGCCAAGCCCGAGTGTGCTGCGAAAGTGGTCTATACAGCAAAGAAAGATTCCTTGAAGGACGACTATCACAAGCTGATGGATGTCGTCTCGAAGTGTGTTGACATGAAATTTGGAAGCTTCAATCAGCTGTCCAAGACTAAGCTGATCATGACGGCTGCGATCATGCAAGAGAAAAAAGTAAACTATGCTGAGTTTGTTTACAGCAGACTCTGTCAAAATGTGCTGAACAGGTGTTACAGGGAGGATGGGTCCTTTGGATGTTCCCTATGTTATGGCCTGGTTATTGGCCACCTAATGGAGGTGAAGGGTATTGCTCTTCGCCATGGCAAACCCTTCAATGTAAACAATAAGATGTTCAGGGAAAATCTCTTCGGTTCCCAGAAGAAGGCCCATGCCAGAAAGGCTGATACCAATGAGGGGGAATTAGCTAATCCCAAAGACACAACTGAGACCCCTCCACACAAGAAGAAAGCTGCGGTATCAAAGCCTGCTCCTGCCCCCGCAGCCAAAACAAAGAAAGCACCTGCTCCCGCAACCAAGTCCAAGAAAGCTCCTGCCCATGCAGCCGAGTCACCTGGCTATGCAGCCGAGACTCCTGCTCCAGCAGCCAAGATAGAGGAGGCATCCAATATTCCCTCCCCTATCTTGAAGAAAAAGCGCACTGCCAAAGCAAGGAAGACAGCTGCGAAAGCCATTGCATTTGAGGAACCTGAGAACGTTGAACCAGAAGTTCCCGTGCTCCTATCCAAAAGAAGACGGCTGATAAACAAGTATGCAGTCGAAAAGACAGCTGAATTCGACACTCACCGAGACAAATCGAGAGTGCGATGCTCGGGAAGAAGCGATCTCTGCTAATTGGACTGTGAATTTACTTATTTCGGCCTTATACGAATAATTGGACTTTTAATTAGTTTAGGGTATTAAATCAGGCCCACATTATTAGTAAGTTGATTATAGGCCCATGTACCCTAAACCTAGCCCAATTGATAGTAGGTTAAAACACAGATATAAGACACGTAAAACACAAACGGAGAACACAAAAAAAATACGCGATAGAGAGGCGCAGAGAGAATAGAGAGATCGACCAAAGAGAAAGAAAGAAAACAAGAAAAAAAAAAGAGAAGCAAGAGAGGTGACTTCCCCAACGCGGTTTTCGAACACGGTTGATTCGAAAAAGGATTTTAGTATCCATAAGTTGAACATGCAAATAATCTCTTTAGTTTCACTTAGAGTTGAGATTCAATTATTATGATATCTAATAGAAAAGTCCGTCGCCCAATATATATGAACTTATGTGTTTTGGATATCCATACGTGTTAATTGAATATCATGTCGTCGATTTTGTGAATTGGGTACAATTGAATGCTATTGAAAACCATGCATGTATATATTGATTGTTCCTTCTTAGAGCATAGCACGTCCTCTGTCGACGTCCAAATATTGTGTTGGGTGGATAAAGTTCTTGTGCCTTTTCAATTCATGTACGGAAGTCATCAGATTGTTTTTAATCCATTCAAAGTTTGTTTCAGTTTAGTTTAAGTTATATAATATATATTAATTAGTTTACCTTTTGCCAAGTTAGATTATGGCCACCACTGCTTAGGTCTTTTTGTTATTAATATTGGATAAGTATTCAATAGTAATAGATTTTAAACTATTATGAATGGGGACAATGAATGCAGTGTTATCCGAATTAATTGAATGTAAGGTTTTTCCCGAAATAGTTTTGAATCATTAAATGTACGGCTTTCCTTTAATTATTTGAATGTAGGGTTTTTCCCTAAAGAGGTTTGACTAATTGAATGTGCTTTATTTTCCTTAAAGCAGTTTGAGTGATTGAATATATGATTTCCCCTTAACTAATTGGATATAGGATTTTCCTTAATTAAATGAATGTAGGGTATTCCCCTAACTAAGTAAACATATGATTTTCTCAAGTATATTTGAATCTACACTCTAGAGTTCACTAATTAATAAGGTTTCCCTGATTAGTTGAACATAGTGTTATCCTTAATTAACTAAATGTACTTTTCCCTTAACTAATTGAATATAAGGTTTTTCCTAATTAGTTGAACATAGAGTTTATCCCAAATTAATTGAAAGTATGATATTCAATAATTAGTTGGGACATAGGGTTTATCCCTAATTAATTGAATGTAGGGTTATTCCTAATTGATTAAACATAAGGTTTTCCCTAATTAGTTGAATGCATGGATTTGCTCTCAAGTTGTCTCAGCTAACGTGATTTAATTATTGTGATATGCGCTTATGTTTATTCACGTATTTAATGATATGTTGCATCACTTAGGTTCATGCATCATTGTTAATGTATGTTCATAGCATTTCACGAGCATCCAAACATTAAGTAAAATCAAGTCATAAAATATAATATTTTTCAAAAGAAATGGGTGCACATTGTTCTATGATGCTGGAGTGAGTGAGAAATGGGCGCGGGGGACTGGCGTTCAGACCATGTGCCGCTTGCGCCAAATGTTAATGTTCAAGGAAAAGGGTCTTCGGGCAAAACGAATGGAAATGGGCCTTCGGGCAAAAATTCACGGGTTCCAAATAATAAAGCCCACTGCGACCGTGATTAGAACAATGTGTTACCAAGTGAGCTCGCGTCCTAAGAACGTTTTACGAAAAGAAAGAATGTTTTAAGTATGAATGCGAAAGGTTTTTAAGTAATGAAATGGAAAGTATTTCAAGGTATAAATGTAAGATATTGCATTAGGCATGTATTCATGCATGAGATTACTTGTTGAGCTCCTTTAGCTCATTCGACGAATGTTAAACTTTTCAGATGAGAATGCAGAAGAGGAAGGAGATGGCCGGGCGCAGTCACTCGGGGAACCTATGTCAATGTAATTCTTTTATTTTCAAAGTTTGACTTTTAGTTCATTAAACATTGAATGTCATTGTGTTTTTAGTACGAATATTTTGACTGGTAATTATTAGTATTTATTCCGCTGCAAAGTTTTCAAAAGAAGTAAGATTTTTATTATTCCGTATTTTTTTAGCATTGTTTTAAGTATTTTTATTTCAATTGTTTATTTTCACATTAAAATTCAAGTAAGCAAGAACGGGCGCTACATTTAGTGGTATCAGAGACCAGGCTTTTTAAAATCGGTTCTGTAGACTTTAAATTGATTTAATTTATGACAAGTTTAAAAGTCAACTAGTCATGGGTTCTGAGTCGCGCTTCGGGCATCTCCCTGCGCAATATGATAAGCTTCCCATTTAATATGATTATGCTTGTATTATTTTGTGTTTATGTTTTTGGGTTTAGACTTTAAATGTCAATATGCTTGAGATAGAATTGATTATGTGTTTTGATATTGATTTAATTATGTTTAATTGTGCCTTTAGTGGTTTTTCTCCATCGAATATGAGAGTTATTTTCACGCTTTAGCATATTATGTTTCTTATATTTAACATTAATTTATTAATGATTTTACTAGATAGTTAATTTTTTAAAGAGGGTATTACACTAAACCACCTATACTATTCGCGTTTTTATACTTTACCATATAAACTATTTTTTATTACACTTTACCATGTGAACTATGCAATATTTTTCAGTTTGACCTGTATGGACAATTTTGCCCCTAAAATTTTATTTTTCTTGGAATAATGACAATAGTTCTTTGTGGTCATCGGGCCTATCATGGTATCATATATAAACTTATTATTTTCTTAAATTCATACATTGTTTCAACAAAATGTAGCTAGGTATTTTTAGTCGATTTTTGGGTTGCTCGTCACACGTACAATTTTATGACTGCTACTTATACTCAACCTTAACAGGCATCGCGATAATTCGTACGAATACGGAAAAAAATCAAAACATTGTAGCAAAAAAATAACGTTTGCCGGTAGTTTAGACATTAGAGACCAATCTTAAGTATTCGTCACTAACCAATTAAAAAAAAGAATATGTAATTTTAGTCATATAGCGATGAAAATATTCGCCACTAAATAGAAATACTCATCTATATTACAGTCAAATAATGTATGAATTTATGAGATTATTAATTTTTATACGGAAGCATGATGAGTTGGATATGATCGTAATGAACCATTTTTATTATTTTAAAGACAAATAAAATTTTAGGTGTAAAACTGTCCATATAGGGCGAAATGCAAAAATTTACATAGTTCATATGGTAAAGTATAACAAAAAACAGTTTATATGGTAAAATGTAAAAACGCGAATAGTACAAGGGTTTTTGTATAATTTCCTCTTTCTTAAATTACAAATAATAAAAGAGTCTTTTTAATTGGACTGTGAATTTACTTATTTCGGCCTTATATGAATAATTGGACTTTTAATTAGTTTAGAGTATTAAATCAGGCCCACATTATTAGTAAGTTGATTATAGGCCCATGTACCCTAAACCTAGCCCAATTGATAGTAGGTTAAAACACAGAAATAAGACACATAAAACACACACGGAGAACACAAAAAAAAATACGCGATAGAGAGGCGCAGAGAGAATAGAGAGATCGACCAGAGAGAGAGAAGGAAAACAAAAAAAAAAAAGAGAAGCAAGAGAGGTGACTTCTCCAACGCGGTTTTCGAACGCGGTTGATTCGACAAAGAATTTTAGTATCCATAAGTTGAACATGCAAGTAATCTCTTTAGTTTCACATAGAATTATGATTCAATTATTATGATATCTTATAGAAAAGTCCGTCGCCCAATATATATGAACTTATGTGTTTTGGAAATCCATACGTGTTTAATTGAATATCATGTCGTCGATTTTGTGAATTGGGTACAATTGAATGCTATTGGAAACCATGCATGTATATATTGATTGTTCCTTCTTAGAGCATATCACGTCCTCTGTCGACGTCCAAATATTGTGTTGGGTGGATAAAGTCCTTGTGCCTTTTCAATTCATGTATGGAAGTCAGCAGATTGTTTTTAATCCATTCAAAGTTTGTTTCAGTTTAGTTTAAGTTATATAATATATATTAATTAGTTTTACCTTTTGCCAGGTTAGATAGTGGCCACCACTGCTTAGGTCTTTTTTTTTTTTTTTTTTTTAGGTCTTTTTGTTATTAATATTGGATTAAGTATTCAATAGTAATGGATTTTAAACTATTATGAATGGCCGGGGACAATGAATGCAGTGTTATCCGAATTAATTGAATGTAAGGTTTTCCCCGAAATAGTTTTGAATCATTAAATGTAGGCTTTCTTTTACTTATTTGAATGTAGGATTTTTGCCTAAAGAGGTTTGACTAATTCAATGTGCTTTATTTTCCTTAAAGCAGTTTGAGTGATTGAATATATGATTTCCCCTTAACTAATTGGATATAGGATTTTCCTTAATGAAATAAATGTAGGGTATTCCCCTAACTAAGTAAACGTATGATTTTCCCAAGTATATTTTAATCTAGACTCTAGAGTTCACTAATTAATAAGGTTTCCCTGATTAGTTGAACATAGTGTTATCCTTAATTAACTAAATTTAGTTTTCCCTTAACTAATTGAATATAAGGTTTATCCTAATTAGTTGAACATAGAGTTTATCCCTAATTAATTGAAAGTAGGATATTCAATAATTAGTTGGGACATATGGTTTATCCCTAATTAATTGAATGTAGGGTTATTCCTAATTGATTGAATGTAAGGTTTTCCCTAATCAGTTGAATGCATGGTTTTGCTCTCAAGTTGTCTCAGCTAACGTGATTTAATGATATGTTTCATCACGTAGGTTCATGCATCATTGTTAATGTATGTTCATAGCATTTCACGAGCATCCAAACATTAAGTAAAGTCAAGTCATAAAGTATAATGTTTTTCAAAAGAAATGGGTGCACATTATTCTATGATGCTGGAGTGAGTGGGAAATGGACGCGGGGGACCGGCGTTCCGACCATGTGCCGCTTGCGGCTAATGTTAATGTTCAAGGAAAAGGGCCTTCGGGCAAAACAAATGGAAATGGGCCTTCGGGCAAAACGAATGGAAATGGGCCTTCTGGCAAACTATTCACGGGTTCCAAATAACAAGGCCCACTGCGACCCTGATTAGAACAATGTGTTATCAAGTGAGCTCGCGCCCTAAGAACGTATTACGAAAAGAAAGAATGTTTTAAGTATGAATGCGAAAGGTTTTTAAGTAAATAAAATGTAAAGTATTTCAAGGTATAAATGTAAGATATTGCATTAGGCATGCATTTAGGTATGAGATTACTTGTTGAATCCAAAGCCATGCACGATAAAAGCTTATTAGAAGGTCCAGGAGAGTCCTCCCAAACTCTTTTGTAGACTGATCCCTTGGGAGTGGCATAGCAAATTGCGACGGACATTGCTGCAGCCACATCCCCTGTGCAATTAGAGGATGGATCCAAGGAAATTGGCGATGAAGCTTTGAATTTGGGCACCCAAGCCAAGCCAACCACTGATGAAGGTTTACCACACCTACCCCTGCGGCTGTACATTCAGAGGGAATAGCCGTATCACAGGAGCAGAGTGACCCCATTATCAGTCCCTCAACTGGTGCGCCAGCTGAGGGGGAAACTCTCTCCACCACAGATGCGTTGGAGGAAGTTGTACGATACAAACGACTAGAGTTAGGAGGCAAAGCTAAAACAGAACTTATGAAAGAGTAGAGTGACATTGACGACGCTCAAACAGTTAAGTCTGTTTCAGCTGAAATATCAGATGCGTTGAAGGCCGATGAGGCTGCTACCACAGCTGAGGCAAAGGATGGTGAAGCCCCTAAGATGGTTGAGTCTGTCGAAGGGAGAATAGAAGATCCTAAGACAGTTGAGACTGTCAAAGGGATTGCAGAAGGCCCTGCAGCAGTTGAGACTGCTGGGGGTATTGAAGGCCAGCGGGAGATTGAGACTTCCCTTGGTAAAGGTAAGAATGCAGTTGATGAGAGCATTCCTCTAGTCGAAGGTTCCGCCACAGATGAAGTAATTAGTGCCCTTCATGACTCCGAAAAAAATATAGACACATCATTCCTAGGGTCAGAGGATGAAGCTAAGTCCACCCTGCCGGAAGATCCTATAGTGGACCCAACTGACGATGTTCTAAAATCTTAGAGCCAAGCTAGTTACAAGACGGCTCGGATGAGGTTCAATTTTGATGATGAGCCAGCTCCACAGGTCTCATCATACTCCGATGATGCTAATGATACAGCTAAGGACAAGATTACTCAATTGGAAAAACCCACTGAGACCGAGGAAGCTGTTAAGACAGTTGAGGCTCAGTCAGCTGGGCAAACCATCTCAACTTCCCCAGCTGGAATCGAGTCATCTCATACAAGAAGCTCCCCAAATGCGGGAGTAACGACTCCTACAAATAAGAAATCCACAGCTCCCACAAACGTGACACCTACCAATGAAGTTGTCGCAGCCGAGGCACAAAGAGCTGAATCATCGCAGGCACCTCCGCAACAAGATATTCCATTCGTGAGCGATGATGCATTTCAAGATATGTTCACCTTCTCTAAGGATCTGCCTGAATTGGAGAAAGAAACAGCTGCTGAAGGAAGGAAATACACAGTAAGGGAAGATCCAGTTATTCCCACAGACATGATTGTTCCAGCCGACTTCAACTTTGACGATGAGTGGCCAGCAGCTGAATCTAACATACAAGTTGAGTTCCGTGATGTCTTCAAGAAAATATGTGAAGATGTTGAGAAGATGGAACATCATCAGGTCTCTTTGGACTTACGTCTGGATAATCAAGATGCCACTCTCACAGCCGATCTGAGAGGCATAGTGGTGAGGCTAAGGGAATAGACTCAACAACAGACTGCCATGCGAATAGAACAAGTCTGATATTTCAAAGCTCTATATATGGAAGAATGCTTGTATGAAGTGCAGATAACTCCATGTACATGCAGAGAATGAAGGAGTACATTAAGAGGATTAACCAGTCCCATAAGTCGGATATGGAGTTCCTACAACATTTCCAGAAAAATGAGATTGCCAGGCTCGAAAACAGCATGAATGAAAAATTCAGTCTTCTCATGGCTAAAATGAAGATAGTGGCAGCTAAATCCAAGGCCACACCCTCAGAATTTTGCACAGTATATGATGCAACAGACTACAAGCACAACTCAACCATAAGCCAACTAGACTTTATCCTCGGTGGTGTGTTCCCTGGGATATCTCTCTCCTTCGGTGATGATGCCAAAAAGGGGAAAGAGGAGTCCCTCAAGGGATTGAAGGAAGAGAAATTGAAGAAAGGCGATGCAACTGAGGGGGAAGGAAGCTCAAAGGACTTAAAATTGATGTTTGCTGAAACCCCTCAGCTAGGTCAAGTCACAACTGATATTCTCAGCAAGCTACCCATGAGCTTACTAATTGAAAAAGTTGTCGTGGCCATGAAAGACAAGAGAAAGGTCATCGAAGCTGCATTTGAAAAGGTAGAAATACGTCAGCACGAGTGGAAGAACTTTTGAAGGAGCATGGTGGTCTCCCAGCCGGACTAGAAAATGTCATGATAGAACCTCCCAAAGAAGTAATGCCGGATGCAGTATCTGAGCCCAGATCTATGGAAGAATTTCAAACCTTGGAAGCTGAAGGCTACTTCGAAGGAATGACCTTGACTCAAGCCTGGGAGTTATGCTGGGAGAAAGTCCTGAGGTGTGCAACAAGGCTTAGAAATAGCAGAGTGCCAGCAGTCACTCAGGTGGAAAATCCAAGGCTCCTATACTGTATGCTCTTAAGAGAAAGAGGAGCAGAGTCAAGAAAGGGAAGACAAAGGGGCACTGAAATGAGTTCTCAATCTCGTCTAAGTCCGAAAGATGTCACTTTTGTGGATCCTGAGAAAAGGGGAATCACATATTGGGCTGGCCATGACCATCTTGCAAATTTGGAAGTCACTCGAAAAATTGAAGAAGCAAAGAAGAGGATGGCTGAAGAAAGCGCTAGAGCAACTCGCGAATGGGAAGAAAGGCAACGAAGGGATGACCATGTTGCAAAGCGAGCATTTGAGAAGAAGAAAAGAGAAGAAAAAGAAAAGAAAAAGAAGAAGGCTGAAGAAGAAGACGAAAGAAAGAAGAAAAGAGCTGATAGATACAGAAGAAGAGCTGAAGAAGAGACATGAAGGAAGCAGCAAAGGCGTTGAAATGTTGTTGTGAACCCCTTCATGTATTTTTGTTGCAAATACATTCATGTAAGTCTTCTATAATAAGCTTAGTGAATTTTCCTGTAATTTTCACTCTTTATGTATCTTAGCTTAGATATACTGTGTATTGACATGTATACATTCAGATTGCTCTGATACCGAATGTAAACAGCTATGTAAAGGACAAGAATGCTATGATCAATAAAATGATTCATTCAAGCATACATTCTTTGTTACTGCATTGTATGTATGTATCTTTGTTGTTTACTTACTTTAAATGTTTTAAGTTTTGGCATCATCAAAAAGGGGGAAATTGTGAGGAAATTAATTGAGTAGATTTTGATGATACCATGTAAAACTTAAACTTGGAAGTTGGCAACCCATTTTCCTTGTAATTTGTATTGTAATATATAGGGTTGGAAAAGTTGAGTCAAGTAGCTATGTCAAGGATTACAAGAAGTCAACTGCGGACTAGGTGAAGACTGTGTTGTGTGTCAGCTGAGTAATGCCATGAAGGAAGACAAAGACTCGACCGAAGGAGAGTCAGATGGGGAACAACTGTAATAAGTGTCAGTCAAGTCAACTCAAGAAGCCAAGTCTACAAGTTGAAGAGACAGTTGAGTTATCCAATGATTGGAGCTGACTCAAGTCACCTGGGGTAAAGGCAACAGTCTAGTCAAGACAACTAACTTAGATCAATTGATTAAAGTCAAGAATATTACTCAATATTGTAATATGTCAAAGCTGTCTGGTCTAAAGTGTTAGTCCCAGGATTACGCAAAAGGGAGGAACCAATGGTAAACACTGCACCTTGTGTCAGGCACCTGCAATGTTGCGAAGACATTTAACAGGAGGAAATATCAACATCAAGGACTGCAGACCAAGACAAGATAAGCCAACGAATACAAAGTGACATTTGAGATTAGCCTATCTGTTCAACGGGCAAAATTTCGAATGTGCACTATAAAAGGCTAAGGAAGTCATTGAGAAGAGGTGACCTGAACCACGAACAAGCAAGTAATATTCTCATAGACATTCAACCAATTCCTCAAGCCTCAAACTCGAAGAAACTCGATCCAACACAAGTTGTGAAGGAGAGAGAACTTCAACCTGTTGAAGAAGAAACATTTGAAAAGGCAAAGGGGTCTACTTTCCAAGTCAGGATTGTAGAAAGGTTCCAGGCAGAACCATCATCAAGTTTGTTGGATGGCTTCGTGATCAAATCCAAGAACTTGAGAAGTGAGCTTAAGTAGCAAGACAACTGCCCTGTGAAGAAGCTGGGTCGCAAGAGAAGCCATCTGTGTGATCAAGGCTGTCTCCAAACTGTTCACCGCTTTATAAACTGCTCTGTTGCATAGTGGATTCCTCCAGGAGTTGGAGAAGAGAGGATTAGAAGAATTACCCCATCTTCGAACCTCTATAAAATATTTGTGTCATTTACTTTCAGCAAACTTAATTTCCTGCATATTTACTCTATATTTGTTGTTAGTATTATATTTGCTATCCAAGTGATAAATAACCAAGTGCTAAAATAAAATGTTTAAAACAAGCTAAAATCAAATCAAAGGGTGTTAAGTCTTCCGCTGTTAAAAACCAATCAGCCAAGTTAAGTATTTGGCTTGAGCAGCCGAGTTATACTATCAACAGCTCTATCAAGTCTGTTGAGTGGGTAACTAAGTTGGAAAGTCAACTTAGTTGTCCATTAAGGACACAGCTGTTTGAGTCAACTCTGTTGATTTATTTTAAAAGGACTAAATTTGGTAAGGTTTATTCAACCCCCCCTTCAAAACCTTACTTTACACCCCTTGGGACCTATAGTAAGAAACAAAGCAAGATTGGTAGCCAAAGGATATTGCCAAGAAGAAGGCATAGATTTAGATGAAACCTTTGCTCCTGTTGCCAGATTGGAAGCAATAAGGATGTTTATTGCCTATGCTGCAGATAAGAACTTCACTTTGTATCAAATGGATGTGAAGAGTGCGTTTCTAAATGGACTGTTAGAGGAAGAAGTCTATGTTGAACAACCTCCAGGTGTTGAGTATAAAACTATGGGAGATAAGGACTACATGCTCAAGAAAGCATTGTATGGATTGAAACAAGCACCAAGAGGATGGTATGATACATTGTCTCAATTTCTATATGACAATTGATTCACCAAACGCAAAGTTGATAGAACACTCTTCAGAATTCAATACGGAGAGAGTATACTACTTGTTCAAATATATGTGGATGACATTATTTTCGGTTCCAAAAATAAGGAGCTGTGTGACGAGTTCTCAAACCTCATGCAAGGAAAATTTGAGATGAGCATGATGAGAGAGCTGACTTTCTTCCTAGGACTTCAAGTCAAACAATTGAAGGATGGAACCTTCATAAGCCAAACAAAATGCACCAGAGATTTAATGAAGAAATTTTGTATGGAAGAGAAGTCTTCTGTGAAAATTCTAATGAATACTTCAGTCAAGATGGACATGGATGCAGATGGAAAAGCTGTTGATCAAACCAGATATAGACCCCTAATTGTATCATTGCTCTAACTAACAGCAAGCAGGCCAGACATCACCTTTGAAGTAGGTGTATGTGCAAGATTTCAGTCTGCACCAAAGGATAGCCACATTACTGCAGCTAAGAGAATACTAAGATATTTGAAGGGATGCCATGAAGTCGGCTTATGGTATCCAAAGGAAGGTGGATTCAAGCAAATTGGATACTCAGACTCGGACTATGTTGGATGTAGAGTTGACAGGAAGAGTACTTTAGGTACATGTCAAATGCTTGGAAATAGATTGGTGTCTTGGTTCAGTAAGAAAAAAAAAACTCAATAGCTACATCCACAGCTGATGCAGAGTATATAGTTGCGGACAGCTGTTGTGCCCAAGTCTTACGTATGAGACAACAGCTGAGAGATTATGATATTGAAGAAAGAGAGATTACAATTATGTGTGATAACACTAGTGATATTGCAATCACTCAGAATCCTGTGTTGCCTTCAAGAACAAAGCACATTGATGTCAGATATCATTTTATAAGAGATCATGTTGAAAAGAGAGACATCACCTTGGAATACATCTCAACTGATAAGCAGTTAGCTGATATATTCACAAAGCCTTTATGTGAATCAAGATTTGAAGAGCTCAAAAACGAGTTAGGGTTAATTGAGATGACTTGATACTCAGAAGACTCAATCAGCAGAGATTGAAGATGAGAAAATGGAAGCAGAGCAAGTTTCACATGTTAGCCAAGTGAAACAACCTTATCGAGAAGTTAGCTGTATCGAGTTAGCTGACAGCTGAGTTACTTCATAAGTAGAGAGAAGCGGAGTTGAGTAAATTTGGATATAAGCTGAATCATTTATGAGCTAAGTGACAAAAATGTAGTCGTTTTAGTTTAGCGGGAATGTTTTTAAGGATAATTATGACGTCAAATCATAATTATATAAATCCGCATTTAATGTGGGGAATTAAAAAAGCTCTAATCTTAGCCGTTGATATCGATCAAGAATCAAATCATATGATTGGATATAAAACTGTCTTTCTCTCTTTAATGTGGGGAATTAAATGCATTTTTGAAGCTCTAATCTTAGCCAAACCCTAGTTGAAGCTCCAAGACATGATTTCATGAAGCTCTCAAAGCAAATCCACATGATTTCATGAAGCTCTCAAAGCAAATCCCGCACTGGTGCTTCGATTTTGAAAGAATGATTAAACAGGGTATCGCTGAAACCCTGGTCAAGAAAATAGCTAAAAAACTGGAGAGGTCGTTATGTTTTATGTAAACGTTGAAGTGCTGAACGATGGAATCCAATCATTGATCCATAACAATGTCATCAAACTCAATGCCAAAGATCTTGCGGAGCACTGTTTGTTGCCCGCGGAGGGTTTGAAGGACATCTCTGAGCAGGATGTCGACTTAGCTGTGGCTTGGAAAGAAGTTGCCAAGCCTGGGTGTGCTGCGTAAGTGGTCTACACAACAAACAAAGAATCCTTGAAGGATGACTATCACAAGCTGATGAATGTCGTCTCGAAGTGCGTTGACATGAAATTTGGAAGCTTCAATCAGTTTTCCAAGACCAAGCTGGTCGTGATGGTTTCCATCATGCAAGGGAAGAAAGTAAACTGGGTTGAGTTTGTTTACAGCAGACTCTGCCAAAATGTGCTGAACAGGACCTACTTGGAGGATGGGTCCTTTGCATGTTCCCTGGGTTATAGCCTGGTAATTGGGTATTGCGTTACGCCATGGCAAGCCATTCCATCTTAACAAAAAGATGTTCATAGGGAACCTCTCAGTAGCCCTCAAGAAGGCACATGCTAGAAGGGCCGATACAGTGAGGGGGAATAAGCTGATCCTGAAGACACAATTGAGACTCCTCTAGCCAAGAACAGAGATGCGGTATCTAAGCCTGCTCCTGCCCCCGCAACCAAGAAAAAGAAAGCACCTGCTCCCGCGGCCAAGTCCAAAGCTCCTGCCCACGTGGCCGAGACACCTGCTCGTGCAGCCGAGACTCCTGCCCCCATAGCAGAGATAGCGGAGGAACCTCAAATTCCATCCCCTATCGTGAAGAACAAGAGAACTGCCAAGTCAAGAAAGGGAGATGTCTCTAAGAAAAGTGTCCAAGCCCCCGCTACCGAAGAATCTGCTGAGATGGAACCAGAGATCCCACTAGTTCACCCTAAAAATAGATGGTTGTTCAGGCACTCTGAGCTTGAAAAGACAAAATGAATCCGTACTCGATCGGAGACATAAACTAAGACTACGGATGCTCAGGAAGATCAATCCCCTGAAGTTATCGATGTACCAGAGAAGACTTCTGATGGTGATCAGCAGAGATCCGTCGAAGACCCAACTTTAAGGCAAACAACTGAGGAAGTTGAAACAGCTAAGACAACAGACCCTATGCCAGAAAAAGTTGTCTCACCTCCTCGGACATACGCTGTTGAGTTTGAGGAAGAGCAAGGTCCCCTAGCCGTCATTCAGGAAACTGGAGATGAAGGTAATGATGATGATGATTTGATCATGTACTCTCCGGTTTACCCTGACATTCAATGGTGTTTAAGAGAATGGAGGGCATGGAAGCTAGATTATTCAAGGGTGCAGTTCACTCGCTCTGATTTCATAGAGGAGGAAGAAGAGCTTCTCCGATTCCTTGGTGTTAATGATGTCAAATCTGCCCTTGATGAAGAAAATTGCTTGGACATCCTCCAGATTATTAAAGAGGATGAGAAGGAGAAAGCTGAGGACTGAGACTGAGCCTTAGAGAAGTCCAAAATATATGCATTCACAGGTACTCTCGAACATACACATGAGCATCTTCAAGAGTACACCGACAGCGATGAAGACATGGATCCAATTGCCGCAGCCGAGAAGTCAAAACTGCAACAGGCATTACAGGAATCCAGAGCCATGCATGAGAAAAATCACTTAGAAGGTCCTGGAGAGTCCTCCCAAACTCTCCTTCAGATGGATCCTTTGGGAGTGGCACAACAGATTGCGTCAACCATAGCTGCCACCACACCCCTCGTGCAATCAGAGGATGGCTTCCAGGGAAATGGTGATGAAGCTGGGACATTTGGCACCCAAGCTAAGCCTACCCATGAAGAAGGTGTTAACACATCTGCCCTTGCGGCTGTACACTTAGAGGGAAAAGCCGCGTCTCAGGAGCAGAGTGACCCCAATCTCATTCACTCAATTGGTGCGCCAATTGAGGGGGAAACTCTCTTCACCACAACTGGGTTGCAGGTTTCTGTGGGACACACACAATTGTAGTTAGGAGGTAAAGTTTAGAATGAACTTAATAAAGAACAGAGTGACATTAACGACACTCAAATAGTAAGTCTGTTTCAGCTGAGATGTCAGTTGTATTGAAGGCCGACGACGATGCTGCCGCAGCTAAGGTAAAGGATGGTGAATCCCTGGGAGTTAACACTCTGTGCTCTGAAAGTGCAACCCAAGGAGTTGAGACTCCCATGGATGCCAATATCCAAGACCCTAAGACAGTTGTGTCTGTCGAAGGGATAATTGAAGACCCTAAGACAGTTGGAACTGTCAAAGGGAACATAGAAGGCCCTGCAGCAGTGAAGACTATTGGGGGTGTAGAAGGCCCAAGGTAGGTTGAGACTTCCCCGGGTAAGGGCAAAGATGATCAGAACATTCTTCCGATTGAAGACGCTGATGCAGAAAAGGAGATAAGCGCTCTTCATGACTCCCAAGAGAATATTGATACATCATTTCTTGGATCGGAAGATGAAGTTGAGTCCACTCCACATGAAAATCCTTCGATGGACACATCTAAGGATGTTCTCAAATCTCAAAGCCCAGTCAGTGAGAAGATGGCTCCTATGAGATTTAACTTTGATGATGAGCCATCTCCTAAAGCTCATCATCTTCCGAGGATGCTGATAAGACAGCTGAGGAATGAGTTATTCATTTAACAGAAAACACTGAGACCAAAGAAGTCATTTAAGGCAAATGAGGCTCGATCGACTAAGTACACACCAATAGATGCTCCAACGAAAAAGAGTCGATTCTTGCGCGAGCTTCCACGATTCTGCAAAGCGAACGACTCCAATAGCTCCACCACAGGCTCCCACAGATGTGATATCTGCCGATGACGCTGCCGCAGCTGAGGCACAGGGAGCTAATTCTACTCATCAAGAACAAGGGCAGGCTCCACAGGCAAAAAACTCGGAGATCCCATTTGTTTGAGATGATGTTTTTGAGGAAAATTTTCGTTCACCGTTGAATTCCCAGAGTTAGAAGCTGAATCTGCCAGAGAATTAAGGAAATATACAGTACGCGAAGAGCCAGTCATACCCTCAGATACGATTGTTCCCATTGATTTTGATTTTGATGCAGAATGACCAACAGCGAGTCAACCTCCGCAGCTGAGTTCTGTAAAGCTTTCAAGACTATTTGCAAATAAATTGAGAAGATGGAATACCATCAAGCATCTTTGGACCTCCGACTGGACAATTGTGATGCCACCCTCACAGCTGATTTGAGAGGGATTGTAGTGCGCATCAGGGAATGGACTGCGCAGCAGACAACTATAAGATCTAAGCAAGTCCGCCACTTCAAGACCTTATTTGCGAAAATGCTATTGTGGAGTGCGGATAATTTAATGTACCAACAACAGATGAATGAGTATATTGCGAGGATTGAACAGTCCCATAAGTCAGAGCTGCTGCAACATTTCCACAAGAATGAAATTGCCCGACTCATGAACAATATGAATGAGAAATTTAGCCTTCTTATGACTGAAATGAATATCGTAACAGTCGAGTCAAAGGCCACACGCTCGGAATTTCAAAAGGCGTATGATGTCGCAGACTCCAAGCATAACTCGACAAATAGCCGACTGGACTTTATCCTCAGTGGTTTGTTCCCTGGGATCCCTCTCTCTTTTGGTGATGATGCCAAAAAGCGGGAAGAGGAGTCCCTAAAGGAATTGAAGAAAGAAGCAATGAAGAAAGGAGATGACAAAGCTGAAGGGAAATGAAGTTAGAAGGATATGAAGTTGATGTACGCTGAAACCCCTCAACTATGTCAATTCACAGCTGATATTCTCAGCAAGCTACCCATGAACTTACCAATTGAAAAAGCTGCCATGGCCATGAAAGATAAGAGAATGGTCATCGAAGCTGCATTTGAGAAAGTAGCTGAGGATACGCCAGCACGAGTGGAAGAACTCTTAAAACATCATGGTGGTCTTCCAGCTGGATTAGAGAATGCCATGATAGAGCCCCCCATAGAAGTAATGCCGGATGCAGAATCGGAGCCCAAATCTATGGAAGAATTTCAAACTTTGGAAGATAAAGGCTATTTCAAAGGGATGACTTTGACTCAAGCCAGGGAGTTGTACTGGGAAAAAGGCCTGGAGGTGTGCAACACGGCTAAGAAGCAGCAGAGTACCAGCAGTCACTGGGCTTGAAATCCAAGGCTCCTGTACAGTATGCTCTTAGAGAAAGAGGAGCAGAGTCAAGAAAGGGAAGACAAAGTGGCACATGAAGAAGTTCTAAATATCAGGCAAGGCCAAAAGATGTCACTTTTGTAGATCCTGAGAAAAGGGGAATCACATACTGGGTTGGGCATGACCATCTTGCAAACTTAGAAGTTGCTCGTAAAATTGAAGAAGCCAAGATGAGGATGGAAGAAGAAAGTGCCAGAGCGACTCGTGAATGAAAAGAAAGGCATGGAATGGATGACCCTGCTGCAAAGCGAGCGTATGAGAAAAAGAAAAGGGAAGAAGATGAGAATAAGAGAAAAAGAGCTGATAATGAAGATCGCAGAACAGCTGAAGAAGAGAGATGAAGGAAGCAGGAAAGGCGTTGAAGTGTGCTACGAACCCCTTCGTGTATTTTATGTGTAAATACATTTCAATGTAAGTCTTATGTAATAAGCTCTGTAAACTTCTTTGTAACTTAGCTTAGATACATTTTGTACTGATGTACTTGTATAGAGCTTTGTATAGAAAAATCCCTGTAAACAGCTTTCTAAAGGACAAGAATGCTATGATCAATAAAATGATTCATTCAAGCATACATTCTTTGTTACTACACTGCTCGTATATCTTTTTGATGTTTACTTATTAATTTAAGTTTTGGCATCATCAAAAAGGGGGAAATTGTTAGGAAATTTATTTTATAGATTTTGATGATACCATGTAAAACTTAAACTAGGAAGTTGGCACCCCATTTTTCTTGTAATTGGTATTGTGAAAGATAAGACTAGAAATGCTGAGTCAAGTCGGCCATGCCAAGGATTACATGAAGTCAACTGCGGACTGTAAGAAGACTCTGTTGTATGTCAGTTGAGTAATGCCATGAAGGAAGACAAGGACTCAACTAAAGATGAGTCATCTGGGGAACAACTGTAAGAAGTGTCAGTCAAGTCAACTTAAAAGAGCCAAATCTGTCAGTTGAGTGACAGTGTAGTCAATCCTTTGTTTGGAGCTGACTCAAGTCACCTGGGGTAAATACATCAGTCAAGTGAAGACAACTGACTTAGATTCGTTGGAATAAAGTCACAAATGTTACTCGATATAGTAACATGTAAAGTTGTCAGGTCTAAAAGTGCTTTTCCCATAATTGTGCAAAAGGAATGAACCAATGGGAAGCACTGCATCTTGTGTCAGACACCTGCAAAGCTGGTATGTCATTCATACAAGAAAAAGTCAACATCAAGGACTGCAGACTAAGACAAGACAAGCCAACAACCACAAAAGTGACATTTGAAATTAGCCTATCTCTTCAACGGGCAAAATTTCAAATGTAACTATAAAAGGCTGAGGAAGTTATTCAGAACAGGTTACCTAAACCATGAACAAGCAAGCAATATTCAAGCATTTCACTTGCAATACTCTCAAAGCTTATCAAGATATTCCTCAACCTTGAAACTCGAAGGAAATCGATCCAACACAAGCTGCATGTGAAGGAAAGATAACTTCAAATTTGTTGAAGAGGAAGCTCTAGAAGAAACCAAAGGGGTCTACTTTCCAAATCAGGATTGTAGAAAGGTTCAAGGTTGAACCATTATCAATTTTGTTGGAGGGCTTCGTTATCAAAACCAAGAACTTGAGAAGTGAGCTGAAGTAGCAAGACAGCTGCCCGGTGAAGAAGCTGAGTCGCAAGAGAAGCCAGCTGTGTGATCAAGGTTGTCTCCAAACTGTTCATCGCTTTATAAACTGATCTGTTGCATAGGGATTCCTCCAGGAGTTGGAGAAGAGAATATTAGAAGAATTACCCATCTTCGAACCTCTATAAAATATTTGTTTCATTTACTTTCAGCAAACTTACTTTCCCGCATATTTAGTTTATATCTGTTGTTAGTATCATATTTGCTTTCCAACTGATAAATAACCAAGTGCTAAAAACTAAGTGTTTAAAACAAGCATAAATCAAATCAAATGATGTTAAGTTTTCCGTTGTTAAAAACCAATCAACCAAGTTAAGTATTTAGCTTGAGCAGCCGAGTTATACTATCAACAGCTCTATCGAGTCTGTTGAGTGTGTAAATTAGGTGAAACGCAAACTTAGTTGTTCATCAAGGACACAGTTGTTTGAGTCCACTCTGTTGAATTATTTTAAAATGACTAAATCAAAAATTTGGTAAGGTTTATTCAACCTCCCTTTCTAAACCTTACTTCTCACCCCTTGGAACCTACAACTACGATTTTGTTTGTGAATAGTTAATTGTTTAGGTTATTATTCTTTTATTCTTTAAGCTGCTGGGGTGATTCTTGTTAAGTATTCTTTTGTTTTCAAGATCTGAAGTAATTTGTAACCTACTTGTTTAGTGTGACTGATAATGTTTTGTGCTCGCTGTAGTAAACTACTGAATTAAGCATGTGAAATAGTTTCTGAAATAGTATGACTTGTTTGGATTTTAATTGTTATTTAGCTCTTTTGTTTGAATATCTTTACTGTGAAGTTGACTCTGGGTTCTGATGACAATACTTGCCAGCCGTCTCATTTCTTTTTTTCTAGAAGCCCTAAATCTTGAAACACTCAGATCTACTGTCCAATACACCTTTCTCCTCAAATCTGACCCCACCAACGCCTTGCCCTTGGAATTCCGCTCACAGTCTGTCGTCTGTCGCTCAGCCACGCACCTCAACGTGCCTCCACATGCCCGCCACGCACCGCCCACGTCCCTCCATGCGCCACCGACCGACCATCACTTTGCTTGGTTTTTTGCCCTCTCTCCAGTCGTGCTACTCACTTGCCCTATTTCCTCCCGGAATGTCTCGGTTGGCTTGGTCAGCCTCTTTAGTTTTTAAAAAAAAGGGCAGTCCCCTCCAGCGTAGATGTGTGTTTTTATGTTATTTGGTAATCACCTTTTTTTATTTCTCTCCCTTCCTTGTTCTCTGAATTTATTTGCTTGTTATGACTATCGCTGACAAAGATAGCCCGTCAGAGGAACAAATTATTGTTGTCCCCACTTTCACAGGCACCCCCATCATCACAACGACCAAACTCAATGGTCGTAATTACAGTCAATGGTCGTTTGCTGTGAACTTGTGGTTCGGAGGACAAGGTCTTGTTCATTATTTAACGGAGGATGTTCCCAAGTTATCTAAAGTCAATCTCCATCTTTGGGATCAAGTTGATGCTCAACTTACTAGTTTGTTGCTTTAGTATATTGAACCTGAGTTACATTACCTTGTTCAAGGATGTCCGTCCTGCAAAGTTCTTTGGAATTGTACTATGAATATGTATTCTATCACTATTAGTCGTATTTATGATGTCACTTCTGATTTATTACGTATTCAACTTGATGAGAGAGGTCTTGCTGTCTATTTTGTTCTATTTCAGATTGCTATGGCAGAGTATAATGAAATTTTTCCCCCAGACACTGACACGTATTGACAACATCGTGAGCAGTTCTTTGTAGTTCTTATGCTCCGTGGTCGTCCCTCTCAGTTTGATCCTGTTCTCTCTCATATTCTCTCCAGTGCCACTTTGCCCTCCATGAATGATGTGTTTTGCCGCTCTCAATCGGGCTTCTCTCACTAGCACTATTCTTAGCCCTGACAACTAGTCAGCACTGCTTACTCAGAATCTTATCAGAGGTAACCAAAACCCAAGAGCAGGTTGCGGGAGAGGGCGAGGGCGAGGGCGAGGTCGAGGAGGCAATACCTCTCGCCCTCAGTGTTCTCATTGCAACATGTCGAGTCATACTATTGAAACTTGTTGGGATTTACATGGTCGCCCCTAATGTTGCCAATGCCGCCCATATGGAATCACCCAACCCATCATCTACATAGCATGTTCTTCAACATAGTACCCTGCTCCAAGCCGTTGCTCCTTTCTACACTTTATCTGAATCTGAGTATTTGCAGTATCTTCAACTTCAGGCTTCACAACTGGCCACCCAGTCTTCCACCGCATTGATTGCCCATACCACGGCTTCTGCTGCCTTCTTATCTCATCCATCCGCTCATTCTGGTAAGTGGATTCTCGATTCGGGCGCCTCTGATTACATGAGCGGTAATCCTTTTTTACTCTTTAATTTTCGTTCAAACAATTGTCTATCTTCGATTACCCTTGCTAATGGTTCTTCTACCCCAGACACTAGTAGTGGATCTGCAGCACCTACGTCCTCTATACCCCTTCCATCTGTTTTATATTTTCCCCAATTTCCCTATAATCTTCTCTCCATTAGTAAACTTACCCATATGCTTCATTGTTCTATCACCTTTACTTTTTCCTTTATGCTTGTGCAGGACCTAAGAATGGGCAAGCAGATTGGCACCGGGCATGAGGCTGATGGGCTTTACTACCTTGATGTTGATAAGTCTATTGTTGGGGTTGTTGTTTCCTCTCCTACACTCATTCACAGTCGTCTTGTCAACATCATAAGTCTATTGTTGGGGTGGTTGTTTCCTCTCCTACACTCATTCACAGTCGTCTTGCCACCCTTCCCTCACGAACTTCCACGAGATGGTTCCTAGTCGGAGTCATGTCAAAGAAGCCTTTTGTGAGTCGTGCCAATTAGGCAAACATAGTCGTAATTCTTTTCCTAGTCGTCTTAATAATCTAGCTACTGCCCCCTTTGAGTTAGTACATTCAGATATTTAGGGACCTAGTCGTCATGTCTCTAAATTTGGTTATCGGCATTTTGTTACCTTTATGGATGACTTTTCTCGTTTCAGTTGCTTATTTTTAATGAAAGATCGTTAAGAAGTTTTATCTATTTTTCAATTGTTTTACAATGAAATTGTTACTCAGTTTAATTCTCGTATTCACACATTACCAACTGACAATGCTCGGGAATATGTTTCTTCTTCTTTTTCGTTATCCGTATCCTCTAAAGGGGTTATTCATCAGTCTTCTTGCGCTTACACTCCTCAACAAAATGGGGTCGCTGAGCGAAAGAACCGTCACCTTATTGAGACTGTTCGTACTCTTCTTCTTCATATGAATGTCCCATTGCATTTTTGGGATGATGTAGTTCTCACAGCATGTTATCTAATCAACCGCTTGCCCTCCACTATTCTCCATGGGAAAATCCCATTTTCTACTTTGTTACCTCGTGATCCTATCTATTCCTACCTCTCCGTGTTTTTGGGTGTGTATGTTTTGTCCACAACTTTTCCCCTGGGTCTGATAAATTAAGCCATCGCTCTATAAAGTGTATTTTTCTTGGATATGCATGCCATCAAAAAGGCTATCGCTGCTACTCACCCGAGCTTAGTCGCCAGTTCATCTGTGCTGATGTCACATTCTTCGAATCTAACCCTTGTTATGGACCAACTTCTGATTCTCCACACTCTGTCATTGAGGACTTACCACTTCCTGTTCCACTTTTCAATCCTCCTACATCTCCCAGTACGTTGCCCCCACCTACTCCAGCACCTCTTTCTCGCTTGGATTGTCCCAGTCTATAGACATATCAACGGCGCCATCACACAACCCTGCCTCTTGTAGCTCCGAGTGCCACTGCCACGCCCCTCTTGGATCAGGTTCAACTGTCTCCACCTTCTGATTTAGATCTCCCCATTGCTCTTCGAAAAGGTACCCGACGTTGCACTGCTCAACACCCTATCTCTTACTTTGTTTCTTATCATGGTTTATCTCCTTTTTATTTGTCATTTTTTACTTCATTATCCTCTATTATTGTTCCTCACTCTGTCTCTGAAGCACTTGCTCATCCTAGTTGGCATGCGACAATGTTGGAAGAAATGTCTGCCTTATAGTCTTGTGGGTTTTCGTTGGATTTATACTGTTAAATGCTCACCCGAAGGTAAAGTGGACAGGTTGAAGGCGTGCTTGGTCGCTAAAAGGTACACACAGGTTCATGGTGTTGATTACGATGACATGTTTTCCCCTGTTGCTAAAATGTCTTATGTTTGCATCTGTATTGCTCTTGCAGCGATGTTTCATTGGTCTCTTCATAAACTTGACACTAAAAACGCCTTCCTCAATGGTGATCTTGAGAAAGAGGTCTATATGGAGCAACCACCAGGGTTTGTTGCTCAGGGGGAGTCTGCTAAGGTGTGTCGTTATTAGTTTTGGGTTGACAAGGTGTGAAGTATACCATTTTGTCTTTTACCTACAATCCTCTGGGAAACGTCTTTTGTTGATTGTGTATGTTGACGATATCATAATTAGTGGAGATGACACGAGAGGAATAAATGACCTCAAGAACTTTTTTCATCTACAAATCCAAACTAAGGACTTGGTCAAGTTGCACTATTTCCTTGGTATTGAGGTTGCACAATCAGATCAGGGTATATTAATCTCCCAACAAAAATATGTCCTCGATATGTTAGAAGAAGCTGGAATGCTTAGGTCGAAACCTTGTGATTCACCAATAGACCCAAATGTCAAGCTTTTACCAAACGATGGAGAATCGATGTCAGATCCTGGAAGGTATAGAAGGTTGGTTGGCAAACTTAATTACCTTAAAGTAACTCGTCCAGATATTTGATGTAAGTGTGGTTAGTCAGTTTTTTAATTCACCACGAGAAAGCCACTGGAATGCAGTAGTCCGTATTCTTCGGTATATCAAGAATGCTCCTGAAAAAGGAATATTGTACAGAGATACAGGGAAAATTAATGTGGTTGGCTACTCTGATGCGGATTGGGTAGGGTGTCCAATTGATAGGCGTTCTACCTCTAGATATTGTGTTTTCATTGGTGGAAATATCATATCATGAAAGAGCAAGAAACAGAATGTTGTGGCTCGTTTAAGTGCAGAGTCTGAATACAGAGCCATGGGTCTTGCGGCATGTGAACTGATTTTGGTGAAACAGTTGCTCAATGAGATTGGAGTAAATAGTTCTCACCCTATGACAGTAATTTGTGATAATCAGGCAGCAATGCATATTGCAACCAATCCAGTCTTCCATGAGCGCATTAAGCACATTGAAGTTGGCTGTCACTTTGTGAGAAATAAGGTGCTAGCGAAGGAAGTGGTCACTTCACACGTCAGTTCAAACGATCAACTGGCAGATATCTTCACCAAAGCTCTACGGGGTCCTCGGGTTAATTATATATGTAACAAGCAAGATGCATATGATATATTTGCTCCAACTTGAGGGGGAGTGTTGGAATAAAGATAGAGAGTGTTTTGTTTTTATTATTATTGTTTTTGTCCCACATAGGAAGAGGAACTATGAGTATTGGTTTAGTATAATAAGATGGTATTTATTTCTTTATCTCAATAGACTCCATGATATGCTCATGGGTCCCCGTATGTATACACATCTTTAATTTCTCGAGGGCTTTGGCTTTCTCCAGGGCTTTCTCCTTCTCATCCTCTTGGATAGCACAGAGGCATCTAGGCAGAATTCCTCATTGAGGGCATAATGGACAGTGACATTTCCTAGGAAGCTGAGAAGCTCCTCTTCTTCTTCGATGAGCTCCGAAGAAGCGAATTGCTGTCTGGAGTAGTCTAGCTTCCATCTCCTACATTCCCTTAGCCTATGATGGATGTTCGGATAGACTGGAGAATACATTATCACATCATATTCATCTTCTCCGTCCTCTAGAATAGTAGCCAATGGAGCTTGCTCCTCTTCAGGTTCATGTGCATCAGTCTAAGCGGATGAGATAGCTTTTTCTTCATATGTCTTGGCTGTCTCTGCTCCATCCATCTCCACGGTTGTCTCCCGTGCATCATCAGTCTTCTGGGTATCATCAACTTTTTGTTGAGACTACTCCTCTTGAGCATCAACAGTCTCTTTGGGCTTCTCCAGTTGAGTGTCGGGCTCGGCTAGCTTCTCTAGCTTTGGCTTCTTAAACAACCGTTTTCGTTTTGTAGCAACCAGGGGAATCTCTTGCTCTACACGTTGAGGCTCTTTAATAGTGAAGGCATGTGTTTCAATATCATTTTTCTGCAACGCAGCTGCCTTACGAGACTTCGCAGTGCGCCTTTTCTTCACGACTGGAGAAGGAAGTAGGGGTTCCTTCTCAGTCTCTTTTTCTAGGGCAGGGACTTGTTACTCGGCTGCTTGGCGGTGCTTGAGTTTGGTCTGTCAGGGCGGTGCCTTCTTTGATTTGGCTGCTGGGGCAGGAGCAAGTTTAGATCCCGCAGCTCTGTTCATTGAAACAAGCTTAGTGGAGAGAGCTAAAGCGGTCATAGATGTATCTTCTGCAGGGTCAGCTGATTCCCCCTCACTGGTATCAGTTTTCCTGGCATGAGCCTTCTTTTGAGCGCCGGAGAGTTTTGCCTTAAACATCCTCTTGTTGCATGAAAGGGCTTCCTATGGCGCAAGGCTATCCCCTTTATCTCCATCAAATGGCCAATCACTAGGCCATACCCCAGGGAGAAACTAAAAGTCCCATCCTCCTTGAAGGACTTGTCGATTACATTTTGATAGATTCGGCGGAAGACGAACTCAGCCCAGTTTACTTTCTTTTATTCCATAATAGCAGCCATCACCAATAGCTTAGTCCGTGATAGTTAGTTGAAGCTCCGAATTTCATGTCCACGCACTTGGACACAATGTCCATCAGCTTGTGGTAGTCATCCTTAATCAGCTCTTTCTTAGTTGTATAGATAGCTTTCACAGCCGACTTGGGCTTGGCAATTTCTTTCCAAGCTGTAGCCAAGTTCACGTTCTTCTCGGTTATGTCCTCCAGACCTTCGGTTGGCAACTTGCAATGATCAACCAGTTTTTTGTTGTGATTTTGATGTCCTTGCCATGAACGGATAAGCGAATCTCATCGTCATGCACTTTGGCATTCACATAAAACATAGCTACCTCCTCCAAGTAGGTGTGGGAGAACTCCATGGAGAGAAAGTCCTTCAGACCGGACTTCTCAAGCTTGGCAGCAATCTTCTTTACTAGGGCCTCATCGATCATGTTTTATCATTCCTTTGAAGTCCACTCAAGCACCGAGTGGATCTTCTCTGAAAGCTTAGCGAAATCATGTGTAGCAGCCATTATTAGAGAGATTAAATGGTGAAATAAGCGAAAATCTTGATCTTTGAAGGTAGGGTTTCGAACAGTTGCACAGAGAATTTCTTCTTGCTTGCTGAAGACGAGAGTATTTTGTGTGAGGAGAGAGAAAATAAATTTTTTGTTTATATGAGACATGAAAGGACGGTTTTTGGAATTTGAATAAGTTGATCAAAATCAACGGTCAAGATTGAGCCTTCAAAACTGCACTAATTTCCCCACATTATATATGCAAAGAAATTTATATCCAATCATATGTTTTATCTTGTCAGCTTTTGTCTTGTGATCATAATAATTACGTTGACGTCATCCTTAAAAATATTGCCACTCGAATAAAATGACGGCATTTTTGTCACTTAGCTCATAAATGATTCAACTATCATCCAAATTGTCTCAACTCTGCTTCTCTCTTCACATAAGATCACTCAACTCTCAGCTAACTTGATACAGTTAATTTCTCGACTAGGCTGTTTCACTTGGCTGAAATTTGAAATTTGCTTATATTTCATTCTCTCTTTTTTGTCTCTGTTGATTGAGTCTCTGAGTATCCTAACTCAGCTCAATTAACCCTGGCTCATTCTTGAGTTCTTCAAACCTTGATTCACATAAGGTCTTTGTGAATATGTCAGCTAAATGCTTATCAGTTGAGATGTATTCCAAGGTGATGTCTTTCTTTTCAACAAGATCTCTTATAAAGTGATATCTGACACCAATGTTCTTTGTTCTTGAATGCAACACTGGATTCTGAGTGATTGCAATAGCACTAGTGTTATCACACATAATTGGAATTTCTCTTTGTTTAATATCATAGTCTTTCAGTTGCTGTCTCATCCAAAAGACTTGGGCACAACAGCTGCCCGCAGCTATGTACTCTACTTCAACTGTGGATATAGCTATTAATTTTGTTTCTTGCTGGACCAAGGAACTAATCTGTTTCCAAGCATTTGACATTGTAGGTCCCAAGGGGTGTAAGTAATGTTTATAGGGGGGTTGAATAAACCTTACCAACTTTTCGATTTTAGTCCTTTTAAAATTATTACAGAGTTAATACACAGCTAAGTCCTTGAGGGACAGCTAAGTTAGGTAATCAGCAGAGTTAGCCACTCAGCAGACTCGATAGAGCTGTTGATAGAATAACTCAGCTGTTTAGTCTAAACCTTAACTTGGTTGTGATAAGTTTTTCAGATGATGATGAAACCTGGGGGCTTGGTTCATCATCAAATTCGAATGTTTGACAAGTAGCTTGAAAACTCGACTGACTCGTCTGCGGAAGAACATCCTCAGTTGGGTCCTGTTGTTGTGTAGCAGGGGTGGACTCAGCTTCATCTCCAGATCCCAGAAATGATATATCAAGCTTGTCTTGGGAATCATGAAGTGCATTAATCTCCTTCTCAGATTCTTCAATGTGAACCGGAGGGATGTTCTACATTTCTTTCTCTTTACCCAGGGAAGTCTCAACCTTCCTCGGGCCTTCAATACCTTTAGCAGTCTCAACTGCAGAAAGGCCTTCTACATTCCTTTCGACAGACGCAGTTGTCTTAGGGTCTTGGACAGTGGCATCCGAAGGAGTCTCAACCCCTTGGATTGCACTTTCAGTGCCCATAGTGTTAACTCTCGGGGCTTTTCCAACCTGTGCCTTGACTGCATCAAAAGCGTCCTTAGCCTGCAAACCAGCTGGCACTTCAGCTGGGACAGACTCAACTGTCCGAACTTCATCAGTGGCATTCTGCTGTGATTCTCTTTCTTTTTCCATTTCGCCTCCTTTCTGCAATGTGGAGTCATCTGCAGCATCCTCCGACCTTGCTGCAGTGGAGTGAGTTTCCCCACTCGGTGGCACACCACCGAGTGATCGATGGTGGGGTCACTCTTCTCCAGACTCCCGGCTGCTTCCGTTGAGTGCTCAGTCATGGGGGCAAGTGGTAAAACACCTTCAGTAGGGGTTGGCTCAACTTGGGTGCCCAAATTCCCAGTCTCATTGCCAAATCCCTTGGACCCATCTTCTGAGTGTACTGGGACGTGGTCGCAACAATAATCGCGTAGCAATCTGCCGCACCACTCTCGCAATGGGTCTATCTCCGGAGAGATTTTGAAGACTCTCCTGGTCCTTCACAATCAACTAATGCTCATGCATTAGCCTGGATTCCTTTAGAGCTTGCTGCATATCGGATATTCTGTTGCAGCCATGGGACCCAAGTCTTTATCGGTGTCAGACAACACATCTAACTAAGGATGCGTATGTTCCAGAGTTCTAGTAAGAGGGCATATAATGGCCTTCTCATGAGCTTCTGCTTCTTCAGCTGCTTTGGCTTGTTCATTTTCCTAGAAGATTTGTAAGATATTTAAGCAATTTTCTTCATCAAGGGCCTGAATCACCTTGGTGATGCCGAGAAATTCGAACAATTCCTCCTCCTCTTATATGAACTTGGGGCGTTCAAATTGCACCCTTGAGTGACTCGCTTCCACGCCCTCCATTCGCGTGAGACTACTGGATGTTTGGGTATATTGGAGAATACATGATGACATCATCATCGTCATCTTGTTCTTGTCGTTCCTTTTCGAATGGAAGGTAGCATGCTTTCTTTGCTCTTCACCTTGATAGCATCCGGAGAGCGGCGGAGAGACAACCTTTTCAACTGGAGATTCAGCCGTCTCAGCTGCTTATTTATCCTCAGTTGTCCTCTCCATAGATGTGTCTTTTGGGGGCCTCTGCTGATCGCCTTCAGCAGACTTGGAAGTTTCATCGATTATTTCGGGAGACTGTATTTCCTCAACGTCAGCAGTCTTAGAGGTTTTCTCCAGCTGAGTAGCAGACTCAATTGTCTTTTCAAGCTCTGACAGCTTGGAGATTCTCTTCCCTCTCTTGGTTTTAACTAGAGGAGTTTCTGGTCTGATTCCTCATTTTTAGGTTCCTTGGCGGCAGGGGCCGGAGCATCTTTCTTAGATGGAGCTGCCTTTCTAGGCTTGGCAGTCCTCTTCTTTCTCATGGCTGGAGAAGGTATTTGGGCTTTCTTTTTCGCTCATCGGCTGGGGGCGGGAAATACGGCCGCTTTCTCGGGCGGTGTGACTCGGGCTGCAAGCGGGGGTGTCCATTGACTTTCTTTGTAAGGTCGAGTCTTCTTCTTTGCGACTTTCTTCTTCGGAGGGGAGGAAACAGCTGTGTCCTCCGGGTCAACTGATTCCCCCTCACTTGTATCCGCCCTCTTCACATGGGCTCTCTTCTGGGCTCCTGAAAGGTTAGCCCTGGACATCCTTTTGTTTACATGGAAGGGCTTTCCATGTTGAAGGGGAATGCCCTTCACTTCCATCAAATGCCCAATAACTAGGCCATAGCCAAGTGATCCTCCAAAGGATCCATCTTCCTTGAAAGATTTATTCACAATGTTCTGGCAGAGTCTGCTGTACACGAACTCAGACCAATTAACTTTGATAGCTTAGTCTTTGATAGCTAGTTGAAGCTTCCGAACTTCATGTCCACACATTTTGAGACGACATCCATCAGCTTGTGATAGTCGTCCTTCATGTAGTTCCCAAGGGGTGTGCGTAAGGTTTAGAAGGGGGGGTTGATTAAACCTTACCGACTTTTCGATTTTAGTCCTTTTATAATATTACAGAGTTAAATACACAGTTAAGTACTTGGGAGACAGCTAAGTTAGTTAACCAGCAGAGTTAGAAACTCAACAGACTCAATTGAGCTGTTGATAGAATAACTCAGCTGTTTAGTCTATACCTTAACTTGGTTGTGATGAGATTTTCAGCCGAAGACTTAACACCTTTTAATTTGATTTAATTTGTTTTAAACACTTGATTTTAGCACTTAGTTACTTATCAGTTGGATAGCAAATTATCAGCAGATATAAAGAGATATGCGGAAATAAAATGCTGAAATGTAATGACACAATAATTTTTATAGAGGTTCGAAGATGGGATAATTCTTCTACTCCTCTCTTCTCCAACTCCTGGAGGAGTCCACTAAGTAATGATCAGAGTACAAAGTGGTTATCAGTCCAGATACAAGTCTTGATCACACTAATGACTTGCTCCTTTGGGACTCAGTCTGGAGATGCCTTGGTCACACAGCTGGCTTCTCGTCCGACTCAGCTACTTCACAGGGCGGCTGCCTTGCTACTTCAGCTCACTTTCTCAAACTTCTTGGATTTGATCACGAAGCCCTCTAATAACTTGAGATTGGTTCGACCTTGAACCTTTCTACAATCCTCCTTGGAAAGTAGACCCCTTTTGCTTCTTCAAAAGTTTCCTCTTCAACAGTTTGAAGTTGTCTTTCCTTCACAGCTTAGTGTTGGATCGATTTCCTTCGAGATTTAGGCTTGAGGATTTTGCTTGAATAACTTGAGAATATTTTGCAGGTTATAGTATGCATAATGCTTGTTATCTCAGGTATGCAAGGTAACATTGTCTCAATGTGATTCCTCAGCCTTTTATAGTGAATTTTCAAAAATCTGCCCGTTAAAGAGATAGGCTGATTTTCAAAATTCACTTGTATTCGTTGGCTTGTCTTGTTGCAGTCCTTGATGTTGACATTTACTTGTATTAAATGTCTTGCAAAGATTGCGGCGTTTCGACAGTGCGGTGCAGACTTCCCATTCGTTCGTTCCTTTTGCACACAGCTGGAACTAATACTTTATCTCTGACAACTTTAGCAGGTTACTATTCTGAGTAACATTCTTGACTTTAATCAACGGATCTCGTTCAGTTGTCTTGACTTGACTGTAGTCCTTTATTCCCCAGGTGACTTTGAGTTAGCTTCCAATCAACGGATGACTCATCTGTCACTTCAACTTGAGACTTGGCTTCTTGAGTTGACTTGACTGACTCTTCATACAGCTGTATCACAGCCGATACTCCTTCAGTCGAGTTCTTGACATCTCTTCCTTGCCACACTCAACTGCTTCAGAGCGAAGTCTTCATTCTAGTCTTCAGTTGACTTCTTGTATTCCCAGGCATAGCTGACTTGACTCAGCTCATACGACCCTATCTATTACAATACAAATTACAAGGAAAATGGGGTGCCAACTTTCTAGTCTAAGTTTTACATGGCATTTATCAAAATCTAAACAATAAATTTGCCAACAATTTTCCCCTTTTTGATGATGCCAAAACTTAAATGCATTCAAACAATATGCAAACAGCAAAGATACATACAGACAATGCAGTAACAAGGAATGTATGCATAGAATCAATCTTTTTATTGATCATAACATTCTTGTCCTTTACACAGCTGTTTACAAAGTGTATCATGGCAATCATTGCATACTTATATCTACGCAAAATACAGATTTTTTTTTCATTAAATGTACAGAAGACTTACATACATATGTATTTACAAAAGTAAAATACATGAAGGGGTTAGCAGCAACACTTCATCGCCTTCGCTGCCTCTTTCTTTCTTCTTCAGCTCTGCCTTCGTCAGCTCTCTTCCTCTTCTTTTCATCTTCAGCTGCTTTCTTCTTTTCGTAATCTCTCTTCACAGCTTCATCTTTTCTTTTTCTTTCCTGTCTTTCTTGCCACAGCTGAGTTTGCCTCTTATTTTCTTCTTCGATTCTTTTGACTTATTCAGCATTTTTCCTCTCCACTTCCAGATTGGCTATAGCATCATATCCAGCCCAGTAGATCCTTCATTTCTTACCTGGATCTACATATTCAATATTTTTGGGTAGAGGTCTATGTTTAAAACCTCCACCTCCACCACTTTTTCCTTCTCTTCTGGGCGTACATTGTACCGGAGTGACTGCTAGTAGTCTGCTGCCTGTCAGCTTCTTCGCACAGCTTCAGACCTTTCTCCCAGTACAAGTCCCAGGCTTGGGCTATGGACATGTTTTTGAAATATCCTTCGAACTCGAGCATTTTGAATTCTTCAACAGATCTTGGCTCTTGTCCGTCATCTGGAATGGCATCTGTATCCTTTCCTGCCGGAATGCCTCCGAATTGTTTCAACATTTCTTCAACAAGGGCATCCGTTCTCTTGTCGAAATCCTCCATCTCTGCTTCTACAATCTTTTTCTTATGAGACATTGGCATAGCAGAGTGATAGAGCGGCAGAGTCACAGGAAGTTTGCTGATTATGCTAGTTGTGACATGACCTTGCTGAGGGGTTTCAACAAGCATTAAGGTCACATCCTTTGACCTTTCCCCCTCAATAGTTTTTCCTTTTTCCTTTCTCTTCTCAACAACTGTGTCTTTCTTCTCTACAACAGATGTCTCCTTTTTCTTCTCAACAACTGTGTCTTTCTTCTCTACAACAGGTGTCTCCTTTTTCTTCTCAACAACCGTCTCCTTCAACATCTTCAGGTATTCATCTTTCCCCTTTTTGGCATAATCAAAGGAGAGATGAACCCCTGGAAACATCCTAGCAAGCATGAAGTCCAGTCTGCTGATAGTTGAATTCTGCTTGGAGTCTGCTGCGGAGTATGATGTTCGAAATTCTGAGCGGGTGGCTTTGAAATCGGCTGCCACCAGTTTCATTTCAGCCATAAGAAGACTGAATTTGGCAATCATATTCTTCTCTACGCCCAGAAGTTCTTTTCGATGAAATTCACGCAGCAATTCCATCTTAGTTGTATGGGAGGCATGCAATCTCTCCATATAGGTCTGCATCCTCGCCTTCATGTCAGCATTGTCAGCACTCCAGATCAGCATTTGGTTGTCTTACTTGAGTCAGCTGCCGACCACTCTGCATCGAAGTTGAAATCAGCTGGCACAATTGAATCAGTCGGAATAATGGGGTCTTCTTGGACGATGTAGAGCTTCTGTTCTCTTGCAGTCTCTTCTTCGAGCACGGGCAGCTCACGAGAGAAAGGAAACACTTCTTCATATGCATCGTCTCGCACTTGAGTAATTGTGCATGAAGTGGTCACTGCTGTAGCTTTGGAAGCCTGCGCAGTTGACTATGATTCAGTTGGGGCCTTTGATGGTATAGACCCAGCTGGCTGAGCCTTAGCTATCTTAACAGCTTCTTCAATCTCACCCGGTTTGTCCTTTTGAGTTTGTTGTTCCTCGGCTGTATCAGTAGCATTATCGGAAGATGATGAGACTTGAGAGCTTGCCTCATCATCAAAATTGAACGTTTGACGAGCATCTTTGAAAACTGGCTTACTCGTACTTGGAAGAACATCCTCAGCTGAGTCTTTTTTATATGCAGCAGGGGTGGACTCAGCTTCATCTTCAGATCCCAGAAATGATATGTCAGGGTTGTCTTGGGAATCATGAAGAGCACTAATCTCCTTATCAGATTCTTCAATATGAACAGGAGGGATGTTCTGCATTTCTGTCTCTTTACCTAGGGAAGTTTCAACCTCCCTTGGGCCTTCATTACCTCATGCAGTCTCAACTGCAGCAAGGCCTTGAACATTCCCTTCGACAGAGGCAGCTGTCTTATAGTCTTCTACAGTGGCATCCACAGGAGTCTCAACTCCCTGGATTGCACTTTCATTGCCCAGAGTGTTAACTCCCGGGACAGATCCATCTTGTGCCTCGACTGCATCAGCATCGTCCTCAGCATGTAAAGCTGTTGGCACTTCAGTTGAGACAGACTTAACTGTCCGAGCTTCGTCAGTGACAACTTGCTATTGTTCTTTATCTTTCTCTTTCTTCACTTCGCCTCCTTTCTTCATTTTGGAGTCATCTGCAGCATCCTCCGACCTAGCTGCAGTGGAGTGAGTTTCCCCCTCAGCTGGCGCACCAACTGAGGGACTGATGGTGGGGTCACTCTGCTCCAGACACCCGGCTGTCTCCATTGAGTGTTCAACCATGGGGGAAGGTGGTAAGACACCTTCAACAGGGGTTGGCTCAACTTGGGTGCCCAAGTTCCCAGTGTCATCGCCAAGTCCCTTAGATCCGTCCTCTAAGTGAACTGGGGAAGTGGTTGCAGCAATAATTGTGGCAATCTGCTGTACCACTCCCAACGGATCAATCTCCAGCTGAGATTTAGAAGGCTCTCCCTGTCCTTCTCTCGGTGTTGCTCATGCATTATTTTGGATTCGGCATGGCTTCTTTGCATGTCCAACTTTTCTGTTGCACCCATGGGATCCAAGTCTTCATCACTTCCCGAAAGCATATCAATGTGAGGATGAGTATGGTCGCTGGTTCCAGTGAGAGGACAAATGCTGGCTTTCTCACGAGCTTCTGCTTCCTCAGCTGCTCTGGCTTTTTCTTGCTTCTTGCGAATTTGCGGATATTTATGCGATTATCCTCATCCAGGGCCTGCAAAGATGCAGTGTCAATCTCAAGAAGCTTGGAAAGCTCCTCTTCTTCCTCAATATACTCGGGGTGTTCAAACTGCACCCTTGAGTGACTCAGCTTCCATTTTCTTTATGCTCTCAGACGATTCTGGATATCTGGGTATAATGGACAATGCATGATTATATCATCATCTTCATCCTCTCCTTGTTTCCCTTCCTTTTCAAGAATGGAAGGCAACATACTCTGCTGATCTTCACCTTCAGCAGCATCGGGAGTAGATGGAGACACAATTCTTTCATTAGGAGATTCTGCTGTCTCTGTTGCCTCTTCTTCCTCAGCTGTTCTATCCACAACTGGGCCTTCTATTTGCCTCTGTTGATCGGCCTCAGCAGACTTGGTTATTTCATTAACAACTTCTGGAGACTGCACTTCTTCATCAGTCTCAGAGATTTTCTCCAGCTGAATGGCAGACTCAGTTGTCCTCTCAAGCTATGAGAGCTTGGTGAGTACTTCTTCTTCTTTTTGTTCTTACTAGAGGAAGTTCTGGTTCAGATACATTTTCCTCAGATTCCTTGGCGGCGGGGGCCGGTGCATCTTTCTTTGACTGAGGAGCTGCCTTTCTTGGCTTGGCAGTCCTCTTCTTTTTGATGGTCAGAGAAGATATTTGAGGTTCCTTATCCGCCTCGGCTGCGTGGGTAGGAGACACGGTTGCAGGGGCAGGCGACTCGGCTGCAGGGGTAGGTGCGTCTTTTGTTTTGGCTGTAGGGGAAACTATCTTCTTTGCAGCTGCATGGGCAGCTTTCTTCTTTGGAGGGGAGGCAACAGCTGTTTCCTCGGGGTCAGCTGATTCCCCCTCGCTTGTGTCCGCCCTCTTCGCATGGGCTCTCTTCTGGGCTCCTGAAAGATTAGCCCTAAGCATCTTCTCGTTTGCATGGATTGGCTTTGCATGCTGAAGGGGAATGCCCTTCACTTCCATCAAGTGGCCAATAACTAGGCCATAGCCGAGTGATCCTCCAAAGGATCCATCCTTCTTGAATAACTTATTCACAATGTTCTGGCAGAGTCTGCTGTATACGAACTCAGCCCAGTTAACTTTCTTTCCTTGCATGATCGTAGCCATGATGATCAGCTTAGTCTTTGACAGTTGATTGAAACTGCCAAACTTCATATCCACGCATTTTGAGACGACATCCAATCATATGCTTACTGTGCAGCTTTTGACTGTACCCGTCATTATTACGCTGAAGTCATCCTTAAAAACATTCCCGCTCATTAAAAACGACTGCATTTTTGTCACTTAGCTAGTAAATGACTTAGCTCACTACACAAATGACTCAACTCTTCTTTTCTCTATCCGTATAGTGACTCAGTTGTCAGCTGATTCGATACATCTGACTTTCCGATATGGCTGGTTCACTCGGCTGATTCATGAGATCTGCTCATTTTTCATCTTTTCACGTTCCATCTCTTCTCATTGAGTCTTCTGAGTATCAACTCAACTCAATTGACCCTAGCTCAAGCTTAAGTTCTTCAAATCTTGATTCACATAAGGGTTTGGTGAATATGTCAGTTAACTGTTTATCAGTTGAGATATATTCCAAAGTGATGTCTTTCTTTTCAACATGATCTCTTACAAAATGATATCTGACATCAATGTGTTTTGTTCTCGAATGCAACACAGGATTCTGAGTGATTGCAATAGCACTTGTGTTATCACACATAATTGAAATCTCTTTTTCTTCAATTTCATAATCTCTCAGCCGTTGTCTCATCCATAAGACTTGGGCACAACAACTGCCCGCAGCTATGTACTATGCTTCAGCTGTGGATGTGGCTATTGAGTTTTGCTTCTTGCTAAACCAGAAACCAATCTGTTTCCAAGCATTTGACAAGTTCCCCAAATACTCTTCCCCATCAACTCTACATCCAAATATAGTCGAGTCCGAGTAACCAATAAGCTTGAATCCACCTTCCTTTGGATACCATAAGCCAACTTCTTGACATCCCTTCAAATATCTTAGGATTCTCTTAGCTGCAGTCATGTGACTTTCCTTTGGAGCAGATTAAAATCTTGCACATACACCTACTTTGCAAAAGTGATGTCCGGCTCGCTTCATTTGTTAGATAGAAGCGTGATCCAATAAGTGCTCAGATCTTGTTTGATCTACACTTTACCATCTCGCATCCATGTCCATCTTGATGATGTATTCATTGGTAGTTTCACAGAAGACTTCTCTTCCATACCAAATTTCTTCATTAAATCTCTGGTGTACTTTGTTTGACTTATAAAGGTTCCATCCTTTAGCTGTTTAACTTGGAGTACTAAGAAGAATGTCAGCTCTCCCATCATGCTCATTTCAAATTTGCCTTGCATGGGGTTTGAGAATTTATCCCACAGCTCTTTGTTTGTGTATCCAAAAATGTTGTCACCCACATATATTTCAACAAGCAATATACTCTCCCCATCTTGAATTCTGAAGAGTGTTCTGTCCACTTTGCCTTTGGTGAATCTATTATCTGTCAGAAATTGAGATAATGTATCATACCATGCTCTAGGTGCTTGTTTCATTCCATATAGAGCTTTCTTGAGCTTGTACACCTTATCTCCAATGGTCTTCTGCTCAAAACCTAGAGGTTGCTCAACATAGACTTCTTCTTCCAACAATCCATTTAAAAATGCACTTTTCACATCCATTCTATATACAATAAAGTTCTTGTGTGCAGCATAGGCAAGAAACATCCTTATTGCAGCGTTTCTGACACTAGTACAGTGTTTCCCATTGGTTCGTTCCTTTTGCACACAACTGGAACTAATACTTTATCTCTGACAACTTTAGCAGGTTACTATTCTGAGTAACATTCTTGAATTTAATCAACGGATCTCGTTCAGTTATATTGACTTGACTGCAGTCCTTTATTCCCCAAGTGACTTTGAGTTAGCTTCCAATCAACGGATGACTCATCTGTCACTTCAACTTGAGACTTGGCCTCTTGAGTTGACTTGAGTGACTCTTCATACAGCTGTATCACAGCCGATACTCCTTCAATTGAGTTCTTGACATCTCTTCCTTGCCACACTCAGCTACTTCACAGCGAAGTCTTCATTCTAGTCTTCAGTTGACTTCTTGTATTCCCAGGCATAGCTGACTTGACTCAGCTCATACAAATTTATCTATTACAATACAAATTACAAGGAAAATGGGGTGCCAACTTTCTAGTCTAAGTTTTACATGGCATTCATCAAAATCTAAACAATAAATTTCCCAACACTTCAGCAACTTCTTCTCAGCTGTGTAGACTACCTTCGCAGCACACTCCGGTTTGGCTACTTCTTTCCATGCAGCAGCCAAGTCCACATCAACTTCATTTATTTCCGTCATTCCCTCAGACGGCAACAAATAGTGCTCCACAAGGTCCTTAGTAGTAATCATGGTGTCCTTGCGGTGGACGGAGGACTTGATACCTTCGTCCTGCACCTCGGCATTCACATAGAACTTCGCCACCTCTTCCAGGTAGGTGTGCGAGTACTCCAAAGTAAGAAAACGCCTGAGACCGGACTTTTCCAGCATATCAGTTATCTTCTTTACTAGGGTTTCATCAGAACCCTACTTTACCATTCCTTCAAAATCCACAGTCAAACCAGAGTGGATTTGCTTCGATAACTTGACGAAATTAATCTTTGGTGCCATTTTTAGAAGTTTGTACCGATTAAATCTTGATGAACTTGCTTGTGAACTCGTAGGGTTTTTGAGAGAAAAAAACTTGCTTTCGAATGTTTGAAGATGAACAGTTTTAGGTGTGAGAGAGAAAACTGAAAGAAGAAGTATATAAGGGTTATGAAAGGACGTGTTTTCGGTTTTTGAATTTTGATCGAGATCAACAACTCAGATTTAGCACGCTGACGTCATCCTTAAAAACATTCCCGCTCAGTAAAAACAACAGCGTTTTTGCCACTTAGCTCATAAATGACTCAGCTTACTCCACAAATGACTCAACTCTTCTTCTCTCCTTTCGTTTAGTGACTCAGCTATCAGCTAACTCGATATAGCTGACTTTCCGATACGGCTGATTTACTTGGCTGATTCATGAGATTTGTTCTATTTGTATCTTTTCACGTTCCATCTCTTCTTATTGAGTCTTCTGAGTGTCAACTCAGCTCAATTAACCCTAGCTCATGTTAGATAAATGTTTTTATCAAGATTTTGATGATTTTGTTTAAATGAGTTTTTATACCAAAACAATGTTTATAAATATTGTCCAAATACTCCCAATTGATTTAAAATGTTTTTACTAATTTTTTGGAGTATTTTTTGAAGTTTATTTTTGACAGAAATCGGACAACATTTCAAGTTGGAGGTCACCGATCGAGCAAAGGGTCGACCGGAACCTGGAGAAATGAAAAACGAGAATCGAACACTCTAGACTTGAAAAATTGAAGAGGGGGACCGGTCCAAGGTAGGGCCTACCGGTCGTACCCTAGGGCGACAGGTCAGACACCCCCTTTGATCGGTCGCACCCCTCCCAGCACAATACCTGGATCGCACTAATTCTTTCCAATGTTTAAAATTTTTTATAGGGCAACCGGTCGCCCTATGTATTTTTTGACAACAAAAATTGTACCGTTTGAACTCCATAACAGCAAGATTTGCTTTTGATTTTTGTACAATATTTCTACATCTTGTGATCCTCTTTTTGTAGACAAAAGTGAAGAAGGAGGAGCATATGTCTATGAAGACTCTCCTATAAATAGAGGATGATTTGAAGACACAAAAAGTAGAACAACACAAGCAAATACAAAACAAGAAATCTGCAAATTTCTAAGCTTTCATATTCAACACTCTTGTTTTATTTATAGCCTAAGTATTTCACTTTCACATCTTGAGGTGTAGGCTTGATTCTTGATTACACTTGCACTCAAAATTGTATTGTTCATTATAGAGTTGTAATCTTGAATTTTTGGGTTCATCATTCAACACAAGATATCCTTGTGAGTGTTCTTGTGGTAAGAACACACTTGGGTGATCTAGGTGTTAGGTGCAAGAAGATTGTGGTAATCTTCTTATTGAAGAGGTTGGTGCTCTTTGAGGTGTTGAAGAATTTGGTATTCTTCAAGGTTGAAGATTGTGGTAATCTTTACAATGTGCCGTAGAAGATTGTGGTAATCTTCAAGGGAGATTGAGGTAATCTCCAAAGAGGTGTTGTAAGGTGATGTTGCATTAATTGTGGTAATTAATAAAATCTTTTTTTCTTTTTGAAATCCATCCCAGAGATACTGGGGTGGTAGAGGACTAGGCCCTAGGTGGGTTGAACCTCTATAAATCGAGGCGTGTTGTTTTATTTCCGCACCTTTATTCTTGTCTTTGATTGATCATTCGAAAAAGAGGGCTAATTGCGAAAAATCGGCATAATCTATTCACCTCCCCTCTAGATTATCGTAGCCACTTGGACTAACAAGTGGTATCAGAGCCAAACTCTTTGGCTAGCTCATTCCGAGTAAAGATGAAAGATCCATGGCTACGAACGAGAGCTATCTACCAACCGGCGCATCATTCAGTAGACCACCTCTTTTCGAATCCAATAATTATGCATTTTGGAAGGATCGAATGAAATACTTCTTACAAGGTTGCGGGTTTGATATGTGGGACACGGTTATAAATAGAGTATCCATCCCGATGAAGAAAAAGGAAGACGACACTCAAATTCCCAAAATCCTCAAGGAGTATGATGATGAAGACAAGAAAATATTCTCCTTAAACGGTAAAGCTCTTAACATTATTCATTGTTCTCTTATCGCTACGGAGTATAATCGAATTAGAGGTATTCGATCCGCTCATGATGTGTGGAAAAAATTAGAAAATATATATGAAGGCACCAAGAAAGATAAACAAGCTAGAAAAACAATGCTTGTTAAAGATTTTGAAAATTTCACAATGCTCGAGGGTGAAGGGATTTCAAAAATGGTTTAAAGGCTCGATAACATTGTAAATTCTTTGTGGGCACTCGAAAAAGTCATTTTGGAATAAGACAAAGTTACCAAAGTTTTAAATGTTCTTCCCGGCTCTTGGTTCGAAAAGGTGACGGCTATCATGGAAGCTCAAAATTTAGAAACTCTAAATTTTGATGAGCTTATTGGAAATCTAATCATCTATGAAGCATATGCAAATGAAAGGAGTAATTCAAAAGCATCCACCTCTCAACCAGATTTTATTACAACTTGGGATGAGCTTCTTACAACTTTCGACGATGAAAAAGCCGAGCAATGTCTAATGGGAATCGAAGAAGACAATGAGGTACGCTCTAACTCATCTACTTCTTTTAGTAATGAATTGCATGATGATTATGATGAATTACAAAATTATTTGGATGAGCTTCAAAATGAATTCCAAAGCTTGCTCTTTAAATACAAAAATTTGAAAAAGGAATTCAACACCATGACAAATGAAAGGGATAGTTTACATGTTTCTTATGAATCTCTTACTAGTGCTCATAATGTTGTACTTGATAAGGTTAGAATTCTTGAAGAAGAAAATAGTACTCTAGTTAAGGATATTGATTACATGGAAAAGGATATGTTGAAGTTTAACTTGAGTACCGATAAAATGACCAAAATTCTTGATGTTCAACGTTGTGATCATTGAAACTAGGACTTGGTTATAAGCATAATGTTATTAATGCTAAGAAAAAGAACCAAGTCCCTATGCATATTGGTCATTATGCTTCTAGAACTATTACATGTTTCTATTGTGGTAAAATTGGTCACGCGACTAATACTTGTCGGGTTAAAAATAGTTCTAATTATTATTGGAGACCCAAAAGTCTCAATGTTAATCCCGAAGGACCCAAACACTTGAGGGTACCACAAGAAAATTTTATGTTAGGTACTCGGCGCAATAAAAATCAAAGGAGTTTTAAATTGTCATATAGACAACAAACGATCGGGCCATATGATCGAACGAGGAGATATTACCAACAAAATTATTTTTCAAGAAGAAGGTATAATCAACAATGGGATAGATACAACCCTTGGCAATGGCGAAATTGGTAACTCTTATCCTCTTCTTGTAGTATGCATTTCATATTGTGTATTTAATTTTTGTATTGATTGTCAAAATCTTTATAAAAATGTTTCTTAATAATGAGGTCTCAATTTTATAATCTCGGATTTTCAAATTTCAAAAGAGATTTTATATGGATTTTCAATAAGCACTTGTTTTATCAAACTTTTGTTGATTCCTTAAATAGCATAGTATGTGCTACTTGTTCAACTTCTATGTTGTTCAATATTGTGTATATTATTCGATATCACTATGCTCTTGTGCAAGATATTTTGTCAAGTTTTTTTGCAGGAAATATTTTGGGATTAAGGAACAAATGATCGTAGACTCATCCATTGCCATCTACGTCATAAAGTGTTAAGATTGCGAAAGGCATATTGGTTGACAAATAAATTCGAGGTATGTTTATCAACTTTCATTATTCTTATAGACTCAAAAATTCTTCATGCCTTATGCCTATATGCTCGATTTCAAAACTTTCCCAACGAATCTCATTAAAGTATCGTTAAAAAAAATTTCAAATATTTGAAAGGCACTTCTTCTTATGACTTGTTTTATCCACAGTTGCAAAACGTTAAATATTTTTCGGGATAACAAGTCAGGTGAATATAATTTTTCAAAATTTGGTTCTTCATAATCTAACTAAATACATTGAGATTCCACATTTTTAAGGGATTGCGTTTCTTAAACAAAAAATTTGAGATGTGTTTAATTCCGTCTCAAAGATAACTCACAGACATTCGATTTTAACCATTAACCACCGAGTCTTTTACCTCATTTCGAGCTTGTTTAGACATAATGTATATTGAATGAGGTCTATGTTTGCAATTTTCATGTTTTTAAAACTTAGGGGTGAAAAATCGGATTTTTGGTGTAAAATTCGGACAAAAAACAGAACTGTGTTCAGGCACCGGTCGACGGGATGGTCAACTGGTCGACCAGGTACAGGGACCAGTCGCCCTCACCGTCAACCGGTCGCCCTGATCGATTTCAGAGTTAAAAATGGTTATGTCCTCTTAAACATCATTTTTCCTATTTTTTCCAAATTCAAGCCCCTTCGCATTTTTCGATCAAAATTCACTCAAAATGATTTTCTTTTTATAAAATCTATATTTTTTAGTTTATGTAACTTTTACTTCATCCATATCATCCTACTTGGTAGGAATTTCTCCTTTTAATCTCAATTGGGTTGAACCCTTGAGAATGTGCTTGTATCTTGCTATTTTGATGAAATTCTCGTATTAGTATGTTGTATATGATGATTGTTGATGGATGAATGTTGTTATATTGCAATAGGTGATGAAATATTTTGGCTTAAACGAATTACAAAGTCGGTATATATCTCGTGTTTTATTCGACGCACGCCAAGTGTTCGACAAAATGTTTCTATGAATGATTTATCACCTACGTGATTCTCTTGATTTGAAAAGTCTTATAACTTTAGAGATCATATTTAACATTCAAATGGGCTTTTGCAAATCAAATGAGCAACTTTTCCCTTTTTTATTTGGAATTTAAGCTTAAATTTCAATATGCTCGATAAAACGTTTAAGTTGCGCACTTTGATATAATTGTATGATATTTTTATCGTGCTAACATTCTTTTTGATGATTCCAAAGGGGGAGAAACAGGAAAAACGCTCATACGCTCAAAGAAGCGAAAATAAGCTCACAAGAAAAGCTTTAAGCTAGTGCTCTTAAAAGCCAAAAGCTGTGAATAATACTCAGTCCATGTGATGTATTATGGACTTTTATGCTTGACTAATAATGTCTTTGTAACAGGGGGAGCTTTTAAGCTCATGAAATTCAAACTTTTAGCTTGTAGCTATTTGCTTCTACTTATTTTTGTTATGCATGTTGATAGAGGGAGCTTGTGCAAAAATGTTTTTTAAAAATATTTGCTCCTATCTTTGTGTGTTTTACTTATGGTAAATCTTGCTTGTAATGGATTGATGTTTTAGACCGGAAAATATGTTTTTTTTAAAATCGACTTCCTAAAATTGTTTTGGTTTGTAATCATCAAAAAGGGGGAGTTTTTAGATAAATGTTTTTATCAAGATTTTGATGATTTTGTTTCAATGAGTTTTTATACCAAAACAATGTTTATAAATATTGTCCAAATACCCCAATTGATTTAAAATGTTTTTACTAATTTTTTGGAGTATTTTTTGAAGTTTATTTTTGACAAAAATCGGACAACATTTCAAGTTGGATGTCGACCGGTCGAGCAAACGATCGACCGGTACCTGGAGAAATGAAAAACGAGAAAAGAACACTCCAGAATTGAAAATCAAGAGGGGATCGGTCCGGTCGGCGGGCCGACCGGTCGCCCTAGGTCGCACCTTAGGGCGACCGGTCGCACCCCTCCCCGCACTGTACCAGGATCGCACTAAATCTTTCCAACGTTCAAAATTTTCTATAGGGCAACCACGTCGCCTACTGTATTTTTTTGACAAAAAAATTGTACCGTTTGAACTCCATATCAGCAAGATTTGCTTTTGATTTTTGTACAATATTTCTACATCTTGTGATCCTCTTTTTGTAGACAAAAGTGAAGAAGGAGGAGCCTATGTCTATGAAGAATCTCCTATATATAGAGGATGATTTGAAGACACAAAAAGTAGAACAACACAAGCAAATACACAACAAGAAATCTGCAAATTTCTAAGCTTTCATATTCAACACTCTTGTTGTATTTATAGCCTAAGTATTTCACATTCACATCTTGAGGTCTAGGCTTGATTCTTGATTACATTTGCACTCAAAATTGTATTGTTCATTATAGAGTTGTAATCTTGAATTTTTGGGTTCATCATTCAACACAAGATATCCTTCTGAGTGTTTTTGTGGTAAGAGCACACTTGGGTGATCTAAGTGTTAGATGCAAGAAGATTGTGGTAATCTTCTTATTGAAGAATTTGGTGCCCTTTGAGGTGTTGAAGAATTTGGTATTCTTCAAGGTTGAAGATTGTGGTAATCTTCACAAGGTGCCGTAGAAGATTGTGGTAATCTTCAAGGGAGATTGAGGTAATCTCCAAAGAGGTGTTGTAAGGCGATGATGTATTAATTGTGGTAATTAATAAAATCTTTTTTTTTAAATCCATCCCGGAGATACTGGGGTGGTAGAGAACTAGGCCCTACGTGGGTTGAACCTCTATAAATCGAGGCGTGTTGTTTTATTTCCGCACCTTTATTCTTGTCTTTGATTGATCATTCGAAAAAGAGGGCTAATTGCGAAAAATCGGCATAATCTATTCACCTCCCCTCTAGATTATCGTAGCCAGTTGGGCTAACAAGTGGTATCAGAGCCAAACTCTTTGGCTAGCTCGTTCCGAGTAAAGATGAAAGATCCATGGCTACGAACGAGAGCTATCTACCAACTGGCGCATCATTCAATAGACCACCTCTTTTCGACTCCAACAATTATGAATTTTGGAAGGATCGAATGAAATACTTCTTACAAGGTTACGGGCTTGATATTTAAGACACGATTATAAATTGAGTATCCATCCTGACGAAGAAAAAGGAAGACGACACTCAAATTCCCAAAATCCTCAAGGAGTATGATGATGAAGACAAGAAAATATTCTCCTTAAACGGTAAAGCTCTTAACATTATTCATTGTTCTCTTACCGCTACGGAGTATAATCGAATTAGAGGTATTCGATCTGCTCATGATGTGTGAAAAAAATTAGAAAATATTTATGAAGGGACCAAGAAAGATAAACAAGCTAGAAAAACAATGTTTGTTAAAGATTTTGAAAATTTCACAATGCTCGAGGGTGAAGGGATTTCAAAAATGGTTGAAAGGCTCGATAACATTGTAAATTCTTTGTGCGCACTCGAAAAAGTCATTTCGGAAGAAGACAAAGTTACCAAAGTTTTAAATGTTCTTCCCGGCTCTTGGTCCGAAAAGGTGACAGCTATCATGGAAGCTCAAAATTTAGAAACTCTAAATTTTGATGAGCTTATTGGAAATCTTATCATCTATGAAGCATATGCAAATGAAATGAGTAATTCAAAAGCATCCACCTCTCAACTGGATTTTATAACAACTTGGGATGAGCTTCTTACAACTTCCGACGATGAAGAAGCCGAGCAATGTCTAATGGGAATCGAAGAAGACAATGAGGTACGCTCTAACTCGTCTACTTCTTTTAGTAATGAATTGCATGATGATTATGATGAATTACAAAATGATTTGGATGAGCTTCAAAATGAATTCCAAAGCTTGCTCTTTAAATACAAAAATTTGAAAAAGGAATTCAACACCATGACAAATGAAAAGGATAGTTTACATGCTTCTTATTAATCTCTTACTAGTGCTCATAATGTTGTACTTGATAAGGTTAGAATTCTTGAAGAAGAAAATAGTACTCTAGTTAAGGATATTGATTGCATGGAAAATGATATGTTGAAGTTTAACTTGAGTACCGATAAAATGACCAAAATTCTTGATGTTCAACGTTGTGATCATTTGAAACTAGGACTTGGTTATAAGCTTAATGTTATTAATGTTAAGAAAAAGAACCAAGTCCCTATGCATATTGGTCATTATGCTTCTAGAACTATTACATGTTTCTATTGTGGTAAAATTGGTCACGCGACTAATACTTGTCGGGTTAAAAATAGTTCTAATTATTATTGGAGACCCAAAAGTCTCAATGTTAATCCCAAAGGACCCAAACACTTGAGGGTACCACAAGAAAATTTTATGTTAGGTACTCGGCGCAATAAAAATCAAAGGAGTTTTAAATTGTCATATAGACAACAAACGATCGGGCCATATGATCGAACGAGCAGATATTACCAACAAAATTATTTTTCAAGAAGAATGTATAATCAACAATGGGATAGATACAACCCTTGGCAATGGCGAAATTGGTAACTCTTATCCTCTTCTTGTAGTATGCATTTCATATTGTGTATTTAATTTTTGTATTGATTGTCAAAATTCTTTATAGAAATGTTTCTTAATAATGAGGTCTCAATTTTTTAATCTCGGATTTTCAAATTTCAAAAGAGATTTTATATGGATTTTCAATAAGCACTTGTTTTATCAAACTTTTGTTGATTCCTTAAATAACATAGTATGTGCTACTTGTTCAACTTCTATGTTGTTCAATATTGTGTATATTATTCGATATCACTATGCTCTTGTGCAAGATATTTTCTCAAGTTTTTTTGCAGGAAATATTTTGGTATTAAGGAACAAATGATCGTAGACTTATCCATTGCCATCTACGTCATAAAGTGTCAAGATTGCGAAAGGCATATTGGTTGACAAATAAATTCGAGGTATGTTTATCAACTTTCATTATTCTTATAAACTCGAAAATTCTTCATGCCTTATGCCTATATGCTCGATTTCAAAACTTTCCCAATGAATCTCATTAAAGTATCGTTAAAAGAAATTTTCAAATATTGAAAGGCACTTCTTCTTATGTCTTGTTTTATCCAAAGTTGTAAAACATTAAATATATTTCGGGATAACAAGTCCGGTGAATATAATTTTTCAAAATTTGGTTCTTCATAATCAAACTAAATACATTGAGATTCCACATTTTTAAGGGATTGCGTTTCTTAAGCAAAAAATTTGAGATGTGTTTAATTCCGTCTCAAAGATAACTCATGGACATTCGATTTTAACCATTAACCGCCGAGTCTTTTACCTCATTTCGAGCTTGTTTAGGCATAATGTATATTGAATGAGGTCTATGTTTGCAATTTTCATGTTTTAAAACTTAGGGGTGAAAAATCGGATTTTTGGTGTAAAATTCGGACAGAAAACAGAACTGGTGTTCAGGCACCGGTCGATGGGATGGTCAACTGGTCGACCAGGTACAGGGACCGGTCGCCCTCACCGTCGACCGGTCACCCTGATCAATTTCAGAGTTAAAAATGGTTATGTCCTCTTAAACGTCATTTTTGCTATTTTTTTCCAAATTCAAGCCCTTTCGCATTTTTAGATCAAAATTCACTCAAAATGATTTTCTTTCTTATAAAATCTATATTTTTTAGTTTATGTAACTTCTACTTCATCCATATCATCCTACGTGGTAGGAATTTCTCCTTTTAATCTCAATTGGGTTGAACCCTTGAGAATGTGCTTGTATCTTGCTATTTTGATGAAATTCTTGTATTAGTATGTTGTATATGATTATTGTTGATGGATGAATGTTGTTATGTTGCAATTGTGATGAAATTTTTTGGCTTAAACGAATTACAAAGGCGGTATATATCTCTTGTTTTATTCGACGCACGCCAAGTGTTCGACAAAATGTTTCTATGAAAATTTTATGACCTACGTGATTCTCTTGATTTGAAAAGTCTTATAAGTTTATAGAGATCATATTTTAACATTCAAATGGGCTTTTTCAAATCAAATGAGCAATTTTTCCCTTTTTATGTGGAATTTAAGCTTAAATTTTCAATATGCTCGATAAAACGTTTAAGTTGCGCACTTTGATATAATTATATGATATGTTTATCGTGCTAACATTCTTTTTGATGATTCCAAAGGGGGAGAAACAGGAAAAATGTTCATGCGCTCAAAGGAGCGAAAATAAGCTCGCAAGAAAAGCTATAAGTTAGTGATCTTAAAAGCCAAAAGCTATTAATAATACTTAGTCCATGTGATGTATTATGGACTTTTATGACTGACTAATAATGTCTTTGTAACAGGGGGAGCTTTTAAGCTCATGAAATTCAAACTTTTAGCTTGTAGCTATTTGCTTCTACTTATTTTTGTTATGCATGTTGATAGAGGGAGCTTGTGCAAAAATGTTTTTGAAAAATATTTGCTCCTATCCTTGTGTGTTTTACTTATGGTAAATGTTGCTTGTAATGGATTGATGTTTTAGACCATAAAATATGTTTTTTTTAAAATCGACTTCCTAAAATTGTTTTGTTTTGTAATCATCAAAAAGGGGGAGTTTGTTAGATAAATGTTTTTATCAAGATTTTGATGATTTTGTTTAAATGAGTTTTTATACCAAAACAATGTTTATAAATATTGTCCAAATACTCCCAATTGATTTAAAATGTTTTTACTAATTTTTTGGAGTATTTTTTGAAGTTTATTTTTGACAAAAATCGGACAACATTTCAAGTTGGATGTCGACCGGTCGAGCAAACGATCGACCGGTACCTGGAGAACTGAAAAACGAGAACGGAACACTCCAGAATTGAAAAACTGAAGAGGGGGACCGGTCTAGGGCAGAGCCGACCGGTCACCCTAGGTCGCACCCTAGGGCGACCGGTTGGACCCCCCTGTGACCGGTCGCACCCCTCCCCGCACGGTACCTGGATCTCACTAAATCTTTCCAACGTTCAAAATTTTCTATAAGGCAATCAGTCGCCCTGTGTATTTTTTGACAGCAAAAATTGTACCGTTTGAACTCCATATCAGTAAGATTTGCTTTTGATTTTTGTACAATATTTCTACATCTTGTGATCCTCTTTTTGTAGACAAAAGTGAAGAAGGAGGAGTCTATGTCTATGAAGACTCTCCTATATATAGAGGATGATTTGAAGACACAAAAAGTAGAACAACACAAGCAAATACACAACAAGAAATCTGCAAATTTCTAAGCTTTCATATTCAACACTCTTGTTGTATTTATAGCCTAAGTATTTCACATTCACATCTTGAGGTCTAGGCTTGATTCTTGATTACACTTGCACTCAAAATTGTATTGTTCATTATAGAGTTGTAATCTTGAATTTTTGTGTTCATCATTCAACACAAGATATCCTTGTGAGTGTTCTTGTGGTAAGAACACACTTGGGTGATCTAAGTGTTAGATGCAAGAAGATTGTGGTAATCTTCTTATTGAAGAATTTGGTGCTCTTTGAGGTGTTGAAGAATTTGGTATTCTTCAAGGTTGAAGATTGTGGTAATCTTCACAAGGTGTCATAGAAGATTGTGGTAATGTTCAAGGGAGATTGAGGTAATCTCCAAAGAGGTGTTGTAAGGCGATGTTGTATTAAATGTGGTAATTAATAAAATCTTTTTTTTAAATCCATCCCGGAGATACTGGGGTGGTAGAGAAGTAGGCCCTAGGTGGGTTGAACCTCTATAAATCGAGGCGTGTTGTTTTATTTCCGCACCTTTATTCTTGTCTTTGATTGATCATTCGAAAAAGAGGGCTAACGGCATAATTTATTCACCCCCCCTCTAGATTATCGTAGCCACTTGGACTAACAGCTCATGCTTAAGCTCTTCAAATCTTGATTAACATAAGGGCGTGAATATGTCAGCTAACTGTTTATCAGTTGAGATATATTCCAAAGTGATGTCTCTCTTTTCAACATGATCTCTTATAAAATAATATCTGACATCAATGTGCTTTGTTCTTGAATGCAACACAGGATTCTGAGTGATTGCAATAGCACTTGTGTTATCACACATAATTGGAATCTCTTTTTCTTCAATTTCATAGTCTCTCAGCTGCTGTCTCATCCATAAAACTTGGGCACAACAGATGCCCGCATCTATGTACTCTGCTTCAGCTGTGGATGTGGCTATTGAGTTTTGCTTCTTGCTAAACCAGGAAACTAATCTGTTTCCAAGCATTTGACATGTACCTGAGGTACTCTTCCTGTCAACTCTACATCCAGCATAGTCAGAGTCTGAGTAACCAATAAGCTTGAATCCACCTTCCTTTGGATACCATAAGCCAACTTCTTGGCATCCCTTCAAATATCTTAGGATTCTCTTAGCGGCAGTCATATGGCTCTCCTTTGGTGCAGATTGAAATATTGCACATACACCTACTGCAAATGTGATGTCTGGCCTGCTTGCTGTTAAATAGAGCAGAGATCCAATAAGTGCTCTGTATCTTGTTTGATCTACAGTTTTACCATCTGCATCCATGTCCATCTTGACTGATGTATTCATTGGTATTTTCACAGAAGACTTCACTTCCATACCAAATTTCTTCATTAAATCTCTGGTGTACTTTGTTTGACTTATGAAGGTTCCATCATTCAGCTGTTTAACTTGAAGTCCTAGGAAGAAGGTCAGCTCTCCCATCATGCTCATTTCAAATTTGCCTTGCATGAGGTTTGAGAACTTATCACACTGCTCTTTGTTTGTGGATCCAAAAATGATATCATCCACATATATTTGAACAAGCAGTATACTCTCTCCATCTTGAATTCTGAAGAGTGTTCGGTCCACTTTGCCTTTGGTGAATCCATTGTCAGTCAGAAATTGAGACAATGTGTCATACCATGCTCTAGGTGCTTGTTTCAATCCATATAAAGCTTTCTTGAGTTTGTACACCTTATCTTCAATGGTCTTCTGCTCAAAGCCTGGAGGTTGCTCAACATAGACTTCTTCTTCCAACAATCCATTTAAAAATGCACTTTTCACATCTAATTGATATAAAATGAAGTTCTTGTGTGCAGCATAGGCAAGAAACATCCTTATTGCTTCTAATCTAGCAACAGGAGAAAATGTTTCATCAAAATATATTCCCTCTTCTTGGCAATACCCTTTGGCTACCAATCTTGCTTTGTTTCTTACCACAGATCCTTCCTCATTCATCTTGTTTCTGAAAACCTATTTTGTGCCAATAACATTTTGATGGGTTGGACTTTGCACCAATTCCCATACCTTGTTCCTTTCAAACTGATTCAACTCTTCTTGCATGGCTTGAATCCAATGTGTGTCATCCAATGCTTGGGACACATCTTTTGGCTCTATTTGAGAAATAAAACAAGTGAACATTGCTTCTTGCTGAGCTCTGGATCCGGTTCTTACACCATCTCTCACATCTCCAATGACTAGCTCTGGTGGATGGTCTCTCAGCCATCTCACATCAGGTTGAAGCAAGTCACCGGGTTCAAACCGTCTTGCTTGTTTGTGTTGTTTTGAGCAACTCTATCATCATCATTCAAATTTCAGATTTTCCAAATTGTCTTTGAGATTCATCTATCTCTTCTTCATCTTGATTAATTACTCCTGCTTCAGCTTCAACATAAGGACTCTTCTACATAGTTGGCTGATTCAGCTTATCAGCTAACTCTTCAATGTCTTCTCGATTCACATTGGGCTCATCAAAAACCACATGAATAGATTCTTCGGTGACCATAGTCCTGTTATTCAATACTCTATAGGCTTTGCTTTCAGTTGAGTATCCCAAAAAGATACCTTCATCAGCTTTAGCATCAAAAGTCTTTAGGTTGTCCTTGCCATTATTGTGGATGAAGCATTTACATCCGTATATTCTGAAGTACCCAACATTTGGCTTTCTCTCTGTCCAGATTCCATAGGGAGTCTTTGTTAGCTGTCTATTTATCATGCATCTATTTTGAGTATAGCATGCAATGTTGATGGCTTCACCCAAAAAATCTTTTAAGCGATCCGGCTTGGCTAACATGGTCCTTGCGACTTCCTTGAGAGTTTTGTTCCTTCTTTCGGCTACTCCATTCTGCTGTGGAGTTTTTGTCATAGATAACTCATGAGCAATACCATTTTCAACACGGAATCGAGTTATTATTCCATTGACAAACTCAGTCTCTCTATCAGATCTTATCTTTATAATGGTTTGGCTCTTTTCATTTTGAACTCTTTTCATCAGCTGAGGTAGTTTCTGCAGGGTTTCTTTCTCTTTGCACATAAAGATTGTTCATATATATTTTGAATAATCATCCACCACCACTAAAGTGTATTTCTTTCCACTTATGCTGGCTGGTTCAACAGGACCAAATAAATCCATATGCAACAAATCTAATATTCTTCTTGGAGAAGGACTAGGCTTCTCTTTGAATGATGATTTGATCCGCTTCCCATCCGCATGCATCACAAACACTTTCCTTCTTGTACCGAGTCCGGCAATCCTTCCACAAGATGACTCCTTGCAAGCTTGTCGATTGTCTGAAGTTTAGATGACTCAGCTTCTTGTGCCACAGCCAACTTGATTCGGCTGTACTCTTTGCTAACAAACAGGTGCTTGGTGTGGCGAGAGACCGATCTACCACATACATGTTCTTTTATGTCCGGATCCTTGCAAAGACTATTTCATTTGATTCATATCTTTAATTTGGCACACTCCCATATTGAATCCAACATTGTATCCCTTGTCACAGAGTTGGCTGATGCTTAACAGGTTGAAGTTGAGGCCTTCAACATATGCAACATCTGTGATTTCTAATCCATTTTTCTTGATGGATCCAGTGCCTCTTATTTCTCCTGAAGCTTCATTTCCTCCAAATATGACTTTTGCACCTCTAATCTCCTTGAATTTTGACAGATTTTTCTTGTTTCCTGTCATATGTCTGGAACATCCACTATCCATGTACCAGGTTCCTTGGCACTCAGCTGTTACTTGAACATGTAATCAAGGAAATTAGTTTTTAGGTACACATGCTTGTCTGGGTCCTGAGGGGTTAGTGCTATAAGATGATCCAACCAACCTATAGCCAAATGACATGACTCTAAGAGGTTGTCATCTATCTGTTCCATAATCATAACTCACTATGGCAAATTGCTTGGGGGCATTGGGTTCATACAGCTGTCTCTTTTGTCTGTATGCATGTGTGTGTGTTTTAGAAATTGTCTTCTTTGGGTAGCTGTGATATTTTTGAGTATAGTGACTGGGTGCATATGTGTGCTGATGATAGCTCTTTTGCCTTTGGAATGACCTTTGTTGAGTTCTAGGCCTTTGCCATTTGGGCTTATATTCCATAGAATTTTGGTGATATTTCACATTATTCCAATCAGCTTGGCTTGGGTAGTTTCTACCATTCCCATCATATGTGTTTCTTTGATAAAATTTCTGGGATTTTTGGTAGCTCTGTTTATTTTCACAGAGTACTTCCTATTTGGAGTTTGCTGAGGAACTCTGCTAGATTTCTTTTCAGTTGTCCTCTCAGCATACTCAACTGGTTGTTTTCCTTTTCCTTTGTATCCAAGGCCAGTTTATTTGTGATTGTGCTTTGGAATGAATGTGGATGCACCATTTGGTGTTTTGGATTTTTGACTGGGCACAAAGGAATTGAATCCTATGCCTGTCTTATCTCCACATTCTTTTTGACTCATGATAAGGTCATCCAATGATTTAGATGCCTTTGTGAATGAGGCAAACACATTTTTAAGATCATTTTCTCTCTTTTCGATAGCAGCTATCTCTGCTATTAGTTTGGCATTTTCAGCCTTCAGCTCTCTATTCTCACCAGCTATGTGACTCAGAGTACTCAGCTCCTTTGTCAGCTGTGAGTTTTGGCTTTTGAGCTGGCTATTTTCCTCATTTAATAGTGTGTGTGAAGATTTAATGTGCTCAAAGTCTTTCATCATTTTGCCTAATGAATCATAAAGATCAGTGGGTGATGAAGTGTGTGTGTCACAATCACTATCACTAGAATCTGAGTGAGATGAGTTAGAGTGTACCTCATCTTCTTGGTCTGGTTGATCTTGTTCTTTAGCCATTAGACAGATCATTGCTTCTTCTTTAGAATCACTTGAGTAGTCAGCTTCACTACTTTATGAGTCTGTTGCTTCTTTAGACTTAGTTGTCTCAGCAGTCTCAGCAGCCAACATAACCTTTTTCTTTTCCTGACTTCTTTCTCTGAAGACTTTTCTTTCTTCTTCATTCCTGTATTTATTGACTACTGGATATGGGCAGTCAATAGTGAAGTGTCCTGGTTGTCTGCAGTTCCAACACAGGTTCTCAGCTCTTTGATCATTTTTTTAGTCCTTGAATTATCAGCTCTCTGATATTCAACCTTTTGATGCTCAGCTCTCTTGGGTGGCCTATCTTACCTTGACTTGGAGGGAGCTGAATGTCTCCTGGAAGATTCACCCTTTTTCTTTTATAGTTCTTGTTGAAGAACTTGTTGAATCTTTTAACCATCAGGGCAATCTCCTCCTGGTCAATGGCTTCCTTGACCTTAGCTCTCTTCCCATTCCTGACTATAAGTGCAGTTGTTTTGGGTACAACTGTCTCTTCTTGATCTTTTCTTCTCAGCTCAAAGTCATAGGCTTTGAGGTCTGAGAATAGCTCATGATTGGTTGTTGTTGTGAGGTTCATTGAATGTCTCAGGGCCATGACCTTCATTTCCCATTCAGCTGGGAGGCTTCTCAGAATCTTCATACACATTTCCTTCTATGTATATTCTTTCCCAAGTGCTGATAGTTCATTTGTGATTTCAGTGAATCTAGCATCCAGCTGATCTAAGGTTTCACCTGCAAGCATTTTAAAATTTTCAAATTTTTGTACAGCAACAAATAATTTGTTTTCTTTAATTTGCTCAGACCCTTCACAAATTAAAGTTAATTTATCCCAGATTTGTTTTGCAGTTTGGCGTGATATGACTTTGTTGAACATTGCTTTGTCCAAGGTTTTGTAAAGTATGTCCTTGGCTACATTGTCCAAGTTGTATCTTTTTCTGTCCTTGTTTGTCCACTCAGTCCTTGGTTTCTCAACCAGGGTCTCTTGCCTCAAAGCCAATGAGCTTCTTCTCCTTCCTTGACTCACAGTGCTGCTCTTCGTACGGTTGTGTTCAATTTCAGTATTTGCAATCGCCCATCCTCTATCACTATCCATATTTCATCATGTAAAGCAGATAGATGAGCCTGCATACGAATTTTCCAGTCATCAAATTCCTCAATAGTGAACATGGGAATACGTGTCAAATTTGCTTCCATGATAATAACTTTGCTGAATAAAAGAGATGATTTTTGAAAGAGCAAGTGTTAAAAGTTTCTTTAAAAGATTGGAGATCTAGTTCAGTAACCAGTGCGGAAGGCTCAATGAACCAACCGCTCTGATACCACTTGTAGGTCCCAAGGGGTGTAAGTAAGGTTTAGAAGGGGGGGTTGAATAAATCTTACCAACTTTTCGATTTTAGTCCTTTTAAAATTATTACAGAGTTGATACACAACTAATTCCTTGAGGGACAGCTAAGTTAGTTAATCAGCAGAGTTAGCCACTCAACAGACTCGATAGAGCTATGGATAGAATAACTCAGTTGTTTAGTCTAAACCTTAACTTGGCTGTGATAAGTTTTTCAGCGGAAGACTTAACACCCTTGAATTTGATTTAACTTTGTTTTAACACTTGATTTTAGAACTTAGTAATTTATCAGTTGGATAGCAAATTATCAGCAGATATAAAATATGTGTGCAGGAATGTAAATATTCTGAAATGTAAATGACACAAGTAAATTTTATAGAGGCTCGAAGATGGGGTTATTCTTCTACTCCTCTCTTCTCCAACTCCTGGAGTAATCCACTAAGTAATGATCAGTTTACAAAGTGGTTATCAGTCTAGAGACAAGTCTTGATCACGCAGCTGACTTGCTCCTTGGACTCAGTCCAGAGATGCCTTGGTCACACAGTTGGCTTCTCGTCTGACTCAGCTTCTTCACAGGGCAGCTGCATTGCTACTTCAGCTCACTTTCTCAAGCTTCTGGGATTTGATCACGAAGCCCTCCAATAACTTGAGATTGGTTCGATCTTGAACCTTCCTACAATCCTCCTTGGAAAGTAGACCCCTTTTTGATTATTCAAAAGTTTCCTCTTCAATAGTTTGAAGTTGTCTTTCCTTCACAGCTTGGTGTTGGATCGATTTCCTTCGAGATTTAGGCTTGAGGATTTTCCTTGATAACTTGAGAATATTTTGCAGGTTACAGTTTGAATATTGTTTGCTCGTTCGTGGTTCAGGTTAACCTTTTCTCAATGAGATTCCTCAGCCTTTTATAGTGAACTTTTAAAAATCTGCCCGTTGAAGAGATAGGCTGATTTTCAAAAGTCACTTGTGTTCGTTGGCTTGTCTTGTTGCAGTCCTTGATGTTGACATTTCCTCGTATTTAATGTCTTGCAGCATTGCTGCGTATCTGACATTTGGTTCAGTGTTTCCCATTGGTTTGTGCCTTTTGCACACAACTGGAACTAACACTTTATCTCTGACAACTTTAACAGGTTACTATTCTGAGTAACATTCTTGACTTTCATCAACGGATCTCTTTCAGTTGTCTTGACTTGAAAGCAGGCTTTTATTCCCCAGGTGACTTTGAGTTAGCTTCCAATCAATGGATGACTCATCTGTCACTTCAACTTGAGACTTGGCTTCTTAAGTTGACTTGACTGACTCTTCACACAGTTGTTTCACAGCCGATACTCCTTCAGTCGAGTTCTTGACATTTCTTCCTTGCCATACTCAGCTGCTCTACAGCGGAGTCTTCACTTTAGTCTTCAGTTGACTTCTTGTATATCCAGCCATAGCTGACTTGACTCAGCTCATTCTGTCCTATCTATTACAATACAAATTACAAGGAAAATGGGGTGCCAACTTTCTAGTTTAAGTTTTACATGGCATTCATCAAAATCTAAACAATAAATTTCCCAACATACCACTTGTAGGTCCCAAGGGGTGTAAGTAAGGTTTAGAAGGGGGGTTGAATAAACCTTACCAACTTTTCGATTTTAGTCCTTTTAAAATTATTACAGAGTTAATACACAGCTAAGTCCTTGAGGGACAACTAAGTTAGTTAATCAGCAGAGTTAGCCACTCAACAGACTCGATAGAGCTATTGATAGAATAACTCAGTTGTTTAGTCTAAACCTTAACTTGGTTGTGATAAGTTTTTCAGCGGAAGACTTAACAGCCTTGAATTTGATTTAACTTTGTTTTAACACTTGATTTTAGAACTTAGTAATTTACCAGTTGGATAGCAAATTATCAGCAGATATAAAATATGTGTGCTGGAATGTAAATATGCTGAAATGTAAATGACACAAGTAAATTTTATAGAGGTTCGAAGATTGGGTAATTCTTCTACTCCTCTCTTCTCCAACTCCTGGAGGAATCCACTAAGTAATGATCAGTTTACAAAGTTGTTATCAGTCTAGAGACAAGTCTTGATCACGCAGCGGACATGCTCCTTGGACTCAGTCTAGAGATGCCTTGGTCAAACAGCTGGCTCCTCGTCCAACTCAGCTTCTTCACAGGGCAGCTGTCTTGCTACTTCAGCTCACTTTCTCAAGCTTCTTGGATTTGATCACAAAGCCCTCCAATAACATGAGATTGGTTCGACCTTGAACCTTCCTACAATCCTCCTTGGAAAGTAGACCCCTTTTTGATTCTTCAAAAGTTTCTTCTTCAATAGTTTGAAGTTGTCTTTCCTGCACAGCTTGGTGTTGGATCGATTTCCTTCGAGATTTAGGCTTGAGGATTTTCCTTGAATAACTTGAGAATATTTTGCAGGTTACACTTTGAATATTGCTTGCTCGTTCGTGGTTCAGGTTAACCTTTTCTCAATGAGATTCCTCAGCCTTTTATAGTGAACTTTTAATAATCTGTCCGTTGAAGAGATAGGCTGATTTCAAAAGTCACTTGTGTTCGTTGGCTTGTCTTGTTGCAGTCCTTGATGTTGACATTTCTTTGTATTTAATGTCTTGTAGCATTGCAGCGTATCTGACGTTTGGTGCAGTGTTTCCCATTGGTTTGTGCCTTTTGCACACAACTGGAACTAACACTTTATCTCTGACAACTTTAACAGGTTACTATTCTGAGCAACATTCTTGACTTTCATTAATGGATCTCGTTCAGTTGTCTTGACTTGACTGCAGTCTTTTATTCCCCAGGTGACTTTGAGTTAGCTTCCAATCAATGGATGACTCATCTGTCACTTCAACTTGAGACTTGTCTTCTTGAGTTGACTTGACTGACTCTTCACACAGCTGTTTCACAGCCGATACTCCTTTAGTCGAGTTCTTGACATTTCTTCCTTGCCATACTCAGATGCTCTACAGTGGAGTCTACACTTTAGTCTTAAGTTGACTTCTTGTATATCCAGGCATAGTTGACTTGACTCAGCTCATTCAGCCCTATCTATTACAATACAAATTACAAGGAAAATGGGGTGCCAACTTTCTAGTTTAAGTTTTACATGGCATTCATCAAAATCTAAACAATAAATTTCCCAACAGACATGTACCTGATGTACTATTCATGTCAACTTTACATCCAGCATAATCTGAGTCTGAGTATCCTACCAGCTTGAATCTTCCTTCCTTTGGATACCATAACCCAACTTCTTGGCATCCCTTCAAATATCTTAGGATTCTCTTAGCTGCAGTAATATGACTCTCTTTTGGTGCAGATTAAAATCTGGCACATATACCTACTGCAAAGGTGAGGTGTGGCCTACTTGCTGTTAGATAGAGCAAAGATCCAATGAGGGCTCTATATCTAGTTTGATCAACAACTTTGCCATCTGCATCCATGTCCATATTGACTGATGTATTCATAGGAATCTTCACTGATGACTTTTCTTCCATAACAAACTTCTTCATTAAATCTCTGGTATACTTGGTTTGGCGTATGAAGGTTCCATCCTTCAATTGCTTGAGTTGAAGTCTTAAGAAGAAAGTCAGCTCTGCCATCATGCTCATCTCAAATTTGCATTGCATGAGGTTTGAGAACTTCTCACACAGCTCTTTGTTTGTGGATCCAAAAATGATATCATCCACATATATTTGAACAAGCAGTATATTCTCTCTATCTTGAATCCTGAAGAGTGTTCTATCAATCTTGCCTTTGGTGAATCCATTGTCAATTAAAAACTGAGACAGTGTATCATACCATGCTCTTGGTGCTTGTTTCAATCCATACAATGCTTTCTTGAGCTTGTAGCTTTATCTCCAATAGTTTTCTGCTCAAATCCTGGAGGTTATTCAACATAGAATTCTTCCTCTAGAGTCCATTAAAAAAATGCACTCTCCACATCCATTTGATATACAGTGAAGTTCTTGTGTGCAACATAAGCAAGAAACATCCTTATTGCTTCTGATCTGGCAACAAGAGCAAAGGTTTCATCAAAATCTATACCTTCTGCTTGATAATACCCTTTGGCTACCAATCTTGCTTTGTTTCTTACAACAGATCCTTCCTCATTCATCTTTTTTCTGAATACCCACTTAGTAACAATAACATTTTGGTGGGTTGGCCTTTAGACTAATTCTCATACTTTGTTTCTCTCAAACTGATTCAGCTCTTCTTGCATGTCCTGAATCCAATGTGTGTCTTCCAATGCTTGAGACACATCTTCAGGCTCTATTTGGGAAATAAACCAAGTGAACATTGCTTCATGTAGTGCTCTGGATCTGGTTCTTATACCATCTCTAACATCTCCAATAATTAACTCAGGTGGATTGTCTCTCAGCCACCTCACATCAGGTTGGAGTAAGTCTGTTGGATTCAGTCGTCTTGCAGCTAAGTTGTCTTGAACAGCTTCTTCATCTTCATTCAGCTGCAGACCTTCCAGTTGTCTTTGAGATTCAGTTATCTCATCATCATCAGGGTTGAGTGCTCTCACTTCTGCTTCAACATAAGGACTCTTCTGCATAGTTGGTTGATTCTGCTTATCAGCTAACTCATCAATGTCTTCTCCACTCACATTAGGTTCATCAAAAACCACATGGATAGACTCTTCTGTGACCATAGTCCTCTTGTTTAGCACTCTATAGGCTTTACTCTCAGTTGAGTATCCCAAAAAGATACCTTCATCAGCTTTAGCATCAAAAGCCTTCAAATTGTCCTTGCCATTGTTGTGGATGAAGCATTTACGTCCAAATATCTTGAAATATCCAACATTTGGCCTTCTCCGTGTCCAAATCTCATAGGGAGTCTTGGTCAATTACCTGTTAATCATGCATCTATTCTGAGTATAGCATGATGTATTTATTCAGCACAAAATCTCTTAGGCAATCCAGCTTTAGCTAACATTGTTCTTGCAGCTTCCTTGAGAGTTCTGTTCCTTCTTTCCGCTACTCCATTCTGTTGTAGAGTCCTTGCTGGTGATAACTCATGAGAAATACCATTTTCAACACAATACTGAGTTATTAGATGTTCATGAGAGGTTCCTTGAATGTCTCAGGGCCATGACCTTCATTTCTCATTCAGCTGAGAAGGCTCTTAGTATCTTCATGCACATCTCTTTCTGAGTGTACTCTTTCCCAAGAGCTGAAAGCTCATTTGTTATCTCCGTGAATCTGGCATCCAACTGATCCAGACTTTCACCTGCAAACATTTTAAAATTTTCAAATTTTTGAACAGTAACAGTTAATTTATTTTCCTTAATCCGTTCTGATCATTCACAAATCAGGTTTAACTTATCTTATATTTCTTTGGCTGATTTGCACGATTTGACTTTGTTGAACATAGCCTTTTCCAATGTCTTATAGAGTATATCGTTGGCCACATTGTCCAGGTTATATCTATTTTTATCTTCATTAGTCCATTCAGTGCAAGGTTTTTCAACTATTGTTGGTCTAGCTTCTGCAGCAGCTTCTTCTCCTTTAGTTGTAGCTGCTCTTTTTGCAGCAGTATTAACTTTCAGTATTTCCAATGGCCCATCCTCTATCACTAGACACATTTCATCGTGCAAAGCGGATAGATGAGCCTGCATACGAATCTTCCAGTCATCAAACTCTTCCACTGTGAACATTGGAGTGCGATTTAGATTTGCTTCCATGATAATAACTTTGCTTTTAAAGATGAAAGACTTTGAAAGCACTAGTGTTATACTTTTCAAAAAGATTGAGATCTAGTTAAGTAACCAGTGCAGAAGGCTCAATAAACCAACCGCTTTGATACCACTTGTAGGTCCCAAGTGGTGTGGTGTAAGGTTTGGAAGGAGGGGGGAGGGGTTAAATAAACCTTACCAAATTTTCACTTTTAGTCTTTTTAAGAATTTCAACAGAGTTGACTCAAATCAGTTGTGTCCTTGTGGGACAGCTAGGTTGGCTATCTTCAGCTAAGTTACCCATGCAACATACTCGACTGAGTTGTTGATAGTATAACTTGGCCGCGTCAGCTAACACTTAACTTTAGTTGATTTGGTTTTTAACAGCTGAAGACTTAACACCCTTTGTTTCATTAAAGCTCATTTTTAACACTTGTTTTAGCGCTTGTTATTTAATCAGTTGGATAGCAAATTAATTTAACAACAGATGTGAAAAATATAAACAAGAAAGTAAATGCTGAAAGTAAATGACACAAGTAATTTTATAGTAGTTCGAGGATGAGGTAATTCCTCTAATTCACTCTTCTCCATATCCTGGAGGAATCCACTAGGTAACATATCAAGTTACAAAGTAGTTCTCACTGTAGAGACAGCCTTGATCACACAGTTGGCTTCTCCTGCGACTCAGCTTCTTCACAAGACAGCTGCCTTGCTACTTCAGCTCCCTTCATGTCTTTGGATTTGATCACACAGCCTTCCAACAAAATTAAATCTCATGGTTCGTCTTTGAACCTTACTACAACTCCTTCAACTTGGAGAGTAGACACCTATTTGTTCTTTAAATATTTCCTCTTCAACTGGTTGAAGTAATATTTCCTTCATAGCCTGTGTTGGATTGTGTTCATTCGATTTTTAGGCTTGAGAAATTATTTGATAAGCTTTAGGAATATTGCAGGTTTGCTTGCTTGATAATTGCTTGATTTGATCGTGCTAGTTTCAGTTAACCTTTTCTCAAATGATTCCTCAGCCTTTTATAGTGCTCATTTGAAAGTGTCATTTGAAAATTGCCTATCTTCTATGGACAAATTTTCAAATGACACTTCTTGTTTATTGGCTTGTCTTTTCTTGGTCCGCAGCTCTTGTGATGTTGACCCTTCCTCGTATTGAATGGCTCTGCAGCTTTACAGGGTCTGACACAAGCTTCGGTATTTCCCATTGGCTTATTCCTTTCGCATGTTTCTGGGCTAAATACTTTAAGACCTAGCAGCTTGGACATATTACTATTTTGAGTAATATTCTTGACTTCCTTCCAATGGATCAATGTAAGTTGTCTTGACTTGATTTCTTTGCCTTTTTACCCTTGCGACTTGAGTCTGCTCCAATCATGAGAATGACTCAACTGTCACTTCAACTGTTAGACTTGGCTCATTTCATTGACTTGACTGACACTTCCTCACACTTTACACAGTTGTTCCTCAGCTGGTTCTCCTTCAGTCAAGTCATTGTCTTCCTTCTTGGTCATACTCATCTGACACACAACAGAGTCTTCACTCTAATCTGCAGTTGACTTCTTGCATTCTTTGACTTAGCTGATTTCACTCAGCTCTTTCAGTCCTATATATTTCAACATAGAATTACAAGGAAAATGGGGTGCCAGCTTCCTAGTCTAAGTTTTACATGGTATCATCAAAATCTAACAAATAAATTTTCTAACAGTTGGGATATTATTTATCTGTATAACTGAGGAAAAAAATTTATCCACCAAAGTTTATAAGAATCAATGCCAAAAAACAGAGTTACCCCACTGGCAGCCTCAAATCAAGTACTCTGAGCTCCAAGAATACCTGCATTGTTTAAAAACCTATGGATACTTTTATCATTAGCCCAAACATCATATTTTTTTGGGTAATTGTCCCAGAGCTTAATCAAAAGAGCAGAGGTCATATATAATCTGATATATAGTCTCAACCTACAAATATCATATAATTATATACTAAAGAAACTAAGTCTCAAGACAAATATTTCTTGTCATACCAAGATATCAAGGTTTACAAATTAGGACTTAATAAATTCAGCAAGGGAAGCAATACTTGCTAAATCAGTCACATGAAGTTGGTGAAAGATAACAGAACTAGAAACACTAGAGTCTTTGAGTTTTTCAACATCCTCAAACCCCATTTTCTCATCTCTAGCCATCAATATCAGAGATAACTAAGCCTGTTAAAGAGTAGTTGGGATTCTGTTAAGTCTTGAGAGTTAGGTTAACAACATTATTGTTAGCAAGTTAGATATTTTGTATTCACTCACTATATAAAGAGCATGTACGTGCACATAATTGAGAATTATGAAATAATATACAATGCAATCTTTTATCTCTATATGTTTGTTTTCACAGTCAACACCACTGTGATACCTTGAGGTACCAACTGCCTACAAATCTCAAATCCAATCTCTTTGTTTGCCTCAGTTACAACATCTTGCAGGAGAAATACCAGAAGGAAAAAAAAACACCGACCATTGGAATTGTTGAGTTATGTGGCTCAAATATTAATATGGCCCATTATAAATTATATGATCCAGCCCACTTATGAGTCTGTAGCCCAAATTGATGTTAGCTCCCATTGTGACTCACCCTGATGTTAATTGGGTCAGACTGTGGGACCCAAATTTGCTATCCGCGGATCCTGCTGAGCCTATCTCTACCATCCATTTCTTAGGGAAAATCGGAGCCCTTGATTTGCTCTATATGATGTGTATTCTCTGAAACCTTAAAGCACTCTCTAGATCTCTCATTCTCTCTCTAAGTCTTGGGTTTCTCTCTCTAAAGCTCTCTCTCTCTCTCTCTCTCTCTCTCTCTCTCTCTCTCTCTCTCTCTCTCTCTCTCTCTCTCTCTCTCTCTCTCTCTCTCTCTCTCTCTCTCTCTCTCTAAAACTGCTCTGCCTTTGTGTTTTCTGAGTGATAAATGAAGGTTTGTGTGGTTTTTCTTCGTTCACGATCTTAGTGTATGGTTCAAAGTGTGTTTGTGTGAGATCTAGTCCAGATTTAGGTTGTCTAGGTTCGAGTTTTTTGTGGGCTTTGGTGACAATCTACTAGCTTAAGTCTCCTTGCATGGATCTTGTGTCTGTTGACAGTTTGGGATATTGCTTGGGGGGAAAATCAGTGCCCTGAGCCTCCATTATCTCAAATCTTGAGATTAGAGTTTTTGCTCTAATTGGTGTTATTGTTTGCATTCAGTTTATATTTTTCTTTTTTGTTTTTCATTTGTGTTTTTGTACTTTAATCTTTGTGATTAGCTGCTATTATTTGTTTCTATCTTCGGCAAATAGATACCCAACAGTGGTATCAGGGCACCTATCTGCTAATTTGGTGGGTAGGTGCTTTGTTTGTTGGCTCTTAGTGTTCTCTGGTGAGTTAGTTTTGGAAGAAAAATTTACCAAAACTTTACTTTTGGAAGTGAGATTTTTTAAACCCTAACTTTATATGTGTTCGTTATTGTTAGTCTCTGTTCTTTCCATTACTTTCTTGGAATAGAAACCCTAAGCACTCAAGCCTCTTGATCTTGCACCGTGAATGTAGTGCAATCCTGAGGGCAAGGGAAATCTTTACCAATATTTCTTGTGCCCTTTTATTTTCTGGTGTTGTTGTACTCTGATCTTCATACTTGCTTTGTGTTGTGTATTCTGTGGCCTATTCGGTGCTTCTGCTTTTCCTAGTGATTATCTTGACTGTGTGCTATTTTTCTTGACTATTATGTGTCTTTTAAATGGCTGGATTTTCTAGATATCATATGGAACCCTTCAATGGAAAATCAGATTTCTCCATTTGGCAACAAAAAAATGAACGGTTTTCTTATTCAACAAAAAGTTTTTAAAGCTATTGAAGGGAATTTTTCTGATAAAGATTCTGAGGAAACTAAAACTGAACTTGATGAATATGTTTATTCCTCTATTATAATGAACTTATTTGATGTTGTCTTGAGGAAAGTTGGTAAACAATCCAACACTAAAGCTTCATGGGATAAACTAAAAGAATTTTATACTGAAACCTCTTTGCCTTCTAAGTTATTTCTTCTTGAAAATGTTTTTAGATTTAAACTGGATTTGTCTAATGACATGAATGAAAACTTGGATGTCTTTACCAAACTGATTCAAGACATTAAGCTTACTAGTGACAAAAGCATAGATGATTATTCTCCTATTGTGCTTTTGAATGCTATTCATGATCCCTACAGTGATGTCAAATCTGCTATTAGGTATGTCAGATATAATATTACCCGTGATACTGTTATTATGGGATTAAGAGCAAAGAACTTGATTTGAAAGTTGGTAAGGGAAATAAGAATAACAATGGTGAAGTCATACATGTTATGGTTAGGTCTCAAACAAAGAAAAATGGGAATAACTCTAACAAGGATAAGTCTGATAGAAAGGGGACAAAAGGACATGTCTAAATCCAAATCAAAACATAGGAAATTCTATAATTGTGGTGAACAAGGCCATTATATCAAAGAGTGTCCTAACAAGAAAAATAGGAATCAAAATAACAAGAACCAATCCCATGATTATGTTAACTTGACTACTAGTAATAAACACTTGGGTGATGTCTTTATGGTTTCAGATGTGCATGATTATGTGAATTATGTGCCTTCACAATCTTTCTGTGAATCTAAATGGCTTATAGATTCTGCATGTACCTTCCATATGTCCCCTTTCAGAAATTTATTTCAAAGTACTCTGAAGTTAAACATGGTACTATTTCTATGGCAAATGAGAAAAATTGCCAAGTGTTTGGAATTGGTGATGTGTGTTTAAAGTATGATTCTGGTTATGTGATCACTCTGAAAGATGTAAGGTGTGTTCCAGATTTGAGTAATAATTTGGTGTCATGTGCTGCACTTGAATCTGATGGTTTAGAGGGTAGGTGGGGCAAGGGTGTCATGAAAATGTTAAAAGGTTCTCTTGTTGTTATAAAAGCTGAAAAAAGGAGGAACTTATATGTTTGTTATGCTGAGTCTGTGATTGATGTAAAAACTCCTGTGAATTATGTGAACTCTGTTAAATAAGATAAAACTGAACTTTGGCATAGAAGGCTATGTCACATAATTTATAAGGGGCTTGAAAATTTACATAAAGATGGCTATTTTGGAAATGATAAATTGTCATGTGTGCCATTCTGTGACTCCTATGTGTTTGGAAAACTGCAAAAGGCTCAATTTCCCACCTCCTCCTATCCTAATCAATATGCATGTTCTGATATTTTAGAATACTTGCATGCTGATGTTTGGGGTCCTTCTAGTATTCCCACCCATGTGGAAAAATATATTTTCTATCAATGATTGATGATTTCTCTAGAAAGGTTTTTATATTTCTTTTGAAAAACAAATCTGATGTTTTTAAGAAGTTTTGAAAATTGGAAGATCTTAATAGAAATTCAAATTGGTAAAAAGGTTAAGTACCTTAGAACTGGCAATGGATTAGAATTTTGTTTCCAAAATTTGGATAGACTCTGTGAAGAGTCTTGCATTGTAAGACACAAGATTGTGCCTTACACCCCTCAGCAGAATGGTGTAGCTGAGAGGATGAACATGACTATTTTGGAAAGAGTAAGGAGTGTGGTTACTTCCTCAGGCCTTTCCAAAAATTTCTGGGGTGAAGCAGCCCATACAACTGCTTACTTTATAAATAGATTACCATTTGTACCTTTAAGGGGAAAATATCCTAAATCAGTGTGGTCTGGAAAACCTGTTGACTTTTCAAACTTGAAAATTGTGGATGTTCAACTTTTGTACACCAAAAGACTGACAAACTTGAGCTACAATCACTAAAATGTATTTTTTGGGATACCCTGATTGGGTTAAAGGGTACAGAGTGTGGTCTAGTGGTGAAAATGGTTTCAAAGTTCTAATAAGTAGGGATGTGGTATTCAATGAAACTGAAATGCCCTGTTTGCAAAAATCCCCTACTGATATTTCTGAAAACCCCGCCACTTCAAATGAGATGGAGCCTCAAAAAGAAACTCCTATTATTCCTATACATGTTTCTGAATCTGAGAATGTGCATGATCTACCTAAAAATGCTAATTTGCCATCTGATTTTGAAAATGTACTTGATATTCATGATCAACTTGATGTACATGATGTTGTGAATGATAATGTGCATGATGTTGTTAATGAAACTGAACATGATAATAAGTTGAATGATTATCTGTTGACTAGGGATAGAAATAGGAGAAACATTAGAGCACCTACCAAATTTGTTGATTATCACATGGCCTCATATGTATTTTTTGTGTATGATTCTATTGATAACACTGAGCCTAAAACCTACAATGAAGCTTTAAAACCTGAGCATACAAATGAGTGGTTAAATGCTATGACTGATGAGATGAACTCCTTGCATGTTAATAAAATTGGATTCTTGTACCAAAACCTGATTACTGTTCTGTTGTGGATTGTAAGTGGTTGTTTAAAGTCAATAATGAAAATGATTCTATTAGATATAAAGAAAGACTTGTGGCAAAAGGTTTACTCAAAAAGAAGGAGTAGATTAAACATAAATTTTTGCACCTGTTGTTAAATTTACCACTATCAGAATTATGCTTGCATTACTTGCTCAATTTGACTGGGAACTTAAACAACTTGATATGAAAACTGCTTTTTTATATGGTGACTTAGATGAAAAGATTTATATGAGACAGCCTGAGGATTTTGTTGATAAATCTAAGTTTGATTATGTATATGTTTGCTCAAAAAATCTTTGTATGACTTAAAATAATCACCAAGACAATGGGATAAGAAATTTGATGAATGTATTTTGTCTTTAAAATTTAAAAGGAGTAATTTTGATCACTGCTTGTATTTTAAAGAAAATACCGAGTCACATGTTTTCTTATTAATCTATGTGGATGATATGTTACTTATCAGTCCTTGTATCAAATATGTGAATTATGTGAGATCATGTCTAAATGATAAATTTGATATAAAGTACTTGGGTGATGCCAAAAATATTTTGGGCATAAATATTTTTAGGGATATGAAACTTTCTATGTCTAATGCTAAACTAGTGAATGTACCACTTACTGCTCATTTTGTGTTAAGCAAGGAACAATCACCTAAAACTGGTGCTAATTTTCAAACTATGAAAAATGTTCCCTATGCTAATGCCATAGGATCTGTTATGTACCTTATGGTAAGCACCAGACCTGATATAACTTATGTTGTGAGTTGTTTGAGTAGGTATATGACTAATCTCACTGGAATGTTGTAAAGTGGTTGTTGAGGAACTTTGTTCATTTGTCAATTATGGTTTAAAATTTTCTAAATGTAAAGATGGCATTGTTTTAAAGATGGTTCATTCAAAAAATCTACTATCTTTTACATTTTTACCTTTTGTGGACGTTCCATTAGTTGGAAGTCTCAACTGCAACATATTGTGGCTCTATCAACTACTGAGTTAGAATATGTTGCAGTGAATGAAGCCTTAAAAAAGGCTCCATGATCGTACTAAACATATTGATGTAAGGTTTCATTATATAAGAGGCATTGTTTCAAAAGGTTTAATAAGTCTTGAAAAAATTGCATCTGAATACAATCCTGCAGATATGGGTACTAAGTGTCAACCTATATCTAAGTTTCAAACTTGTTTAAAAATTCTGAGTTTTGACACTGGTGATTAGTTTGTCCATGGTGATTACCCCTGGACTGACTGGATTACTCTGTGTTTATTGGTTAGTCCAAACCTATTAGATAAACATGTGCTTGTGCTTGTGTTAGTCCAACATTAAAATCCAGCTTACTTTGTGCTTGCTGGTACCATAATTTGCTATGTGCTTATTATTATGAAAGTTTTACTATGTTATGTGCTAAGTAGGCAATTGCCGATGATGAAATATGTTTTTTCTTATAAAATCTTTGTGCTCCCTATTATTCCTTACTGTCTTTGGGCCAAGGTGGAGATTGTTGAGATATGTTGCCCAAATATTTATATGGCCCATTATCAATTATATGATCCAGTCCACTTATGAGTCTGTAGCCCAAATTGATGCCAACACACATTGGGACTCATCCGGATGTTACTTGGGTCGGACTGTGGGAGCCGAATTTGCTATCCGCAGATCCTGCTGAGCCCATCTCTACCATCCATTTCTTAGGGCAAATATGAGCCCTTGATTTTCTCTATATGCTGTGTATTCTCAGAAATCCTAAAGCACTCTCTAGATCTCTTATTCTCTCTCTAAGTCTTGGGTTTCTCTCTCTGAAGCTCTCTACTTTCTCTCTGTCTCTAAAACTGCTCTATCTCAATATTTTTTGAGTGATACACGAGGGTTTATGAGTGGTTGTGAGGTTTTTCTTCGTTAACGATCTTTGTGTACGGTTCGGAGTGTGTTTGTGTGAGATCTAGTCCATATCTGGGATGTTTGGGTTCGAGTTCTTTGTGGGCTTTGGTGACAATCTGCTGGCTTAAGGCTCCTTGTGTGGATCTTGTGTCTGTTAACAGTTTGGGATATTGCTTAGGGGGAAAATCAGCGCCCTGAGCCTCCATTATCTCAAATCTTGAGATTAGGGTTTTTGCCTAATTGATGTTATTGTTCAGTTTATCATTTTTTTATTTTTTATTTGTTGTTTTGTAGTTTAATCTTTTTGATTAACTGATATTCTTTGTTTCTATCTTCGGCAGATAGATATCCAACAGGAATAAATAAATTTGGCTTAATTGCAAAATTGATCCGCAACTATAGAGGTGAGCAATTTTGGTCATGTAAATATTTTAGGTAGCAATTTTGATCCGGTAAAACTTTGATCGTGCGCAATTTTTTAGGTAGCAAGTTTGATCCTCTATATTTTGATCATGTTAATGTTTAATTTATTCCTACAATACTTTTTCCTTTAGCCAAAAATCCCAAAATACATATGACCGTAGTAAAAAGACTGTAATACTATTTTGACTAAAGGTAAAATCATTAAGGACCTAAACTGCCATATCAAGAGTCGTGAGACTAAGATTGCCAATCCCTAGAAGTTAATCTTTCAGAATTAATCTTTCAGTTTCCCTTTTAAGTTAGATGTAGTCATCGATGTCATGCCCTTTTGTCACAGTTGTAACGATAATATTTAGTGGATTGAGCCCAGTTGGGTTGGCTCTCATCTCCTAGGGAGGCTTTATTATTCCTTGCCTTTTGGCTGTAGCCAACACTTTGGATATTAATGCGTTCAATGGAGTGTATTGAGGCTCATATTCTTTTTTGTTGGGGTCTCTTATTTTTGTCCTTTTGGAGTTTGACCTCTCTTCTTCTCCTGTTTTCCTCTTGTGGCCTCCTTTGGGGTTAGCAATTTTTTTCCACACGACGTGCTTTTTTGCCGGTCTAGCAACTCTTCCAATGAGGTGGGAGGCTTGATCACTATAAACTCCTTAAATCTCCCTTGGTGGAGGTTCTGCTGCAGGATTCCCGCTAGGTCTCGTGCTGCACATAGGCTACATACTTCATTCATGTAGTCTCTCAAGAGCTCCCCTTCCTTCTGTCTGATGGAGAATATATGGGAGATAGTCTTAGGGCCCTTTTGATTTATGGATAACTCATGTATGGAGCTATGTTTAAGCTTGTCTATCCTATTAGGATCTGACTGGCAATTTGTTGAACCATGATCGGGCTCACTTGGTTAATATGGTCCTGAAGACAGTAAGAGACATCAGTCATATCATATAGATCCACCATAGCATAGAAATTGTCTAGGTGTTCTTGGGGATCTCATGTCCCATCATACTTCAGGAGGTTAGAAGTCTTCACTCTCGCCGAAAGTAGTTCAACTAGGATGGTAAGGTGAAGGGAATCATTCTCACCAAAGGTGCAGGCTCAATATTTAGCTTGACTAATGTGGTGGGTTCTTGAATCCACATTGGGGAGAATATATGTCTGCATGAGTGTCCTTATCCTACGCTCATCGTTATTTCCTCCTCCAACCGCTCTTGTTCTCTTGAATTCCCGTTTTCTCTTACTTCTCCAGCAAGGTTAGGTTATTTTTTGCGGGCAGAGCTTGCGGGAGCACCCCAATTGCTTCAGCATGGTGCCTTAAAGCATTTCTGTCAATTTTTTCCAATAAGGCATACATGCATCTCTTATCACGTGTACCTACTCGCCTGGGGGAACCTTTGGAAGAAGAGGGTTATGCGTTGGTCTTCAAGAAAGCATCTCCTCCCTTCCTACATTGTTGGCTCTTGAGGTGTTGGTCCGGGAGTTAGCCCCCTATCCCTTGCAGCCTTATTTGCATTCAGAGGCGGACAAACATACACTATGAGGGTGCCCTCCTCCCCCAACATTTTGCACTTTTACTTCTTTTCTAATATGTAACTTTGGGTAACTTTGTTTTGTGGAGAAAAAAATGTCAATTTTGGACCTCAAGTCCTTTTGGCCTCCATTTTGCTAGTAAAAATTATAAATGAGCCTAGATTTTTAGTTTTAAAATTTTTGGTCCTATAGTCTGTTAGATAAATATTTTTATCGTAATTTTAATGATTTTATTTAACTGAGTTTTTCACCAAAACAATCTTCCTAAATATTATTCAAATACTCCGAATCGATTTAAAATATTTTACTATTTTTTCGGAATATTTCTTGAAGTTTATTTTTGACAAAAATTGGACAACACTTCTGTTTCATGGTCAACTGGTCGTCCTAGAGGGCAACCCATGCCTGAAGATGATTTTGGAATACATAAACAAAAAAAGGTCCATGTCGACCGGTCCAACCTGAGGTCTACCGGTGTGGTGTGGTCGACCGGTGCCTAGAACCTTCATGTCTTCTTTGTATCACAATTTTGGGATATTTTACCGGTCACCATGGGGGTGGACCGGTCGAACATGAGGTCGACCGGTCCAACAGGCAATTTTTGCTATATTATTCGAATTTTCTCATTTGTGGTCAACCGGTCGACCTAAGGTTTAATCAGCAAACTATATGTTGCGCAACAAATAACTTTTCATGATTTTAAGGGATTGATTTCTAACAGCTATAATCTCCATTTGATTTGCAATTTTTTTACAGATTTCAATCTCCAAGGAGGAGCCTATAAATAGATGAAGGATTGAAGCAACAAGAGATAACAACACAAGCTATTCAAACACAAGCCAACTTCTTGTTCTTCACTTTCATATTCTTGTTGTGTTTAGCCTATGTCTTTCACTTGCACGTCTTGAGTAATAGGCTTGATTCTTGATTACACTTGAACTTCAAAGTTGTATACTTCAGTCGAGTTGTAATCTTGTTAAGTGTTCTTGAGGTAAGAGCACACTCGGGTGATTTTAGGTATTGAAGAGCGTGGTACTCTTTATTGGTGTAAGAAGATTGTGATAATCTTCATAGGTGGTACTGTAAGAAAAGTGAGTTGCTCTTCAAGGTGAAGGTATAATAGTTTGGTATCTATTAATAAAATTCCTTTTTTTTTCGAAATCCACTTCGGATATACCGGGGTGCTAGAGGATTAGGCCCTAGGTGGGTTGAACCTCAATAAATCATCGAGTGTTGTTTACTTTCCCGCACTTTCATTTGTGTTATCATTTCTACATTCGAAAAGAATGCAAAAAATGGAAAATCGGCATAATCTATTCACCCCCCTCTAGATTATCGTAGCCACTTGGACTAACATAGTCTTGCACATTATGTGTAAATTAATACTTCAACTATTGGAGAAACGTTATATGTTTCCCTTCTAGATGATGTTTATGTTATGCAAGAGAACCATTCTAATTTTAATATGTTAGGATTATAATTATGTATCTTCAGATGATTAATGATGAATATTGACATTATATTTGCTGAAACAATATAATGTATTCTGAATTTTATTATGTGTAAATAGGTCTTTTTAGTCATTTAGTTTTTCAAAGGATGAAAAGTAATAATATTTTTAGCCATTTTGACCAAAAAATGACAAATCATAATCTCCTTGTATTTTTGGTAAATTAATCACTAATTTGCAAAACATCGATGTGATACATTTTTGGGTGCCGAAAAATATTTTCTCATAATTATTTTCAGTATAGAGAAATGAATGAAATGGAAAAATAGACAATTAAACTTAAAAATGACTGAAAACGAGTTTTTTGAAAAATATGGCTTTTTCCTATTATGGACAAATGACCAAAAATCTGTGAACTCTTTTATTATTATATTAAAAAATAATTTAATCTTGAACTCTTGGCCCCTAACTATTAAATCCTGGTTCCGCCCCTGTTTAAATTCTCGCTTGGTTGCGTTCCCACATACAACACCAAAATGGTGTTGCTAAAAGATGAGCAAATTCATTCCAAGTTAAGGTACTATGAGTTAGGATGTCTCATTAAAGTACAAAGTCTAATCCACGTGTAATTAAAGAATCGATCTGCAACACGCAAACAATGCTAGAATATCTCCTGGAGGTTGTTTCCGATAAGTCCTTCGATACTTAAGTTAGTAATATGTAGAAATCTAGAGTGTTGGGGACTTGAGTACATAAAATGTATTTAATAAACAATAATTAGGTGGGGGTTTATATAATATATCTTGGATTGTGGACTGTGTAGGTCTGGTGTAATAAACTGTCTTGTAAGCCTTTTTGATGATTTAACCCAATTAATATAATTTTTTGACTAATAAATAAGTAAAATAAATTAAAAAAAATTATTAAATATAAAAAAGTGAAAATACGATTTCATCACTTAAAATTTTGATGGCTTAAATTACAAGAGACGTATCTAAAATATATTATAACATGATAAAATAAACCGAAATAAACAACTACACTATGAAGAGAGAAACAAACATAAAGAGAACCTAAAATAGATAATTTAACACAAATTTTAAGAGTGATCAAAGTCATTCTATGGAATAAACATAAACATTTGGAATTGACATCCCCGTTCATTCAGCTCAAATCTCCTATTTTTTTTTTTTTTTTTGTGATTCATATGGTGTTTTAATACACTCGATGAATTCAAATTGTATAATAATATAAAATTATACATGTAATATTCATCTCATAAATTAAAACACCAGATGATGAATGGAAAATTAGAGATCCCATATGTCTCTTTATTACATGTTACTAGCATCTTCATGGATATAAATTAATCCACCAAAATAAACATACAGTCATAATTTTATTAGAGCAACACCAACACTTTCAGACTGAATACTCTATTCACAATCAAACCCATTATTCCTCAAAAGATGACACTTCCTTCCTAACAAAGAACAGTCCAGAAGGCCCATCATCAGGCAACAATGCTAGCCTCACTGGACTTTCAGCACCTTCTTCTACAGTCAGTACACCAGTGTTATAGGTGATATCGGTTTTAACGTATCCAGGGCAAACGCAATTGATCCGAAAACCTGGGTATTTTTTGGCTAGAAACCTTGTGTATGCATTCATGGATGCTTTAGAGACTACATATGCACTAACGTGTAGAGGCCAACCTTTTGCTTCTAGAGACCCCTCCTTAAAGTGTTTAAGGAACACATTCAACACCTCATCAATTCTCTCTTCTGTAAGGTTTTCAGCATCATTGAGTATCTCTTTAGCCCATTCACTTGGTATATTCTGAAGAAAGGAAAAAAGAGAGGAAGTTTACACATCAATGTTCTATTGAATCACAACTTCAGTATTTTAAAAAAATGGATAATTATAGACACTATTCCTGATGTTTAGCCAAATTACACAAAAAAAAGTTCCATTATTTTCCATGATTAAAAGTATGCCCTTAAGGTATTACAAACATCCGCTTGAGGTTTATATTTACCTAACAAATTAAATACTCACTCTTGAAACTTGAAAAGGTATAATTTGGAAAAAAGAAAAAAGAACAAATTTCAAGGAAAGACTTGTAATTTTGAAAGATAACTGGGATTTTTTTTTAATTACAGTAAACATCAGAGATAGTTTTTATAATTAACCCAAAAATATATATAAGCTTCATAGTCGAATAAGTATAGGTAGTATTATTACTACTACTACTACTTTTACACATCAATACTTGTCGTCAAGTAAAGGCCACATTTTTGTTTTACCTTGATGAAGCTTGTTCTAAGTTTTCCTAAGAAAATAACCTCATATCGATGTGTGAAATTTTAAAAAAAAAATACAAGTAACGACTCTAAAAAAAATCTTGTACCTTAAGCTTCCCCAAAAAGGAGGATACATTAACAATTCTTGGTGAATCAGACAGTTGGAGAAGAGGAAACAACGCTTCAGTAGTTCTTTTGGCACCATAATAGTTCGTTTGAATACACTCTACTGCTAAGTCATAGGTCTGACTCATTATCTCATTCCAGTTTATTTTTGCTTCTCCAGTCTGCATTCATACAGTAAGACGAAGAAGAATTAAGAAATCAATCCATGTTATCTATTTCAAGCACCATAGCTGTATACAAAACAGAGTAGGGTGGACAGTTGACAGCCAAGCTGAGAAGTTAAATTAGCGATTGGGTACCAAAAAAAATCTTATTTTTGTTAGGCTAGAGTATTTGTTTTACCCCTAAAAATGTGATTGTTTATGAAAACTTTCAAGATTCACTATTCAATTATATTCACTTTTTTTTTAATTTCTCACCAATCACTTCAACTCATTTTTCAGAAAAAAAAAATCATCATCATATAATCATTCATTATTACACATTTTCCCACAAATTATACTATTTACTCATTTAAATATTTCTAACTATCAACCATTATTTTACTATCATTATATCAAATCAACTTACACTGTTACATTTCCATCTCAACTCTAATCACACTATTAAAATCCATTCTTATTCTTTCAATTTTTTTTCATCACCCATCCTAAGAGAAGTGCCCTCTTTAGAATGCGAAGCAATTACACACATTTTCACATGAATCTTACTTGGAAGTATTATTACTCTTATTGGTGTATTAATTTTGCTGGAATATTATTTATCCGTATAACTATTAACTAAAGCGAAAAACTTATCCACCGGTGAACAAAAATCTAAAACAAAAGTTACCCCAGCTGAGGCTTTCAGAGCATCCGTGTCGGCCACAGAACCAGCAACCGCTGCATTGTTTATCTGCAAGGTAGCCTCAAATTAGCCATTTATGTACGTTGCAAGAAAAACATTAGAAATGAAAAGCCATTCTAATTTCTAATAGTTAATTATTAATTTATAATGTCTTATGTAGCAAGAAAATCCAACAAATAGCTTGATGCATCGAACGATGAAAATTCAATCCAGAGGAAAATAATAATGAGATTGAAAGATCCAAATTATACTGGTTATTTAAAAGTTAATTCTTCAGTTCTTGATAATAAGAACATTACAAGGAAATCCGGACAGATTAATTATTATGCAATGCACAATCATCTAATAATACAATTGAACTCTGATTTTTAAAAAATAATCTAAAAAGCAGAATTCATATTGTGCTGTTGAAGGAGAACTTAATAATCATGATCAAATTGGCTATTTAGTCATATCTGAACCTACAAATAACACACATAATTACTAGGTAAAATTGTAACATGTAACTATCGGAAAATAGAAAAAAGGTTTTGTCAAAATCACGTTTTACAGAAAAAGTTCTATAGCTACATAAGCATGTCAATTTTGATAGTGCTAAATGCATGGTTTGCAAAATATTTATATAGCTGTCTAAAAATCTCAATTCTCACGTAATTGAACTCAGGCGAAAATAGTACCCAAATTGATATTTTTATAGTTACAGGGCTATCTTACAAACTGTGCATTTTGCATGACAAATCGAGAGTTTTGATAGTTGCATGACTTTTTTGAAAAACGTGATTTTTACAAACTATTTTCGCTGCCGCCCTATAGTTACTTGGACCGATTTTTCTATAATTACTAAAAAATAGGAAATAACAAAAATCCGATTAAGAAAAAAAAAATCCAATCATACCAAGATATCAAGCTTTCCAAACTGAGACTTAATAAATTCAGCAAGGGAAGCAATACTTGCTAAATCAGTCACTTGAAGCTGATGAAAGATAACAGAGTCAGAAGCACCAGAGCAGCCTTTGAGTTTATCAACAGCTTCAAGTCCCCTTTTCTCATCTCTTGCAGTTAACACCACTGTGATACCCTGAGATGCCAACTGCTTACAAATCTCAAGTCCAATCCCTTTGTTTGCCCCTGTAACAACAGCATACCTGCACGAGAAAATTTTATTTAAGAAAAAACGCAATAGAAATAAATAAATAAAAACAGATCATGGAGATAATCACTCAAAAATAACGACGAGCAAAAGCTTTAGAAATTAAGCAAGAGGCAGAAATTGGTTACCTCTTTGTTAGGTCAGCCATGGATGAAGCTCAAGCTGAATTTCTTTTCTTTTTTTGTGATTTTCTGTGGCGGATTAAATAGAAGTCTTGGGAGGAGAACCCACGACAATCATGCGTGATGCATGGACTAATTAAACAAATAGAATAATATGCTGTATCTGACTAAACAAGTACAATGCTTCTTTGGATGTTGCCAAATGTTGACTTGATTTAATTGAAAATCACATCAGTATTAAAATAATATAATTTTTTTCATTATAATATAAACACCACTTCATTTTTTATTTGCTATTTCTAAATGCCAACTCACAAATTTGGTTTCCCAATCTTATCTCTGTATTAATTTAATATAAACAATGCTATATTTGATATTATCAAATGTCATATTTGATCTGATTCTCCAAAAAAAAATGTCGATTTGATTTGTCAATCTTATCGCAATAACTAGCCTTTTTTGCTGCGATGCGATGCACTGATGTATATATATGGAGCATTCGTTTTGTATTGTGACATGTATTATTTTAATAGTTCTACAAATAATATCTCATCAATTGTAATAATTTAATATGGTATCTAACAATAGACATGTTTAATGTTTTTTATTTATAAAGTCAAAAAGGGAAAAATATTACATCTCAAAATCATAAAAAAATTACATTTAAGTCTATGTACTTGTGTGAAAAAAACACACAAAAAATATTTTAAGATCGTTTTTTCTCCACCTCCATCATCCTTATTCACAAAAAAACCAGAAACACCCATTAAATCAAAATCTATGTACTTGTGTTTGATCATTGAAAAAATGATTTTTCGAAAAACCGCACAGGTATGCCTTCATGGTCCATTTTATTTTAGTCATGTTTAATTTAGATTCTTAAAAGGTGTGAAAGTATGTGTTATAACTTTTTTCAAGACTGTAATAGTACATTATTGTTCATTTGTGTAGGAGACAATAAAACATAGTTTAGGCAATATTATTGATTTTATTATATTTATTTTTTGAAGATATTTTTACTTTTTGGATTTTGTCATGTATTTTATTTATTATATTGTTAAGTCCATTTTTAAATTTCAAAAAATTTATTGTGGGGATTCTTATTGTATTATTTAGAATTTTCAATTATCATGTTTTATTCGGGTTTTCGTATTTGGTATATTCAAACTGTTGATGCACGAACTGTATTTTAATAAAAATATTTTTTTTATTGATTGCAAGAAGTTTATAATATCAATAAATTGTTAAGTATCAAATTATGGTTCAGAATATGCCTAAAAACATACCAATTATAAAAAAATATAAGTATTCATATCACTTTTTTATATGGTGATTAATTATCTTTTAGAGATGAAAATATAAAATTATTTATTTTAAATTAGGAAAGTATGAATTGGTAAAAATCCAATTTACTAAACTAGGAAATTTTTATTTTTTTAAATTAAGAAAGTATAAAAGTTATTGTCAAATTAATTTTACATTAATAATTAGAATACCAATTATGTAGAGGGTGAAAACCCAATTTACTGAACATAAGAAATTACAATAATCAAAATACATGAATGTACACATTGTTCAATAGCCTAAATGCATAATTTTTAAAACCCACAATAAAATAAGAATTTGAGTAAATATATATTTTTTTATTTATTATATTTATTTTTTATTTTATATATGCCATATGTGTATCAAATTGAACGTTGTAAAAAGATGATTAATTTGATATATTATAGATCAAAAAGACTAATCAAAAATAAAAAGTTATAAAAAAAATAAAAAATAAAAAGATAATTATAATAATTAATGCACTACACACACATATTAGGAAAATCAAATAATGCAATACACAGATTTGGAAACCATAAAATTACAAATATTTTTTACCATTTTCTTTTTCCAGACTTTTATTACTATTTATAGGAATGAAAAATGGGCGGGAAAAATTTTAATGTTACTATTTTGAGAATAGTCTCTCTTTATATATATATATATATATATATTGTTTGATAAATGGTTTTATCATGATTTTGATGATTTTGTTTTTATACCAAAACAATGTTTTTAAAGGATGTCCAAATACTCCTAAATGATTTAAAATGGTTTTAATACTTTCCGGAGTATTTCTTCAAGCTTGTTTTCGACTAAAATGGACAACGCTTTTAATGATTTTATGTCAAAATGTTTTTACATCAAAACTATGTCCCTGAATGTTGTCCTAATACTCCCGATCGGTTTAAAATATTTTTACTATTTTTCGGAGTATTTCTTGAAGTTTATTTTCGATATAAAATTGAACAACACTTATGTTCCAGGCTCGACCGGTCGCCCTATAGGGCAACCCGTACCTATGTTGAGTTTTAGAATAGAAAAAGGGGACGAGAACAAAATCGAGGGGGCGGCACTCGGCCGACCCGAGGTCGACCGGTGAGGGCGACTCGTGCCGGACGCCCCTCGTAGAACGAAACTGCTTTCTCATTTTTGTCTCCCTCGACCGGCCGAGCAATGGGGTGACCGGTCGAAGCCTACGTCGACCGGTCACCCTATGTATAATTGCTGCGTTATGTTTCAAACTTCTATTTGTGCGCAACCGGTCGCCCTATGGTTTGACAGCAAAAATATGACCGTTTGACAGCAGACAACTTTCCCTTAATTTGTGGGATGGATTTCTAACATCTCTATTCTTCAATTGTCTTGCAATTTTTTACAGAATTCATGTCCCTAAGAGGAGCCTATCATGTACAAGACGCTTCTATAAATAGAGGAAGAATTGAAGCAACACAACAAGAGAGAAAACTACAACACAACAAGATACACTCAAGAATACACTTGTTCTTACATTGTCTTATTTCTTGTTGTAATTTGCCTAGCTATTCACTTTCACATTCTTGAGGTCTAGGCTTTTCTTGATTACACTTGCACTCTATTGTATTATCAATTATTGAGTTGTAATCTTGAATTTGGGTAATCATTCAACACAAGATATCCTTGTGAGTGTTCTTGTGGTAAGAACATACATGGGTGATCTAGGTATTAGGTGTAAGAAGATTGTGGTAATCTTCTTGTTGAGATGTTGAAGAATTTGGTATTCTTCAAGGTTGAAGATTGTGGTAATCTTCACAAGGTGCCGTTGGAGATTGTGGTAATCTTCAAGTGAGATTGTGGTAATCTCAAAAGTGGTGTTGAAGAAGAGTGTGGTGCTCTTCAAGGTATTGTTGTAAGTTGGTGTTGTATTAATTTTTGGTGAATTAATAAAATCTTTTTCCTTTTTGAAATCCATCTCAGATATACTGGGGTGGTAGAGGATTAGGCCCTAGGTGGGTTGAACCTCTATAAATCGACGTGTGTTGTTTACATTCTGCACCTTTATTATCGTCTTTGAGCTTTTGGTTCGAAAAAAAGGGTATTCCGGAACAAACTCGATGACCAAGGCAACATTGGTCGAACTAAGGCGAGGTTAGTAGCTCGAAGGTATTTTCAAGAAGAAGGTAATCGATTTTGATGTAACATTTGCACTCATAGCACATTTAGTAGCTATTTGCATTTTACTTGCCCATTCTTGTTTTAAGAAAATTTCAAGCTTTACCAAATGAATGTTAAATCCAATTTTCTCAATGGTTTTATTCAAGAAGAAGTCTATGTAAAACAACCTCCGGGGTTTTAAATTTTTCTAGGCCAAAAGATTTTTATAAAAGGTCTTGTATGGTTTAAAACAAGTACCCCATGCATGGTATGATATGTAAGTCCAAGCGGCTACGATAATCTAGAAGGGGGGTGGATAGATTATCTCCATCTTTTCGATTTTACCCTCTTTTTCGAACCGAATGCTCAAAGACAATTATAAAGGTGTGGAATGTAAACAACACACGTCGATTTAAAGAGGTTCAACCCACCTTAGGGCCTAATCCTCTACCACCCCAAATATCCGGATGGATTTTAAAAGAAAAAAATTTTATTAATTACCAAAATTAATACAAATTCAACTTACAACACCTTGAAGAGCACCACACTCTTCTTCAACACCACCTTTGAGATTACCACAATCTCTTCTTGAAGATTACCACAATCTTCAACGCGGCACCTTGTGAAGATTACCACAATCTTCACCTTGAAGAGCACCACACTCTTCAACACCTCAACAAGAAGATTACCACAATCTTCTTACACCTAACACCTAGTTCACCCAAGTGTGTTCTTACCACAAGAACACTCACAAGGATATCTTGTGTTTGAATGACGACCACAAATTCAAGATTACAACTCGATAATTGAATAATACAATTGAGTGCAAGTGTAATCAAGAATAGCCTAGACCTCAAGAATGTGAAAGTGAATAGCTAGGCAAATTACAACAAGAAATAAGACAAATGTAAGAACAAGTGTATTCTTGAGTGTATCTTGTTGTGTTGTAGTTTTCTCTCTCTTGTTGTGTTGCTTCAATTCTTCCTCTATTTATAGAAGATGTCTTGTACATGATAGGCTCCTCTTGGGACATGAATTCTGTAAAAATTGCAAGACAATTGAAAAAAGAGTCATAGAAATCAATCCCACAAATTAAGGAAAAGACGCCCGATGCACAACAGCTTACATTTTTGTCATTCAAACTTAAGAACTCACGACCAGTCGCACAAATAGATGTTTGAAAATGACAAAACACATTTACACAGGCGGCGACCGGTCGACGGGGTCCGACCGATCGACGGGGTCCGACCGTCGACCCTATGTCCAAATCGGCGAGAACCAAAAACGAGTCCGAAAGTTCTGTTTAAGAAAATGCTCACAGGCACCGGTCACCCGCCGGTCTACCGATCGACCGCACCGGTTGACGCCCCGGTCGACCGGTCGACCACACCGGTCTACCACCCTGTTGACCGGTCAATCAGCCTTTTTTTAGCAAATAGCTTATTCATCGCTTTTCACAACTTTCAGTACGGGATGCCCTATAGGGCGACCGATTGGCCTCAAAACAAAAGTGTTGTCCAATTTTATATCGAAAAAAAACTTCAAGAAATACTACGAAAAATAGTAAAAAATATTTTAGACCGATCGAGAGTATTAGGACAATATTTTAGAAACATTGTTTTTGGTGTAAAAACACATTAACACAAAATCATCAAAAGTGTTGTCCAATTTATATCGAAAATAAACTTGTAGAAATACTCCGGAAAATATTAAAACCATTTTAAATCATTTAGGAGTATTTGGACAACCTTTAAAAACATTGTTTTGGTATAAAAACAAAATCATCAAAATCATGATAAAACCATTTATCAAACAATCTCCCCCTTTTTGATGATTACAAACCAAAACAATTTTAACGAGGTCGATTTTGAAAACAAAACATTTTTACCGGGTAAAAGGAACTTTCCGTTGTGAGCGACAACATTCCATGAAATAAAAACACAAGGATGGGAGTAGAGATATTTAAACACATATAGCAAATGCTCCCCTATCAACATGCACAACAAGAGTTATATAGAAGCAACTTAAACATAAGCTAAAAGCTTAGCTTTTCAATATTGAGCTTAAGTATCAAAACTTAAAACTCCCCTCACAAAGAGACATCGTTAGAAACATATATAACTCCATACTACAACCAATGGACCATGATTCATACATAACCAAAATGCACCAAGTGGACTAAATATGATCCACAACTTATGGCTTTATGAAGTCATAGCTTATAGCTTCTTTTCGTTAAGCATATCTTAGCTTTTATGAGCTAAAGAGCTTATAACTTGTTTCTCCACATATTTCTCCCCCTTTGGAATCATCAAAAAAATGTTAGCACGATAAATACATCATATATTCATATCAAAGAGCACAACTAAACCGATGTATCGAGCTATTTGAGCATTGAAGCTTATAAACCAAATAGGAGGGAAAAGTCGAATCATACGACTTGTAGAGGTTTATGAAAATTCATTTGATAAGCAAAACATGATCTCTATAAATGTATAAGACTTTTGAAATCGAGAGAATCATGTAGGTGATGAATTTTTCATTGAAACGTTTTATCGAACACTTGGCGGGCGTCAAAAATTGAGAAAGATATATATAGCCCTTGTAAATGAAATCAAGCCAAGTTTTTCATCACCAAATGCAATTTTAACAAAAGTCAATCATCAACAATCAATAAGCTCATCACAAAAATATATGAATTGCATTAAGAAAAATACATATAAGCCACAAACTCAAGGATTCAACCCAATTGAGTTAAAGAGAGTGAAATTCTTACCATTCTATCGGTAAAGACGAGCAATGATGATGATACTCGAGCTAGATAATCCCCAAAATATATAATTCATGCATCAAAACACATTTGAAGTGAAATGTGTGTGCAAATTGCAAAGGGGACGAAAAATGAACCAAAAGAGCCAAAATGGCTAAGTCGAAATGAACCATTTTTAACCAAGAAATTGTCCAGGCGGCCAGGTCCGGGGGCGACTGGCCGATGGCTTGGGAGACCGGTCGGCCTTGCCTTGCCCTATCAGCCAAAGGGTTCTTTTCTTCGTTTTGAAAATCCGAAATTTGATCCAAAAATCCGATTTTTCGCCCTAAGTTTTAAAACGTGCAAAATGCAAACGTAGACCTCATTCAATATACATTATGTCATAATCAAGCTCGAAATGAGGTAAAATACTCGGCGTTAACGATCAAAAAGTCCGCGAGTTATCCTTGAGACGGAATTAAACACATCTCGGGTTTTTGTTAAAAATCACAATCCCTTAAAAATATATCGAATCTCAATATGTTTAGTTCGATTATGACGAACCAAATTTTGAATACGAATAACCGTATAATAGATATCGAACTTGTTATCCCGAAAAATAAGAAACGTTTTAAAGCTTTGGATACAACAAGTCATAAGAAGAAGTGCTTTTCAAATATTTGAAAATTTCTTTTAATGGCACTTTAATGAGATTCGTTAGGATAGTTTTTGAAGTCGAGCATATAGACATAAGGCATATGGAATGTCGAGTCTATAGGAATAATACAAGAAAACATACCTCGAATTTATTTGTCAACCGACATGCCTTTCTCAACCTTTGTCAATCTTTAGCCATAGAGGTTGAGATAGTTCTTCTTTCTTCAATGCCTAACTCCTTCAAGAGTTCTTTTGAAATATAACCATCTCTTGGCATTGAATAATTTGAAGTCCAAGCAATAAATTGAGCTCCCCATCAAGCTCATCTCGAGTTCACCTAGTATCAACTTAGAAAAATATCTTGCACAAATATTCATTAGTAGTACCAAAAATATTCTCATAAATATGCACAAGTAAACAATCTTGCCCTTTTTCACAAACAAAGAGAATAGTATCAACTTTACCTCTTGTAAACTCATTTAGCAAAAATAGCTAAGTCTATCATACCATACATGGGGTGCTTGTTTTAAACCATACAAGGCCTTTTATAAAAATCATTTGGCCTAGAAAAATTTAAATCCCCGGAGGTTGTTTTACATAGACTTCTTCTTGAATAAAACCATTGAGAAAATTGAATTTAACATCCATTTGGTAAAATTTGAAATTTTCTTAAAACAAGAATGGGCAAGTAAAATGCAAATAGCTACTAAATGTGCTATGAGTGCAAATGTTACATCAAAATCAATTACCTTCTTCTTGAAAATACCTTCGAGCTACTAACATCGCTTTTTAGTTCGACCAATGTAGCCTTGGTCATCGAGTTTGTTCCGGAATACCCTTTTTGTCTTCTTCATCACTATCATCATAGGGCATCCAATTGATCTAAGGTGTTCACAAAAGAACATTTACATCCAAATATTTTGAGGTAACTAATATTTGGAGTACATCATTTCTCATCTACACAACTTAACAAACTCATTAACGGCATCGCTTATATAAGCAAGAAAAAAATAGCCCAAGTGAAAAAACATGCCTCAACCATCAATCACAAAAATATCTTCCATAAGAGCATAGTAGAAAAAGATACTATATATATAGACCATGAAGCAAGAAACACATACTATGCATTTAGAATATCATCAATAGTCTAATAAATCATGCAAGTTCAAATAAACTTAAGAAAGCTATAAAAGGTCTCTTTTGAAATTTGAAAATCCGATAGCATATAGTTGAGACCTTATTTAAAACAAGTATTTGAACAAGAGTTGACAAAACAAATATGTGCAATCAATTATCGAATAGTGCCTTTCAAAAAAAAATCTAAAAATTCTCTTAATGGCACTTGTATGAAATATTATGAAAAACAAGCACATAGGCACATGACAATACATATATCGAGTCTATAAGAGTAAGAATAACACAAGTAAACGTACCTCGATAATTTATGCCTTTCTTGACAAATAATGACGAAAATGGCCATTTGTGAAAATATGTAAATCCTACATAATTCTTAAAACAAATCTAGCACAAATCATAATGATAAAAGTGTAGGCTAAGAGATATCACAAGTAAGCTCATGCCATAAAAATCCATAAGAGATGATAACACACTTTAGTCTACAAAAATGCACAAGAGTTTTAAAACATCATATAAGGTCTTCTTTTTCAAAAATATTTTAAAAGCACAAATATATATTGAAGACCTTATTTAAAAAAAATAAATACTAGAAAGCTAATTTGCAATATAGGCACAAATAAAAACATGCATACTAACTAGATAAAATGCATATTTTAAATGGGGAGATACGGTTTACCAATTACGCCGTTTCCATGGGTTGTGCCGTTCCCATTGTTGATGATATCTTCCCCTTGAGAAGTCACTTTGTTGATGATGACTTCTTTGATTGCTCCATTTCCAAGGTTTGTTGCTTTCCCATTGTTGAAAGTCTCTTCTTCTTTGAAAATCATCTTGTTGATGATGTCTTTGCCATTTCCAAGGATTGTGTTCTTCCCATTTTTGATTATACCCTTTTCTTGGAAATTGGCTTTGTTGAGAATAGTTTCTCCTTCTTTGATCAAATGAAACGGTCATTTGATGCCTTCTTGGCGGTATGAATTTTCTTCGATCATTATTTCGCCGGGTACCTAATATGACATTATTTTGTGGTACCCTCAAGTGTTTGGGTCCTTTAGGATTAGATTTGAGACTTTTAGGTCTCCAACAATAATTAGAGCTATTTCTAGCCCGACAAGAATTAGCCGTATGACCCTTTTTGCCACAATAAAAACAAGTAATAATTCTAGGAGCATAATGACAAATATGCATAGTGACTTGATCCTTTTTCATATGATTAACAATATTATGCTTATGATCAAGTCCTTTATCACAATTATGAATATCAACAATATTGGACATTTTATTGGTACTCAAGTTGGATTTTAATAAATCCTTTTTCATGCAATCAATATTCTCAACAAGAGTACTATTTTCTTTCTCAAGGTTTCTAACCTTATCAAGAGTGGTGGTGTGAGCACATGATAGTGATTCATAGGAAGTAAATAAACTATCCTTATCATTTTTCAAAACAATGAATTCCTTTTTCAAATTTTTGTATTTAACAAGTAAGTTTTGGAATTCATCTTGTAGCTCATTATAATCATTTTGCAAATCACTATATTCATTTTGCAATTCATTGTCATAAGAAGTAGAGGGTTTAGAAAAGAGAGAGCACGATCTCAAAAATGTAATTGCCTCATTTTCAAAAGCATCCAAATCATTGGATGAACTAATAATGAGCCAAAAGGAATGTGGAGATAAGACAGGCATATGATTCATGTCTTCTGTGCACAGTCAAACTCCAAGAGTGATTTTGGAAAAAAGGATCTTCAAGTAATGAAGCATCTCAAAAACCCAAAACACCAAATGTTACACCCACATTCACTCCTAAGCACAATCACAAACAAACTGGCATTGGATATAACGGAAAAGGAAAACAACCAGTTGAGTATGCGGAGAAGACAACTGAGAAGAAATCCAGCAGAGTTCCTCAACAAACTCCAAATAGAAAGTACTCTGTGAAGAATAAATAGAGCTACCAAAAACCTCAGAAGTTTCATCAGAGAAACATATACGATGGGAATGGTAGAAACTATCCAAGCCAAGCTGATTGGTAAATGTAAAATATCAGCAAAGATCAATGGAATACAAGCCTAAATGGCAAAGACCTAAACCTCATCAAAGGTCATTCAAAAGGGAAAAGAGCTATTATCAGCACACATATGCCCCCCAGGCACTACACTCAGATATACCACAACTATCCCAAGAAAGCAAGTGCTAAAACACACACACAGGCATACAGACAAAAGAGACAGCTGTATGAACCTAAAACCCCCAAGAAATTTGCAAATGTACATTATGATTATGGCACTGATAGATGGCAACCTTTTAGAGTCAAGTCCTTTGCCTATAGGTTGGTTGGACTCAGGACCCAGGCAAGTATGGGTACCTAAAAATTAATTTCCTTGATTGCAGATACAGTGAGCAGCAGAGTGCAGAGGCATCTGGTATATGGATAGTGGTTGCTCCAGGCATATGACAGGAAATAAGGAGAACCTGTCAAAATTCAATGAAATCAAAGGTGCTAAAGTCATATTTGGAGGAAATGAAGCTCCAGGAAAGATCAAAGGAATTGGATCTATCAAAAAGGATAGTGTATGTGATGCATGTCAAATGGGAAAGCAAATCAAATCATCTTTCAAAGAAAAGACAACTCCCTTATCAACAAGAATCCCGCACCGCTACATATGGATTTATTTGGACCGATTGAGCCACCAAAGATAAGTGGAAAGAAATACACCCTGGTTGTGGTAGTTGATTATTCAAGATATACATGGACCATTTTCATGTGTAAGAAGAAAGAAACAGTGCAGAAGTTGCCTCAGCTGATGAAGAAAGTGCAAAAAGAAAAGGGTCAATCTATCATAAAAATAAGATCAGATAGAGGAGTTGAGTTTGTGAATGGAATAATCACTCAGTATTGCATAGAGAATGGTATTTCTCATGAGTTATCCGCAGCAAGGACTCCACAACAGAAAGGAGTAACTAGAGAAGGAACAAAACTCTCAAGGAAGCCGCAAAAGGACCATGTTAGAAGTTGATTGCTAAGAGATCAATTTGAAGCCAATAACACAAAGATGCTATACTCAAAATGGATGCATGATTAACAGACAATTAACCAAGACTCCCTATGAAATCGATGGAGAAAGCCAAATGTTGCATACTTCAAAATATTTGGCTGCAAATGCTTCATCCACAATAATGGCAAAGATAATTTGAAGGTTTTTGATGCCAAAGCTGATGAAGGTATCTTTTTGGGATACTCGGCTGAAAGCAAAGCCTATAGAGTGTTGAACAAAAGGACTATGGTCACAGAAGAATCAATTCATGTGGTCTTTGATGAACCAAACATGAATGAAGAAGATGTTGAAGAATCAACTGATAAGCAGACTCAATTACAACTGCTGAAAAGTCCTTATGTTAAAGCTGAGATAAGAGAGCTTGACTCAGATGAAGATGAAACAGCTGAGCCACAAGGACAACTGGAGGAACTATAGCTGAATGAAGGCGAAAGAGTTGTACAAGACAACTCAGCTGGAAGACAACTGCACCCAGCTGACTTGCTCAAACCTGATGTAAGATGGCTGAGAAACCATCCACCAGAGTTAGTCATTGGAGATGTGAAAGATGGCATAAAGACCAGAACCAGAGCACAGCATGAAGCAATGTTTACTTGTTTCATTTCCCAAATAGAGCCAAAAGATGTGTCTTAAGGATTGGATGACACATAGTGGATTCAAGCCATGCAAGAAGAACTGAATCAATTTGAAAGGAACAAAGTATGGGAATTGGTACAAAGACCAATCCATCAAAATGTGATTGGAATAAAGTGGGTATATAGAAACAAGATGAATGAAGAATGACTTGTTGTTAGAAACAATGCAGGATTGGTAGCTAAAGGATATTGTCAGGAAGAAGGCATAGATTTTGATGAAACTTTTGCACCTGTTGCAACATTGGAAGCAATTAGGATGTTTCTAGCCTATGCTGCCCACAAGAACTTTGCTGTATACCAAATGGATGTAAAGAGTGATACTTAAATGGATTATTGGAAGAAGAAGTATATGTTGAGCAACATCCAGAATTTGAACAAAAGGCAGCTGGAGATATGGTTTACAAGTTGAAAAATGCTCTTTATAGATTAAAATAGGCTCCAAGAGCATGGTACGACACATTGTCACAATTTCTAATTAACAATGGATTCACAAATGGCAAAGTTGATAGAACACTATTCAGAATTGAAGATGGGAAGACCATTCTATTAGTTAAAATCTATGTGGATGACATCATCTTTGGCTCCACAGATAAAGAGCTATGCATAAAATTCTCAAACCTCATGCAAGGGAAATTTGAGATGAGTATGATGGGAGAACTAACTTTCTTCCTTGGTCTTCAAGTCAAACAAATGGAAGCAGAAACCTTCATAAGCCAGACAAATACTCAAGGGATCTAATGAAGAAGTTTGGGATGGAAGAAAAATCTTCAGTAAAATCCCCATGAACACATCAGCCAAGATGGACATGGACAAAGAAGGAAAAAATGTTGACCAAACAAGATATAGTGCCCTCATTGGATCTCTCATTGCACTTAATCGCAAAGAGGCGGACATTACCTGTGTCGTTGGTGTGTGTGCTAGATTTCAATCAGCACCCAAGGAAAGTCACATGATTGCAGCTAAGAGAATCCTGAGATATTTAAAAGGAAACCATGGAGTTGGCTTGTGGTATCCAAAGGAAGGAGGATTCAAGTCGATGGGATACTCGGACTTTACTATCTTTGGTTGTAGAATCGATGCGAAAAACACATCCGGTACTTGTCAAATGCTTGTAAATCAACTTATCTCATGGTTCAAGAAAAAAAAATTCCATTGCAACATCCACAAAAGGCCGAGTACATAGCGCAAAGCGACTATTGTGCACAAATTCTCTGGATGAGACAACAACTCGAAAGATTATGGTGTTGAAGAAAGAGAAATTCCAATTATGAGTGATAACACGAGTGCCATAACAATCACTCAAAATCCAAAAGATTACACTCTAAAACAAAATATATTGATGTCGGACATCATTTAATAAGAGATCATGTTGAAAAGAAGGATATCACATTGAATATATCTCAATCAAGCGGCAATGGGATATTTTCACAAAGCCATTATGTGAATCACGATTTGAAGAACTCAAAATGAGTTGGGATTAATTGAGCTGAGTTAGAAGTTCAGAAGATTCAACATAACTTGGAAAGAAGGAAAGAAATATCAAAAGAAACAAGTTTCACATCACAGCTAAGTGAAATATCTAAGACCGGATACACAACTGCATTGAGTTAGCTGTCAGCGAAGTTAAGTCAAGGCAAGGAGCTAAGTTATTTTAAAGTAGAGAGCTGGAAATAACAAATTATTCGTAACAATGTCGTTTTGAAGAAGCGGGAACGGTTTATTATTAAACATCATACATGATCACGCAAAACGAGGAAAAAGCTGCAATTATGTCCATGATTGGATATAAATGCTGCCGCATTAAATATGGAGAGATAATGCGGTTTTTAAGACATGATCCTAACCTTTGATCTTGTTCAAATGATTCAAATTCCCTAATCTGTCTCTTCAAGTCATATATAAACAAAAATCAGCTCTATCTCTCTCCTCACGTGTACAAACATCTTCAAACCAACAAAAGAAATTCTGCAAAACCCTACTTTTCAAAATCAATACTCTTCGTTTCTTTCAGAGACTATCTCAAGCAAAAATGGCACCAACTCACGACTACGCAAAGCTCGCAAAGCAAATCCACACCGGCACTTCGGTGGATTTTGATGGAATGATAAAACAGGGCGTTGATGAAACCCTTGTTCTGAAAATTGCAGAAATGTTAGAAAAGTCAGGCCTCAAAGCTTTTCTAACCAAGGAATACTCACATACCTATCTAGAGGAGGCAACGATGTTCTATGTTAACGCATAAGTACATGACGAAGGAATAAAGTCTTCTTCATGACAAGGACATCAAAATTAGTGCAAAGGACCTTGCTGAGAAGATCGCCTCTTGCCATCGGAAGGCATGAAGGAGATAAATGAAGTGACGTTGATTTGGTCAGCGCGTGGAAAGAGGTAGCCAAACCGAGTGTCTTTGCTAAGGTGGTCTACACAAACCGATAATAAATTCTCAAGGACGACGATCATAAATTGATGGATGTCGTCTCCAAGTGTGTAGACATGAAGTTTGGAAGCTTCAACCAATCACAAAGACTAAGCCGATCGTCATGGCCGTGATCATGCGGGCAAGAAAATAAACTGGCCGAAGTTCGTACAATGCATCTGCCAATGTAATGAATAGGACGTTCAAGGAGGATATACATCCTTTGGAGGATCTCTTGGATATGGCCTCGTGATTGGCCACCTGATGGAAGTGAAGGGTTTCCCTCTTCGGCATGGAAAAACCTTCCATGCAGAAGAGAGCCCATGCAAAGAAGGAAGACACGAGTGAGGGGGAATCAGCTAAACCTGAGGACACATCTGCTACCCCTCCACCAAAGAAGAAAGCTGCCCCTGCAGCTAAGAAAAAGGATGCACCTGCCCGTGCAGCCGAGTCGCCTGCCCCTGTAGCCGAGGAAGAGGAGGAACACCATACTCCTTCTCTTGCTATCAAAAAGAAGAAGTCACTGCCAAGCCAAGGTAGGCAGCTGCGAAATCCATCACCTTCCAGGAACCAGAGAATGTAGAAGAAGAGGTTCCCTTGCTACCCAAGAGAAGAAGACAGGTTAGGCAGTCTGAATTGGAAAAGACAACTGAATCTACCACTCAGCTGGAGAAAGCATCGAGACTCACAAAACTCGGAAGTGTAGTCTCTTGAAGTAATTGATGAATCTAACAAGGCTGCTGAAGGTCATCAGCAGAGTCCCGATGAAGACTCTGCTGGGCGTCAGACAGCTGAGGGAAGCAAAGCAGCTGAGACAACTGAACTTCCCGTCGAAAAGGTTGTCTCTCCTCCTCCTTGCCATCGATGCTTTGAAGGAGGAGGGAGCGTGAGAGTCTCTTGCCTTCAATCCCCGGTGAAAAGGAAGGTCAAGAAGAAGATGATGACGATGATATAATCATGTACTCTCCAGTATATCTAGACATTCAACGCCGTCTTAGAGAATGGAGAGCATGGAAGCTAGATCACTCAAGGGAGCAGTTCGCTCACCCTGAGTACATTGAAGAAGAAGAAGTTGCTTTGATTTCTTGGGGTCTCGACTTCGACAGCCCTGACGAAAAAAAAATCGTATGGATATCCCCACATCATTAAAGCGGATCACGAAATACAAAGCGAAGGAAGCCCATGTCCTAGAAAAGGCGAAGATGTTTGAATTCACAAACTCTCCATCTCACACTCATACACATCTAGATATATACTCAGAGAGTGATGAGGATCCCACTGCTGCAGCAGAAAAGTCAGACATGCAGCAAGCAATGAAAGAATCCAGGCAGCTGCATAAGCAACAACTCTTTGAAGGACCTGGAGAGTCGTCTCAATCTCTCCTACAAATCGACCCATTGGGAGTGGTGCAGCAGATTGCCTTAGACATCGCTGCAGCCACGTACCTGGTGTAATTAGAGGATGGGTCCAAGGGAAATGGCAATGAAACTGGGATTTTAGGCACCCCAATTGAGCCAACCCCTCAAAAAGGTATTTCACCACCTGCCCCATCGGCTGAGCATTCAAAAGAAAAAGCCGCGAGTCAGGAGCAGAGTGACCCCACCATCAGTCACTCAGCTGGTGTTCTAGCTGAGGGGGAAACTCTCTCCACTGCAGTAAGATTGGAGGATGCTGCAAAAGACTCCAATTTGAAGAAAGGAGGCGAAGTGGAAACTGAGAAACAACCACAACAGAGTGACATTGACGAGGCTCGGAGAGTTGAGTCTGCCCCCAAATTAAAATGACAAATCGCTTTGAAGGTCGATGACACTGTTTCTTCTTGAAATCGAGGCAAAGGATGGGGATGTCCCAGAGTTAACACTGGGGCAATGAAAGTGCAATCTGGGGGTTGAGACTCATATATATGCCACGGTCAGACCCTAAGATGTACAAACATGTGGCGTCAAAAGAATATTGAAGGCCTCGCAGCAGCTTAAGTCTGCCGAGATATTGAAGGCCTAAGGGAGGTTGAGACTTCCCTAGATAAGGGTGCGAAACACAAAACATTCCTCCTGCTCAAAGCGCCGAAATTGAAAAGGAGATAAGCGCGCTTCATGAATCCCAGGAGAACCTTGATACATCATTTCTGGGATGTGAAGATGAAGCTGAGTCCACCCCTGTTGCAAATCCAAACGACCCAGCTGATGATATTCTCAAGACTACGAGCCAACCAAGTGACAAAGCTGCTCGTTAGAAATTTAACTTCGATGATGAGCCAACCCCGCAAATCTCATCATCATCCAATGACGCTGATGATGCAACAGAGGATCAGGTAATTCATTTAGAGAAATGTACTGAGACCGAATAAGTCATTAAGACAACCGAGGCTTAGTCGGCTTTGCAAAATATCTCAATCGCCCCGGTGAGACACATCCATCAGCGCAGTTTCCACAATCTAACAGATTAACGACTACACCAAACTCCGTCATAGGCTCCCACAATGCAGTGCCCACTCGCCGATGAAGCTATTGCAGCTGAGGCACGAAGAGCTGAATCATCACAGGCACAACCCTCACAAACAATCCCACCAGATTTGGAAGAAGAGACCGCTGCTGAACAACGAAGATTCATCGTAAGAGAAGATCCCATCATCCCTACTGACACAATTGTTCCAGCCGAGTTCAACTTTGATGAAGAGTGGCCTGCAGCTGAATCAAGTGAGACAACTGAATTTCGTGAAATCTTCAAGAGGATCTGTGAAGAGATTGAGAAGATCGAAAGACATCAGGCCTCACTCGACTTAAGACTAGACAACAGGGATGCTATCCTCACAGTAGACTTGAGAGGGATAGTGGTGCGGATCCGAGAATGGTCTCAACAGCAATCTGCCATGCGTATCGAGCAAGTTCATTATTTCAAAGCACTATATGGCAGAATGCTTGTACGGATGGCTGACAACGCTGATCTGAAGCAAAGGAAGCAGGCGTATATTAAAAGGTTGCAACGGAAATGGAGCATCTGCGTGAATTTCAGAGAAAAGAAGTTATGCGCGTTGAGGAGACCATGAATGCGAAACTCAACCTCCTCATGGCTGAAATGAAATTCGTGGCAGCCGAGTGCAAAGCCACTCGCTCAGAATTCCAGACAGCTTATGCAGCGCCGACTCCAAACAGAGTTCTGCTCTCAGCAGACTCGACTTTATGCTCGCAAGTATGTTTCCTAGGGTCCCTCTTTCCTTTGATGATGCCAAAAAGGGGGAAGAGGTGTCCCTAAGGAGTTTGAAAGAAGAAAAATTGAAATAATATGAGAAGAAGGGAAAATCAGCTGAGGGGGAACACTCAATAGATTTAACCTTGATGATAGCTGAAACCCCCCCAGCAAGGTCACGTTACTGCGTCCATCATGAGCAAACTCCCTGTAACCCTACCAATGGGACACTCTACTGTGCCAATAGCAGAAAGAAGGAAGATAATTGAAGCAAAAATTGAGGAGTTCTCTGAAAAATAGGACGTTCGCGTTCAAAAGATCTTAAAACAGCATGATGGACTCCCAGCTGAATTAAGCAAGGCCCTAATTGACCCTCCCAGTGAATTAATGCAGCAAGTTGGATTTGAGCCTAGATCCATAGAATAATTCAAAACACTGGAAGCTGAAGGCTACTTCAAGGAACTGTCTCTAACTAAAGCATGGGATCCATACCGGGAAAAAGGACTGGAGGTGTGCAAGACAACTGAGAAACATCAAAGCTCTAGCAGACACTCAGCCGGAAAATCCGAAGTTCCTATGCAGTACACTCTTAGAGAAAGAGGAGTTGAGTCAGGAAAAGAGCGAAAAAGGGATATCGTGTATTGGACTGGGCACGACCACTTGGCGAATTTAGAAGATCAACGCAAAATTGAAGAAGCCAAAAGAAGAATGGCAGCAAATAATGCCAAAGCCACACGTGAATGGGAGGAAAGGCAGAAAAGGGATGACCCTGCTGCAAAGAGAGCTTACGAAAAGAAGAAGAAGGAAGAATAAAGGAGAAAGAGAAAAGAAGAGATAAAAAAGAGATAAAGAGCTGATGACTTCGATAGAGCTGAAGAGGAAAGAGGGAGAGCGAAGGCGATGAAGTGTTGCTGCAAACCCTTCATGTATATTACTTATATAAATACATTCATGTAAGTCATCTGTATACATAGTGAAATGCTCTGTAATTTTTCACTTTGTATTTAGTATCTCAGCATAGATGTATGTATTTTTGCTTTGATACAAAATGTAAATAGCTGTGTAAATAAGGAGAATGCTATGATCAATAAATAATCTATTCTAAAGCATACATTCTTTGTTTCTACATTGCTTGTATGTATCTCTCATTTTTTTCCCATTTATAATTTAAGTTTTGCATCATCAAAAAGGGGGAAATTGTTAGGAAAATTATTTGTTAGGTTTGATGATACCCCATAAACTTAAATTAGGATGTTGGCACCCCATTTTTGTTATAATTTATGTATACAAGTTGTAAGAATAAATAGCCGAGTTGAATCACCTCAAAAGATCAAGAGAAGTCAATCGCAGACATAACCGAAATCTCTTCGTTAGTCACCGAAAAGTGCAACCTGGAGAAAGAGTATCAACTCGACTGAGGAAGAAGCAGCTGAAAGGAAGAAGAATCAAGTCAACTCATGAAGATGAGTGGAACACCAGTTGAGTTATCCAAGGTTAAAGAAAATTCAAGTCAACTGAATTTGAAAGGAAGAAGCAGTTGAATAAAGGCAACTGACATCCAGCCGTTGCACAAAAATTATGGAGAATACTTATTTAAGTAATATTCTCATAATGTCAGGCACTAAGAATAAACAATGCAAAAGGCGTGCAATTAAATAAGCCAAAGGAGCAGCTCAAGTGGGTGTCAGACCCTAAAAAGCTGGACGTTCAAGAATACGAGGTAGTGGATGCCTCACACACCTGGAAAGCAATGAAGAACAGATCAACGTCCAACTAGATATTATTTGAATAATTATCCATCTCTTCAATGGATAATTTTTCAAATGATACTATAAAAAGGCTGAGGATTTAAACACAAAAAAGTGTGTTAAACGAGTGTATGCGTATGATCGAAAAGTTAAAGGAGAAACCAAATATTAAAATCGCATACAAAATTTGAACGAAAGAGAAAAATCAATATATCCTCAAGCCTACACTACTTGAATTTGAAATCCAACACAGGCTGTGAAGGACAAAGAATTCATCAACTTGAATAGGAAATCAAGAACTTTCAGGGGTCTACATTTAATTGTCACTAGCTTGCCTTCTCTAAGCCAGGGCCTCCTCAGCAGCTGGGTCCTCTTCAGATTTGTCTTTAGGACTGGATCAGCCTCGTCATCCGTCTCCAAAAATTTGACGTCGACGTGTTCCTATGAGTCATGAAGGGCACTTATTTCTTCTTCATCCACTGACTCTTGTTGAGGTGCATGCTCTTTTTCTTTGCCTTTCTTACCCATGGAAGTCTCAACCTCCACTGGGCCTTCTTTACCCTCAGCAGTCTCAACCACTGATGGGCCTTCATCATTCCCTTTTGCAGGCTCAACCGCAGCAGGGTCTTCAGTCATTATCCCTTCAGCAGACTGAGCTTCTTTAGGGTCTTCTGTGGCATCCTTGGGGGTCTCAACCTCGTGATTGCATTTTCAGAGCCAAGAGTATAAACTCCCTTGGCTTCACATCCATCATTTGCCTTAGCTACATCAGCAGCTTCATCAGCCTGCAAGGCAGCTGGGATTTTAGCTGAGACAGCCAGAACCATCTAAGCCTCGTCAACCCCACTCTGCTATACATTTGCATTCTCACCTTCGCCTACAATATCCTTTTGAGTGGTGTCTCCCACAGCCTCCTCCAACCTGGCTGTGGTGGTTTGAGTTTTCCCCTCAGCTGGCGCACCAGCCGAGTCTCGAGTAGTGGGGTCACTCAAAACCTGAGACTCGAATTCTTGTCCAATTGAATGAGCAGCTGATAGGGTAGGTGTCTCAACACCTTTTTCAGGGGTAGACTAGGCTAAAGTGCCCTCTTCGACTCCTTCCTTAACTTCATCGCCAACTTTTCTGGTATCTTGTTTCTTAGACTGCACTGGTGAGGTAGTAGCATTAATCACCCTCACCATTTCCATGATATCAAGGCTAGGAGAGATTAGAATCAAAGATGACTCTCCTGGGACCATTTGCAATCTCTTCTCGTGCAACTCTTTGGATTGTTTCAATGCTTGCCTTAGCTCAGCTCTCTACACCTCATCAGCAGGGTTCAATTCTTCGTCATCACTGCTGCTGGCTGACAGGAAAGCACTTTCAGGCACACCATCAAAAGGGTAGGTTTGAGGTTGTTTTGATTCCTCAATTGCCTTTGCCTTTGCCTTACGCTTCTCCTCCTCATTCTTCTAGAATAAGATGGTTGAACAAAAACCTAGGTCTAACGCTGAATGGACCAGAATGTTTACCAGAATACTCAAGAGTTCTTCTTCGTCATCCATGAACTTCGGACTCAGGAATTGAGCTATAACATAACTCAACTTCCATTTTCTCCATACATAAAGTCTCTCATGTACATCCGGGTACGCAGGAGATAGCACAACAAGGTCATCATCATCGTCATATTCATTCATTGGCTCAAGGGGAGCCCTCTCCTCCTCAACTATTCTAGCATCCATCTGAGGGGAGCGTACAACTAACTCCTCGCCTTAGTTAACTGTTTCAACTTCTTTTTCCTCAGCTGTCTCCCTGACAGCTGTTTCCTCCAAACTCTATTGTGTTTCAATAGCAGTCTCTTCCACTCTCTGCTGTTCACCGACAACAGTCTCCTTTTCTTTCTCAGTGGTTTCCACACCACTCTTATCTTGCACAGACTACTGTTCTTCCTCAGCAGTCTCCCACAACATTTTTGCCAGACTCAACTGGCTTGACTAAAGCAGAATGTTTCACCAGTCCCCTTCTCTTAGTTCAGACTAGAAGAATCTCTTCCTCTTCTATGGGAGCGGGCTCTGCCATTTTAGCTTCTTTGCTGCAGCTGGCTTGTACTACACAACTGAGCATTTCTTCTTCATGACAGGAGAAGGTGCATGGGATTCCTTCTCTGCTCCTTACCGGGCAAAAGGGGTCTTCCACGCTACAAAAGGAGCCGACTTTGCTTCAGGGGCCTTCTTCTTCATCTACACTGGCTTCAGAGATGGAGCCTTAGCAGTTGCAGCTGTGTCTTCCTGGATAGGGTCAGCTGATTCCCTTTCACTTGTATCAGCTTTTGTTGCATGGGCTTGTCTTTGGGCAGCTGATAGGTTGGCCCTAAAAATTTTCATGTTTACGCGGAAGGATTCCCATTCCTAAGAGAAATGCCCTTCATCTCCATTAAGTGGCTTATCACCAGTCCATATCCCAGCGAGCTCACGAACAACCAACATTATTTATGGTCATGTTCATCACATTCTGGAAAATTCTCCAAAAGATGAACTCAACCCAGTTCACCTTCTTCTCCTCCATTATAAACGTCATGTCCACACTCTTAGCTACCACATCCAAGAGCTTGTGGTAGTCCTCCTTGATTAAGGACTTTTTTGCCATGTAGACTGGCTTCGCAACTGACTCTGCCTTAGCAACCTCCTTCCATGCAGCAGCCATGTTAATATGTTTCTTTGTAATCTCCTTCAACCCAGATGAAAGTAGATGACAATTTTCAGCTAAGTCCATAACAATTATCTTGATGTCCTTGCTGTGGACGGACGATAGAATTTCATCGTCGTGAACCTATGTGTTCACGTAAAACATTGCCACTTCTTATAGATAAGTGTGCAAGAACTCCATAGAGTGAAACTCCTTGGGACAAGATTTCTCAAGTTTCTCAGCAATCTTTTGGGCAAGAGCTTTGTCAACCCCTGTTGGACCAAACCTTCAAAATCCACCGTAGCTCTGGAGTGGATTTTCTTAGCCATCTTCAAGTAATCATATGTCGGTGTTATTCTGAGATCTGAACTTGAAACTTGAATGGATGAAGAAACTAGGATTTTGCTTGGTTGAGACGAATGAGAGTAGTGTGAGGAGAGAGAAATGAAATTTTCTCTATATATGGGATGTGAGGGGACGATTTTTGGAATTCAAAAAGTTCAAAAATGATCAACGGTTGAGATCAAATCTTGAAAACACATTAAATTTCATGCATTAAATGCAACAACATTTATATCCAATCATAGGTAAAATGGGTACATGCTTTTACTGACACCATAATTACTGCTTACGTAAAGCCCAAAATATATCCAATACTATCTTCTGCGACTCTACTGATTGAGTCTTCTGAGCCTCCTAACTCAGCTCAATCAATCCAAGTTCATTTTTAGCTCTTCAAATATTGATTCACATAACGACCTAGTGAATATATCAACTAACTGCATCTCAGTTGATATGTATTCCAAAGTGATGTCTTTCTTTTCAACATGATCTCTTATAAAATGTATCTGATATCAATATGTTTTGGTTCTTGAATGCATATACTGGATTTTGAGTAATTGCAATAGCACTTGTATTATCACACATAATTGGAATCTCATGTATCTGATATCAGCTGCTGCCTCATTCATAAGACTTGGGCACAACAACTACCTCCAACCATGTACTCCGCTTCAGCTGTGGATGTACCTATTGAATTTTGTTTCTTGCTGAACCAAGAAGCCAACCTATTTCCTAGCATTTGACAGGTTCCTGATGTACTTTTACTGTCCACTCTGCATCCATCATATTCTGAATCCTCCATCCTTTGGATACCATAAGCCAACTTCTTAGCATCCCTTCAAATACCTTAGGATTCTCTTGGTTGCAGTCATGTGACTTATTTTGGTGTAGATTGAAATCTGGCACATACACCTAAAACAAAGGTGATGTCGGGCCTACTTGCTATTAGATAGAGCAAAGATACTATAAGGGCTCTATATCTGGTTTGATCTACAGCTTTGCCATCTGTATCCATATCCATATTGACTGATGTATTCATGGGAATCTTCACAGATGACTTGTCTTCCATACCAATTTTTTTCATTAAATCTCTGGTATATTTGGTTTGACTTATGAGGGTTCTATCCTTCATTTGCTTGACTTGAAGACCTAGGTGGAAGGTCAACTCTCCCATCATACTCATTTCAAACTTCCCTTGCATGAGTTTTGAAAAATTGTCACACAGCTCTTTGTTTGTGGATCCAAAGATAATGTCATCCACATAAATTTGAACAAGCAATATACTCTCCCCATCTTGAATTCTAAAGAGTGTTCTATCAACCTTGACTTTGGTGAAACCATTGTCAATAAGCTACTGAGACAATGTATCATACCAGGCTCTTGGTGCTTGCTTCAATCCTCACAATGCTTTCTTGAGCTTGTAGACTTTATCTCCATAATTTTCTACTCAAAACCTGGAGGTTGCTCCACATAGACTTCTTCTTCCAAAATTCCATTAAAAAGTGCACTCTTCACATTCATTTGATAAACAGTGAAGTTCTCGTGTGCAACATAAGCAAGAAACATCCTAATTGCTTCCAATCTAGCAACAGGTGCAAATGTTTCATCAGACTCTGTGCCTTTCTCTTGGCAATACCCTTTAGCTACCAATCTTGCTTTGTTATTTTACTACAGATCCATCTTCATTCATCTTGTTTCTAAATACCCACTTAGTACCAATAACATTTTGGTGAGTAGGCCTTTGAACTAATTCCCAAACCTTGTTTCTTTCAAACAGATTCAACTCTTCATGCATAGCTAGAATCCAATGTGTGTTTTCCAATGCTTGTGACATATCTTTAGGCTCAATCTGGGAAATGAAACAAGTGAACATAGGTTCATGTTGAGTCCTGGATCTGGTTCTTACTCCATCTCTAACATCTCCAATGATTAACTCAGATGGATGGTCTCTTAGCCATGTCACATATGGTTGGAGTAAGTCTGCTGGATTTAGTAGTCTTGCAGCTAAGTTCTCTTGAATAGCTTCCTCATCATCATTCAGCTGCAGACCTTCTAGCTGTCTCTGAGATTCAACTATCTTATCTTCATTAGGGTTGAGTCCTCTTATATCTGCTTCAACATAAGGACTCTTCTGAACTGTTGGCTAATTCCTCTTGTAAGCTAACTCATCTATGTCTTCTCCATTGACATTAGGTTCATCAAAAACCACATGGATAGATTCTTCGGTGACCATAGTCCTCTTGTTTAGCACTCTATAAGCTTTACTCTTAGTTGAGTATCCCAAAAAGATACCTTCATCAGCTTTAACATCAAAAGCTTTCAAGTTGTCCTTGCCATTATTGTGAATGAAGCACTTACATCCAAAGATATGAAAATATCCAACATTTGGCTTCCTCCCTGTCCAAATTTTATAAGAGGTTTTGGACAACTACCTATTTATCATACACCTATTTTGAGTGTAGCAAGCAGTATTAATGGCTTCAACCCAAAATCTTTTATGCAAACCAAATTTTCATTAACATGTTCCTCTCGATTCCTTGAGAGTTCTTTGTTCTTCTTTCATCCACTCCATTCTGTTGTGGAGTTCTTGTAGTGATAACTCATGAGCAATACCATTTTCAATGCACACTTGAGTAATCCCATTGACAAACTCGGTTCCTCTATCGACCTTATCTTTATAATGGTTTGACTCTTCTCATTTTGAACTTTTCTCATCAGCTGAGAAAGCTTCTGCAAGGTTTTCTTCTTTTTACACATATTGATTGTCCCTATGTATCTTGAATAATCATCCACCATAGCTAAGGTGTATTTATTTCCATTGATGCTAGCTGGTTCAACATGGTCAAACAAATTCACATGCAATAAGTGCAATATCCTGGTTGAAGAAGGACTTGACTTGTCCTTGAAAGAAGTACTTAATTTGCTTTCTCATATGGCATGCATCACAAATGCTTTCTTTCTAGTATACTGAGTCAGGCAATCCTTCCACAAGATGACTCCTTGCAAGCTTGTTGATTGTCTTGAAATTCAGGTGACTCAGCTTCTTATGCCACAACCAACTTGATTCGACTGTACTCTTTTCTAGCAGATATGTGCTTGGTGTAGCAGTTGACCAATCCACTACATACATGTTTTTCGACCTTGATCCATGTAGCACAATCTCATTTTATTCAGCATCCTTCACCCATGTTGAATCCCACATTGTAGCCCTTGTCAAAGAGTTGGTTGATGCTCATCAGATTGAAGTTGAGGCTTTCAACATATGTTACATCTGTGATCTTTAATCCATTCTTCATTATGGATCTAGTGCCTTTGATTCTCCCTGGAGCTTCATTGCCTCCAAATATGACTTTAGCACCATTGATTTCCTTGAACTTTGAAAGATTTTTCTTATTGTCTCATATATGTCCGAACAACCACTATCCATGAATGTACCAGGTTTCTTGGCACTCAGTTGTTCCTTGAACCTGCAATCAAGGAAATTAGTTTTTAGGTACCCATACTTGCCTTAGTCCTGAGGGGTTAGCACTATAAGGTGATCCAACCAACCTATAGCCAAATGATATGACTCTAAGAGGTTGTCAGCTATCAGTTCCATAATCATAATGAACATTTGCGAATAGCTTAGGGGCTTTAGGCTCATACAACTGTCTCTTTTGTCTGTATGCATGTGTGTGTGTTTGAGCATTTGCTTTCTCAGGGTAATAGTGGAACTTTTTGTGCATATTGGGCTTTGTACTTAGGTGCATATATGTGCTGATTATAACTATTTTGTATTGGGAATAACCTATGTTGAGTCTGAGGTCTTTGCCACTTAGGCTTGTATCCCATTAGTCTTGGCTGATAACTCATTTGGTTATTCCAATCAGCCTGGCTTGGGTAGTTTCTACCATTCCCATCATATGATTTTCTTTGCTGAAATCTCTGGAGCTTTTGGTAGCTCTCTTTAGATTTTACAAAGGATTTCCTGTTCGGAGTCTGCTGATGGACTATTCTAAAATTTATTTCAGTTGTCCTTTTAGCATACTCTGCTGGCTTTTTTCCTTTGTCTTTATATCCAAGGCCACCATGGTTGTGATTGTATTTTTGAGTGGGTGTAGGTGCAACATGTGGTGCTTTGGATTTTTGGACTGCCTCATTACTTGATGATCCTTTCTCCATAACCACTCTTGGGACTTGAGCATGCGTAAACGAATTAAATCCAATGCATGTCTTGTCTCTACTTTCTTTTTGAATCCTTATAAGTTCATCCAATGATTTGGATGCATTCGTGAATGATGCAATCACATTTTTCAGATCTTTTCCCTCTTTTCTGTTGCTACTATGTCTGCTTAGATCATAGCTATTTCAACCTTCAACTTTGTATTCTCATAAGCTATGTGACTTAGAGTACTCATCTCCATAGTCAGCTGTGAGTTTTGGCATTTAAGATGGTTGTATTCCTCATTTAGAAGTGTGTGTGAAGTTTTTATGTGCTCAAAATCTTTCATCATTTTGCCAATTGAATCATAAAGATCTGTGGGTGATGAAGTATTTGTACCACTATCACTATCACTTGAATCTGAATGAAATGAGTTAGAGTGTACCTCATCTTATTGATCGTTGGAGTCTTGTTCTTTGGCCATTAGGCATATTAAAACATATTATTCTGTGTCATTCGAGTAGTCAGCTTCACTATTATCTGGCTCTGCTGGTTCTTTGCACTTGGCTGTGTCAGCAGTCTCCGCAGCCAACATGACTTTATTTTTTTCTTGTCTTCCCTCTCTGAAGACATTTTATTTATTCTTCATTTATGTACTTGTTGACTGGTGGATAAGTACGGTCAACAACAAAGTGTCCTGATTGTCTGCAATTCCAATATAGGTTTTCAGCTCTCTACAAGTAAGCTTTTTCAGTTCTCTGATTATCAGTGTTCTGATACTAAGTTCTTTGATGTTCAGCTCTTTTGGGTGGTTTGTCCTCCCTTGCTTTGGAGGGTATTGAGTGTCTTCTGGATAATTCACCCTTGTTTCTTTTGTAGTTCTTGTTAAAGAACTTGTTCAATCTTTTCACCATTAGGGCAATGGCTTCCTTTGATTCAACTCTCTTTGCTTCACCAGCCATGAGTGCAGATGTCTTAGGTATAATTGTCTCTTCTTATTCTTTCCTTCTCAGTTCAAACTCATAGGCTTTTAAATCAGAGAACAATTCATTGCTTGATTGAAACAATTTTTGATTTTGAAGTGTAGGTCCTAAGGGGTGTGGTGTAAGGTTTAGAAGTGCGGGGGAGATGAGTTGAATAAATCTTACCAACTTTTCAGTTTTTAGTCCTTTTAAAAATTTCAACAAAGTTGACTCAAATCAGCTAAGTCCTTGGGGGATAGCTAGGTTGGCTAACACTTAACTTTTTAGGTTGATTTGGTTTTATACAACGGAAGACTTAACAACCTTGTTAGTTTTAAGTAAGTTTTTAACACTTGATTTTAGCAATGTTATTATCAGCTAGGTTAGCAATTTAACTTAACATCAAATATAAATGTATGCAAGAAAGTAAAGTGCTGAAAGTAAATGACACAAGTAAATTTTATAGTGGTTCGAGGATGAGGTAATTTCTCTAATCCACTCTTCTCCAGCTTGATGCGTGTAAAATATACGTGCATTTGATGGTTTAAAATGACATATATTTGATGCATTTGCACGCATATTCAATGTATTTTGGTTGGTTTCCCATTGTTGGGCATGACACTGCGTATTCTTGTAATTTCTTACAGGAAATGGAGCTAAATTGGATAAAAAGCGATATCACGTTCCAAATTATAGGTCAAGATCTAAGGTACGAGCAAAGATATTAAGGAAAGAAGCATGAACGGTCAAACAAAAGGGAATTTCTTTCAAAAACATCAAAACGCGCTAACAATTTCCAGCACTGGTAGGGTTTAGTATTTTGGCCATACCGTTTTCTAAAAAATTGATATTGAGGTGATTCAAGTGGCTATGGAAAGCTAAGAGAAAGGACTACAACTTTAGTGAAGACGCCAGTAGAAAATTCCGATCGCACGACCTGACCGTGTGGGCTGACACGGGCTTGCAACGTTTTTGGGGCTGAATTGGTCTCCTAATCCTACCAGAACTCTGCAAGTGATCTATCCAATCACCTATATAAAGGGACCAAGGCTTGCACGAAAATTCATCACTTCATACAGAGAAAACACATCAAATTACATAGGAATGCAAGATCCATGATCTTCTAAGAGAGGAAGGCTAGGTCGTGAAGAACACCACAAGGCCTTTGTCATCTACGGGAGCACAAGAGCTTTGAAAGCTTGGAAGGGAATCCATCCTGGCACGAAGGGATTTTCTTTCTATGTCTAGATCTCTTGTCTGTGCTTAAACAATGTCATAATATTGATTTTGAATTTGTCTATGAGATTATTATCAATGTTTGGCTAATTTTTTGGATCTTAGGGGCATAACCAAAACTGTGGATCCATGTTAAATCTTGATTAATTATTTTCTTAATTGATTCATGCTTTCCATTTTATGAATTCGAGTGCTTATTCTTAATTGATTTTTATTTGGCCAATAATTTGCATGTCATACTTGTTAGTCCATAATCCAGGAGGTGAGTTCTAGCAAGACGAAAATTAAATTCAAACATAAACAGGGTAATTTATCGGGAGACTACTTCTGTTTGTGGGGAGTATTTCAATTCAAAGATCTTTTGAGAGTTAATAATAGTTGTGATGGATCGAGAGACCTCAATTATTATTAATCTACTATTTATGCACCACCCGGGAGGGGGAATAAACTATTAGGAATTGAACCCATATAATTGCATGAATTGGTTATTGAAACTTTAGTTGGATTTAATATTGAAGAAACATGTTGATATTATGTGCCACACGTTGCTCCTGTAGTTTTTGAAAATACTTGTGGGGTTCACAAATTTATTTCTTTTATTTCTTTATTTTCGATTTTTACTAAACCATTAATATTCGGTCGCTTCAATAAAATTGGAATACGATGTTATTATAGCCTAAGTGTTTTACGGAACAATCCCTGAGGAATATGACCTTGCTTGCCATTATCCTATAAACTACAATGTACAATTGCAGTTGTATGATCCAAAATATTTTTGGCGAACAAGTTTTTGTCACCGTTGTCGGGGATTGATGGATTCTACTTAGATATAGTAATAAGTAGTTTAATCTTAGTTGAAACATTTTTTTTTGTAAATATTTTTTTTCTTTTTGCAATTTTTTATTTTATTTTTTCTCTTCTTATTTTCTAACATCGTTTTTGTTGAATGCGAGACTGGAATCTTTGGAGATACAAGTAGACCAAATCGCAAGGATTTCAACTGACACGGTTCAACGACATCGATGTTAGAAATCTGAAGTCCGGTTGAAGACATAACACTTAGCGCTTTGTGGGAGTCAACCCAAGAGGCGTCGCGACAAACCCCAAGGGTTAAAAAAATGAAAAAAAAATGAAAAACAAATTTAAAAAAAAAAAAACAAGACTGACGCATGACCCGACCGTGCAATCTGGTCCTCCAGTTTCCAATTTGACGGACGAGCTTCCGGCTTCACCGGAACAATCCAGGTAAGTACGCTTTACGCATTCCTCTTTCTTTTAATAATTTCCTCATATGTTCGGGACGAAGCATATTTTAAGTTTCGGGGGTGTGGGGTTGTCAAGAATGCGTAATTTAGTACTATTACATTTCTGCATTGCATGTATGATTACATGTAGAGCATAAAATATTTTGATTTTTTTAATTTTGATTTTTAATTTATTTTTATTTTTTAGCACGTTAAATTGCTTTTGTGTGTGATTTTTTTTATCAAGATTTTCAAATATGCCCAAAGCTTCTGTATGATTTTACTATGAGCATTTAATTTTATGAGATGACATATTTTTGTGAATAATAAGATTAATAGTTGAGGAGATGTCTTTTATTTGTTTGACAATAGTTAAGAAAATAGGGTATTTGAGCATGTTGCGAAAAATAAGTCTGTGAACTTTTGTGCCATAAACTGATTTATATTATGCAGACTTATTTTTTCTGGAGTGTGTCATTCATGATTGATAGAACTCTAGAACTTGCTCTGGTATCTGCATTGAAGCCATGTGTGTGTGCAATTTTTGAAAATGGTTTAAGGCCATCTTTGTTTAGCCTACTTAGCATAAAAAGCCTACCTATGAACTCATGATTCCCTAAGTAGCCAATTTTGAGCCAAAACTTTTATTCTGAGCCACATTGATCTTTAAAATTGCAAAATGATTTTATTCCTTGAGCTTATAGCAAATGAACAAGTTTGGGGGAGATGTGGTGGAAAATTTATGAAAAAAGAGAGAAAGTTGGCAAAAGAAAGAGGGATTAGCAGTGACTAGGTGAATGGAGAAAAAAAAGCATGAAGCTCGAAAAATAAAGAAATATATCTGAAAAAATAAGATAAAAATCGAGCAAAGCAAAGACAATTCTGAAAATTGTGGGAACAAAAATGAGAGTTGAGGCTAAAGAAAAAGAAAAAGGCCAAAGAATGAAAAAGGAGAAATAAAGGTGGAGATGAGTGGAAAAACCAAATATCCAGAGAATGATTTTTAGATGAAATTGGGTTGGTGAATTACAAGTCTGTGTGCTTAAACTCTATTTGCTCAAGTCAAGCCACTTAATTCAAATTTCCATGCCCTTACCAAAGAGCCTACATTACAACCAAATGAAAAGTCCTTTTTTGATTCTTAGATTGTGCATACAAAAGTGGTCGAGATGTTAGACGATTTGCAAGCCTCTGGTAGTTCTACTTTCACTGGATTGAATTTGAGCGTAAACACTATCCATACACTTTGAGAGTCGAGGATACACTATCTACTTGTGAGTCGCGATGTTGAGTACCCAAGAGAGTATTGATTATGTCGAGCTTATGAATGATGACTTCTTTATAATGAATTAAATGATTTACTTAAGTATGGAGTCAAATGAGATTGAATGTTCATAGTGTTCTTGTGTGTTTGTTTTACCCCTTGATTTTATTTTTCTTAATTTGCTCGAGGACGAGCAATGCTTTAAGTTTGGGGGATTTTGATGCGTGTAAAATATACGTACATTTCAGGGTTTAAAATGATAAATATTTGATGCAATTGCATGCATATTAAATGTGTTTTGGTTGGTTTCCTTTGTTGGGCATGTTACTGCGTATTCTTGTAACTTCTTACAGGAAATGGAGCTAAATTGGATAAAAGGAGATATCACATTCCAAATATAGGTCAAGAGCTAAGGTACGAGCAAATATATGAAGGAAAAAAGCATGGATGGTCAAACAAAAGGGAATTTCCTTCAAAAACGTCTAAACGTGCTAACAATTTCCAGCACTGGCAGAGTTTAGTATTTTGGCTATAACTTTCTCTAATAAATTGATATTGAGGTTATTAAAGTGGCTATGAAAAGATAAGAGAAATGGCTACAATCTTTGTGAAGACTCGAGGAGCAAATTCCGATCGCACGACCTGACCGTGTGGGTTGACACGGGCGTACGACATTTCTGGGGCTGAATTGGTCTCCTAATCCTACCAGACCTCTGCAAGTGATCTATCCAAGCACCTGTATAAAGGGACCAAGGCTTGCACGAAAATTCATCACTTAATACAAAGAAAATACATCAAATTACACAAGAACGCAAGAATCGAAGATCTTCTAAGAGAGGAAGGCTAGGTCGCGAAGAACACCGCAAGGCCTTTCGCATCTACGGGAGCACAAGAGTTTTGAAGGCATGGAAGGGGAATCCATCCTGACATGAAGGGGTTTTCTTTCTATATCTAGATCTCTTGTCTGTGCTTAAACGATGTCATAACGTTGATTTTGAATTTGTCTATGAGTTTGTAATAAATGTTTGGCTAATCTTTCGGATCTTAGGGGCATAATCAAAACTGTGGATCCATGTTAAATCTTGATTAATTGTTTTTTTAATTGATTCATGTTTTCTATTTTATGAATTCGAGTGCTTATTCTTAATTGCTTTTTATTTAGCCAATAATTTACATGTCATACTTGTTAGTCCATAATCCGGGAGGTGAGTTCTAGCAAGACGAAAATCGAATGCAGACATAAACTGGATAATGTATTGGGAGACTACTTTTGTTTGTGGGGATTATTTCAATTCAAAGATCTTTTGGGAGTTAATAATAGTTGTGATGGATCGGGAGACCTCAATTATTATTAAGAGAAAATTACACAAAATACCCTGATTTTTTAAAAAAGGCAAAAATACCAACCCATCACAAATATACCCCACCCGGTCCATCCCATGACAAAAATACCCTACCTTCTCTCACCACCGGCAACGCCATAGCCTCCAACAGTAGCGGCACCACCTCCATCTTGCTCAAGACCGTCGGGCCGCACTACTTCATTTGCGTTGTTCCAGGCCACTGCAGCGGAGGAATGAAGCTCGTCGTCACTGTAGCAGTGGCATCAAGTGGCAGCGGGGCTCCGTCGTCCCGCTCCACCACTTCTCCCTCCTCCACCACCACTTCTCCGATGCCGCCTACCAGTGTGGCGACTCCTAATGCTGGATCTGTTACCCAACCATTTTCTCGGCTACGTTGTCTCCAGGTGTGGCGGCGTTTTTCGCAATTTCCGTTAAGTGTTTGGTTCTTTAATAAATTTGGATTTGCTATGGCCAGGATAGAGGCAGTGCCCCCTTTTCTCAATATTTCCTAAAGTTTTACCATTTTATGAGATTTGTGTTATTCTTGTTTCATTTGTAATTATTGGGGTGTTTAATTTCCTTGTAATTTTGTGATTTCCTCAACAAATCATAAAACTAGTGTCAAAGCTTCGAAAAAAAAGTCTGTTTCTTTTGCAAAATCTGATGTTGTTGTGCATGATTTTTCTGTGTTCTTTTATTATTTTATGATTTGAAAGTTTTTTGTTTGTTTCGATGATGTTTGGAAGTTGTTTCTTTTATGTTTCTTTTGTTCTTTTATGTATTTTAGTTGAAAAGCTTGTTGATTTGGTGTTTTTTTATTGTTTCTGTTTTGTTTCTTTGCTGTTTCTGGGGTTTCAAATATGTTATTGATCCTAAAGACTTGTATACTGCTAGAATATATATTAGGTTCTCTTTTGATGTTATTAACAATTTGAAAATCTAATTAACTGAAAACCAACTAGAGGCTTTCAGGAAAACCCATTTTTTCTATGTATTTTCCATTTATTTGTTCTTTTTTTATTGTTTTTGATTTGTTGTGTTATCTATCTGATTGTGTATCTTTTTTTATTTCTTTTGTAGTGATTGTGGGATTTTTTGTTGCTTGTTATGCCGAGCACTTTATTATTGGGAAGGCTATGGACATTGAAGCGTTTGAGATAGAGAATGAACAAGCAACGCTCAGTCATATGCTTCACAATCATGCTAAGTTGAAGCTGCAAAATGGTGATGATGATGACAATGACATTGAGATTCATCCTCCACTTTGTAATGATTTTAGAGAATTGTTGTTACGTAAATCTTAATGATGGTGTAATCAGTTGAACAATATATTTAAGTTTGGTTTTTTTAGTAGTATGGAACTATTTGTATTTCTGGAAATGAACATTAGTAAATTGCTTTTAAATTTAGAGAAATAGTGTAGTTTTTCCCCATATACTCTTCACTTTTTTTTTTTTCATCCTTGTAAATGTTGATCTGCTTTATTTCGATGTCTGCATGCCTAATCTTGAACTAAAGATCTCACGTACCCTAGCAAAGTTGTTACTAGTAGGTCTTTCCCCGCTACAGTTGATGCATTAAATAATTCTACGATGTTGGAAGTCAATAAAAAGTATTTTTTGGTTTGACAGTGGAGTCATGTCCATTTCTCATAGCCGATGATGGACAAGTAAGCTCAAATTTTCTGAATTGAATTTGTTGTTCCAAGATTTCTTTTAGGGTGCTGAATGTGCAGTCCATTGGAATCAGTATTCTTGTTATCTCAAAGTTGGTATACCCTCTATTTTCTTCCCATTGTCCATTGTGGCATACCACAACTGAGATTTTCTCCATGCAACTGTGGAATTCAATGAAAAGTTGACTAAGTGAAACAGATAAGAAACATAAATGAAACATGTATGAAACAACAAACATGTTTGAAACAACAAAGAATCCAACGCAAAAAATCAGCGGAAAATGGTATTTTTGTCAAAAATCAACGGAAAATGATATTTTTTCAGGGATTTGGGCTGGAAAGGTGGGTATTCATGTCTTTTTCCCTATTATTAATGTACTGTTTATGCGTCACTCGGGAGGGGGAATAAACTATTTTAGGATTAGAACCCATAGAATTGAATGAAATTGTTATTGAAACTTTAGTTGGATTTAATATTGAAGAAACATGTTGAAATTATGTGCCCAAAGTTGCTCCTATAGTTGTTGAAAATACTTGTGGGGTTCGCAAATTTATTTCTTTTATTTCTTTATATTCGATTTTTACTAGACCATTAATATTCGGTCGCTTCAATAAAATTGGAATACGATGTTATTTTTTTTAATAAAGATCGAAATATTATAAAAGAAGAGAAAAGATCCTGGTCACAAGCCGACCAGGTAGCGCAATGTTTGGGGCCTCGTTAAAAACCTACCAAGGTAAACCCACCCTTGTGGGAGAAACCCTTAATAAGAAAAGAGTACCCCAGCGAGAAAGAGAAAGCCATACAATCGGATCAAAAAGGACAGAACTCAACACACTAACTAATAAATCTATATTGTGCTCGTCCAACATAATCATCAGTGAGAAGAGAAATGTTGTCCACCAGAGGGGCATCCCACCAAGTAGAAGCACACGTCAGTTTGCTGAGTTGATCCGCAACGCGATTACCTTCCCGATAGATGTGAGATCAAATATATAGAATACCACCATTGATTAAGAAGGCACCACGGGATGGAGCCAGCCCGAGATCTAAAAAGGTCGACAACATATGTAGAGTCGGATTCCAGCCAAAGTTTAGTCCAACCCTTGCGAAAAGCATAAGATATTGCGCTCATTGTGGCAACTAATTCAGCCTCAAAAGCATAGCTCGTAGCACACTACTCCACGAAACATCCACAAAAGAAACCCCAATAAGTGCGGTAGACCGCAGCTGCCGTAATGCGCCCCAGGGCTCCGGATGCGCAACCATCTGTATTAACTTTAATACAGCCAGGAAAGGAGAGAGACCATGTGACAGAGATTATGCGAGGAGCCTTAGGAGGACAGCCCCGAAACTTCAATCTGTGAAGACATAGTAAATCCTCCTGGGTATTCTGCATGCACCCTTTGTCTAACGAAATAGACTCGATAATCATTGATCTCAATTGAACAAGCACCGCATCCGTAGTCCATTTCTTGTCATTAAAAATAATGTCATTTCTAATGTGCCATAAAAGCCAAATGCAAGAGCACTGCCGCCACCCTCCATAGAAACTCAATCTACGCACAGAAATGAAATTCCATTTAATGAACAAGAAATTTATTAAAGCTATAGACAGTACGAAAAGTCCCATCAAATGATGTAGCAATCCAATCCCATAGAGCTCCTGCAAAATCACAAGAAACAAAAATGTGATCAATTGATTCTAAGTGAGAATAGCATAAACTACAAGCAATAGGACCAATGAATCCAGTGTGGCGACGGATGTCCATAACAGCCAGACATCCATAGATAGCCCGCTAGATAACAACCATGTGCCTCTCAGGAATATGAGAAGACCAGATCCAACATCCCCATCTAATATAAGTCCAAGCGGCTACGATAATCTAGAGGGGGGTGAATATATTATCTCCATTTTCTCGATTATGCCATCTTTTTCGAATCAAACAAGCCAAGACAAGAATGAAGGTACGGGAAGTAAATAACACGTGTCAATTTATAGAGGTTCAACCCACCTAGGGCCTAATCCTCTACCACCCCAGTATCTCCGGGATGGTTTTCAAAAAAAAAAGATTTTATTAATTACTACAATTAATACAACATCACCTTACAACACCTTGAAGAGCACCACACTCTTCTTCAACACCACCTTGGAGATTATCACAACCACCCTAGAAGATTACCACAATCTTCCTTTAATGGCACCTTGTGAAGATCACCACAATCTTCAACTTTGAAGAACACCAAATTCTTCAACACCTCAAAGAGCACCACACTCTTCAAAAAGAAGATTACCACAATTTTATTGCACCTAACACCTAGATCACCCAAGTGTGTTCTTACCACAAGAACACTCACAAGGATATCTTGTGTTGAATGATGAACCCAGAAAATCAAGATTACAACTCGATAATGAATAATATAATTTTAAGTGCAAGTGTAATCAAAAAATAAGCCTAGACCCTAAGATGTGAAAGTGAAATACTTAGGCTATTACAACAAGAATGTTGACAATAACAACTTAGACAAATTTACAGATTTCTTGTTATGTTGTGTTATATGCTCTCTTATTGTGTTGTTTCAAATCTTCCTCTATTTATAGGAGATGATTGATCAAGGATAGGCTCCTCTTGGGGATTGAAAATCTATAGAAAAATACAATTAAAATCTAGAATATAGTTGTTAGAAATCAATCCCACAAATTAAAGATAAACTGTCTGCTATCAACGACTAGAATTTTGCTGTCAAAACGGTAGGCGACCGATCGCGTAGAAATAGACGTTGAAAAAAAAACCACATTTTAACACAGGGGGACCGGTCGACGGGGGGTCCGTCTGGTCGACCCTGTGTTGGACCGGTCCGCCTGATGAATTTTGCAATACAGAGATAAAGATCATTGCGCAGGCACCGGTCGACCCTGTTGATTTTTGTGTTCATCCCATTTTCTGTTTCTAAAATTATCTTCAGGTACGGGATACCCTATAGGGCGACCGGTCGAACACAATGCAGAAGTGTTGTCCAATTTATATCGAAAATAAACTTCAAGAAATACTCCAAAAAATTAGTAAAAACATTTTAAAACGATCGGGAGTATTTGGACAATATTTTCAAACATTGTTTTGGTGTAAAAACACTTTAGAATAAAATCATCAAAATCATGATAAAAACATTTATCAAACAATCTCCCCCTTTTTGATGATTACACACCAAAACAATTTTAAGAAATTTTAAGAGGTCGAATTTGAAAATAAAAACGATTTTCCGGTAAAAGATAACTAGCCATTTGAAGAAACCAAATATCCAGACAAATAGCCACAAGGAAGGGAGTAAAGATTTTCAAAATATATTTGCAAAAGCTCCCCCTTATCAACATGCACATCAAGATACGTAAATAAGCAACCATACAAAAGCTAAAAGCTCTAGCTTTTACAATGTAACCAAAAGAATTACGAGCTTAAAAGCTCCCCCTGTCAAAGACAACCATAAAATAAGTATCACAAGTCCAAGATATATCCAATGGACTAGTTTATATCCAAAGCTTTTGGGTAAAATGAGCCATAGCTTATAGCTTTTTTTCGTGAGCTTATTTTAGCTTCTTTGAGCTAATACGCTCATAGTTTGTTTCTCCCCCTTTGGAATCATCAAAAAGAATGTTAGCACGATAAAAAACATCATATTATCATATCAAAGTACACAATTTAACCGATTTATCGAGCTGTTGATCATTAAGCATAAAATTCCAAAAGCTAAGGGAAGAGTTGATCATATGACTTGTAAAAGCTCGTAAAAGCTCATTTGATTTGCAAAATATGATATCTATAAATATATAAGACAATTGAAATCGAGAGAATCATGTAGGTGATGGATTTTTCTTTGAAACATTTTATCGAACACTTGGCGGACGCCAAATAATAAAGAAGATGTATATAACCCTTGTAAAAAAAACCAAGCCAAATTTTTCATCACCTAAGCAATTTTATAAATATCATCCAACAACAATCATCATGCCCAACACAAATATATGAGAATTCCAGCAAAATATTGAAGATGAAGCACACTCTCAAGGGTTCAACCCAATTACGATAAAGAAGAAGAATTCTTACCAATTAATCGGAGATGTCGGGTATAATGGAAGATATACCAATAGTATAAACTCAAAAGTATATAATATACAAGAAATAAATCATTTTGAGTGAATTGTGTGTGAAATTTGCAAAGGAGTGTGAAAATAGTGAAAACCACAAAACATTGGCTAAGGCAGGGACATAAACGATTTTATCAACCATTTTCATCAGCTCGACCGGTCTAAGGTGAGGTCGACCGGTTCAAGAATGAAGGTGCGGGAAGTAAATAACACGCGTCGATTTATAGAGGTTCAACCCACCTAGGGTCTAATCCTCTACCACCCCAGTATCTCCGGGATGGATTTAAAAAAAACGATTTTATTAATTACTACAATTAATACAACATCACCTTACAACACCTTGAAGAGCACCACACTCTTCTTCAACACCACCTTGGAGATTATCAGAATCTCCCTACAAGATTACCACAATCTTCCTTTAACGGCACCTTGTGAAGATCACCACAATCTTCAACTTTAAAGAACACCAAATTCTTCAACACCTCAAAGAGCACCACACTCTTCAAAAAGAAGATTACCACAATCTTCTTGCACCTAACACATAGATCACCCAAGTGTGTTCTTACCACAAGAACACTCACAAGGATATCTTGTGTTGAATGATGAACCCAAAAATTCAAGATTACAACTCGATAATGAATAACACAATTCTGAGTGCAAGTGTAATCAAGAAATAAGCCTAGACCTTAAGATGTGAAAGTGAAATACTTAGGCTATTACAACAATAATGTTGACAATAAGAACTTAGACAAATTTGCAGATTTCTTGTTGTGTTGTGTTGTATGCTCTCTTATTGTGTTGCTTCAAATCTTCCTCTATTTATAGGAGATGATTGATCAAGGATATTCTCCTCTTGGGGATTGAAAATATATAGAAAAATACAATTAAAATCAAGAATATAGTTGTTAGAAATCAATCCCACAAATTACGGAAGAATTGTCTGCTGACAGCGGCTAGAATTTTGCTGTCAAAATGGTAGGGCGACCGGTCGCGTAGAAATAGACATAAAGAAAAACCACATTTTAACACAGGGCGACCGGTCGACGTGGGGTCCATTCGGTCAACCCTGTGTTGGACCGGTTCGCCTGATGAATTTTTCAATACAGAGAGAAAGATCATTGCATAGGTCGACGGGTCGATGCCACCGGTCGGTCTCCAGGTCAACTCGTCGGCCTGTTGATTTTTGTGTTCATCCCGTTTTCTGGTTTTAGAATCATCTTTAGGTAAGGGATGTCCTATAGGGCGACCGGTCGAACACAATACATATGTGTTGTCCAATTTATATCGAAAATAAACTTCAAGAAATACTACGAAAAATTAGTAAAAAGTAAAACGATTGGGAGTATTTGGACAACATTTTCAAACATTTTTTTGGTCTAAAAACACTTTAGAATAAAATCATCAAAATCATGATAAAACATTTATGAAACATATAACAGTGGGAAAAGATGAACGCAGATAGGCATAGGCTGCTTTAGACGACACCTTGCCATCCATAGAGTGAATCCACACTTTTTTATCCAATGAATCTAGAATAATTGGGCAACGAACAATGTCCAGAACTATGTTCAAGTACGCCTCCAAAAAAGACATAGTGAGATGCCATGTATTATCAAAAAAGAAGTCCGAAATAGGGTTCCAAAAGGTAGCCCAAAACTCCTGCGGGATACCAATACGGTCAGCAATGACATATCCCAGCCATTTATCCATCCAAAAATTAATCGAAGTCTGCACCCCAGGGATCCATCTAAAATCAGCCTGGCAATCCTCCACATCTGGACGCAAGCCTGCCCAAATTGACGAAGGTAAGAAAGAGCGTCTGATAGAACTGTTGGCCAACAGAAAGCGTTTATGGAGAGTATCAAAGACCACTGAGTCCGAAGTAAGGACTTTCCATCTCATTTCATAATAAAATCACGGTTAGAAGCAATGAGGGATCGAACACCAAGACCTCCCACATTCTTAGGAGTGCAACAACGCGCCCAATTTACCACCGCAGAGCCGTTCTGATTAACATCATCTAACCAAATAAAATTCCGCATCGCCTGTTTAACTGCCTAAGCATCACGATAGGCCATTTGTATATAAGCATACTATGAACCAAGGAGCTTGCAATTACAGAATTGACCAAACAAACCCGACCAGCCAAGGAAAGAGAAGAGCCTTTCCATCGTTTGAATTTCAACATAATCTTGTCAAACAAAGGCTACAACACACCCTGCTTTAAAGCACCCTTGAAGATGGGAACTCCAAGATAAGTAGTCGGAAAGGATCCAACCGACAAACCCATGATTGTCTGAATGTGGTTTCTAATATATTGGGATACCAGAGTGCCAAAAGACACCTTCAATTTGCCGGGTTGATCACCTGGCCTGAAAGCGAGGCATAATGACCAAGAGTGTTGAAGATATGACGTGCATTGCCAGAGGTTGCCACACAGAGAATAACAATGTCATCTGCATAGAGCATGGTGGATGGGAAAACGATATTACGCGGAGCCACAAAAGGTGTGATAAGATTGGACACCACCAATCTAGTGATCAATTTCCCCAGGACTTCTTCGGCAATGCAAAAAAAAAGGGGTGGAAGAGGGTCACCCTAACGCACCCCTCTTGTGCAGGAAAATTATCCGACCAGAGAACCATTAAGGAGAATAGAAATATGGGCTGAATTCAAGATCACCGAAATCCAAGCGACAAACTTCACCAAAAATCCAAATCTGTGCAACACGTATGAAAGAAAATCTCAACTTAGACTGCCAAAAGCCTTACGGATATCAATTTTCAGAATCATATTGTTGTCTACCCAATTATTTAAAATATTCAAACCCTCCGAGCCCAGAGCAATACAATCGTGAATACGACAACCAAGAATAAAACCAAACTGAGTAGGTGACAAAATACGCCTGATGATGCTGCCAAATCGATTAGCCAAAATCTTAGTGATAATTTTGAAGATGAAATTACTCATGACAATGGGCCTGAAATTGTCCACAGTATTCGCATCTTTGCATTTCAGAATAAGAACCATAAAGCTGGAGTTGAGGCCAGCCGACAGAGATCCAGACTGGAAGAAGTGGCGCACGGCTGTAGTGAAATCAATAGAGATAATATCCCAACAGTTATGATAAAAAGAACCATTGAAGCTATCCGGACCCAGAGAACTATCAACACCAAGATCAAAAACTGCATCTCGAATCTCTAAATCCGATGGTAAACAGATTAATCGTTTTCCGAATCCAACACAACAGGATGAATGACGTGATCAATAGCAGAAAAATCCAGAATCGGACCATTAGGCACCGAGAATAAGTCCTTGAAGAACTGAATAATGTGACTACGGATTACAGACGGATTTGTAGAAAGAATACCATTAATAATCAGACCGTGAATACCAGCCCGATTGACCTTAGTCTTACAACAACGGTGGAAAAATGAAGTGTTCCGATCTCCATCAACAAACCAAGCAGCCCGAGATTTTTGGCGAAGAAACTCAGATTGAAGAAGAAGCGCCTGATTTAGAGAGTTCTGAGCTTCAAACTCCTAATCCTACCGAACAATACTATACCCAAGAGCCTCAATATCCGACTGAATCTGTCTCAACTTCTATAATTTATCATCCACCCCACGATTAACATCCCCAAAGACCTCAGAATTCCAAGACCGAAGCACAGGAAACCAAGGTTGGTGCCTGCGCAGTTCGAATCCTATGAAGAAGCAATAACTGACTGGAAACCAGGGTGTTTATTACACATACGTTGAAAAAGGGTATTTCTGCATTATATTTTCCTTGGATATAGACCGTACCCGAGCTGCTTTGCGTTCTTCCTAACACATTATGGGGATGTGAAACAAGTAAGATACTGCTCGTTTCTTTCATTAAGCTATGACTAAAAGAAAGATTATTCCATTTATGACCTAAAATAAGCTGATTTCAGCATGTTAGGCTAGCCCTCTTTCTTTAGAAAAAAGTGGAAAGGTGCTCCTCTTTGATTTTCACGCTTTGACTATTTTGAGATAAGAATCACTCAAAGGGCCCATAACACTATAGTTTTCATTTACTAAAAAGTGTTTTTTATCGGGAGAGCTTTAGTAATTTATCGTGTTTTGTTCTTGTCTATCTCAATACCCTAGTGCACAAGAAATCCTAAAAAATTCCCAGCCATTACTCCGATTGAATGGATTTTCATTTTCAAAGCATGTTGTCGCATTCATTCGAAAGGCAGCTTAAAGCTAAGTATCTCTAAAAACGAATCTCTGTCTTAAGGTCAAGTGAACGGTCGGAGTTGGATCCTCATTCGCCCTGGAACGACTAAGACTCTTTTCTTAGTATATGAGAAGACCAAGGGCTAAGAGCGAACGAGCTACATAAACAAGTTACACACCCAGGGCGGACTCAGTAAGTGGCGTGAAAGGTCGAATGGAGGTGGACTTTTGTTCGCAGTGTAATATCATAGGTCACTTGCGGTCATCTTGTCGTTGGAATCTGACTTCAGTCTAGGCTAAGGCCCAAGTTGATCCTAAACATCCTACTTTTGTTCCTAGGTGTCATTCTCGTGTTCGTAAATAATATCGTCATGTGAATCCTTCCAATGATAAAGGTAAGGCCATAGCCACTGTCCCTTCATCTTATGGGGTGGGTTTGGGTAACTTCTATGTTGCTTAAGTTGATGTGGACTGTGACTCGGACCCCATTTCTACTCCGATTACTACTTCGGTTGATTCGATTGATTCTGATCTACCTACTATTTTTGACATTCGGAAACCACCTCACACGGTTTAGTACCACTTAGAAAAACCAATTTGACACATTTGTCATGCTATTTAGGATAAATCACTTGATTCAGGCAAACAACATCTATTAATCGATATTGAAAGAGACCCTTGGCCTCCTCTCCATAAGACTAATATTACTAAATATGCTGATGGTCCCAAGACTCTTACCATGGCAATTAAAGAATAATGGGGTGACTATTCCGTAGATAAATCGACAGTTCTAGAGTAATTTGGTGATAAAGTTAATGATATTTCTGAGGACAATAGTTTTTCGGCTCTGCAGCGAATTATTCCCCCAGACTTATCTCAATGAATTATTGTCATATTCCCGCATAGTTTTCAAGGAGTTAAGCCAGTGTCATAAATCTTCCCTCGTGGATATTGCTGAGCCCAAAGTGGATTTGGGTGTTATTTCAAAATCTTTTTGGGATACTCTGGGTTTACAGTTTACCACTCAGAATTTTCGGGCTTATGCTAAATCTAATATATGGGTTTTCGGTGTTCTGACGTGATATTTTGCAACATGTTTATTTGTTGGATCCGAGTATTGTTCTTCAGAAAGTTTTGGATGATTCATCATATCCACTCGTAGCATATGATTTACTCAAATGTAACTCATGTTGCGCACCACTTGTTTTATTGCACGCCTTCGGGGTTTCAAGGCTTGTTCCTGCTCTTGCTAGTTCCACTTATTGGTTTTCCCAATATGTGATCTTTTTTCGGTGTTCTTGTTTATATATCGCCAAAATTTGCCGACACCTTATATAAGGAATACATCTAAGACATTCGTCCAGATCTATATTTCTCGGAGTTAATTCTCCTCAACAATTGTTAATTACATAAAAATAATAAATTTAACTCAAATTTCTTAATAAAACCTCGGCTCTGATACCATTTTTGAGGATCAAGAGACCTAATAGGAGCAAAAGTATAATATGTAGTAATTTTTACAACTTGGGAGGTAAAGTGCAATATTTCTGAAGTTTAGAGGGAAAACTGAAAACCAACTAAAATTTCTATTGGGGTAATTCTGGAATTTTAGGCAAACTATAATATTTTACAAAGTTCAGGAGGTAAAGTATAACATAACAAAGTTTGGTTGGCAAACAGTAAAAACATGATAGTTGTGGGGTTTATTATTTTTATCCCTAAAATAAATTACTTAAAATAACCAAAAATAAAAATAAATATAAATAACATAAATCTCTAATTTGTAAAATGAAAAATGAGAACAAGTAAAATCATAAAAAATTAAAGGTTTAGTTTTTAGAATTAATAAAATCAAACATTATAAATAGAATTAATATTAGTAATAGATAAATAATATATATTCGACAAATGGGAATGGGGACGGACATCCCCCATGAGGACAGGGGATATAAGTACCATCTCATTCCCATTTTTGGTTGTAGAGAAACGATAAATCCCTATCTTCATCACATCCCCAAATTAAGCGGGAATTTCTTATTCTATTTTATTTGGGTACCAGCAGGGATGGTCCCCGCAGAGATTTTTCCAATCCTATATGTCTTTTTAAATAGTTTATTTCCAATGCTTATTAGGTATTCCAATGGTAGAATAGTTTATAAGGATAATTACAAAACCCCCGAGATTAGGGCTAGTTCCAAGAAAAAAACCTAAAGATTTTTAAAAATTACAAAAATTCCCCTCAGGTTTGATTCGTTTTACATTTTTTTCCTTAACAAAAAATAATTTCAAAACCCCTCTATCATTTATAAAAATATTATAATTATCACTTAAATTTGTAATAGAATCAAACCAGAAGGATTGTTTTTGTAATATAGAAATATCTCAAAGGTTTTTGCAATTAGTCCAATCCCTAGGGGTGTTTATGTCATTATCCCTAGTTTATATGTCTGGATTTTCTTGTGATGGTAGTATTATCAAGAATTGAAGAATTAAGTATAGGTATTGGACTTACTACCAAGGTTTTGTTTTGAATAACCCGGTTGAGGGTTCTTGTTTAATATCATTATTGTGTTCCTCTAGATTGAATTTTCCTAGTGCCTAATTATTGGACGATAAGTGAATAACAACAATATTCACTTGTTTGTTTCATTTCTTGTTGTATTAGATATGATCAACTAAGAATCAGCTATTATTTTCTCCTACTACCGAGCAGCTTTATATTTTCCATGTTTTTACATAAATGGCTAAGGTAAGTCCACTTTGCAGGTAAATAATGTAAGTATAACGTTCTTTTCATGTTTCTACATTACAAAAGAAACACGAATGCGGAAACCAAAAACAGATCAACATACCTCCAGCCATTGTTTTCTTTCCAGTGAATGGCAAAATGATGAAATCCAGGTTACAAGCTTTAACTCAAGATTTAAATTTCATTTCAGTACTGTAGATCTATCATTCAAAATAATCTCAAATTGTGTTTTACCAAAGGATATTTGGGATGCATTGCAATTACATTGTGAAGGAACACATGAGGTTAGAAGAACGAAGTTTAGATTACTTGCCAATAGATTCGGAAATCTCAGAATGGAAGAATATGAAACCATTGCTTATTATAATGCAAAACCCTATGATATTGCTAATGAGGCACAATCTCTTGGAGATCCTATTATCGATGAAAGGTTGGTAATCAAGGTAATGAGATCTCTTCCTGAGAGATACAATGTTAAGATCTATACTATTGAAGAAACCAAAAATACTGATACACATAGACTTGACGAACGTTTTGGTAATTTACAAACTTTTAAGTTTAATTTGGCCAACAAAAATAACATCAAGTAAAAGTTAAGGACAAAAGTATTGGTTTTTAATATGAAACTGATGCTGACTTTTGTGATGCTCAAAGTGATGATGATAATGGAATTGAACATCTTGTGAAATATTTTCATGAATGTGATTTAAATGAAAAATCTATGGCAATATTAACACAAGAAGGATTAATAATTTTCTCAAAAAATCAAGTAGAAAGAATTATTTCAAACCTTCAAGAAATAATAAAGATTTCAAATCTAAGAAATGGTTTTATGAGAATTCTTCAAATTTTCCTAAATAGTTTGAATCTAATCAAGAGAATAACTCTTTTAAACCAAAAAATCTTTATTCGATTCAATGTCGTGCTTTCAAAGGATTTGGCCATTATGCAAATCAATGTGCAAATAGTCTTAAGGAAACATGTATGAATCTTATTGTATCTCTTAGTGACGAAGAATCTGAAGAGAGCAAGTTGATGAAGAAACTTGTAAGGGTCTGATGACAATTCTTGAGAAAGATCATCATGATTCTAAAGGGATCAAAGGTGAAGTGTTAGTGTTACGACATCTGAAACATCATAGGACATGTATGTTGGTTATGGTTGTGATTTTGTTAATCATTCTAATCTTGGTTTTGCCTATCTTCAAGGTCACAGGTTGTACGTCACATGGAAAACTTCCAAGATGATTTGAAACTAAATTTTGATGATCTTATCAACGAAAATGACATCTTGAGAAAATATATTGGGGGGGGGGGTTGGAAGTTTTTTGATTTTAACAAAGAAAGACAAAGATCTTGATCTCGTAAAATATGAACTTATTAGTCTGAAAAAGACTATAAATAATTTTGATTCTAGTTGTGCAATTATTGATGGTTTATTTTTAAAGCTAGATTTGATAAAACTGGATAGGGTATTGTAAACCAATCAAAATAGACTCATGTCAAAAGACAAATCTTTCTGTCAAATATGGAAGTGTTTGGAGAAGCAACAAGTCATTAATTAGGACATGCATTTTTATTTAAAAAAATTAAAATTCAAAAATTGAAATTATCTCAATGCTGGTTTTTCTTAATTGTGGTAATAGATGTTATATGTTATCACTTTCTTATTAATTTTGTTAATTGCTTCGACTACTTTTTAGTAGATATAATGGACTATTAAACAACATTTAGTGGGCTCATTATATGGTTATTTTTATTTTTTTAATACCATAAACTCTAAACATTTTATTTGATACTTTGTGTGCAGCATTTATAAATCTCCCGTTCGATTTTTAAAAAAATATTAATATGTAAGATGAACAGATAGCTGAACTTCTTTAAAAGTAAAAAGAGGATTCCCCATTTTATCTTACTTTTTCTTCTTCTCAAAACCCTCCTCAAAACTTACACTCCAGTTCGATTCCTAACCCCCACATTTCCATATCTTCAGTTTCTTTATGCTAAGATAGGTGAGAAACTACCATAGAAGATGAAGATGTATATTGATCATTATATGAAGCTTAATGAGAGCTAATGAATGGGGCTCATTGTATGAAGATGTATATTGATCATTATAAAGATGGATATTTATAGAGCTAATGAACCTGTTAACTAACTCTAATAGCCCAACAGATTTGGATTTCTGTTACAACAGTAGGCCAACTAACTTTGTTATATTTACATACTTGATACACCCCATTTGAATCCAAACCGGGAAAAAGAAAAAGACACAACTTGTTACTAAGTAGCTGATATCTGGGAATGGACAAAAATTTGTTAAAATGTCAGCAGCCTGATCCTCGGATGGAACATAACGAACTTCAATTTCTTTCTGACTCACTTTCTCCCTAATAAAATGCACATCGATTTCAATGTGTTTGGTACGTGCATGGAAAGCTGGATTACTGGCAAGTGTAATGGCCCCTGCATTATCACACCAGAGAATGGACAGCTGAGAGAGAGAGATATTTAATTCTTGCAGCAATGTCTTGATCCACACTAACTCAGTAGCAGCCAAAGCCAAAGACATGTACTCGTTATGGGAGTGTTTGCAAAAACTTCGCTTAGAAGAAGTGATTTATTATACCTAACCACTTGAGAATCGAAGTTGGTAGTGTTTGAAAATATAATTAAAAGTTGAGAATGAGAAGTTGAGAGTATTTGGTGAAAAAGCAAAAAGTACTTTTTATATGAAAATTCAAACTAAAGTGAGATTACCACCCAAAAAATGGAATATCCACTAAAAACTCGTAAGAAAAACCGAAAAGCACTTATTTTAAGTGTTTCATCTATGATGCTTTTTAGAACTCCAAGCAATGAGATTACCACCCAAGAAAATGGAATATCCACTAGTAGACTTCTTGTCATCTATGATCATCCAAAAATCTAGAGTCATCCAAAAAACTGATCCGAACAAAAGGCCAAGATGTTTAGTGCCCTGTAGAAATCTGAGAACCCTCTTGCAAGCCTTCCAATGTGAAATGGTGGGAGAGTGCAAAAACTAACTGAGCTTATTAATGATGTAAGAGATATATGGTCTGGTCATAGTTAAATACTGTAAAGCACCAATAATACTCCTATAAAGTGAAGGTTTATCAAAAGGGGAACTATCATTCAGAGACAAATTCATGTTGGGACATGAAGGAGTAGGGGTTGGAGAACAATTCTGCATGGAAGCTTTTGTACAAGATACCATTTGAAACCTTGCGAGCTTCTAGACCCAAACAATAGCTGACCTCTCCAAGAATTTTTAAAGAGAACTGTTTGTCTAGAAGATCAATAAATTGAGTGATATCAGCACCATTATCCCCAGTGATTAGGATGTCATAAATATATACAAGCACCATTAAAATTTTGCCATCAACACAACTATAGAACATAGAGGAGTCTGCCACTGAATTCTGCAAGCCAAGAGACAAAAGAAAGGTTCTTAATTTGTCATACCATGCCTTGGGAGCCTGTTTAAGACCATAGAGGGACCTGATAAGTTTGCACACATGAGAAGGTTTTTGAGAGTCAACATTGCCCTCAGACTGGGCCATGTACACTACTTCTTTTAAGTCTCCCTTTAAGAAGGCATTATTGACATCCACTTGATGCACTTTCCAACCTTTTGTAACATCCAGAGAGAACATGAGTCTGATGGTAAGGGGCTTGACAACAGGGCTAAAAGTATCAAAGAAATCAATGCCAACATATTGTTGAAAGCCTCTAGCCACCAATCTAGCTTTCAACCTTTCAACTGAATCATCAGCTCTATGTTTAATTATGAAAATCTATTTACTAGTAACAAGATTCATGTGTTCAGAGAAGGGCACCAAATCCCAAGTATGATTTTTCATGAGAGCAGCATACTCCTCATCCATAGCCATTTTCCATTGAGGTATAGACAAAGCTTGTTGAGTAGTAGTAGGTTCAGTGAGTGGAAGGGAAGCAGTAAGAGCTTTAGGTTTGAATATACCATTATTTGATCTTGTGATCATGGGATGAATGGGACCAGATATATGAGGAAAAGGCATGGCAGGAGAATAAGTGAGATATGGAAGAGGAATAGGAAATTGATTTAATCAGAAGGAGGATCAGTTGGAGGATGATGCTGTGAGTTTGGAGTAGGTAGTAGAGGTAAAAAACTAGATACCAGAGGAGATTTGGAATAGTGTGTTGAGCAAAGAGTGGGAAAGGAAAAATCTGCTTCATTGAAGGCCACAATCTTGGAAATGTAAAGTCTACCATATGGATGATAATACTTGTAGCCTTTGTGTTCAGAACTATATCCTAGAAAGATACATTTTGAAGTTCTGAATTGAAGTTTGAAGTGATTATATGGGCGAAGGTATGGAAAACAAGCACATCCAAAATATTTTAGAAAGGTGTAATGAGGTGGCTTGTTATAGAGCTTCTGAAAAGGAGATAGGAAGAGTAAGACAGAGGAAGGAAGTCTATTTATTAAGTATGTAGCAGTAGAAAAAGCATCCCACAAGAATTTTTGAGGAAGAGAAGTTTGAGCAAGCAGTGTAAGACGAAGTTCAGTGATATGTTGGTGTTTTCTTTCTGCCTTTCCATTTTGTTGATGAGTGTGTGGACAAGGGTGTCTGAAAAGAATGCCAAGGGCTTGAAGGATTGATTGTAAGGGTTTGTACTCCCCACCCCAGTCAGATTGAATACATTTAATTTTGATGTTAAATTGTGTTGCAATCATTATATGAAACTGAACAAAATGGATTGAACTTGGCTTTTTGAATGCATGTGATATATCCAGGTATATCTGTTGTAATCATCCACAAAATGCACATAGTATTTATATCCATCTCTAGATGGACATGAGGCAGGGTGCCAAACATCACTATGAACCAGCTCAAAAGGCTGAGCGGTCTGAGAGAGGGTAGGGGGAAGTGAGCACTGTGTTGTTTGCCATATTTACATTCTTCACAAAAAGAAATTTTATTGAATGAAGATGGTAAATTCAGTAGTTTGAGTACATGAGTGAAAGAATTATGACAGGGATGGCCCAATCTTTGGTGCCAAACATCAGAGGAGAAAGTCTTATTGCTAGAATTTACAACAGAAACAAAATTACAATTGTAAGGAAAATGTGGAGTGGAACTTGATGTGAAAGGAGCAGCAGGTGTGGGAGAAAAACTGGAGAGATCAAGTTGATAGAGACCATCTTTAAGATGTCCCCTCAACGGGATTTGATTTGCTCTCTGATCCTTGACAACACAAAAAGATTCATGAAATTCAATGAACACATTGTTCTCCTTAATGAACTTGGAAATACTAAGGAGATTTTTAGTAATATTAGGAACAAAAAGAACATGCTGAAGTTTGAGAGATTTAGAAGGATTGAAACTAGGAAAATGTGTAGAACCTATTTGAGAAGTAGAAGCTGAAGTACCATTACCAACAACAAGCTTTGTGTTACCTTGATATGGAGCATGAATGGATAAGTTGCCAATATTTGAAGTGACATGTGTAGATCCACTATTCATGAACCACTCTCCAGGAGCTGTAGGAGGACCTATATTCTGTGCAGCAATCAGAGAATGAGGATTACTAGAGCCAGGAATAGAGAGACAGGAGGGAGAGGCATCCTGATTCTGAGTGAACTGAGTAGTGTAGTGAGCCTGAGGGATGGATTGAAAATCTGGAAAAGAAGCACCAAAATTTTCCAACCCCTGGAAATTATGATCAAATCTCTTGAAACATTTGGAAGCCACATGATTGTTCTTCCCACATATTTGATAGATTACCCAGGAGCCTCCTCTAAAAAACCGACCCCTGCCTCTAGATATACCTTGAAACCACCTCTTGGAGGTTTGAAAGCTCCTGAATTAGGGACAAATTTCTTGGTTGCAACATTAGAAGATGGAGAAATATTGCTAGGTTGAAGATTGGATGCCTGTAAGGTGTGTGACACAGATGAATTTTGCTGATTTAAACGTAGTTCATGTGTTTGTAATACAAACTACATCTCAGAAATACTCAAATTGCCAATTCGAGAGGTGAGAACCACAACAACAGACTCAAATTCAGGTGTCAAACCATTAAAAATATCCAGGATTACTTCATCATCTGAAATTTCTTGACCTGCAGTTCTAATCTGGTCAGCTATACCAGTCATCTGCAAAACAAAATTCTCTATACTCAAATCTCCTTTCTTATGTCATGCAACAATCTTTTCAAATGCAATAACCTAGTTCTGGATTTTGTGCGAAATATCAGCTGAAGTGATACATCGATTTATGTAACCTAACATAGATTATGAAATAGAGCTTAACAACTAACTATATAGGAACTAATCCTTTCTCATCCATATAGTGTACTCAGAATTTGGAATGGCACCAGTAGCAGCATAATCAAGGAATTGTGGTGTAGAAGGAGTTGTGCCCAGGAGAAACTCCTCAAAGCCATGTGCTTGAACTCTAGCCATGACTTGAACATGCCAGAATGAAAAATTACTGCGATCCATTCGCATAGTAATTGTTGGAAATGTAGGCAGCTGAAGATTTGCCATGAGAGTAATAATTTGAGAAAAACAATTATGGATTGTCTCTTAATACCATGCTAAGATAGGAGAGAAACTACCATAGAAGATGAAGATGTATATTGATCATTATATGAAGCTTAATGAGAGTACACGGGTGTGGTGATATTTATAGAGCTAATGAACCTATTAACTAACTCTAACAACCTAACAGACTTGGATTTCTGTTACAACAGTAGGCTAACTAACTCTGTTATATTACATACTTGATACTTTAGTTCCTCCCTCTACTAACACTTATATGGCAAATCTTGATCCACATTATATCAAAATTTAATGTGCTCAAGCGACTGGAAAAGAAAAAAGTGCAGATGCCATCTAAAGTAATACAACATCAGTAGGAGCCAAAAATCAGTCATCATCTTCAAACCCAGTAGGCTCAGCCACGATTGTTGTTGTGGGTGAAGAACATGAACTTTTGGGAGTCCAGTTACCAGGTGAAGAAGGAAACCCAGATGATGCTAATAAACCTCCATAGTTGTAGGGCAAAGTAAACATTTGGCTCATTAATCAAACCTTTAACTAGGTATTCGTGAAGGAGAAAAGGGCTTCCTCCGGGGATTCATGAAGATGCTCAATCCACGAAAAGTCTAAAATAAGTGGTGCTTTTGGTGTTGTTTTCCCTCGTCCTGTAGTTGAAGAAGTACGCATGCCTGGTGTTGATGTTGTTTCACCTGACTTTCATGAGTCAGTGATACCTGAGACAGATGATGCCACAGATAATGCTATATCGTGGCATCATCCGAAAATCTAGCAACAAAAAAGGATCCTGCTTCTTCCAAAAGTCCTCAAAAATCATCATCCTCATCTTTACCTAAGTCTGCAGGTAATGACGACTCTCTGAATGAGGACATTGAAATAGATGAAGAGATGCGCATTTCATTGACTTAAATGAGGACCATGTTCAGAAATGAACAAAATGTTGGAACATATGATACAACACCATTGCCAATATCTTCATCGAATGAAGAGGTTGTTGATGAATTTCCAAAATAAATCGATGCAGAAATGCCTGAAGAGTTTAACCAAGGTCTTGGTACACCCATTAACTCTGAACTTGACGTAAGTAATGTTTACTCTCCAGAATCTATTACTTTGGAAGCATCTGAGAGTTAAGATTCTATTCTAGCACAAACATTTCTTCTTGATAAGGCTCTTTACATGAAAGAATTTCCTTATTAGAGTTTGAAATATTTTTTGAAAGAAAAGAATTTCTTTAGTACAGTCACCTATGATGTGGTTCTATTGAAGGAGTTGTGAATGAATATTATTGAAACATTCTTTTAGATACATCCAATCCTAGTTTATCCAAATATGGAAAAGTTTCCTTTAGGAATAGGTTGTATGATTTTACACCTATTGTTGTTGATGATTTTCTTGGACTTGACAATGTGGAAGATGAGGCAGTTAAGGTTAATGAGGATATGGTGGTTCAAGAACTTACTGGTGATTATGTTTCTACATGGCCTTCTCTTGATAAACAGTTTCTTGCATCACAACTGACCTCCAAATATGAATTTTTCACAAAGGAACAATTACTAATTGGTTGCCCATAACTAATAACTCAATTGTTACAAAGGAGAAATTGTTGTTTTTGTACAAGGTTGGTATGAATTGTAAGTTGAATTTTGGTGATCATGTTTATTCCATAATCTCCAGACATGTTGAAAGGTTTCTAGGAAGCGGATTACCATTTCCTTCATTGATTTATTCTATATTGGAGAAACATGGATTCAAGAAGAAACAAGGGAAAATCTCTCTTTCATTACATCTAAGATTAGGATCAAGACAGTTCTTCTACGAGCACACAGAAAGATAGATCTTCCTATTTGTGCCAACTGTGGTGATGCTACAAATGTTACCTCATCTTCTCCACCTCAAATTGATCCAATTCTAGTCTATGTAGAAAAATAAGAAAAATTTGAGGGGGAGTTTTTCTAATTCTTATTTAGGATTGTTAAAGTTTTTGCAGGTTTTGCCCAAATATTTGCAAAAAGGATGAGAATGTTAATGTTGACTTTTTAAATTAAATATTAGAATTTTTTGTTTTTTGAATGGATAAATTTAAATTTTAGTTAGTTGGTATAAAGTCAGTTAATTTTCCATATTAGTAACTACATATAATTCTAGTTTTTTCACTGAATGTTTCTAGAGGTTGCACATAGTTTTCTTCTTTTCTTATTTATTGCAGGTGGTTTTAGGATGTGGAAGTTACATTTTGGAGAAGTTCTACACATCTCTATTTAAAGCTAATCCAACCAGCAAACAACTCAGAGATTTTTTGTATATTCAATTAGTTTGTGAAAACCATAGTGACACTTGATTACAAAAAGGTTTGTTGAAGGATATGACATTTTAAACATCATCTACCTTAGATTTATTAGTTTTTTAATTTATGAGAGAGCATGCGTATGTATGAGATGTAAATCTGAGTGCATTAAAGAATTGTCTCAGTTTGTAATGGGGTGTTGTCTACTTTACAAGTTTATATTTTGTATTTCGTAATAGTATCTTATCTAATAATTTTTTTCCTAAGGACATCGTACAAGTATTTCATACTTGTACACAATTTTCTAATCTTCTTATGTTAGTTAGTTTATGTTTGTCAGTTTAATTTTGTGTTGTGAATTTGTATATTAAACATATAAGACTTTTGTTGCGTCTTCATTAGTGTTGCCAACACAATTCACATCGCAGTGCAGTGTTTTAAGAATTGGACCCCTTCAATTATGTCATTAATAAATACGAAATGGGAAGCAATACTTGTTAAATCAGTCACATGAAGCGGATGAAAGATGACACAATCTGAAATATCAGAGCCTTTGAGTTTTTCAGCAGTCTCAAGCCACCTTTTCTCATCTCTACCTGTTAACACCCATTGTGATATCTTGAGATACCAAGTGCCTATAAATATCTAGTCCAATCCCTTTGTCTTCCACCATAACAACAACACACCTACAGTAGAAAAATCAGAAAGGAAAAAAAGAACACTCATCCTCACAATTAGGGGTGGCCAAATGAGACCAAAATTGGAACCGTGTAGGTTTGAAAAAATCATGGCACCAACGGTATTAACCATCAATGGAACCGTGATGGAACAGGCAGTTAAAACTGCCGATTTTAAGGTTAAAAATAGTGATTTTTATTTTTTGGGTAAAAATATGATAAAACAAATGTTAAATATTTATTATGATGTTTTATATTTGCAACCATATGAGACACATCTTAAACTAAATATTGTTAGCGAGCCACGTGAATTTTGATTCATCTATATGTTAAGAGGATACATAAGCAACTAAATATTATCATTTATATTAAGTCTAGAAAATTTAATATTATTATGAATATTAAGTCTAATTCCTCTTAATATTATTATCTATATTAAGTAATATCACTTGTAGGTTTCAATGGGTTTCAGTTAAGTTTAGAAGGGGGGATGTGTTGAATAGACTTAACCACTTTCTCGATTTAAAATAAATTCATAGTTTATCACAAGAAAACAATTAAGTCTCTTAAGACACCGCTTGGTCAAACTTCAGCAAGAAAGTTAACCACTTAACAGACTCTGAGAGAGTTGTTGATAGATTAACTCAGCTGAGTGAAACAGCTTTTTATAAAATAAGATTTCCAGGTTTGTAATAGCGGATGTCTTTACACTGGTTTTAAGATTAGTTATCAACACTTATTTTAATCATAGTTATATCAGTTGGATAGCAAATATAAGCATAAGAGAATAAATATGCAGAAATTAAATGTGCTGAAAGTAAATGACAAAAATATTTATAGTGGTTCAAGAATGGGGTAATTCCTCTACTCAACATTTCTACTACTCCAGGAGGAATTTACTAATGCAACTTTGACTTTGTTACAAAAGTACAAAACAGTTCGAGCAAGCCTTGATCACACAGCTAGCTTCACTCCTAGGACTCAGCTCTTCGCAAGGCAGCTGCCTCACTATTTCAGTTCTTCAAATTGTTCGGACTTGATCACATAGCCCTCCGTTGGTTTGAACCACGTTCTAACTTGAACCTCATTGAACTTCATTCACCTCGTGGAAGAACAGACCCCTTTGTTCTTGAAAACAGGTTTTGTTTTCGACTTAGAAGTATGTCTTCTATCTTTCACATAAATGTGTTGGATATAATCACTTTGAGTTTAGGCCTGAGGATTTGAGAATTTTGCTTGAGAGAGTGTATTGCAGATTTGCTTTATTGCCCATATTTTTCTAATGTGTCATTCGTACTTCTCTCTAAACATTTCGCAGCCTTTTATGGTGAGAGATTGAAATTTATCCATTGAAGAGATAGACAAATTCAAAACTTCACTTTTTCTACATTGGCTTGTCTCGTTCTGTAGCTTTTGATGTTGATCCAACCTTTGCATTAACTACCTGCAGGTCCCAGAAATACACAAGTTCTGCAGGCATACTACCGGTCATTACTACTTGCACTCTTTCAGCAAGACATCTTTTTAAGGTTGCGTGTCCTCTCTTTACCGAATGGGTAAGTCTTTACTTTTCTTTGCAATGAACTTCTTCACCTTTTTCTAAGCCCTTCAGCTGCATTACTCCTTAAGTTGAGTTTTCCCCTTGATTCTCAGATGACTCTATTGTAAGTCTTCTGAAAGACACAACTGCTTTGCTTGACTGAAGTTCTTCTTGGCTACTCAGTTGTGACTCATGTTGAATCTTCTCTGCATTTCTTCTGCAAGTCTTCTGCATCTTCAACTTGGTTGCTCGATAACTCAGCTCATCTTCTAACTATTACAAAGTCGAAATACATACAGAAAATAGGTACCGACTTTCTAATCTAAGTTTTCTAAGCATCATTAAAATTTATGCAAATAAATTCCCTAACAATTTCCTCCTTTTTGATGATGCCAAAACTTAATTACATCATAAAGTGCTGAAATTTAAAATAATTGAATGAATGTATTGTTTTATTAATGTATCATTCATTACTTACATTATTTGTTTGTATATACAAAAACATTAAAAATTGTGAAATCTAGACAACTAACTTCTAACGCCTCGTCTATCTTCTACTCCTTTCATTTTCCTCTCACCTTCTGCGATCTTCCTCGTCTTGCCTTCTCCTCCTCTCATCTCCAGCTTTCTTCTTCATCTTTTTTTCAATCTTTCTCTATCTTATCACATCTTGCTCATATTTCCGAGAAAGCTCAGTGACTCTTCTTTCATCTTCTGAATTTTGAGTTTATCTAGGCCCATCCAATAAATAAAGATCTTTTTTAGGAGACGTGATCCCACTTAGTTTTTGGTGGAGAACTTCTACCTCTCCCACCAGACCTAGAATCTCTGCCTCTAGCTTGGTTGCCTCCCCTAGGAACTTGGCTGCTGGATTGACTCTTGGAAGGCTCCTGACTCTTAGAAAGTTTTCCTTGAGTCGGCTGATTCCTAGACGCTCAATATCTCTCAAGCCCTTTCGCAAGTATAAGTCTACTATGTCAGCTAACTTCATTCCCTCATAATATCCTTCTGACAAAAGAGTAGCAAACTCTTCATTAGATCTTTCTTCCAATGCCAAAAGGGGTGGAGCAACTTCCCCTTTTGGGAGCATGCCAGCTGGATCTAATTTTACAATTTCTTCCTTAGACTTCTGAAATGCTAGGGCAACTTTCTCTTCAGTCGATAAGTCTTGAGAAAACTGAAAATAGATTGAGGTAATGCCTATGCCTTTTATGATCTACATCGTGGTGACTTTTTCAAGCATTTCTTCTCTCTTTTTGGCATCATCACCTCGAGAAGAGATATGAGGAAAGTGTACTTACTTGAGAAGAGAGTCCAACGTTTTATGTATTACGAGTATATTGGTTGTTGGTTGGAGCTGAGTGTATACAACTAACTTTTCATGGACAAAATCTCAGCTTTCAGTGATGCCTCAATGTGCTCCATTTTCTTCTCCATCTTCAGCTGCAGCAACTCCACATATGAGAGATGACTTATTTCTATTCTCTCAATGTGATCTCTTTAGTGCTATTGGTAAGCCCCCCAGATAACTAACTTGGAAAACAACTGTTTGAAGTAGACAACTTGCTCTCTATAGAGAGCTTTAGTCTGTTATGCCCACTCTTTGATCCGCAACATAGCTTCTCGAATGTCTCCAGATATTGTGACATCATGATTCTCGATCCTGGTGCTCAAGTCAGCAAATCCTTTCTCCATGGTTCCATCTCCTCACAGATGACTCGGAAGGCACGTTGAACCTCAGTTGCTTGTTCACTCGAATCTTCTAGGAGCTTATTCTCAAATTCATGTCCAAATGGTACGATGCGCGTATCCGGTGGAACTGGCAGATCAGTTGGGTCAATTTGAATGTTGTAACGTGCAACTTCTTTTGCAGACTCAGCTTCATAGGGAATTTCCTTCAACGAAGGTTAAATGCAACATCCCCAACATTCCATTTAGATCAAAGGATGTTCCCATTTCTCCTTAGGGAACATTTCTCTCTTCTCCCTGACCAACAACTCTGTTTGCCTCAGCTACGGAAGCCTCATCAGTAGTAGCAACTGTGGAATGTTGAGCTGACTGTGCCTCAGCTGTCTTAACAGCTTCACAGGTGACAATTGATCCATCCAATTGAGTAACCTTTGCCTCAATCGCCGAGCAAAGATCATCGTAGGAGATTGAGGTAGTGGGGATGGCCCATCGACTACCACAAACCTCATTATGGTATATTTCATACTTGAATCCAAGTTGCCTCTTTCTCAAATTCTTTAGCCATGTTTGAGTACTCAGCTTTAAAATGGATTTCTTGAAGAGCTTCAATAATAATGGGCTCAGTGGACTAGGATTCTGGCATTTTGTGCACTTCACTGTAAACATCGCATTCCCCCGGCGCTTTCAACCGCCATTGGGTCTCCAAACTACCTTTTCAAAGAGTCTCAACCACTAAAAGGCCTTCAATATTCCCTGCAATAGACTTAACTACTGTTGGGTCTTCAATATTCCCTGCAACAGTCTTAACTGCCATGGTCTCTTCTGATCCATCCTTCGCGTCAGTTACAGGTACTTCAACCTCTTTAACTTCATTGGCCTTCAACACTGGTGGGGCCTCGATTATAGTATCAACCATCACAATTTCACTGGAAACTAACAACAGTTTCAGATGCAGCCTTCTCACCTTCGCCTCTTGACTTAGTTGATTCTTGGTCCCCTGCAGCTTCCTCTGACTTAGCTGCATTATAGGCAGTTTCCACCTCAACTGGCCCACCAGCTGAAAGAACTTTGATGGGGTCAATTGTCGCCGGGGACTTGGCTGTATCACATGATTATTCAGCAAATTTGTCCTGAGCTGTCTCAACAACTTCCTTAGGGCGTGGCTCCATTGGGTTGCTTTATACTACTCCTTCCATCTCAGTATCATCACCATTTCCATGTGTTATATTTCCATGTGAGTGAGATGGGGAGGTGACTGCATCTACGTCCCTCACCACATCTTGAATAATAGGGGTTGGAGACTGGACCGATGATGATTATCCAACACCTAACTGCTTGGATTGCTCATGCAACTAACATGATTGTTTTGAGGCTTTCTTAAGTTGTGCAGCTTCAATTGCATCAGCTCCTACAACTGGTTCGTCATAACTACTTGAACCATAGTTAGGGAGAGATGCGGTTGATTCCCCAAAAATGCACTTAAGGGTCTCAGTTGTATTTCCCTTCTCGAGAGCCTTAGCCTTCTCTGCTTGCTTATTTTTAAAGAGCATCGTGCTGGAATAGACATCAACCAGAGCCAACATTGCATAGGCATTATCCAAAAGGTTGAGAAGCCATTCCTCTTCATCAATCATCTATTGTTGGTCAACTTCGATTTCATCCACATATGTAGCCTGGCTTCCATGTTAGGATAAATAGGGTATCCTGGTTCATCTGAGCATCAGGGTCTTGTTCAATGCGCTCTTCTTTAGTACGAGGCAAGATAGCCTCACCACCTCCAACAATTGCCTTGATAGCTGCCTTTTCAAGAACTGCTCAGCTACTGGGGGCACAGAAACATTTGTGTCCACTGCAGCCTTTTCAATAAGGGTTGCTGCAGCAGAGTGCAAGTCACGTCGCCTTTTGAAACGGCTTTCCAAGGGGACTTCTTATTCTTCCTTATCAAAAGTCTAATTCGTAACCCTAATGGCTGACTCTATCTCAAATGTCTCAGTTGTAGGCTTAATAGCTGCCTTGGCAACTGATTCTTCTTCTTCATCTCTCAAGCTAACTTTGGCCTGAATCTTCTATTTTTTCACAGCTACCTTCCGGGGCACAGTTGTTCTTCTTTTCTTTGTTACCACGGAGGCAATAGGAACTGAAGCAGGGGCTAGGGCAGTTGTTTCCTAATCTAGAACAATCTCAGTTGTTTCTCCCTCAGAAGCGCCCTTCTTCATTGCATGGACCTTATTCTAGGCAGCTGATAGGTTCGCCTTAAACAGTCTCTTGTTTGCATGATTCCCTTTATGCAGGGGCACATCCTTCTTCTTGAGCATGTATGCAAGGACTAGCCTATAGCGTAGGGTATTCTTGAACTTCCCATCCTTCAGCTTCACATTCTGGACATTTTGACATAGCTTATCAAAAATGAAATAACTCCAGTCACGTCCAGCTCCTCCATTATAGCTGCCATCACTATCAGCCCTCCACCTCCATAAGTTTGTGATACTTCTCTATGATAATTGTCTTGGTAGCTGATGGGTTCAACTTGTCAGCTACCTCCTCCTTGGCAATCTCTTTCCAAATATTCATGAAATCGAACTCATAATCCTTCAGGACTATAAGTTAACTGTTCATTGAGTCGTTTGCTCTTAATCCTAACCGAAATTAGTTTAGGTATAATTAATTCTTTATTTTTCATTGAGTTGTTTGTTTATGCAACAATCTAAAGATACTAACTTGCTTCCTTTTGATCCAGATACTGAAAGGACACTTCAAATAAATAGAGAAACAAGACGAGCAGAAAATCAAGCAATGGCAGGCAAAAGATGAAATGAGAATAACAAGCACATTGTTCCAATTATGCCACCGCACCCAGAGGGACATGAAAGAGCAATCCGGGATTATTTCCGGCCGATTATGAATCAGAACTATTCTGGAATTAAGCACCAGCCTATCAATGCAAACAATTTTCAATTGAAGTCGGGCCTTATAAGCGTGGTTCAGCAGAATCAGTTTGGGGGGAATCCTATGGATGATCCTAATTCCCATTTGGCTACATTCTTGGAAATATGCGACACCATCAAGATGAAAGGTGTATCTGATGAGGCTATCTGGTTGAGGCTATTTCCGTTCTCACTCTGGGATAAAGCCAGGCAGTGGCTACAGATGTTTACACCTAGGACAAGCTGGGATGATTTGACTCAAAAGTTCATGGAAAAATTCTTCCCTCCCAATAAGACACTCCAGCTGAAAGGTGAGATAACTCAGTTCCAACAGAATGATTTTGAGTCGTTATATGAAGCTTGGGTGTTATTTAAAGATCTATTGAGGAGATGCCCACAACACGGTTATGTAGAATAGTAGAGGGTTCAATATTTTTACAATGGTCTAAATGGGCATACGAGAATGATACTCGATGCTGCAGCAGGGGGCACATTAATGGTTGAAACTCCAACTGAGGCATTACTTCTACTTGAAGAAATGGCCACAAACAGTTATCAATGGCCATCCGAGAGGTTAGTGCAAAAGAAAGTTGATGGTGTTCTTGAGCTAGATACTATACCAACTCTAGCCGCTCAAATCTCGAGCCTGACCAAGCAATTAGCGATCATAAATTCTGGTGGAACATCATAACAAGTTGATATCCCACCCGCGGATGTTCACGCAGGCCGAGCAAGTAAATTATGTGAAAAATTGGGATTTTAACAATAGGGGTAATTCATTACCAACTCACTATCACCCGGGACTTGGCAATCAGGAAAATCTCTCTTACATCAACAACAGAAATATATTGAACCCACCTCCAGGTTATCCCAACCCATCCAGTTCTAATCCACCTAGAGGTGAAAAGAAGCAATCGCTAGAAGAGATACTCGACTCATTTGTAGGAAGGACTAGGAATCGGTTGAATAGAAGTGATGGGTAGATTAATAATTTAGGTACTAAGATGAATACTATAGAAATGCATCATAAATCACCGGTGACACAAATGGGATAGTAAGCGACAACAGTGAATTCATTGCAGCAGAGAGGGAAGTTTTCGAGTAATACAGAGGTTAATCCTAGAAAGCATTGTAATGCAACTTATGCGAAGAATGACAAAGAGATTTAGCATGCACCATAATAGTTGCCCAATTATACGAAGGGAGTGGAATCAAATAAAATGAAGTTGGAGGAGTTTTAGACTGCCCATCTGACAGAGGATGCAGTGCAATAGTGCATAGAAAATTACCTCAAAAAATGGAGGATTCAGGGGGTTTTACTGTTCCTTGTACTATTGGAGGTGTTTGATTTAATAAACCACTTTGTGATCTTGGTTCCAGCATTAATCTTATATCCCTTTCTGATTTCACGAAGCTTGGGCTTGGGGAGGTTAAAATGTCCAATATCACTTTGCAATTTGTAGATCGGTCTATCTCCTATCCTTGGGGAGTTATTGAGGACGTGTTAGTGAGATTTGGAAAATCCGCATTCCCTGTGGATTTGTGGTGCTGGATGTGAAGGGGGGTCATGAGATACCTATAATATTTGGACGACCGAGTTTAGCTACCGCAAGGGCATTGATTGATGTAGAATTGGGGAAACTAACTCTGCAGGTTAATAAGGAGGACGTCGTGTTCAACATCCATCCTACCAAGAGGCTTCAATTTGAGCCTAATGATTGTCATCAAATAGATGTGCGTCAAGATGAGAATATTGGCGGTTGGGTAGTGTCTAAGGGAAACATGGAAAACTTTCCCGTTGGAGCTCCAACTTGATAAATCAAGACAAAGTCTGGCTGAAGACTGTAAACTTAGCGCTTCTTGGGAGGCAACCCAAACACTATCCTTGTTTTCGTAGTTGTTATTTTATTATAATATTTGATTTCGTAGTTATTTTGTCATAATAGTAAATCATGCATTATTAGTATTAGTTGAGTTGCATCATACACCAAATCCTTTATTTCATGCTTATAATGAGTTTTTCACAGCAAAACGATTGAATGAGCCCAATAGAACACTTAATACACGCTGCAGTAGAGATTTCAAGAAAAAATCCCAGCGTTGTAGTGCCTATTCGGGCGCACCATAGTGCAGGTCCTCAAAATTGGCCACTGAATTCTTCTTTCTAGCACTACAGTGCCCGTCTAGGTACTTTGCAGCGCGTGTCCGGTCCATCCAGTTAAATAAAGGCAGTCCTTAGTCCTACATAATTTTTTCGTCCCTCACCCTCTTATACAAACACACCACACAACCAACTCGACTTTTCTTACATTTGGGAGTCCTCACATGTGTCACACGCCCTTATTTTCTCTTCTACACCACATTTGGTAAGATAGCTTCACTAAAAACCTATTCCCCATGGTTTACCTCATTTCTCTATTTTGTGTACTTGGAATGTGGTGGTGTTGGCGTCATGGTTGATGGGTATAGGCTTGTATATTGAATTGTCATGTTAGCACTAGGTTTCGCTTTGAATTTTGGGATTCCAATGAATCATCTATTGCATTTACAATCTCTTCCCAAATTCATGCCCAAAAGGTGTTTGACAAAATGCACCATTGAAGTATTATATGTTGGCAATGAGCATCCATGGATTGCATTCTGCATGTTGATCGCAATTCAGCCACTTGGCGCATCTTTACGTGCTTGAATTTGATTCTCTCACCCGTAATCGAATTCGGTGTTTCCACGTGCTTTGTTTTCATGTTGATCTTTCTTGGTTATGGACACGGGCAAGAGCAAATGGAAAAAAAGGTCACTACCTCGGAGGAAGATTCTGACAGCCTCTGGTTTCTGAGTTTGAAGGCAAAAATGCTCTTATACGAGAAGCTTAGTACACATAGTATCACCATCGCCACCACCAATACCTATTCCCTTATTTCCACCACATGATTCCAATGAGAAGCCCAAGCTCCTCGGTTACCAGGAAAGTCCTCTTTTTCACCTCTCCATAGGGGACAATGTTCATTATAAGTTTGGGGGTGTAGTCTGTGTTGGTTCGTTAGTTGAGTCATAAAAAAAATTTGAAAAAAAATTCTTGAGTCAAGTCGTCAGTGTAATTGTAGAACTGCATACAAAAGAGAATGTGTTTGAGCCGTGATCCGTTTTACTTCACTTTTATTCCATCCATTTGACTGACTCAATTGATTTATTTGGAGAGAGTTTATGTGATTAATTGTTGACTGAATGATCCCAACATATTCTAGAACTTGTATGAACACTAGTCGAGGCAAAATCGTAGGTGAAGTAACATTAAGGAAGTGATTTATGCCATCTTTGAATAGCTAGAGCCTATAAATTCCTACCTTGTTAGGAAATTTATTGTTTAGATTTTGATGAATGCCATGTAAAACTTAGAATAGGAAGTTGGCACCCCATTTTTTGTTGTAAAATGCATTGTAATAAATAGGGCTGGCCAAGCTGAGTTAAGTCAGCTACGCCCTAACATGCAAGAAGACAACTGAAGACTAGAAGGAAGACTCACCGCGAGACAGTGAGTATGGCAAAGAAGAGTAGACGGGAACTCTATCAAGAAGCAAAATGAGATGCGGTGAGTGGAGTATCATCAAGTCAACTCGAGAAAAGCCAAGTCTCAAGTTGAAGTGACGGAAGAGTCATCCAATGATTGGAAGTCGACTCTAAGTCACCTGGGAAAGCAAAGAAATGCAACAAGTCGAGATAATGAAAAAGATCCGTTGCACAGAAATCAAGAGAATTACCTAAACAAGTAATATCTCCATACCACCGTTCTCGGATTGCTCAGCCCCAGAAGCGTGCAAAAGGAATGAACAAATGGGAAGCACTACACCGTGTCAGAACTCTGAAAAGGTGAAAAACAATTCATACGAGGAAATGGCAATTCCAAGGACTGCAACAAGACAAGCCAACGACTGAAAGTGACTTTCAAAAATAAGCCTATCTCTTCAACGGGCAAATTTTTGAAAGATCACTATAAAAGGCTGAGAAATGACATTGAGAAAAAAAAAACAGATCTGAACCAAAAACGTTCAAGCAATTATTAGAAAATCTGAAATATTCTCAATCCTCAAGCCTACACTACGAAGAACATCAATCCAACACTCACCTGTGAAGGAAAGATAACTTCAATTAGTTGAAGAGGAAAATACTGAAAAATCAAGGGGTCTACATTCCACGAAGGATTGTAGGAAGGTTCAAGGTCGAACCAAGTCTTAAACTTTTGGAGGGCTTCGTGATCAAATCCAAAGAGCTTGAGCAAGTGAGTCAGTAGTAGCAAAGCAAAATGCCCTGTGAAGAAGAAGCCGAGTCGTGCGAGAAGCCACCGAGTGATCAAGGCGTCTCCATCGAGTCCCAAAGGATCAAGTCACCGTGTGTGATCAAGACTTGTATCCGGACTGCTTCCACTTTGTATACCGATCAATACCTAGTGGATTCCTCCAGGAGTTGGAGAAGAGAGGAGTAGAAGAATTACCCCATCTTCGAACCTCTATAAAAATTTCATTGTGTCATTTACATTTCAAAGACTTTAATTCCTGCATCTTAATTGTTTAAATCTGATAAATTTGCTATCCACTTGATAATTTCTAAGTACTAAACCAAGCACTAAATCCTTGCTTAACCAAACTTAAGGGTGTTAAGTCTTCCGCTGAACCAAGTACTAAACCAAGCACAATTGAGTTAATTTAGACCAACAAATGAGTTATTCCATCAACAACTCGATTGAGTCTCGTTGAGAGACTAACTCTCTTGATTAACTACATTGGTCATCCATCAAGGACACAAATGTGTAGTATCAACTCGAATATTTAAAAGGACTAAATCGAAAATTTGGTAAGGTTTATTCAACCCCCTTCTAAACCTTACACTTACACCCCTTGGGACCTACAAGTGGTATCGAGCGGTTGGTTCATTGAACCCTCCGCACCGGTTATCAACTAGATCTCCAAACTTTTCAAAGTCTCGCTTTAGTACTTAAACTTTCAAAACTCTTTTTATCATTAAAAGTTATTATCATGGAAGCAAATTTGACACGCATCCCTATGTTCACTATTGAAGAATTTGATGATTGGAAAATTCGTATGCGAGCTCATCTATCAAAGATTACATGATGAGATGTGGATAGTGATAGAGGATGGGCCACCGCAAATCTTAAAGGTGAACACAAACAAAGAAGAGTCGCAAATAAGGAGAAGAGAAGAGAGGTTGCTCCCGGACCGGTCATGGTTGAAAAACCAAGAACCGAATGGACAAATGATGACAAAAAAAAAGATACAACCTGGATAATGTAGCCAAGGACATCCTTTACAAAACCTTGGACAAAGCCATGTTCAATAAAGTCAAATCATGCAAAACGGCTAAAGAAATCGGGACAAGCTAACATTGATTTGTGAAGGGTCGAGCAAATCAAAGAAAACAAATTATCGGTGGTCAGTACAGAAATTTGAGAACTTCAAAATGATCTCGGGAGAAAACCTGGATCAACTGGATGCTCGATTCACGTAAATCACCAACGAGTTATCTCGACTTGGAAAGGAATATACACGAGAAAAATGTGTATGAAAATCCTAAAATGTCTTCCAAATGAATGGGAAATGAAGGTCATGGCACTAAGACATTCCATGGACCTATCAAAGACATCCAACCATGAACTATTCTCGGACCTCAAAGCCTACGAGTTTGAGGTGAGAAGAAAAAGACCAGGAAGAGACAAATATACCCAAAACAAATACTCTAATTGTTAAAGACGGGAAGAGAGCCGAGGTCAAAGAAGTCATTGATCCGTAAGAAATAGCCCCGATGGTTAAAAGGTTCAACAAGTTCTTCAATAGGAACTACAAGAGAGGAAAGGGCGAATCTTCCGAAGACACTCGGCTCCCTCCAAATCAAGGGAAGATAGACCAACCAAGAGAACAGATCATCAAAAAGTCAATATCAAAGGGTGACAATCCAAGAATGGAAAGAGTCGATCAAAAGGCTGAATATCTATCTTTGAACAGACAACCAGGTCACTATGCCATTGATTGCTCATACCCTGTAGTTAACAAATACAGAATGAAGAAGAAAGAAAAGTCTTGAGAGAAAGAAGACAAGAAAAGAAAAAGGCAATGTTAGTCTGCAGAGATCAAAAAAAATAAGTCAAAAGACATAATCGATTCGAGAGCGGTGAAGGCGACTATTCAAGTGACTCGAAGAAGAAGCCCGATCGCTTGATGGCCAAGGAACAAGATCAACTCCGACCAAGAAGATGAGGTACACTCTAACTCATCAAACTCGGACTCTAGTGATAGTGATCGTGACACACACACTTCATCACCCACTGATCTTTATGATTCATTAGGCAAAATGATGAAAGATTTTGAACACATTAAATACTCACACACACTATTAAATGAGGAAAACAACCTACTAAAGAGCCAAAACTCAAAGTCGACTAAGGAGCCGAGTGCTCTAAGTCAAATAGTGATGAGAATGAAAGTTTAAAGGTTTGAAAATGCTAAATTAATAGCGAAAATTGCTGCCATAGAGAAGAGGGAGAATGACCTCAAAAATGTTATTGCCTCATTCACTAAGGCATCTAAATCATTGGATGATCTTATTATGAGTCAAAGAGAATGTGGAGACAAGACAGGCTTAGGATTTAACTCCTCTGTGATATGTCAAACTTCAAGAGTAATTTTGGAAAAAGGATCTTCAAGCAATGAGGAGTCTAAAAAATCCAAAACTCTAAATGTTGCACACACATTCACTCTAAAGCACAATTACAAGCAAACTGGCCTTGGTTATAAAGGAAAAGGAAAACAACCCGATTGAGTACGCCGAAAGGACAACGAGAAGAGATTCACCAAGTTCCTCAAAGAAACTCCAAACAAAAATACTCAGTAAAGAAGAAGCAGAGCTACCAAAAACCCCAGAAAATCCATAAAAGAAATACATATGATGGGAATGGTAGAAAATATCCAAGCCAAGCTGATTGGAATAATGTAAACTATCAACATAGACTTGTGGAATATAAGCCCAAATGGCAAAGGCCTAGAACTCAGCAAAGGCCATTCCAAAAGTATAAGAGTTTTCATCAGCACAGATATGTACCTAGGCACTACACTCAGAGACACCACAGTTACCCAAAGAAGGCGATTGCTAAAACTTATACACAGACATACAGACAAAAGAGACAGCTGTATGAACCTAGTATCCCCAAGCAATTCGCCAGGATTAATTATGATTATGGCACTGATTGATGGCAACCCCTTAGAGTCAAATCATTTGGCTATAAGTTGGTTGGATCATCTTACAATTCTAACCCCTCAGGACCCAGGCAAGTATCGGTACCTAAAACTTAATTTCCTTGATTGCAGGTTCAAGGAACAATTGAGTGCCAAGGAACCTGGTACATGGATAGTGGTTGTTCCAGACATATGACAGGAAATAAGAAAAATCTGTCAAAATTCAAGGAAGTTAAAGGAGCAAAAGTCATATTTGGAGGAAATGAAGCTCCTGGTGAAATAAGAGGCATTGGATCCATCAAGAGGAATGGATTAGAAATCACAGATGTTGCATATGTTGAAGGACTCAACTTCAACTTATCGAGCATCGATCCAACTCGTGACAAGGGCTACAATGTTGGATTCAACATGGGTGTATGACAAATCAAGGATACTTGAATCGAATGAAGTTGTGTTGCAAGGATGCGCACAAAAGAACATGTATGTAGTAGATTGGTCAACCGCTACACACAAAGACTGTCTATTAGCAAAGAGCACAAATTGAATCAAGTTGGTTTGTGGCACAAAAAGCGAGTCACCTAAATTTCAAAACGATTAACAAGCTTGCAAGAAGTAGTCTTGTGGAAGGACTTCCGGACTCGAGATACAAGAAGGAGAGTATATGTGATGCATGTCGGAAGGGAAAACAAATCAAATCTTCATTCAAAGAAAAACATGTTCATCTTCAACAAGAATATTGCATCCGCTACCTATGGATCTATTTGGCCCAAAGGAACTAGCCAAAGATAAGTGGAAAGAAATACACCTTGGTGGTAGTAGATGACTACTCAAGATATACATGGACAATATTCATGTGTAAGAAGAAAGAAACTCTACAAAAACTACCACAATTGATGAAGAGGATTCAAAACGAGAAGAGCCAAACCATTATCAAAATAAGATCGATGCAGGAACCGAGTTTGTCAATGGAATAATAACTTCGATTTGTATTGAAAATGGTATTGGTCATGAACTATCAGCAGACAAGGACTCCACAAAGAGAATGGAGTTGCGAAAGAAGAAGAACTCTCAAAGAAGCAAAGAAGGACCATGTTAGGTGAAGCAGGGTTACCAAAAAGATTTTGGGTCAAGCAATCAACACAACTTGCTACACTCAAAATAGATGTATGATAAATGACATACCGACAAAGACTCCTATGAGATTTGGACGAAGAAAACCAAATGTTGCATATTTCGAATATTTAGATGTAAATGCTTCATCCACAACAATGGCAAAGACAATCTAAAGGCTTTCGATGCTAAAGCGATGAAGGTATCTTCTTAGGATACTCGGTGAAAGCAAAGCCTACAGAGTACTCAACAAAAGGACTATGGTTGCGTAAGAATCCATTCATGTGGTATTCGATGAGCCAAATGTAAATGGAGAAGACATTGAAGAGTCACCGATAAGTCAATCATCCAACCATACTGAGAAGAGTCCCTATCTTTGGTAGTGGAATTATAAATTCGAAAGAAGATGAGATAGTGAATCTCAAAAACAGTGGAAATTTTGCAGCTAAGTGATTACGAGAGAGTCGACCACAAGAACACAACACCGCAAGACGATCGAATCCAGCTAACTTACTCCAACCTTGATGTAAGATGGCCGAGAGACCATCCACGAGAACTTGTCATTGGAGATATAAGAGAAGGTGTCAAAACAAGATCCAGAACTCAACAAGAAGCGATGTTCACATGCTTTATCTAGCAAATAGAGCCCAAAGATGTGTTACAAGCATTGGACGACACACATTGGATTCAAGCTATGCAAGAAGAGCTGAATCAGTTTGAAAGAAATAAAGTATGGGAATTAGTTCAAAGACCCACACATCAAAATGTTATTGGTACTAAATGGGTGTTCAGAAACAAGATGAACGAGGAAAGTTCTGTGGTAAGAAACAAGGCAAGACTAGTAGCCAAAGGATATTGCCAAGAAGAAGGAATAGATTTTGATGAAACATTTGCTCCTGTAGCAAGACTGAAAGCTATAAGGATGTTTCTTGCCTATGAAACTCACAAGAATTTCACTGTATATCAGATGGATGTAAAAAGTGCATTCCTAAATGGTTTATTGGAAGAAGAAGTGTACGTTGAACAACCTCCAGGATTTGAGCAGAAGACTCTTGGAGATAAGGTATACAAACTCAAGAAAGCCTTGTATGGATTGAAACAGGCACCCAGAGCATGGTATGATACCTTGTCACAATTCCTAACTGAAAATGGATTCACAAAAGGAAAAGTAGATAGAACACTTTTCAGAATTCAAGACAAAAAGAGTATACTACTTGTTCAAATATATGTGGATGACATCATTTTTGGATCCACAAACAAAGAGCTGTGTGAAAAATTTTCAAACCTCATGCAAAGTAAATTTGAAATGAGCATGATGGGAGAGCTGACATTCTTCCTTGGACTCCAAGTGAAACAACTGAAGGATGGAACCTTCATAAGTCAAACAAAATACACCAGAGACTTAATGAAGAAATTTGGTATGGAGGAGAAGTCTTCTGTGAAAATACCAATGAATACATCAGTCAAAATGGACATGGATGCAGATGGCAAGCCTCAGATCAAACAAGATACTGAGCACTTATTGGATCATTGCTCTATCTTACAAAGAAGCGGCCGGACATCACCTTTCTTTGTAGGTGTATGTGCAAGATTTCAATCTGCTCCAAAAGAGAGCCATATGACAAAGAATTAAGAGAATATTGAGATATTGAAAGGAAGCCAAGAAGTTGGCTTATGGTATCGAAAGGAACGTGGATTCAAGCTAATTGGCTATTCGGACTCTGACTATCTTTGGATGCGAGTTGATGAAAAAGCACCTCGTGGCACATGTCAAATGCTAGGAAACAGTTGATTTCCTGGTTTAGCAAGAAGCAAAATTCAATAGCCACCTCTACAAATTTGGTGACAGAATACATAGCTTCGGGCAAATTGTTGTGCCCAAGTCTTATGGATGAGACAAAGAAAGAGAGACTATGAAGTTGAGGAAAAAGAAATTCCAATCATGTGTGATAACACAAGTGCAATTGCAATCACTCAAAATCCTGTGTTGCACTCAAGAACAAAGCATATCGATGTCAGATATCACTTCATAAGAGATCATGTTGAAAAGAAGGACATCATCTTGGAATATATCTCAACCGATAAACAATTGGTGACATCTTCACAAAACCATTATGTGAGTCAAGATTTGAAGAACTCAAACATGAGTTAGGGTTAATTGGGCTGAGTTAACATTGAGAAGACTCAAAGAAAAGAAATGGAACACAAAAAGGGAAAAAGAGCTGAACTCACAAATCATCTAAGTAAATAAGTCGTATTGGAAAGACAACTATACCAAGTCACCATTTAATTTGAGTCACTAAGAGAACTGTGAGAAGAAGAGTTAAATCGGCTAAGGGATAAGCCGAGTCACTTATGAGCAAAGTGACAAAAACACAAATCGTTTTACTAAGCGGGAATGTTTTTAAGTATGACGTCGAAATATAATGATGATGTGTACGGACATAAAGTCGCACACCAAGCTTATGATTGGATATAAATGCTTGCCACATTAAATACGAGACATTAAATGCTAAATAGGCGTGCAAAATCTAAACCGTTGATTTCGATCACATTTCAAAAACCACCCGCACGTCCTTTCATAAACCATACTTAAACCATTTTCGTCCGTTTCTCTCACACACTACCAGAACTGTTCATTTCTCTCTCTCAGAAGCAAAGGCAAAAAATTCTCTCAAAACCCTATCCATCTTCAAATCAATCTCTAAGTTTTCTTTGATAAAATCTTGAAAAATGGCACCAACCTATGATTTTACCAAGTTAGGGAAGCAAATCCACACCGGGTCTATTGTGGATTTCGACGGCATGGTGAAACAGGGGTCCGATGACACCCTAGTGAAGAAAATTGCGAGAAATTGGAAATGTCCTCGGGCTGAAATCGTTTCGATCTTTGAATATCCGATGACCTATGTGGAGGAGGTCGCACGCTTCTACGTGAATGCCGAGATTCACGATGAAGGGATAAAGTCATCTGTTCACGGAAAGCGACTCACCATCTCTCGCCAAGGATTTGGTGAACACCGCTCACTACCAACGGAAGGAGCATCGAAATTAACGAAGCCGATGTAAACCTGGCCGCCGATTGGAAGGAAATAGCCAAGCCCGACTATCTTGATAAAATAGTTTACACAAAGAAACAAGAGATCTGGAAGGAGGATTATCACAAGTCATTGGACATAGTTGCCAAATGCATTGACATCAAATTTGGCGACTTTGACCAACTCACAAAAGCAAAGTTGATCGTGATGGCGGCGATCATTGAAGAAAGGAAAATAAATCAAAGTTTGTTTGTCTACAAATGACTATGCGCGAAATGTAGGGAACAAATCCTTCAAGGAAGATGGCACATTTGGAGGATCTCTAGGATATGGCCTGGTGATTGGCCGGATGATGGAGGTGAAAGGAGTCCCTCTTAGACATGGAAAGGCGTTCCATGTTAACAAGAGGATGTTCGAGATCAACCCTCTCTCGCCGCGCAGAAGAGAGCCTACGCCAAGAGAGCGACACGAGTGAGGGGAATCACCACCACAAGATACAAATTGTTTCCTCTCCACCAAAGAAGAAAGCTGCCCTGCAGCAGCCGCTAAGAAAATCTACTGCCTGCAGCAAAGAAAGAAAGTCAAACCTGCTCCTCGCCCCCTGCAGAGTCACCTACCCCTGCAGCCGTGTCTCCCGCCCGGGAGTAGTGGTCGAGAAGGACTCTCAAATACCTTCTCCGATCGTCAAAAAGAGGAGATCCGATAAGCCAAGACGGCCAACTCCTCAGAAGAAGACACCAGCACCGACCCCCGCCGCTCAAGACTCAGAAGAAACTGTCTCTGAACCAGAAATCCCTCTAGTACAAACAAGAAGACGAAGAAGAATCATCAAGCGCTCCGAGCTTGAAAAACCGGCGAGTCGCCACTCAAATTGAACAAATACTGCTTGAACTCGCGATCGAGTCCCCGGATGTAATTGATGAAACAACTAAGTCTCACGGGAAGCGATCGTGAGAGGCAACCCAAGAAATAGTTGTAGTCCGCGCAGCTGAGACACAAGAAGAAGTTGATAGAGCTGATAGTGATGTGATGATCCTATCTCCACCTTACCCAGACATCCAAAATCGTCTGCGTGAGTGGAGGAAATGGAAATTGAGTAAATCAAGGACCCGTTCAACGGCCCGAGTTTATAGAAGAAGAAGAGGAATTGTTAAACTTCCTCGGCCTAACCACCGTGATCCCAAAGATCGGATGAAGAGAATGCACGATATCCTGCAGATTTTCAAGGACAAAGAGAAGGAAAGACAGCAGAGGAAGCCGAGGCACGTGAGAAGGCCAAGATCTTCCCTATCTCCAGCACCAAAGAACACACACATCCTCTCCTTGATGTCTTATCTGACAAAATGATGAGGATCCGGACTCTCTTCCCCGCGAAGAGTTGCAAATGCAAAGAAGCATTGCACGAATCCGAATCCTTCACGAGCAAAGATTAATGGAGGGACCAGGAGAGTCCTCCCGAACACACTGAAATTGATCCAATGGGAGTGGTTCAAAGAATCGCCATTGTTGTTGATGCCACCACCTCCCACTCACTCGGAAGAAGACAATAAGGAACTGGCGATGAAACCGGGATAGTGGGGACCCCATCGAGCCAACCCCTATTGAAGGTGTTTTACCACCGCCCCAACTACTGAACACTCAATAGAAACAGCCAGAGTTTGGAGACGAGTGACCCCATTCCAAGTCACTCACCGGTGCGCCCCGAGGGGGAAACTCCGTCCACCGCAGCAAGGTCGGAGAATGCCGCAGATGACTCAACAACGGATCCAGGAGGCGAAGTGGAAGAAGTACAAACACTAAACGAACAACAAGTTGTCATCAACGGCTCGGGCGATTGAGACTATTTCACCGAGGTGCCAACTACTCGAAGGCTAATGACGCCGCTGCGATGCGATCGAGGCACGAGGAAGGAACACCACAGGAGTTAACACTGGGCGATGAAAGTGCAATCCATGGGGTCGAGACTCCAATGGATGCCACCACGAAAGACCCTAAGACAACGACACTCGAACGGGTGGTCCAAGGCCTCGCTGCAATCGAGACTTCAGGAGGTAATGAAGGCCCAAGGGAGGTTGAGACTTCCTGGGTAAAGAAGTCAAGTAGAGAACATCCCTCCCGCTATCATCGACCCATCCGAAAAGGAGATAAGCGCGCTCATGATTCCCAGGATAATCCTAATGTAACCTTTCCGGGATCGGAAAGGCGACGAAGAAGCCGAGTCATCCCCCGTGATGACTCAAAAGACTCACCTGCAGATGTTCTAAGCACGAGCAAGTCGATCCCAAGACTACTCGTCAAACCTTTAATTTTGATGATGAACCACCAATGGAAATCTCATCATCGTCCGATGACGCTCGATACGGCCGAGGACCAGTCTACTCAATTGGAGAAACTAGTTGAGATCAACAAAGTTGAAACAAATTTGAGCTTAGCAAGCTGGGTCCACTTCACAAAAGACCCCACCGAGACAGAGTCCACTGCGCAGCTCCCAAGTGCAGCGGGTTCGACTCAAAAAGGAACTTCACGCGCACCTCTCATCATTGAACAAATACCATTGGGTTTGTGATGATTCCTTTATAGAATCTTTTCCTTTCTCTCTGGAGGTACCCGACCTCCCGAATAGTCGAGAAACGAGCTCACACGCTTCCACAGACCAGCTCATGTTATTCCATCAGGTACCATTGTTCCAGTTGATTATGACTTTGACGCTGCATGGCCATCACCGCAACGGAAGAATCACCAAGTCCGCGAAGTGTTCAAGGCATTATTTCCGAGATTGAACGGATGGAGAGGCATCGGCCTCTATGGACATGCGATCGACAACAGATGCCAATCTTACCGACTTAAGGCATAATAGTCCGGATCGGGAATGGTGGGAACAACAAGAAACAATGCGTGTGGAACAAGTTAGATACTTCAGGACATTGTTCAACAAGTCTGCTGGTATGGAGAGCGAGAATGCTTTGCAAAAACGAAGTTGAGAGAACACATTGAGCACACGCATGAAGCTCACACTGTGTCGAGATAAAGTCATTGCGTGAGCAAAATAAGAGTGATCTACAGCGTTTGGTAGAAAACATGAATAGAAAATTCAGCCTTCTCATGGCTGAGATGAAGCTAATTTCAGGAGAGTCCAACGCTACTCGATCCGAATTTCGTCTTTGCATACTCCGCAGAGACTCGAGACCGAACTCTACCATCGCCAGAGGCTCGACTTCCTACTTGCCAAGATGTTTCCAGTGTCCCTCTCTTTTTGATGATGCCAAAAAGGGGGAAGATGAATACCTTAAAGCACGAAGAGATCCGGAAGGCGAAAAAAGAGGATGCAACAAGCGAAGGGAAAGACAATTGAGGAAGCGCCTAAACAAAAGAAAGGAAAATCTGTTGAGGGGGAAGGATCGAAAGATGTGACCTTGATGATTGCACAAACCCCCAACAAGGTCTTGTCACAAAACATTATCGCAGACAAACTCCCCGTGACTCGCCACTCCAACACTCTGCTATATCTATGGTGAAAAGAGAAAGACAATTGAAGCGGGGATGGAAGAAGTGGAAGGAAGAATGGATGCCCGAGTCATGAACATCTTGAAACAACATGGAGGCATTCCAAAGAGACGAGACACTTATGCCATCTCGGATGTCGGGACAGAGCCACGATCGAGTTGATGAATTTAAAACGCTTTGCATCCGAAGGATACTTTGCAAATATGTCTATGGCTCAAGCTTGGGACTTGTATCTTGGGAAAAGGGTCTCACGTTATGTGAAGAAGGCCGACAGAAGCGGACTACCTATCACTGCTTTGTCACTCCGCCGTCATTCAATTTGGAAAGAAGAAGACCCCAAGACTACACGCCCGCAGAGGTAGAAGGAAGAAGCGAGTGGTGGAGGAAGAGGTTTCGGACCTGGCCTCCGCCCAAAAACATTGAAAACGTAGATCCGTGCAAGAAAGGAGGGATCTCTCAATGGGCTTCTCTTGACCAAATAGCAAATTTGCAAGTGGCTAAAAGTAATGCTGAGTATGCGAAAAGAATAGAAGAAGAAAACAAGAGACAAACTCAGTTATGGGAGGAAAGACAAGAAAGATTAAGGAGAGATGAAGCTGCCAGGAAGGCATATGAAAAAAAGAAGAAAGCAGCTGACGATGAGAAAAAGAGAAGAAGAGCAGAAGATGCTGAACAAGATGAAAGAAGGAGACAACGAAGGAGATGAAGTGTTGTTGTCCACCCCTTCATATATTTTATGATGTAAATACATACTATGTAAGTTTTCTGCAATAAAGCTATAAATTCTTTATTTTCTGTGTAGACAAATGTTTGCTCTGATACACCTTGTAAACAGTTGTGTAAAAGAACAAGAATGTTATGATCAATAAAAAGATTGATTCTACGCATACATTCTATGTGAATACACTATCTGTATGTATCTTTGCTATTTGCATTTTTTTAATGGTTTAAGTTTTGGCATCATCAAAAAGGGGGAAATTGTTAGGAAATTTATTGTTTAGATTTTGATGAATGCCATGTAAAACTTAGAATAGGAAGTTGGCACCCCATTTTTTGTTGTAAAATGCATTGTAATAAATATGGCTGGCCAAGCTGAGTTAAGTCAGCTACGCCCTAACATGCAAGAAGACAATCAAGACTAGAAGGAAGACTCCGCTGCGAGACAACCGAGTATGGCAAAGAAGAGTAGACGGAACTCTATCAAGAAGCAAATGAGATGCGGTGAGTGGAGTATCGATCAAGTCAACTCGAGAAACGCCAAGTCTCAAGTTGAAGTGACGAAGAGTCATCCAATGATTGGAAGTCGACTCTAAGTCACCTGGGAAAGCAAAGAAATGCGATCAAGTCGTAGATAATCAAAAAAGATCCGTTGCCGAGAAATCAAGAGAATTACGTAAACAAGTAATATCTCCATACCACCTTTCTCGAGTGCTCGGTCCCGAAGCGTGCAAAAGGAATGAACAAATGGGAAGCACTACACCGTGTCGAACTCCGAAAAGGTGAAAAACAATTCATACGAGGAAATGGCAATTCCAAGGATCGCAACAAGACAAGCCAACGACTACAAGTGACTTTCAAAAATAAGCCTATCTCTTCAACGGGCAAATTTTTGAAAGATCACTATAAAAGGCTGAGAAATGACATTGAGAAAAAAAAAACGGATCTGAACCAAAAACGTTCAAGAAATTATTAGAAAATCTGAAATATTCTCAATCCTCAAGCCTACACTACGAAGAACATCAATCCAACACTCACCTGTGAAGGAAAGATAACTTCAATCAGTTGAAGAGGAAAATACTGAAAAATCAAGGGGTCTACATTCCACGAAGGATTGTAGGAAGGTTCAAGGTCGAACCAAGTCTTAAGCTTTTGGAGGGCTTCGTGATCAAATCCAAAGAGCTTGAGCAAGTGAGTTGTAGTAGCAAGCGCTACCTGTGAAGAAGAAGCCGAGTCGCACGAGAAGCCACCGAGTGATCAAGGCGTCTCCGGATCGAGTCCCAAAGGATCAAGTCACCGTGTGATCAAGACTTGTATCCGGATCATTACCACTTTGTATACTTGATCAATACCTAGTGGATTCCTCCAGGAGTTGGAGAAGAGAGGAGTAGAAGAATTACCCCATCTTCGAACCTCTATAAAAATTTCATTGTGTCATTTACATTTCAAAGACTTTAATTCCTCGCATCTTAATTGTTTAAATCTGATAAATTTGCTATCCACTTGATAATTTCTAAGTACTAAACCAAGCACTAAATCCTTGCTTAACCAAACTTAAGGGTGTTAAGTCTTCCAAAAAACAAACCACGATTGAGTTAATTTAGACCCAACAACCGAGTTATTCTATCAACAAATTTGTCGATTGAGTCCGTTGAGAGACTAACTCTACTTGATTAACTAAATTGGTTGTCCATCATCAGGACACAACCGCGTAGTATCAACTCGAATATTTAAAAGGACTAAATCGAAAATTTGGTAAGGTTTATTCAACCCTCCCCCCCTTCTAAACCTTACACTTACACCCTTTGGGACCTACATACCTTTATGTTTATGTATTGCCCCTAGTGTCCCCTTTTGAGCCTTTTAAACCAGTTTCTTTGGAAACCAATCCGATACCTGAAGCATATATGAGAAAGATCCAAAATACCCCTCACTCATACAGACATTTTATAAAATGAAGTTAAATGTTGAGGATGGGTATGATGAAAAGGGCGAATGAATTGCGTGAAGTTTTCCGAGGATTGAAAATATTAAAACCCCATGTAGAAAGTACGCAAATGATTAAGTTGGGGGTTTTAGTTAAAAAAAAAAGAAGAAAAATTTGGGGTACGAAAGCTCATAAAGCGAGAAAAAGGGGAATGTCAGAAAGTGATGGTTGGGAATTGACATGTGATGTACAAGATTTAATAATTGTGTGTTTGGGTGATTTGAGCAACATAATCCCATATTTTCCTACCTTACCCTAAGCCCACATTACAAGCTTTGAATGTCCTATTGATCCTTGTGTTACATTTGCCTACATTAGTAGAGATTGGTGTGAAAGAAAAGCCTATGGAGTTCGTTAAACTTTATACTTTGATACTCAAAAGTGGATCATTTTAGAAAAAGTTGATTGTATGAATTTATCTGGATAATGAAAACGGAGTTAACAATAACATTCAACACTCATGAGTTCACATTGTTATAATACATGCTTGATTGTGGTGAAATGGACTGTGAGACAAATTAGCTTGGTTGTGAAGTTTTGCAGTTGGTCTGTTTAAGTTAGTAGTTGATATTTTTGTTCGATTTGTGTCTTTTGTTTTTCAAGAGTCAGTAAAATTGCTTGAGGACAAACAATAATCTAAGTTTGGGGGTATTTGTTAAGTTGGTTTTATACAAAAGAATCGATTATTCAAGACTATGATTTTGCGTTGTTTCGGAGTGTTTTAGAGTTATTTGAGCACATTTTACTTCATTAGGTGTCGTTAGGGAGTCAATACAGGTAATGATAGTCGAGAGCAATGCAAAACGATGAAAAACGTGTTTGGGAGGAAGAAAAGGCAATTGAACAAAAGAAAATGTGAGAAAATCCTGCAGCAAGAGAAGCATTGCAAATCCTAGTCCCGATCAAAAGACGGGGTCCAAACAGTGGGGGCATAGCATGTGCGCGGCCGCAAAGACGCGTTCTTAGGCATTGCATCACGCGATGTTGCGCTAAACTTGGAAACATGATTTTAAAGGGTTTTGGACGGATTTTAGGATATAAATACAACAAGGGCCATAAAAATTAAGTGTTGGACATTTTATCCAGCACCCAGGGCGACTTGGAACACGGAGAAAGAGTTCGGGACGAGATTCGAAGGTATCTATCTTCTGGAAATAGAGAGGATTCTTTCTTTGATCTTCTGAATTTATTTTTCCACTATCTTTGTTTAACTTTAGAGATGTATAATTACTTTTTCATGAGTTTTTGTACGTCCATCATTAGCTAAAATTTATTTTTTTAGGGGATTGATATAACCAACGTTTGAACCTATATTTTGATATTTCAGTTTATTGATTCACATGTTATTAAATATATTTATGCTATTTGTATTGATTGCATCTGAATTACCTTATCAATAGTTCAGATTGTTTGGCGTGTTTGATTTCACACTCAAGAGAGGTAATTGAGCGCTTGGCCATAGAATATCAAAACCTAGGGCTTCATAGAACTGAGAAGTTTATGAATCTTTCGAAGTTCGTGTTAAGGTTTAAATTTGTGATTTTAATAGAGATATTGAAATCAGGATTGAAACCTAGAATCACTTGGCACTCGAGAGAGAAAGTGATAAATGGTAGAAATATTGGGGTTATAGATTAGTAACGTGTTATTAATAAACTGTCTGAACGAATTTGTTAGTTTAATTTTAGGTTTATTTTTAGTTTAATCAAAACCATTTCTTTTTGAACTCCTAAATAGAGTTAAGGTATTATAATTACAGTACTTAGTTTCTAATTTGATATCAATCTCAGTGGAGACGATATCCCCACTTCTAAATCTATACTAAAACTTGACACCGTACACTTGCTATAAGAAAATCTTGTGAACACTTGTAGAACCAAGATACAAATCTATTTCCAAGCAATTGACAAGTACCAGATGTATTCTTCCTGTCAACTCTACATCCAGCATAGCTTGAATCTGAGTATCCAATCAACTTGAAACCACCTTCTTTAGGATACCACAATCCAACTTATTCTTTTCCCTTCAAGTATCTCATAATCTTCTTAGTTGTTGTCATATTACTTTCTTTTGGAGCAGACTGAAACCTTGCACATACACCTCTTGCAAAGCTGATGTCAGGTCTGCTGGCAGTCAAGTTGAGTAGTGATCCACTGAGTGCTCTATATCTTGTCTTATCCACTAGTTTTCCTTCATCCATATCCATCTTGATTGAAGTATTGATATGTATAAAATAAATGTGCATTTAGGGGTTTAATTTGATATATATTTGATTCATTTGCACGTATATTTAGTGTATTTCACTTAGTTTACATGATACTGCGCATTCTTGTAATTTTTACACGAAATAGAGCTAAAATGAGAAGATATTCGTTAGTTGGCCGGACAAGAATGACGAATGCGAAGAGATGACCGTATACATGAAGAAAATGACGAAAAACAAGACACAAGGGTGGACAGTGTGGATTCACATGCCGTGTGGATTGTACTTGTATGTTTTTACACGTACGTGTGACTTGTTCGAGGGAAGAATTGCAGACGCGAAGTACATGATCTGTCTGTGTGAATGGTTTTGACAAAAAATAGAGAGCAAAACACTTTACACGGTCTGCCCGTGCGAAATCACACGGCTGTGTGGTTTTCTCTACGTCTAATTTTGTTTCCTAATCCCATCGGGACTCTACCACTGATCTCTCAAAGCCTATAAAAGGACGACCAAGCCTTGGACAAAAATACAAGTCATTACATCTGAAAATACACCAAAATGCACTAGGGTTACACAAATCTGCATACTTCTGAGAGGAAGGCACTAATCAACGAAGAACAAAACAAGGCCTTTTACATCTACGGAAGCACAAGGGTTCAGAGCTTTGAAGAAGGATCTATCTGGACAAGAAGGGTTCTATCTTTTTAGTTCATATCTAATGTTTGTACTTAAACAATGTCAAACTATTTGATTTCAACTTTGTCTATGAATTTGTTATCAAATATGTTAGGCTAATCATTCTGATCGTAAGGCATAATCAAAACTGTGCATTCATGTTAAATCTAAATTGATTGTTTTCTTAATTTGTTTTTGTGATGTATTATATAAATTCGAATGCTTATTTTTTGTAGATTATTTGGCTAATAATTTGCATGTCATACTTGTTAGTTCATAATTCAGGAGATGAGTTCTAACGAGCGAAAATCAAATTCAGACATAAACGAGTGGAACGTGTCGGGAGACCTACAACTGTTTGTGGGGAGTACTTCAATTCAAAGATCTTTTGGGCGTTAATAGTGATTGTTGCGTATGGTACTAGCAATTGTTAATAATCAACTGTTTATGCGCTACCCGGGATGGGGAATGCGCCACCCGGGATGGGAAATAAACTAATTAGGAATTGGACCCATAGATACACTTAAACTGGTTTCGATGAAACATTAATAAGATTTAATATGGAAGAATCATGTTTAGATTATGTGCCTAGGATTGCTTTCTAATTTATTGAAAACTTATGGAGTTTGGGGTTTTATAAATTTATAAATGTTTTACTTGTTAATTTAGGATTAGTTAGATAAATAAATAAACTTGTGATTTTTGAATGCTTCAATAAAATCAGAATGCGATATTTACTATAGCCTAAGTGTTTCGTATTCAATCCCTGAGGAATACGACATTGCTCGCTGCTATCTGCTAGCTACACTGTAAATTTGCAGTTTAGTGAAAAGATTTTCACGATCAAGTTTTTGGCGCCATTGTCGGGGATTGAAAGATTAACTTAGATATAGTAATAAGTAGTTCAATCTTAATTAAAGAAATATTCCTTTGATTCTTTTATTTTTTATTTTTTATTTTTTGATTTTTTTGTACTATTATTTTTTTATTTGCTTTGGTATTAACGTTGTTTTTGTTAAGTGCAGGCAATGCATGATCATGCGTTCCAAATCTACCCAACAAATTCTCATTGACTTACAGATTGAAAAGACAGCACAACAGTCAAGAAAAAGATCTAAAGTGATGGCGAATGGAAATAATCAGGACAGTGTGAATAACAAAAACAACAAGTAGCGCCCACCTGGGGCGAATGGACGGAACCAGATCAAGGAGAGGCCCGCGAGAAGGGCAGCAGGGACTACTTCCAGCCAGAAGTTAATCAACGGTATAGAGGTGTGGCCCGTCTGCTGATTAACGCAAACAATTTCGAACTAAAACCTGCATTGCTCCAAATGGTGTCAGAAAACCAGTTTGGGGGTGAGCCGTTGAGGATCCAAATGTGCATCTGGCACAATTTTTAGAAATCCGTAATACAGTTAAGATGAATGGTATTTTTGATGATACCATTTGATGTTGCCTTTTTGCATGCTCTCTACGCGATAAGACTAAGGGATGGTTATGCTCTTTGACACCACCCACAACAGATTGGGTTGAATTAAGTCAACTATTTTTGGCTGAGTATTTTCCCCCAAGTAAGATGCTGCAACTGAAAAGTGCCAGTTTAGGCAGTTACATGCAGAGCCGCTATATGAAACATGGGATAGATTTAGAGAATTGTTGAGGAAGTGCCGTCAACACGGATATCCTGATTACCAATAGGTACAATATTTTATAATGGTTTGAGTGGAAACACGAGAACAATTATAGATGTTGCATATGGGGGTGCACTACTTGGTAAATATCCCGATGAGTCATTAGAATTATTGGATGAGATTGCAAACAATAATTACTACTGGCCATCCGAGAGATCTAATGTCAAACTTGTGATGGAGGTCCAGGATGAGGATAAGGTTGTCATGATCACAAAACATGTATTTGTTCTTAATATGAAACTGCATGCAATGCAGCAAGTGACTCCTAGAGATCCTGTAGTTGTTTAAGAAGAAGCAAACTTTGTGGGGCAAAGAAACTTCAACAACAATTATCGAACCAATTAGACACCCACACATTACCATCGGGGGCTGCGAAACCATGAACTTTTCTTATGCTAATAATAGAAACGTTTTGCAGTCACCTACGGGATTTAATGTGGGAAATCAAGGCAGAGCAGAGTCCAGTGAAAAAAAAAACATTTGTGGAAGAGATGTTATCCTCGTTTATCTGAGAAACTAGAACTAGTTTGAATAAAGATGAAGCAAATATAGAAATGATAGAGGAGCAAGTTACTCTATTGAACATGAACGTGAATGCAAGACTGAAGTCTTTGGAAACACAAGTAGCCTAAATCTCTATAGCAGTGGGAGGCCAGCACCAGAAGGGCAAACTTTCAAGCGATACAGAACTTAATCCAAGATAACAATGCAATGCCATTCGTCTGATGAGTGGCACAGAATACGAGGGCTCAAAAACATCAAACGATACAATTCAGTGACAATAATAATAGAATTCTAATGTCCGGCTGAAGAAGTAAAACTTAGCGCTTTTTGGGAGGCAACCCAAATTATATTTTTTAATCGCCTTTGTTAAAATTGATTTTGATTTTATTATTAACTTAATTTTTAGTTTTTTTTGTTTTTGTGAGTTATTTTGTAGAAGGTGTCACGACAAACTCCGAGTTTTATCTAAAAAAAAGGAAAATATCGAAAAATCAAAACACACAACCATGTGAAAATCACACGGTCGTGTGAAACACAAAATAAAGACTGAACAAATGGTTTGGTCGTGTGATTTTACACGGCCATGTGTTCGGCCACAGACACAAACAAAGTTCCCCCAGGCACGCACGGCCTGGCTATTCGAATTGACATGGGCCATGTGAATTGACTGTTGAAAAATCCTTCCCCTTTTTAAACTTAAACACTCCAAATTATCCCACTTTCTCCCTTCCAAATCCCAAGGACTGAATATCCCCATACAATTACCCCATTCCATCTTCAAATTCCTTCAAATTCAACTTCAAATCTTCTAGCTAGAACCCAAATACTTATATCTTTTAAGAAACCCACCACAAATTTCTTCCAATTTCTCAACTTTCTCTCATTCTTCTTCAGGTTTGGGGGAGTTTAATCTCAAATTTCAGATTTTTTAAAAGCTTCAAAACCCATAACCATGGCGTCAAGAGGAGAAAGAGGACTTAGGATAAACACAAAGTGATGAAGGGAACCCACTCTAGAGCCCAAGCCCGAACCCAAATATGAGATTAACCAACCAAAGTACTCCAACATCTTCATGACAAATGAGATGCACTGGGCCCGGTAAGAGGATCTCTACATCTGAACATGATTTGGACAAGGTATCCCGATGAATCTACTCTAACTAATTCTGGATTGTCGAATGATTTTTGCACCTTGTGTGGGAGAATTGATTGGGATGTGATGTTAAATGGGAATTGGACAACATATGTAATATATACTCTTGAATTTTTAAGTAGTTTTGAATTGGTGGTTCGGAAAAGAAATTTGATGGTTATTTGATTTAGATTAGCGATGAGTCAAGAGAGTTGTCGATTGATGATTTAAATGCTATTTATCAAATTCCGGCTTATGGGGTAGAGGAGCATGAAGATTTTGATATGCTCGGGTTTTGGAGGGAGATTACAGGGTGAAGAATTTACACACCGGGTACCTCTAAGGCATTTAGTATTAGGAACCCCATTTTTTGCTATGTGCAACGCATATTGGCAGAAATAGTGTTCAAGAGAGGATAGCAAAGGGGTCATTCGGGTTGATGAAATGTTTATATTATGGTGTATGGCTTCGTGGATGGAGGTGGTGCTAAATGCCAGGGCATTCATTGCTAAACAATTTGAGAGGGTGAAAAAGCAAGAAAAAAAAGGGGATATGTATTGAAGGGTTAATTACACCTATTGTCGAGCATTTTAATGTGAATTTTTAGGGGTATACACGTGCGGATGGTTGGCAATAGATTGATTTGACTGCCTTAACCGCAATGAAGATAATTAGGTTTGATGGGCGTGATTATTGGTTACTTCATACGGATAGGTCAAAAATTAGGCCCCCAAATACGGATGCTACCTCAGTTCGGGATAGGGGTAATTGGTTGATGAGGGGAGAGCAAGCGAGTGCTGCTCAAAATGAGCCTAGGACTTACGCAAGGGGGTAATCGGCACGGGGACTTAAGTGATAGGCTTGAAAGGTTAGAGATCAATATGGGCTCATTAATGGATTATATCTATCAGTTGTCGGCTTCAGTTGATGAGTACCACACCGAATATTTGCGATGCTTTGACCATCACACATCAGCAATAGCAAATGTACGAGATGATAGCTCGTATGGACCAGTAGCACATCCATCAGGGCCACTATCCTCCATCTCCTCCACCACAGTGAGCTATGTAAGTTACTTTACACGCATTCTTCTTTCTTTTGATAATTTCCTTATATATTCGGGATGAAGCATGATTTAAGTTTGGGGGGGGGGGGTTGTCAAGAATGTGTGAGTAAGTAATGTTGCATTTTTGCATTTGCATTTAGGTTGCATGTAGAAGCATATAAAAAATTTGCATAACTTTTTTTAAATTTTTTTGATTTTTTTATTTTGTTTAGCACGTTTATTATTTTTGAGCGAGGTTGGATTAGATATTGGATGAGTACAAAAATAACCTTTCGTATGATTTTACTGTGCGCACTTGGTTTCATGAAAAGAAGTATTTGGTTAATTATGTGATAAATTGTTGAGAAGATGTATTTTGCATGTTTGGCATTGATTGAGAAAATTTGATATTTGAGCATGTTGCGAAAAATAAGCATGTGAGCTTTTGTGCCTTTAACTACTTTTATGTTGTGCAGTCTTATTTTCTTGAGTCTGTCATTCATCATTTGTTAGAACTCTAGCCTTTGCAATGGTATCTTTATTGAAACCACATGTGTGTGGAATTTTTTAAGATGAATTAAGGCCATTTTTGTTTTAGTCTAGTTAGCCGAAAAATCCTATCTATGAACTCATGATTCCCTAGTTAGCCACTTTGAGCCTAAACTTTTTATTGTTAGCCACATTTTGAGTTTTAAACTTAATAATAATTTTTATCCCTAAAACTTTAGCTTATAGAGATATATATTTTGAGTGAGATATGGTTTATTCTTGAAGAAAAAGAGAAAGAATGTTGGAAATAAGAGGTATGAGCTAGTAAATATGTGGAAAAATGATGAAGCTAGAAAAAGAAAGCAAATTTTTGAATAAAAAAATCGAGCAAAAGAAAGAAAAAGAAAAGAAAAGAAAAATTCTGGAAATTTTGGAAAGTTGAGAGCTTAAGGCAAAAGGGCCTAAGTATAAAAAGAACAAAAAGGGTGGAGTATAAGATGAAAAAAGAAATAATTTTGAAAAAAATGAATTTTATGATGAAATTGGGTTGGTGAGTTGAAGTCTGTGTACTTAAATTCTATTTGCTCAAGTCAAGTCACTTAATCCGTATTTTTCCTACCTTTACCAAAGATCCTACATTACAACCAAAGAAAAATTCTTTTTTATTCGAAAATTGTGCACACTTAAGTGGTAGAGATGTTAGACGATTTGCAAGCTTATGGTAGTTCTACTTCACTGAATTGATTTTAGCGTATACACATCCCATCTACTTTGAGAGTTGAGTGATATACTACTTCTAGTGAGTAATGATGTCGAATACCCGGATGAGTATTAATTATGCTGAATGTGTGAATGATGACTACCTAATAATGAATTGCATGTTTGCTTTAATGGATTTGACTGAGGTTAAGTGTTTATAGTGTTCTTGTTTGTTCTATGTACCCCTTATGATTATTCTTGTTAGTTTTGCTCGAGGATGAGCAATGGTTTAAGTTTGGGGGAATTTGATATATGTAAAATATACGTGCATTTAGGGGTTTAATTTGATAAATATTTTATGCAATTGCACGTATATTTAGTGTATTTTACTTGGTTTCCTTAGAAGGGTATGATATTGTGTATTCTTGTAACTTTTACATGAAACAGAGCTAAAATAAGAAGATGTGAGTTAGACGGCCTGGACAAGAATGACGAATGCAAAGAGATGATCGAATACGCAAAGAAAACGACAAAAAATAAGGCACATGGTTGGACCGTGTGGATTCACACGCCCGTGTGGATTGTACTCGTGTGTTTCTACACGCATGTAGAACTTGTTCAAGGGAAGAATTTCAGAGACGAAGTACACGAATTGCCCGTGTGAAATTACACGGTCGTGTGAATGGTTTAGATGAAAAATAAAGAGCAAAACACTTTGCACGGTCTTCTCGTATGAAATCACACGGCCATGTGGTTTGCTTGCGGTCTGATTCTGTTTCCTAATTCCATCGGGACTCTACCAGTAATCACTCAAAGCACCTATAAATGAGGACCAAGCCTTAGATGAAAATACAAGTCATTACATCTAAAAATACACCAAAATACACTAGGGTTATGCAAATCTACATACTTCTTAGAGGAAGGCACTAATCAACGAAGAACACCACAAGGTCTTTCACATCTATGGAGCACAAGTGTTCAAGGCTTCGAAGAAAGATCCATCCTGACAAGAAAGGTTCTATCCTTTTAGTTTAGATCGCTTGTTTGTACTTAAATAATGTTAAGCTATTTGATTTTAATGTTGTCCCTGAATTTATTATCAAATATGTTAGACTAAATTCTTATCCCAGGACATAATCAAAACTGTGGATTCATGTTAAATCTATATTGATTGTTTTTCTTAATTAGTTTTTGTGTTATGTTACATGAATTTAAATGCTTATTTCTTGTAGATTATTTGGCCAATAATTTGCATGTCATATTTGTTAGTTCATAATTAGGTAGATGAGTTCTAAATAACGAAATTTGAATTCAGACATAAACGAGTGTAACGTGTCGAGAGACCTACAACTATTTGTAAGGAGTACTTTAATTCAAAGATATTTTGAGAGTCAATAGTAATTGCTGAGTAGGAATACTAGCAATTGTTATTAATCAACTTTTTATGCGCTACCCGGGAGAGGGAATAAACTAATATTAGGAATTGAACACATAGATACATTTAACATTGTTTTGATGAAACATTAATTGGATTTAATATTGAAGAAGCATATTGAGATTATGTGCCTATGGTCGCTTTCGTATTTGTTGAAAACTTGTGGATTTTTGGTTTATAAATTTATAAATATTTTACTTGTTACTTTATGATTAGTTAGATAAATAAATAAACTTGTGATTTTCGACCGGTTCAATAAAATTGGAATACGAAATTTACTATAGTCTAAGTGTTTCTTATTCAATCCCTGAGAATACTACCTTGCTCATTGTTATCTGCTAGCTACATTTAGTGAAAAGATTTTCACGATCAAGTATTCATAGGAATCTTCACAGATGACTTCTCTTCCATACCAAATTTCTTCACTAAATCTCTGGTATATTTGGTTTTGCTTATGAAAGTTTCATCCTTTATTATCTTGACTTGAAGACCAAGGAAGAGTTAATTCTCCCATCATGCTCATCTCAAACTTCCCTTGCATAAGATTTGGAAATTTGTCACACAACACTTTGTTTGTGGATATTTAGATAATATCATCGACATATATTTGAACAAGTACTACTCTCTATCTTGAATTCTAAAGAGTGTTATATCAACTTTTCCTTTGGTGAATCCATTGTCTATTAGGAATTGAGACAATGTATCATACCATGCTCTTGGTGCTTGTTTCAAACCATATAATGCCTTCTTGAGCTTGTAGACTTTATCTCCAATAGTTTTCTGCTCAAAACCTGGAGGTTGTTCCACATAGACTTCTTCTTCTAAAAGTCCATTGGTTAATGCACTCTTCACATCCATTTGATAGACTGTGATGTTCTTATGTGCAGCATAGGCAAGAAACATTCTTATTGCTTCTAGTCTGCAACAAGTGCAAAGGTCTCATCAAAATCTACTCCTTCTTTTTGGCAATATCCTTTGCCTACCAAACTTGATTTCTTTCTCACAACAGATCCTTCCTCATTCATCTTGTTTCTAGTTCCCACTTTGTACCAATTGTATTTTGGTGAGTAGGCCTTTGAACCAATTCCCAAACTTGTTCTTTTCAAACTGATTCATCTCTTCTTGCATAGTTAGAATCCATAGTGTGTCATGTAATTCTTGTGACACATCCTTTGGCTCAATTTGAGAAATGAAACAAGTGAACATAGCTTCATGTTGAGTTCTAGATTTGTTCTTACTCAGCTTTTCCCAAATCTGTTTAGCAGTCCTGCAAGATTTAACGTTGTTAAACATTGCGTTGTCTAAAGTTTTATAATGTGAACCATAGAAACGACATGCATACGACCCAAACAAAAATATGTTATTAACCCAAGATCTTCACTAGTTCGGTTAAAGATGGTGATAAGTTCGACCCGTTGCTTAGAAAAGCAAGAACATTGGTATGCGTAGACGCCACAAACAAATGCGAAAGTTTACTTGATAGGTCAAAATTCGCAACAAGATGAATAATCTTGAAGCTCTTCGAAAAACCCAAAGGGTTTGAGAGAAAAAACTCAATTTACAAACCCTAAACAAACTAGAAAGGAAAAGAAGTCCAAACCCAAAAAGGAAACCCAATTGCAGTAAAGATTCACGTGTGGGTGAAACTATGCGTACAGGATCTTCGAATTTGTTCCTGGTGTCTTCATAATCGTTTTAGCCCTTTCTCTTAGAATTCCATAGCAACTTGAATTAGCACAATACCAATTTTGTAGAGAACGTTATGGCGCAAATACTAAACCCTGACAGTGCTAACCTGCACAGATGCATGGGCTGCCCGTGCATCAAGTCGAACACCCTATTTTCATTCACATAGGTGCATGGGCCATGCGCATATGCACGGGCTGCCCATGCGTCAAGCCGAAATTGACCCCTGCTCGTCCCCAACTCGAAATATCAACTTAAGACGCGGCCTTAAAGGTTTATTTGTCCTCCAAAACATCAAAACGACTCAAAACAATAAAAATAAACACTTAATCTATGATAAACAAATACAAGAACTCAAGAACTCAATTACATAGTCTTCAAGAACTCAAGATAGCTTGCATTTGGCGTTGCCCGGATCCTTCATAACTGGATTCTCATCATTCCCTTCCTCTTGAAATGGATTCGTTGTTGAATCCAAACGTTGGACCCCAAAGGTTAAATAGTTATATCTATCCACCCGGATCAAATGTTAAACGGCACCCACACTCATCCGGTTGCCCAAATCCCCGCACATGAGAAACAATATAACTAGACAAAATATTATTAGATATGTTAACATTCAAACACTCATACCTAATGTCTCTCATTTTAATCATAAGCACAAATGTTCTCTCTTGTTTTACCTCATTGGCATTTCCCCCCATATTTTTGGCCCACTCGAAATTTGTACTCTTCTTTTTCTTGGCCATCTCTCGAATCTCACTACCCTTGGCCAAACTCACAAGCTTTCTATTTTTATTATCACTCAAGATCTCATTTTTCTCGGCTTTTATTTCATTTTTTGCTCACTTGCCGAACACTCTTTTTCTTTTGACTCACAAACTCGCATCCTCACATGATCATTATAGATTTATGTAGGTGTAAGAGATGCAAGTATGAACTTTCTCCACTCATGCTCAACAATATAGCAATTAGTGTATCCATCATGCACAACTCGCCGATCAAACTGCCATGGCCTACCCAACAAAATATGACAAGGTCGCATTGGCACCACATCACATAATATATCATCTTTATAACCCCCAATCTTAAAAGACACTAACACTCTTTTATTAACTTGTACCTCGTTGAACCATTGTAGGGTATACGGCTCTGAATATTCAAGTGTAGGAATCTCCAACTTCTCCACCAATTTCGCACTAGCCACGTTTGTACAACCACCTGCATCAGTGATCATACTACACACTTTATCTTTAACTAAGCATCTAGTGTAAAAAATATTTTCTCGCTACTTATGATCAACTAACTTTGGCTCAATATTCAAAATTCTACGTGACACTAGTGATAACACATTGCCCCTCACCGCCTTAACTACGTTTAGATCCTCCTCTAACTTCGGCATATCACTATAATCCGGCTCATCCTTACCTTCAGACTCTACATCACCATTAACCCGTATCACCATCACTCTTCTATTCGAATATTCACTAGCTCTATGACCCCTCCCATGACATTTAACACACTCAATGTCTCTAGTGCGTGAATTAGAAGGATCAAATTTACCTGATGGTTTTGCCTTGTCCGAGTGTGTCTTGTTTTCCACAACTTTGGGTTGTTGTGAAAAACACGCATCATCCATCATAGGAGTATTCGAACCCCAAGTATTGGTGCTAGTGTTGGGATTTTCCCGTGTAAAACCCTTCCTCTTGAGTTGCTACTCAATTTTGACCGCCATGTGCACCATCTCCTCAAGATAAACACAATGATGTAAGTCGACGACATCTGCTATAGGAGTATTCAATCCAGTGATAAAACCGCCATCATAACCTCTTAATCCTCCTCTATATTAGCCATCTCCATCAAGATCTCCAACCTTTGATAGACGCCTCAGTAATAATGATTTGGTACAAAACGTCGTCGCATCAAACTTCTCCTCTCCTGCAATGTGGAAACGAGTCTCTCGCCGCTTCTCCTCCTTGAAACCATTAATTGATCCCACCAAACACTTGCATAGTTCGAGAATTCAGTTGATGCCAACTTAACCTTTTTCAGTTCGAAATAATTCTGGCACTCAAACACATTCTCGATTTTTTTCTCCCAATCCAAATAGGTGTCTGGATCACTCTTTCCCTGGAACGATGGGATTTGCATTTTGATGTTACTTAAATTGCCATCCTCACGTCCCCTATCACCCCTATTTCCATGCCGACCGCTGCTCGGATTGTAATTTCGCTCCCTTTTGGAATCAAAATCATCCATCTTATCCACCCATTCCTCCAGTTCGAACCTCCTAGGCCTCCGTGCCCTAGTAATAGGCTCCTCTATTTTCGGCGCCTCATTGGGATCCCCATACGTCTCAATGATCACTTTCTTCATGAGGCTTAGAAGTGCCTCCAAATCCAACTTATTACCTAAATCCAACGGTTGTCGGTTTTCTTCGGACATGTTTGATTCACTCTCTCACGTGTATATGCTCGTGTATCACTCAACTCACAATTTCCAAGTACCCGCACTTGTTATAATTATAAACCAATCAGTCAATCGCAAGCACACCCCAACAAACCAAGACAATTACCAAGCCAACAACAGATCTCAATAAGATGAAATTAAAAACTAGGGTTTATAATTCCGATTTTCCAGAATTTTTGAATTTCTTCCTTTTTTTATGCACGCGGATTACGATTCTTTACCCGCTCATTTTTCTGTGCAATTTCAATTTTTTTGTACCCTCGAAGAACTAGGGTTTATAAGAAATTCTGAAAATAACAAGAATTAAAGAAATAAGGATAGATTTAACCTTGCTAGATGGCTCTGATTACCAACTAATGTGAATCGTAGCAACGATGTGCATACGACCCAAACAACAATATCTTGTTAACCCAAGATCTTCACTAGTTTGGTTAAAGATGGTGAAAATCTTGACCCGTTGCTTAGAAAAGCAAGAACTTTGTCATGCGTAAACGTCACAAACAAATGCGGAAATTTGTGTGATAAGTCAGAATTCGCAATAAGATGAACAATCTTGAAGCTCTTCGAAAAACCCAAAGCGTTAGAGAGAAATATCTCAATTTAATATTCAATATCAAAGTTATTCAAAATAAATAAAGTGTTTTGCCTTATATAGGCGACTCAAAACAAACCCTAAACAAACTAGAAAGGAAAAGAAGTCTAAACCCAAAAAGAAAACTCAATCGCAGTCAAGATTCACGTGTGGTCGACAATACGCATACAGGATCTTCGAATATGTTCCTGGTGTCTGCATAATAGTTTTAGCCCTTTCTCTTAGCTTTCCATAGCAACTTGAATCAACCCAATACCAATTTTGTTGAGAACGTTATGGCCCAAATACTAAACCATGTTAGTGCTGAACCGCATAGACGCACAGGCTGTGGGTATACGCACGGGTTGCCTGTGCGTCAAGTCGAACACCCTATTTTTGTTCAGATAGGCGCACGGGCATCAAGCCAAAATCGACCCCTGCTCGTCCCCAACTCGAAATATCAACTTAAGCCGCACCACTAAAGGTTTATTTGGCCACTAAAACATAAAAATGACTCAAAACAATGAAAATAGACACCTAATCTATGATAAACAAATACAAGAACTCAATTACATAGTCTTCAAGAACTCGAGATAGCTTGCATTTGGTGTTGTCCGGATCTCATCACACATTGTCCAAGTTATATCTCTTTCTATCCTCATTTGTCCATTCGCTTCTTTGCTTTTGCATCTCAGTAGGTCTTTCCGCAACCTACCAAGCTGCTCTTACAGTTGTGTTCACCTTAGTGATTTTGATGGTTCATCTTCTATTACAAACAACATTATCGTGTAAAGCCGAGAGATGTGAGCATGCAAGTTTTCAATCATTAAATTCTTCAATATTAAACATGGGAATACGAGATAAATTTGCTCCATGATAACAACTTTTTGAAAGAAACTATGAAAAACTCAAATGTTGATCTTTTTGAAATAGATGAGATCTAGTTCAGTAACCAGTGCGGAAATTTCTTTTAACCAACCACTCTGATACCCCTTGTAGGTCTCAATAAATGTCAGTTAAGTTTAGAAGGGAGGTTGAATAGACTTAACCACTTTTTCGATTTAAAACAAATTCAGAGTTTATCACAAGAAAACAACTAAGTTTCTTAAGAGACAGCTGAGTCAAACATCAGCAGGAGAGTTAACCACTCAACAGACTCTGAGAGAGTTGTTTATAGAACAACTCAACTGAGTGAAGTTAGCTTTTTTATAAAATCAGTTTTCTTAGTTTTTAACTGCTAAGGTCTTTACACCCTTTTTAAGATTAGTTATCAACACATTTTAATCTACTTATTATCAGTTGGATAGCAAATATAAGTACGAGAAAATAAATATGCAGAAATTAAATGCGCTGAAAATAAATGGCACAAATATTTATAGTGGTTCGACGATAGGGTATTTCCTCTACTCAACATTTTTACTACTCTAGGAGGAATTTACTAATGCAACTTTGACTTGGTTACAAAAGTACAAAACAGTCCGAGCAACCCTTGATCACACAGCTATCTTCACTCCTGGGAGTCAGCTCTTCGCAAGGTAGCTGTCTCACTACTTTAGCTCTTCAATTCATTCGGACTTGATAACGTAGCCCTCCATCGTATTTGAACCAGGTTCTAACTTGAACCTTACTGAACTTCCTTCACTTTGTGGAAGAATATACTCCTTTGTTCTTGAAAACAAGTTTCCTCTTCAACTTGGAAGTATGTTTTTAGACTTTCACACAAATGTGTTGGATATTATCACTTCGAGTTTAGACCTAAAGATTTGAGTTTGCTTGAGAGAGAGTATTGCAGATTTGCTTGATTGCCCAGATTTTTCTAATGTGTCATTTGTACTTCTCTCTAAAATTTCTCAGTCTGTTATAGTGAGAGATTGAAATTTGGCCGTTGAAGAGATAGACAAATTCAAATTTCACTTCTTCTACATCGGCTTGTCTTACTCTTCAGCTTTTGATGTTGACCCAACTTTTGCATTAACTACCTGCAGGTGCCAGAAATGCACATCGTTCTGCAGGCATTCTACCGGTCCTTGCTACTTGCACTCTTTCAGCAAGATAGCTTTTTAAAGTTGCAGGTGTGTCTCTTGCAAAAATGGGTAAGCCTTGACTGTTCTATGCAACGGACTTCTTGAGTTTTCTCTAAGTCCTTCAGTTGCTTTATCCATTAAGTTGAGTCTTCTCCTTGATTCTTGGATGACTCTGTTGTAAGTCTTCTGAAAGACACAACTGCTTTAGTTGACTGAAGTTCTTCTTGGCTACCCAGCTGCGACTCAGCTGATAATCTTCTCTGCACTTCTTCTGCAAGTCTTCTGCATCTTCAACTTGGACTCAGCTCATCTTCTAACTATTACAAAGTTGAAATACATACAGAAAATTGGGTGCCAACTTTATAATCTAAGTTTTCTAAGCATCATCAAAATCTATAAAAATAATTTTCCTAACAAAATTGTTTTTTAATAAGAATCAAAATTGTATAATAAAGAAAAGAAAAATCATGGTCACAAGCGGACCAGGTAGCGCAATGTTTGGAACCTCGTTAAAAAACTACCAAGGTGAAATCCACCCTTGTGGGGAAAACCCTTAGTAGGAAAAGAGTACCCCGGTGAGAGTAGAGAAAGCCATACATCCAAAACAAAAGAACATAACACCACACTAACTAACAAATCTATACTGTGTACGACCAACAAAATCATCCGTGAGCAAAGAGTTAATGTCCACTGGTGGGGCGTCCCACCAAGCAGAGTCACACGTGTATTTGCTGAGATGATCTGCCACACGGTTACCTTCCCAATAGATGTGAGAAAGCACGAAGTTCATCTGGGAAAGCAGAAAGAGAGTAAAACTCCACTGATTAAGCAGTCGGCACGGGATGGAGCCAATCCGAGATCAAAGAAGGTCCACCACGTACGTAGAGTCCGGTTCCAGCCAAATATTGATCCAGCCTCTGTGAAAAGCATAGGAGATTGCCACCATGGCAGCTATAAGTTCAGCCTCAAATGCAAAGCCCGTTCCACACTACACCACAAAACACCCACGAAAAAACCCACGATATGTACGATAAACGCCCGTTGTCGTAATACATCCTGGTGCCCCGGTTGACAACCATCGGAATTGACCTTAATCCAGCCCGGAAGGGGAAGAGACCAAGGCACTGGTATAATACGAGGAGCCTTGGGAGATTGTCCCTAACCTTTAGCCGATGAAGCCGAAGTAAATCCTCCTGCATTGTCATAGAAATCCCAAAAATCCTGGCAGGAAGCCATCGAGGCGACCCCCTGACCTGTACGCTCATGATTCCCTGGAATGGCCTTAAAATCTCCCATCAAAACAAAATCATCACAACCCAAAGCTATAAGATCCGACCAAAGCTGTCTATGAATCACATGATTACAAATAGCATGAACAAACCCCACATGAAAGATGTAACTGGAGAACTAAATTTTTAGGATTATCACTGATCCAAAATAAAAACCTATTGAAGAACCGTGATGTCCGAGCGTCTGAAGACCCAGAAGTCCGACCTCCCTGGTACCCAAAAATTCTGAGCCACAAACTGTAAACCAAGACTTGCCCAATAATAATCAGAGATAGACTGCAAATCAACTTTGGGTTCGGAATAGCAACCAACGAAGGTTTGTGTTGATTACATAACTTCTTAAGAATATTGCGGGAAGCAACATTCCCAATCCCCCGAATGTTCCAATAAAAGCAATTCATTGGGATGGTTCGGGGGAGGTAGTCCGGGTAGGAGATCCGGAGTGTGTAGACACAGGGTTATCGCCCCTAGAAATACTATCATCCTCCGCATAATCTGCCCAACGCTTTTGAGCAGCCTTGTTTAAATTGTTCGGCTCATTTTGATCTTCTTCAATTTCCAATTGATGTGCAACCAGCATGGAACCCTGCCTGACTGATTGAAGTAATCTGTGTTTGGCTTCAACAGAGTTTGCTCGGATAGCCCTATACGATGGACGAATTGGTTTTTCCATCGGATAATGCACCGTGATAGGCTTATGATGAATATTAGGGGTGGAGAACGAGTGATCACTTCTAAGAACTGGAGGTTTAGGGATGTGCGTACGAGAGGAGACAAATCCTCCGAAGTATGAACATTCATATCCTCATAACCCAACACATAAAAAGCATTATCCAGACAATACCTGAGGAAACAGTGACGATGGCACAAGAGGGAGAACCCGACACATAGGCAAAGTCGTATTATCCATTGAATTATCAACAACCTTACCCTTGTCCGAGGAGTTATGAGTCGGACGATAAACCTGACGAACCCGGGAACGACCACGTTGAGATGTGTGGCGTCCCTGTGGCTCTTGCAAGGTGACATTGTTGCCAAATCTCCGACAGATCGCAGCCGAATGTCCCGTAATACCACAGGTTCCACAGAATAGAGGAAGCTTTTCATACCCGATAGAAGCAAACAAACAGTGACCCTTTCTTTCAGCCATAATATGATCTTGAAGAGGTTTAGCAAGGTCCACATCCACCAAAACACGGACAAAGTGTCCAAGTGATCCATCCAGAGATCGTTCCTTGACCTGCACTGGGGTGCCAATGGCCTTCGCCAAACCCATAATGTAACTTGGGTCCAAGTATTCTATACTCAACTCAAAGATTCTCACCCAAACAGAAGCAATCGAAGTATTAACCTTGTAGGGGTTAAAATCAGGAACCCGAGTTGAGAGACCAAGTGACCAGGGATTGAACACGGGAACGGTCAGAAGCGTTGGTAAATTTAATACAGAAATAGCCCTTGCCAACGGTTCAACTTCAAATCATTGTTAACCCCCCATAATTCATAGAGCCTCTTGTGAAGAGGCATAATAGGCCAAGGTTTATTGCCATTACCGAGGATAACTCCACCAATTAAAGCATATTGAAATTCAGCTAGACATTGTCGATACACATTTTCATTCATAATCACAGAATAATATTCACCTTTTTTAATGGATTCGGGGAATGGGTTAAAAGGACCAGAAATAATTTTAGCAAAAGATGGAGGGTTGCATGGGTTCTAATTGGGGGATGCATGGCCAGAGGATTTACAAGAAACCAATTTCGCGAAAGTCGATTCCACGCGTGTATATGAATTTGGCCCATAATGAGCCGAATGTTGCAGGTTCGCGTGTGGCTGGGGATGAACCGTGGGTGAAACTTCATGCGCTCCATGAGATGAAGAATTGCCGAGAACCATATTTCCATGCATGGAATTTTCTGGAAGATTGAAGCCAACATTAGAGGAATTTGAGAATGTCTGGGAGAGAACACCATTGACCCAGGGGCCATCACCCCCCTGGGAGGAGGCAGCAAGGGAAGGCTACCTCCCAATCAAAGCACACAAGGGGCCGGCCCCCCATGGGCATCAACCATGGGGGTAATATCACAAGAGGAGGCGATGGCAGGAAGGTAGGGCCCCCCTGTAGCGGACGGCTGCAACTGAGCTGCCGAAGAAGAAGCAACAGGCCGGTCGGATATGTATGAGGACGCAGGTACCAGCCCCAAACTATGAAAAACGGATGTAGCCTTGGGGGGTTGTTGGCGGTGTGACACAAAACTTGCAGGCAAATAACCAAATCTATCCAAAGGAGGTGGAGGAACAACGGCCACCGTGTTGAGGGAGTGGGAGTCCGTCGAGACACCATGTATGGCCGACATGTGATGACGTGATGGCGAGGGCTGCAACGTGGAGTTAGAGGGAGACTTAACTGAATCAAAAAACTGAGGGAGATGGGTTCTCATCGATGGAGGATCGAAGTTCGACATTAACCCGACGAAAGAAGCCGACATGCCTATGCCGGAAAAGAAGAACGGAACAAAGATAATGGTCGGCCGATATAAAGGTTTTTCGACTTCCATCCCTAACAAAAATTTAATATATTATGAATATTATTATGAATATTATGTCTAATTCCTTTTTCTATTTTTTCCTTTTTCCTTTTATTTTACAACTAAATTTGATAAATTATTTAAACAAAATAAAAAAATAGATTTCGGTTAAAACAGGAATCGAAACCGGCGTGGAGGAACTGGTTTCCGATTTGGAACCGGAACCGTGAGCCTCCGATTCGGCAATTTTGGAACCCGGTAGTTCCAGAATAGTAACTACCCCTACCCACAATTGGAATGAATAAATTCATATAACGGACAAAAGTTTTAGAAATTAAGCTAGAGGCAGAGGTCAGTGACCTTTTTGCTTCAGCCGTGGATTAATCTAATAGAAATTTTGGAGGGCAACCCACGTGTATGCATAATGCATGGACTAAACAGTAAACATGTCGAAAATATGCTGTTTTTTGTCTAAACTCTAATGGAATATTGATTACTTTCTCTCTTTCTATCTAAGGGCGTGTGTATTTGTAATTATAAATACTTTATCCATTTTTGGAAAGTATATTTTACGTTTAGCAATTGTTACCATAGTAAACGAGTAAATTAATAACAACTTCTGAACAATGCTTTATTTGATGATGTCAGATGTTAACTTGATTTGCCCATCTGATTAGTATTTATTAATATAAACAATGCTTCATTTGCTGTTCTCGAATGTCAGATTTGATTTGCGAATCTTATCAGTATTAATTTAATATAAGCACTTCTTCATTCCACCAGTATTAATTAAATTTCGTTTTTACAATAGAAAACAATTTTCTTAATTAATTCAAACTAGCTTTATATAGATAGAAGACATATACAAATCTTTTAAAAACCCTAAAAGATGAAATTATAAAATTGATGACGCCCGAACCGAGCTGGAAGAAATTAATCCACGTCATCAGTCCAGCACACGTCCGAGTAGGGGACCTGCGGGTGACGCCGGAATAAAGGATCTTGTGGCGACATGTCACGAATTAGGCTCGCCCGCTACCGAGCCCAACCGCAACACGGCTGCCGAGCCCCGAGCCCAAATTTCGGCGGGAAACGCATGCGCGACAGATTCATAAAAATAATCACACGCCCATGCTAAACGCTTTATTGGTATCAGAAACTGCCACATGTCAGAAAGTTATAAAGAGAAGTCGACAAGTGGCAAGATTTGACTAACATGCACAGTTAGAGAGGGATATGTGTCTTTCTTTAATTATTTTATTAATTAATGACTAGTTAGTGCAAAGATAACTATTGTAAACCCACTGACTCAAGGGGTATAAAAGGTCTGATAGAGAGAGATTGAAAGGGAGACCAAAAAAAAAGAAAAAAGGAACAAAAGGAACAAAAGGAGAAAAAAGCAAGATTGTAAGAAAGACCGACCCCAATAATTCGGCTCGGCATTATGCAAAAAAGGCAGAATTAGCCATAAATAAACATACGTTACGCACGCTTATATTTCCACGTGTTGAATCTTTTACATATTTTTGCTTGTTGACCAAAATTGGCGCTAGAAGGAGGGCACCGTATTGGTCCAGTCAAAGTTTCAAGCAAAAGCAAGTTAAGTGAACACCAGGTAAAGTTTAACGTTTATCTTTTTCGTATTAGACAAAATGAGTCAACAGTCAAGAAACGCTCGTTTGACTGAAGAGCAACATTTGAACAACCAAACTGGCCAAACTACTAATGGTCAAAATATGCTCCAGACAGAAGCAGGGAGCACTACGTTATTTCCTTTCGCTCAACTCATTGCCAACCCAACTTTTGTACAACAAATGAACCAACTCATATCACAAACGCTTGCTACCACAAACTCTCAGGCACCTCCTCCACTCCTTGCAAATACTAACCCACTCAAACCCACAACTAAATGTTAATATTAACCCCCAAGTCCCCGGACTTCTTCACAATGAAGCCCAAGAAGCCAGTTCAGGTAAAGAACAACGCATCCGCCGTAATAGAAGGCGGCGCGGGAAGACGAGGAAGGGCAAAGTCATGTAGCGGAATCACTACTGGAGCCAACACGACATCGCCGTGCCCACTCAGTGTTCGCTGGACGACTAAGAATTGATCCTTTACGCCCGGCCCGATCAATAAGTTCCCGACTCCGGTTTCCGGATGAACAGGAACTGCTTAGGGTCAACCAGACCTAAGGCCCTAATCTGTGGCAGGAAAGGGATATAGAAGTTCAACAACTTCGCCGTCGTTTGAATGAATTAGAAGGCGGCCCGGAAGGCGAACCATATCGGAGACCACCCCAAGCAACGAACCAGCCTGCTGTTATGTCGCCATTTTCCCCTGGTATCTTGGCGACCCGCTACCACACCGTTGAAGATTCCCCAGTCAGTCTATACAATGGGGAAACCGACCCAACCACTCACGTCCATAAGTACTTAGCATGGATGGAACTGTACAATCCTAGTGATGCTATCCTTTGCAGGGCTTTCCCGCTGACTCTGGGTGACCGAGCCCACCGTTGGTTGAGAACCCTACCACAGGGATCCATTCAGGCATGGGGAGATCTGGTCTCCGCCTTTACGACGCATTTCTTAACGTCCAAAGTCCGAGCTGCACCTAAGGACTCCCTCGTAAACATCAAACAAGGGAAAGACGAGCCCCTGAAAAGCTATATCTCTCGCTTCAATAAGCAAGTTCAAGAGATGGAACCGGTGTCGGACGATGCCATTTTAATTGCAGCCATGGCTGGCCTTGCCCCCGAAACTTGGTTTAACTACTCTATCCATGAATCGGGGGCGACTTCGTACCAAGAATTTTTGATCCGCGCAGAACGCCATATTTGTGCGGAGGAAGCCATGTCCAGTAACCGCCCCGAGTACCGACTAGGGGGCGTGAGAAAGGACGGAAGGAAGGAATCAACAGTTGGACCGGGGTCGGGATTTAGACCATTCTTGGAAAACCCGACCACCGGATTTAGGGCTCGCCAAGAGGCGAGGGCCGAAGTCGCCGCGCTGAGGAGTACTTTGACCCACACTCCATCAGCCATATGGAATGAAGTACAGGGTCTGAATTTGTTGCCTCCGGCTCGGCCTTTGAAGATTGAGCCGGCAAAATTAGATTCACGTCAATACTGTGCCTATCATAAATCGATAGGTCACGATACTGAAGAGTGCCGAGATCTAATTAGGGAAATTATGCGTGTTGTTCGGCAGGGCGGTCTCAAAAGGTACGTTCATGAACTACCGCCCCCGCCGGCATTGGCTCAGGGTGTCAACCCGAACGCATAACAAATCCAGCTCTCCTGTCGCCGCCACCAGCTTAAAATCAAGGTAGGGAGATCCTCATGATGTCGAGTGTGAACCGAATCAACACTAACACAGCCGAAGACAGCCGCTCCAACAGGAAAAGAAAGGTTGATGTCAGACAGGCCGCCCACGCCGAAAGACAAGTTCGGGTGGCCGAAATCAAATAAGGCCAACCCACTGGCCATTTTGTGTTCTCTGATGTGGATGCCGACCAGGTGGTCCACCCACATTCGGACCCCCTAGTCATTACTGCACCGATTTTGGGTATCCCAGTTCATAGGATTTTGATCGACTCTGGCAGCTACTCATCGGTCATTTACGTCCGAGCCTTTCGAAGGTTGAACGTGGACGATAGCTATATCCGCCCATGCAACGATAGCATTCTGGGGTTCGGAGGAGGAAGAATAGTTTCGCTCGGAGAAGTCGACTTGCCCATCCAAATGGGACAGAGGCCACATAAACGAACCGTCATGACAACATTTAAAATAATCAACGCCGATTCGGAATACAATGCTATCATTGGGAGGACATTGCTTTATCATCTAAAAGCAGTCGTTTCAATATATCATTTTTGTATAAAATTCCCAACATATGAGGGCGAGGCTCTACATAAGGGGAATCAAAGGGAGTCACGAGAATGCTCTCTCAAACTCCGACCGGCGGAGATTAACGTAATGGAACGAGGAGAAACCAGTGGGACCACGCAAGGCGATCCCCAGCCAAACGAGGAGCCCGAGCGGAAAGTGATGATCATTCAGGAGTACAATCCAGGTCGTCGACCTGGGAAGGAACCTATGATGGAAGAAGTTGAGCCGACAGCCGAGAACGAGCCGGCAACCGAGAACGAGCCGGCTACTGAAGATGAGTTACCCCTGCAGATCAAAGAGGGGCAGAGCAAGAAAAAAAAACGGGCGGAACCAATAGAACAGGTCGATACAATCAATATCGGAAGGCCAAGCGAGGGGCGCCAATTACGTATTGGTCATGATCTCCTAGAACCATACCGAACCGAATTGATTGAATTTTTGGGAAATAATCTCGACATCTTCGCATGGACTCATGCAGACATGCCCGGAATTGACCCTAAGCATGCATGCCACCGTCTTAATATTGATCTAACGTTCCGCCCAGTTATCCAGAAAAGGCGCAGGCTCGGCCCTGACAGACAGGTAGCACTCGAGGCCGAGGTTAACAAGTTGCTAGATAATCAATTCATTCGGGAAGCCCTCTATCCCCGATGGGTTGCCAATCCTATTTTGGTAAAGAAAAGCAATGGCCAGTGGCGCCTGTGCGTGGATTTTACCAACCTCAATAAGGCATGCCCTAAGGACAGTTATCCATTGCCAAATATTGATTATATGGTGGACGCCACGGCGGGACACGAACTGATGAGCTTCATGGATGCATACTCGGGTTACAACCAAATACGAATGTACCCAGAAGACAAAAAAAATACATCATTCTTCTCTGCTCGTGGAATTTACTGCTACAAGATGATGCCCTTCGGGTTGAAGAATGCTGGTGCGACCTATCAAAGGTTAGTAAATAAAATGTTTGAGAAAATGATAGGTCACACAATGGAAGTCTATGTAGATGATATGTTGGTAAAATCATTGTACATATCCGATCATCTAAACGATCTTAATAAAATGTTTGCTGTTTTGAGAGAGTACAAGATGATGTTAAACCCGAGAAAGTGTACGTTTGGGGTCGGCTCGGGTAATTTTTTGGGGTATATGGTCAGCCAAAGGGGAATCGAAGCTAACCTAGACAAAATAAAAGCCATCATCTACCTAGAACCCCCGAACTCTGTAAAAAGGGTACAAAGCCTAACAGGCCGGTTAGCCGCTCTTAACCAATTTGTTTCACGATCCACAGACAAATGCAAACCTTTCTTTGAAATTATAAAAAAGAGCAAAAATTTCGAGTGGACCGAACGAGCACAGACTGCCTTTGAATCCCTCAAACAGCACCTTTCTTCAATTCTTATACTGTAGGTCCCAAGGGGTGTAAGTGTAAGGTTTAGAAGGGGGGGTTGAATAAACCTTACCAAATTTTCGATTTAGTCCTTTTAAATATACAGAGTTAATACTACACAGCTGTGTCCTTGATGGACAGCCAATTTAGTTAATCAGTAGAGTTAGTCTCTCAACAGACTCAATTGAGCTGTTGATGGAATAACTCACTTGGTTGGGTCTAAATTAACTCAACTGTGGTTTTATTTTCAGCGGAAGACTTAACACCCTTAAGTTTGATTAAGCAAGGATTTAGTGCTTGGTTTAGTACTTATGAATTATCAAGTGGATAGCAAATTTATCAGCAGATTTAAGCAGTTAAGATGCAGGAATTAAAGTGCTGAAATATAAATGACACAATGAAATTTTTATAGAGGTTCGAACATGGGGTAATTCTTCTACTCCTCTCTTCTCCAACTCCTGCAGGAATCCACTAGGTATTGATCGATACAAAGTGGTAACAGTCCCGATACAAGTCTTGATCACACAACCGACTTGATCCTTTGGGACTCGATCCGAGACGCCTTGATCACTCACCAAGCTCTCGCGACGACTCGCCTTCTTCTTCACAGGGGCGGTTGCCTTGCTACTACAACTCACTTGCTCAAGCTCTTTGGAATTGATCACGAAGCCCTCCAAAAGCTTAAGACTTGGTTCGACCTTGAACCTTCTTACAATCCTTCGTGGAATGTAGACCCCTTGATTTTTCAAGATTTTCCTCTTCAACCGATTGAAGTTATCTTTCCTTCACGGTGAGTGTTGGATTGATGTTCTTCGTAGTGTAGGCTTGAGGATTGAGAATGTTTCGATTTTCTAATAATTGCTTGAACGTTTTTGGTTCAGTCTCAGAACTTGTGTCTCTTATTCTCAAATAAACTCCTCGGCCTTTTATAGTGATCTTTCAAAAATTTGCCCGTTGAAGAGATAGGCTTATTTTTGAAAGTCACTTGCGTCGTTGGCTTGTCTTGTTGCGATCCTTGGAATTGCCATTTCCTCGTATGAATTGTTCTTTCACCTTTTCGAGTTCGACATGGTGTAGTGCTTCCCATTGGTTCATTCCTTTTGCACGCTTCGGGGTGAGCACTCCGAGAAAGGTGATATGGAGATATTACTTGTTTAAGTAATTCTCTTGATTTACGTGCAATGGATCTTTTACGATTATCTCGACTTGACTGCATTTCTTTGCTTTCCCCAGGTGACTTAGAGTCGACTTCTAATCATGGATGACTCTTCATCACTTCAACTTGAGACTTGGCTTTTCTCGAGTTGACTTGACCGATACTCCACTCACCGCTTCTTCAATGAGAGTTCCCGTCTACTCTTCTTTGCCATACTCACTTGTCTCGCAGCAGAGTCTACCTTCTAGTCTTCGATTGTCTTCTTGCATGTTAGGGCGTAGGCGACCTAACTCGGCTTGGCCACTCTATTTATTACAATGCATTTTACAACAAAAATTGGGGTGCCAACTTCCTATTCTAAGTTTTACATTGCATTCATCAAAATTAAAGGTTTTACATGGTATCATAACTCATATTTGTCTACGTAAAAAATAAAGAATTTATAGCTTTATTTGTAAGACTTACATTGTATGTATTTACATAATAAAATACACGAAGGGGTGGACAAAGAACACTTCATCTCCTTGCCGTCTCCTTCTTTCATCTTGTTCAAGATCTTCTTCTCTTCTTCTCTTTTTCTCTCATCACCGCTTCTTTTTCTTTTTCTTTTCATATGCCTTCCTAGCAGCTTCATCTCTTCTTAATCTTTCCTGTCTTTCCTCCCATAGCTGAGTTTGTCTCTTGTTTTCTTCTTCTATTCTTTTTGCATACTCAGCGTTACTTTTAGCCACTTGCAAATTTGCTACTTGGTCAAGACCAGCCCAAGAGATCCCTCCTTTCTTGCCTGGATCTACGTATTCAATGTTTTTGGGCGAGAGGCCTAGGTCCCAAGCCTCTTCCTCCACCATCGCTTCTTCCTCTACCTCTCGGCGTGTCTTGTCTTTTGGGGTCTTCTTCTTTCCAACAGTGACACGCGCAGCGACCAAAGCAGAGGATCATTGGTAGTCTCGCTTTCCCGCCCTTCTTCACATAACGTGAGACCCTTTTCCCGATACAAGTCCCAAGCTTGAGCCATAGACATATTTTCAAAGTATCCTTCATTCGAGCATTTTAAATTCATCAACTGATCGTGGCTCTCTGTCCCGACATCGAGATGGCATAAGTATCTCTGTCTCGGAATGCCTCCGTGTTGTTTCAAGATATTCATAACTCGGGCATCCATTCTTCCTTCCACTTCCTCCATCCCTCGCTTCAATTGTCTTTCTCTTTTCAAATGGGATATAGCAGTGTTGGAGTGGCGAGTCAGTCACAGGGGAGTTTGTTTGATAATGTCACCGTGACAGACTTCTGTTGGGGGTTTGTGCAATCATTAAAAGAGAGAGGAACACCGAAACATACTGTCTTTCCCCTCAAGATTTCCTTTCTTTTGTTTGGCTTCCACTCATTTGTCTTTCCCTTCACAAACATCTTCTTTTTTTTCGCTTCGATCTTTTACGTGCTTTAAGGTATTCCTCTTCCCCCTTTTTGGCATCATCAAAAGAGAGAGAACACTGAAACATACTGGCAAGCGGGAAGTCGAGCCTGCGATGGTAGAGTTCTGTCTCGAGTCTGCTGCAGTATGCAACACGAAATTCGGATCGAGTAGCGTTGGACTTTCTTTGAAATCAGCGTCATCTCGGCCATGAGAAGGCTGAATTTTGTATTCATGGTTTCTTCCAAACGCTGTAGATCACTCTTGTTTTGCTCACGCAGCGACTTTATCTCGGCGTGAGCTTCATGCATGTGCTCAATATGTTCTCTCGGCTTCGTTTTTGCATCGGCATTTTCACTCTCCATACCAAGAGACTTGTTGAACAATGTCCGAAGTATCTAACTTGTTCCACACGCATTGTTTGCTCTTTTGCCACCATTCCCGATCCCGATCATTGTTATGCCTCTTAAATCGCCAGAAGATTGGCATCTCTGTTTTCGATCCGCATGTCCATAGAGGCCGATGCCTCTCCATCCGTTCAATCTCAACGAATAATGCCTTGAACACTTCGCGGACTTCACCGATTCCTCCGTTGCGGTGATGGCCATGCAAAGATCAAAATCATAATCACCGGAACAATGGTGCTTGATGGAAAAACGGGAGTTGGTCTGTGGGCGTGCTAGCTCATTCTCTCGATTCTTCGGGGAGGTCCGTACCTCCGAGAGAAAGGAAAAGATTCTATAAAGGAATCATCACGGCCAACCGGTATTTGCTCAATGATGAGAGGTGCGCGTGAAGTTCCTCTTGGAGTCGAACTCGCCGCAGCTTGGGAGCTGCGCGCATGGACTCTGTCTCACCGGGGTCTTTTGTGAAGTGGACCCGACTTGCCGAGCCTCACTGTCTCAATAGCTTCGTTGGTCTCATCGATTTCTCCAATTGAGTAGACGGTCCTCGACCTTATCGTCGGAGCGTCATCGGACGATGATGAGATTTCCATTGGTGGCTCATCATCAAAATTAAAGGTTTGACGAGTTGTCTTGGGATCGACTTGCTCGTGCTTGGAACATCCGCACCGAAGTCTTTTGGATCTCAGAATCGGGGATGACTCGGCTTTCTTCTTCGCCTTCCGATCCCGGAAAGGTTACATCGATTATCCTGGGAATCATGAAGCGCGCTTATCTCCTTTTTCGGATGGGTCGATGATAGCGGGAGGGATGTTCGCTACTTGACTTCTTTACCCCGGAAGTCTCAACCTCCCGTGGGCCTTCATTACCTCCTAAAGTCTCGACCGCAGCGAGAGGTCTTGGTCCTCCCTTTCGATAGTGTCACTGTCTTAGGGTCTTCGTGGTGGCATCCATTGGAGTCTCAACCCCATGGATTGCACTTTCATTTCCCAGTGTTAACTCCCGGGTTGTTCCTTCCTCGTGCCTCGATCGCATCGCGCGTCATTAGCCTTCGTAGCGGTTGGCACCTCACCGTGAGACAGTCTCAATCGTCCGAGCTTCGTTGATGGCAACTTGATGTTCTTCTTGTGTTTGTATTTTCTCTACTTCGCCTCCTGGATTCGTTGTTGAGTCATCCGCAACATTCTCCGACCTTGCTGCAGCGGTGGAGGGAGTTTCCCCCTCGGTGGCGCACCACCGAGTGACTTGGAATGGGGTCACTCGTCTCAACCTCCCTACTGTTTCGATTGAATGTTCACTGTTGTTGGGAAGGTGGTAAAACACCTTTAATAGGGGTTGGCTCGACCGGGGTCCCCACTATCCCGCCATCGCCAAGTCCCTTATTGCCTTCTTCCGAGTGAGTCAGGGAAGTGGTGGCAAACAACAATGGCGATTTGTTGAACCACTCCCATTGGATCAATTTCGATTGTGTTCGAGGACTCTCCCCGGTCCCTCCATCAATCTTTGCTCGTGAAGGATTCTCGGATTCGTGCAATGCTTGCTGCATTTGCAACTCTTCTTACGGCAGCGGCATTCTCCGGATCCTCATCACACGGAGAAGACATCAAGGAGAGGATGTATGTGTTATGTGGTGCGGAGATAGGGCGATCTTGGCCTTCTCACGTGCCTCGCCTTCCTCTCGCCCTTTCCTTCTCCTTGTCCTTGAAGATCTGCAGGATGTCCGTGCGCTTGTCTTCATCCAAAGTCTTTGGGAGCATAGTGGTTAGTCCAAGGAAGTTTAACGCTTTCTCTTCTTCTTCTATAAGCTCGGGCCGTTTGAACTGTTCCCTTGATTTACTCAACTTCCATTTCCTCCACTCACGCAGACGATTTTGGATGTCCGGGTAAGGTGGAGATAGGATCATCACATCACTATCGGCTCTATCGCTTCTTCTTGTGTTTCAAATTGTGTGGACTACAAATTGTGTCTTGAGTTGCCTCTGCTGATCGCGACGCTTCAAAGAGACTTGGGCTGTTTCATCAATTACATCCGGGGACTCGATCGCTTGGCAGCTAAGTATTTGTTCCACCGAGTGGCTGACTCAACCGGTTTTTCAATCTTGGATCGCTTGATGATTCTTCTTCGTCTTCTAGTTTGTACCGAGAGGGATTTCTGGTTCGAGACGATTTCGTCGAGTCTTGGGCGGCGGGGGGCCGTGGCCGTTGTCTTTTTTCGAGGAGCCGCCGTCTTGGCTTGTCGATTCTCTGTTTTTGACAATCGGAGAGGGTATTTGTGAGTCCTTCTCGACCGTTCTTTGCAGGGCGGGAGAGACACGGCCGCGGGGCAGGTGACTGACTGCTGCGGGGCGGAGCGATTTTGACTTTCTTTCTTTGCGGGGCAGCGTGATCTTCTTAACGGCCGCAGGGCGGCTTTCTTCTTGGGTGGAGAGGAAACAACAGTATCTTCAGTGGTCACCGATTCCACCTCACTTGTGTCGCCTCTCTTGGCGTAGGCTCTCTTCTCGTGCGCGCCGAGAGGTTTGCTCAATATCCTCTTGTTAACATGGAATGCCTTCCCATGTCTAAGAGGGACTCATTTCACCTCCATCACCCGACCAATCACTAGGCCATATCCTAGGGATCCTCCAAATGTGCCATCTTCCTTGAAGGATTTGTTCCCTACGTTCGCAGTCTGCTGTAGACAAACTCAGCCCATTTATTTTCTTTTTTTGCGATGATTTCAGCCATTACAATCGGCTTTGCTTTTGACAGCTTGGTCAAAGCCGCCAAATTTGATGTCAATACATTTGGCTACTATGTCCAACACTTGTGATAATCCTCCTTCAAAGCATCTCTTGTTTGTCGTGTACACTATTTTATCAAAGATAGTCGGGCTTGGCTATTTCTTTCCAAGCATCGCCCAAGTTTACATCGCCTTCGTTAATTTCGAGGCTCCTTCGGTTGGTAGAGAGCGTGTTCACCAAATCCTCGGCGAGAGATGGTGATCTTCTTTCCGTGAACGGATGACTTTATTCCTTCATCGTGAATCTCAGCATTCACGTAGAATTGTGCGACCTCCTCCACATAGGTCATCGGATATTCTAACGTCAGAAACTGTTTCAGCCCGGACGTTTAAAATTTCTCAGTGATTTTTTTCACTAGGGTGTCGTCGGACCCCTGTTTCACCATGCCGTCGAAATCCACAGTAGACCCGGTGTGGATTTGCTTCCCTAACTTGGTAAAATCATAGGTTGGTGCCATTTTTCAGGATTTTATCAAAGAAAATTTAGAGATTGATTTGAAGAAAGATAGGGTTTCGAGAGAATTTTTGCCTTTGCTTTTGAGAGAAAGAAATGAGCAGTTTTGGTAGTGTGATAGAGAAACGGACGGAAATGGTTTAAGTATGGTTTATGAAAGGACGTGCGGGTGGTTTTTTGAAATGTGATCGAAATCAACGGCTTAGATTTTGCAAGCCTATTTAGCATTTAATGTCTCGTGTTTAATGCGGCAACATTTATATCCAATCATAAGCTTGGTGTGCAGCTTTATGTCTGTACACATCATCATTATCTTTGACGACGTATTCCTTAAAAACATTCCCGCTTAGTCAAACGATTTGCGTTTTTGTCACTTTGCTCATAAGTGACTCAAACTTATCCCTTAGCCGATTTAACTCTACTTCTCACGAGTTCTCTTAGTGACTAAGCTATCACCGACTCGGTGTAGTCATTTCTTTTCCGATACATACTGATTCTTGAGTGATTTGTGTGTTCACTCTTTTTCACCTTTTTTGTGTTTCATTTCTTTTCTTTGATTCTTCATAGTGTCACTTTCAATTAACCCCAACTCATGTTTGAGTTCTTCAAATCTTGACTCACATAATGGTTTTGTGAAGATGTCACCAATTGTTTATCGGTTGAGATATATTCCAAGATGATGTCCTTCTTTTCAACATGATTTCTTATGAAGTGATATCGACATCGATATGCTTTGTTCTTGAGTGCAACACAGATTTTGAGTAATGGCAATTGCACTTGTGTTATCACACATGATTGAAATTTCTTTTTCCTCAACTTCATAGTCTCTCACCGCTTTGTCTCATCCATAGGACTTGGGCAACAACAAATGCCTGCAGCTATGTATTCTACTTCACCAGAGGTGGCTATTGAATTTTGCTTCTTGCTAAACCAGAAATCACTGTTTCCAAGCATTTGACATGTGCCTCGAGGTGCTTTTCTGTCAACTCGCATCCAAAGATAGTCGAGTCCGAATAGCCAATTAGCTTGAATCCGCTTCCTCCTTCGGATACCATAAGCCAACCTCTTGGCTTCCTTTCAAGTATCTCAATATTCTCTTAGTCTTTGTCATATGGCTCTCTTTTGGAGCAGATTGAAATCTTGCACATACACCTACAGCAAAGGTGATGTTTGGCCTGCTTGCTGTGAGATAGTTCATGACCAATACCATTTTCAATACAATACTGAGTTATTATTCCATTGACAAACTCAGTTCCTCTGTCTGATCTTATTTTGATAATGGTTTGGCTTTTCTCATTTTGAATTCTCTTCATCACCGTGTGGTAGTTTCGTAGAGTTTCTTTCTTCTTACACATGAATATTGTCCATGTATATCTTGAGTAGTCATCTACTACCACCAAGGTATATTTCTTCCCACTTATGCTAGCTGGTTCCACTGGGCCAAATAGATCCATATGTAGCAGGTGCAATATTCTTGTTGAAGATGGACATGTCTTTTCTTTGAATGAAGATTTGATTTGTTTTCCCTTCTGACATGCATCACATATACTCTCCTTCTTGTATACTTTAGTCCGGAAGTCCTTCCACAAGATTACTTCGTGCAAGCTTGTTGATCGTTTTGAAATTCGGATGACTCACTTTTTTGTGCCACCCAACTTGATTCAAATTTGCTCTTTTTGCTAGTAGACAGTCTTTGGGTGTTGCGATTGACAAATCCACGACATACATATTCTTCTCTGTCTACTTCCTTGCAACATAACTTCATTTGATTCAAGATCCTTGATTTGGCATACACCCATGTTGAATCCAACATTGTAACCCTTGTCACAGAGTTGGTGATGCTTAGCAGGTTGAAGTTGAGTCCTTCAACATATGCAACATCATCGTGATTTCTAATCCATTCCTCTTTATGGATCCAATGCCTCTTATTTCACCAGAGCTTCATTTCCTCCAAATATGACTTTTGCTCCTTTAACTTCCTTGAATTTTGACAGATTTTTCTTTTTTCTGTCATATGTCCGAATGACCACTATCCATGTACCAGGTTCCTTGGCACTCACTGCTCCTTGAACCCGCAATCAAGGAAATTAAGTTTTAGGTACCCATACTTGTCAGGTCCCGAGGGGTTAGAATTGTAAGATGATCCAACCAACTTATAGCCAAATGATTTGACTCTAAGGGGTTGCCATCTATCGATGCCATAATTATAATTAATCCTGCAAATTGCTTGGGGATTCTAGGTTCATACAAATTGTCTCTTTTGTCCGTATGTCCGCATATGTGTTTTAGCAATTGCCTTCCTTGGGTAATTGTGGTGTCTTTGAGTGTAGTGCCTAGGTGCATATGTGTGTCTTTGAAAGCTCTTATACTTTTGGAATGGCCTTTCTTGAGTTCTAGGCCTTTGCCATTTGGGCTTATATTCCATAAGTCTATCTGTTAGTTTACATTATTCCAATCAGCTTGGCTTGGATATTTTCTACCATTCCCATCATATGTATTTCTTTTGTGGATTTTCTGGGGATTTTGGTAGCTCTGCTTCTTCTTTACAGAGTATTTTCTGTTTGGAGTTTGCTGAGGAACTCGGTGAATCTCTTCTCACTTGTCCTTTCAGCGCACTCAACTCGGTTGTTTTCCTTTTCCTTTATAACCAAGGCCGCTTTGCTTGTAATTGTGCTTTGGAGTGAATGTGTGTGCAACATTTAGAGTTTTGGATTTTTTAGACTCTTCATGGCTTGAAGATCCTTTTTCCAAAATTACTTTTGAGGTTTTGACATAGCGCAGAGGAATTAAATCCTAAGCCTGTCTTGTCTCCACATTCTCTTTGACTCAAAATAAGATCATCCAATGATTTAGATGCCTTAGTGAATAAGGCAATAACATTTTTGAGGTCATTCTTCCTCTTCTCTATGGCAGCAATTTCTGCGATTAATTTAGCATTTTCAGCCTTTAAACTTTCATTCTCATCAGCTATTTGACTTAGAGTACTCATCTCCTTAGTCAGCTTTGAGTTTTGGCTCTTGAGTAGGTTGTTTTCCTCATTTAATAGAGTGTGTGAGGATTTAATGTGTTCAAAATCTTTCATCATTTTGCCTAATGAATCATAAAGATCGAGTGGGTGATGAAGTGTGTGTGTCACGATCACTATCACTAGAGTCCGAGTTTGATGAGTTAGAGTGTACCTCATCTTCTTGGTCGAGTTGATCTTGTTCCTTGGCCATCAAGCGGTCGTGGCTTCTTCTTCGAGTCACTTGAGTAGTCGGCTTCATTTGCTCTCTCTCGAATCACCGTCTCTTTTGACTTGGTTGTTTTTTGATCTCTGCAGCCATCATTGCCTTTTTCTTTTCTTGTCTTCTTTCTCTCAAGACCTTCCTTTCTTCTTCATTCCCCGTATTTGTTACCTACGGATATGAGCAATCAATGGCATAGTGACCTGGTTGTCTGATTCCAAAGATAGATATTCACCTTTTGATCGACTCTTTCCATTCTTGGAGTGTCACCCTTTGATATTAAGCTTTTTGATGATCTGTTCTCTTGGTTGGCCTATCTTCCCTTGATTTGGAGGGAGCCGAGTGTCTCACGGAAGATTCGCCTTTCCTCTCTTGTAGTTCTTATTGAAGAACTTGTTGAATATTTTAACCATCGGGCTATTTCTTCCGGATCAATGACTTCTTTGACCTCAAGACTCTCTTCCCATCTTTAACAATTAGAGCAAATGTTTTGGGTACAACTGCCTCTTCCTAGTCTTTTCTTCTCACTCAAACTCATAGGCTTTGAGGTCCGAGAATAATTCATGGTTGGATGTCTTTGATAGGTCCATGGAATGTCTTAGTGCCATGACCTTCATTTCCCATTCAATTTGGAAGACTTTTTAGGATCTTCATACACATTTCTTTCGTGTATATTCCTTTCCAAGTGCGAGATAGCTCATTGGTGATTTCGTGAAACCGAGCATCCAGTTGATCCAGGTTTTCTCCGAGATCATTTTGAAGTTCTCAAATTTACATACACCACCGATAATTTGTTTTCTTTAATTTGCTCACGAGCCTTCACAAATCAATGTTAGCTTGTCCCGCATTTCTTTAGCCGTTTTGCATGATTTGACTTTATTGAACATGGCTTTGTCCAAGGTTTTGTAAAGGATGTCCTTGGCTACATTGTCCAGGTTGTATCTTTTTCTCGTCATCATTTGTCCATTCGATTCTTGGTTTTTCAATCATGATTGTCCGGGAGCAACATCCTCTTCTCCTTCAAATGCACTCTTCTTACAGTTGTGTTCACCTTTAAGATTTGCGAGAGGCCCATCTTCTATCACTATCCACATCTCATCATGTAATCTTTGATAGATGAGCCTCGCATACGAATTTTCCAATCATCAAATTCTTCAATTGTGAACATAGGGATGCGTGTCAAATTTGCTTCCATGATAATAATTTTAATGATAGAAAGAGTTTTGAGAGTTTAAGTACTAAAGCAGACTTTGAAAAGTTTGGAGATCTAGTTCAAGAACTAACCGAGGGTTCAATGAACCAACCGCTCCGATACCACTTGTAGGTCCCAAGGGGTGTAAGTGTAAGGTTTAGAAGGGGGTTGAATAAACCTTACCAAATTTTCGATTTAGTCCTTTTAAATATACGAGTTAATACTACACACCGTGTCCTTGATGGACAACCAATTTAGTTAATCAAGAGAGTTAGTCTCTCAACGGACTCAACCGAGTTGTTGATGGAATAACTCGCTTGTTGGGTCTAAATTAACTCAACCGTGGTTTTGTTTTCAGCGGAAGACTTAACACCCTTAAGTTTGATTAAGCAAGGATTTAGTGCTTGGTTTAGTACTTATGAATTATCAAGTGGATAGCAAATTTATCGTGAGATAAGCGATTAAGATGCGAGGAATTAGTGCTTTGAAATATAAATGACACAATGAAATTTTTATAGAGGTTCGAAGATGGGGTAATTCTTCTACTCCTCTATTCTCCAACTCCCGGAGGAATCCACTAGGTATTGATGAGTATACAAAGTGGTAACAGTCCGGATACAAGTCTTGATCACACAAATGACTTGATCCTTTGGGACTCGATCCGAGACGCCTTGATCACTCACCGACTTCTCGTGACGACTCGCTTCTTCTTCACAGGCGGCACTGCCTTGCTTGCTACTCAACTCACTTGCTCAAGCTCTTTGGAATTGATCACGAAGCCCTCCAAAAGCTTAAGACTTGGTTCGACCTTGAACCTTCTTACAATCCTTCGTGGAATGTAGACCCCTTGATTTTTCAAGATTTTCCTCTTCAACCGATTGAAGTTATCTTTCCTTCACAGGTGAGTGTTGGATTGATGTTCTTCGTAGTGTAGGCTTGAGGATTGAGAATGTTTGATTTTCTAATAATTGCTTGAACGTTTTGGTTCAGTCTGAACTTGTGTCTCTTATTCTCAAATAAACTCCTCGCCTTTTATAGTGATCTTTCAAAAATTTGCCCGTTGAAGATATAGGCTTATTTTGGAAAGTCACTTGCGTCGTTGGCTTGTCTTGTTGCGATCCTTGAATTGCCATTTCCTCGTATGAATTGTTCTTTCACCTTTTCGTAGTTCGACACGGTGTAGTGCTTCCCATTGGTTCATTCCTTTTGCACGCTTCCTCGGGACCGAGCACTCCGAGAAAGGTGATATGGAGATATTACTTGTTTAAGTAATTCTCTTGATTTCTATGCAACGGATCTTTTACATTTATCTCGACTTGACCGCATTTCTTTGCTTTCCCCAGGTGACATAGAGTCGCTTCTAATCATTGGATGACTTCAACTTGAGACTTGGCTTTTCTCGAGTTGACTTAACGATACTCCACTCACCGCTTCTTCAAGAGAGTTCCGTCTACTCTTCTTTGCCATACTCAAATGTCTCAGCAGAGTCTACCTTCTAGTCTTGATTGTCTTCTTGCATATTAGGGCGTAGTGACTTAACTCACTTGGCCAGCTCTATTTATTACAATGCATTTTACAACAAGAATTGGGGTGCCAACTTCCTATTCTAAGTTTTACATGGCATTCATCAAAATCTAAACAATAAATTTCCTAACATATATTGCAAAAACCAACCCAAGGGGAGGACTTGTATTTATACTTGGCAGTATCTGAATACGCCATCAGCTCGGTACTAATCAGACTGGATGGTTCTATTCAACATCCGGTCTACTACACCAGTCAAGCGTTACATGACGCCGAGCTCCGATATCCGCCAATGGAAAAGTTGGCTTATTCATTAATCACCGCGACGCGGAAACTCCGTCCATATTTTCTAGAACATAGGATTATAGTCTTGACGAACTACCCAATGAAGCAAATACTACACCGACCTGATACTTCTAGTCGGATGATCAAGTGGGCCATCGAACTCAGTCAGTTTGATATTATATACGAACCACGTACAGCAATAAAAGGACAGGCTTTAGCCGATTTTGTGGCCGAATTCACACCTTCCATACGATTGGAAGTTATGGAAGACCAAGAATGGAAATTATTCGTTGACGACTCTTCCACTGCAGGCCGAGCAGGGGCCGGAATCGTGATAATTGATTGAAATGAAAAATGCTACTGCTCGGCCGTTCGATTTCAGTTCCCCACAACGAACAACGAAGCCGAATATGAGGCACTTCTGGCAGGCTTAGATATGGCAGCATCTATAGGCGTGAAACAACTATTGGTACACAGTGATTCTCAACTGGTCGTTCATCAAATCAACATGGAATACGAAGCAAAAGAGCAAAAAATCGCGCAATATTTGGACCTGGTCAAGAAGGGATTATCACACTTTAAGATGAAAGTCTTACATGTCCCCCGAGCCGAGAACATGCAGGCAGATGCCTTATCTCGGCTCGGTTCCAGTCCAGGGACGGATGCCATCGCGGGTGTCACTGTCGCACAACTGTCTGCCCCATCACTTGGCGCAAAGAAGATATATACAGCTGAAACCGCCGAACAGACCTGGATGACTCCAATCGTTCAGTATTTAGAGAAAGGAATCCAACCTGAAAACAAAGCTGAAGCCAGAACACTACGAACTCAAGTAGCTCAGTTTACACTAGTCGATGGCATCCTATACAAACGAGGATACTCCGTACCACTCCTACGGTGCCTTTCCGACACAGATGCAAACTATGCACTTCCAGACATTGGCTCATAAATTAATACGACAAGGATACTACTGGCCATCCCTAAAAAAGGATGCAACCGATCTCGTCAAAAGATGTGAGAGGTGCCAAAGATTCGCACCACAGGTTAGATATCGTCCTGAGCAACTTTCCTCTGTATTTAGCCCATGGCCATTTGCCAAATGGGGAATGGACCTTATCGGACCACTCCCCACTGGCAAATGGGCGTCAAGTATGCCATTGTGGCGGTGGATTATTTCACAAAATGGGCCGAGGCGGAGCCTCTGGCGAAAATAGATGAAGAAAAGATTGTGAGCTTTGTATGGAAGTCCATTATCTGTAGATTCGGGATACCACGTTCGATTGTTACAAACAATGGGAAACAATTCGATAACCGGAGGTTTCAAATTTTTGTGAGGATTTCCACATCAAAAATCATTTCTCAACTCCATACCATCCCCAGTCGAACGGACAAGTTGAGGCCATTAATAAAATACTCAAGTATACCTTGAAGGCGAGATTGGAGGAATCTAAAGGTAATTGGCCGGAGGAATTACCCGGTGTCTTCGTGGTCATACGAACGACGCATCGAATGTACCACCGGAGAAACACCTTTTCTTTGGCTTATGGAACCGAGGCGGTGATTCCGGTTGAGATTGGAGCCCCTACCTTGAATTGCAAATTTTTCCAAGACGGCAATGAGGTGCGCTCCGAGCCGAGCCGGATCTCGCTCAAGAAAAAGACGCATCTTTGTGATGAAAACGCCGTGTACAAACAAAGGAGTGAGAGGTACTACAATTCGAAAGTAAAAGAAAGAAGTTTTCAGGTCGGCGATCTTGTACTAAAAAAGATAACGGGTGTTGAACCCAGTCTATTGAAGCCAACCTGGGAAGGCCCATTCCGGATCAGCCACGTCTTGTCTGGCGGAGCGTACTAGCTAGAATACTTGAGCGGAGAAAAATTTAGGCATCCATGGAATGTAGCATACCTGAAAAGATACTATCAATAAAGATCTCGGTTAACGATCCAGATAGGATTCCAGGGAATTATCCTTTCATCTAATATTCTGTGAGCTCTCTAAAGGACGAAATTTTTACTCACCCCGGCTACGTGCCGAGGACAGTAAAAATCGCCTAAGCTGAAGATGAATGCCAAATCACCTCGGGTACATCCCTTGCGCGGTGAAAAAAGGGTAACTCGCCCATAAGGCGGATCTATCCTTCAACACAAAACAAAGACTTGGTCACGCACCAAGCACAAAACAAAGACTTGGTCACGCGCCGAGCACAAAATAAAGACTCGATGTACACACCGAGCACAAAACAAAGACTTAGTCACGCGCCAAGCACAAAATAAAGACTCGATGTACACACCGAGCACAAAACAAAGACTTGGTCACGCGCCAAGCACAAAATAAAGACTCGATGTAAACACCGAGCACAAAATAAAGACTTGGCCACGCACCAAGCACAAAATAAAGACTCGATGTACACACCGAGCACAAAACAAAGACTTGGTCACGCGCCAAGCACAAAATAAAGACTCGATATACACAGAGCACAAAACAAAGACTTGGTCACGCGCCAAGCACAAAATAAAGACTCGATGTAGACACCGAGCACAAAATAAAGACTTGGCCACGCACCAAGCACAAAATAAAGACTCGATGTACACACCGAGCACAAAATGAAGACTTGATTTATACACCAAGTACCCAATACAAAAAAGGATCGGGTTCATATACCGAGTACGAAAATCAATTAAGGCGAGTAAGGTCCCTTATTCAGAAGCACTGGGAACCGAGCCCCATATTTGGGAATATAAAAGGAAAAAGAAGACAGGCAACGATCTTACAAAAAAGAAAAGAGCCAAGCATGTACGAAAAAGCTTGAAACACATGCAGGTGAGAAAAAGAAAAGTTCATTTCGACTTCAAAATTATGTACACAGGGGGCCGGATCCTATTACATTTCAAGGCACGAGGCCAAATCACCTACCTACAAGTACATACGAAAGCTTATAAATAAAAGGGGGCAGACAGCTTTAAGACTGAGCAGGGGGCGGAATTTCAACGGCACCGCTGGAAGCAACTTCTTCGTCGTCCGGAGGAGGTGAGCCTTGAACATTGGGGGCCTCGGCAAAGCGCGGACGGAGAGCGTCGAGATCAGGCTCCAGGAGGGCCAAATCTTCTTCAAGCTGAGCAACAGTCCGCCCGGCTTTAAACGAATCAAGAATTTCTTTGAGGCTGGTCGCGTGGCCACAGGTTAACATAAATGCGTACTCTTCAGAGTCCTTGTAAGCTTCAACGGCCTGTCTGCGAGCTTCCTTAATTTGCCGACGGGCAGTTTCTTCGGCCTCTCTGCGCACATCGGCTAAACGCCTCTCCATTTCCTCGGCCGGCACAGTGGCAGCACGTTCCAGCTCGGCGACATTAGCCCTAAGCTCTTTTTTTAGCCTGCGGCCGGATCTCGCTCCGCTCGGCCCTCGCAGCTGCCGTTTCTCTCTCAGAGTTGGCCCGAGCCGTAACCTCATCCGCTTGAGTCTTGAACGATTCTTGTACCCCTTGAAGGGTAGCATAGGCCTCCTGCAGGTCCCCGTGCCGCCTTTCCAGATCGACATATTTTTTCTCCAACTCACGAGTTCCCCCGATTGCATGCCATAAAAGCCCAATCATCCGCCCGGACATCCCCATGGCATACTGAATTTGTTCTTCGGCCAGTCTCCGAGCAGAATTGCTCGATACCTTTTGTCCAGGCACGAGCCGGGACACTCATTGCGGCCCGACCCACCTCTGGTAAGACTCTCAACTGCTCCTCCGTCGGCGTGGCGCATCGGACAAATTCCACAAACCATCGAGGGCGTAGTCCAATCATCCCCTCGCAATAATCATCTCTCACCTGACTTGGAGGGATGAAGTAACCTTCCCGACCGAGATCATCCGAGAAAGTTCGCGGACCTCTCCCTTCCGGGGCCTGTTTGGGATGCTCCGGCGTCGTTTGACCAACCCCTTCGCCGACCCCCGGCCTCCTCCATCAGAATCCCTCCTCTTCTCCTTTTAAGAGGAGGCTCCACCGCCTCCGGCACTCCATCAGCGGGACGTTTACCGGCCCGGATATCTGCTCTCCTAGCCGCCTCCGCTTCTGCAGGTTGATCGGCAGCTGCTTGTGTTCGCCGCGCGGCCGTGTTCCTCACGCTGCGAAGGCATGCACGCAAATCCAAGCCACGTCCTACACAAAGCAACCACCGTTAGAAGATCAAAATAAAACAAAATGACATTTCAAAAGAAAGTGTGAAAAATACAATGTTTACCTCGAACGGCAGCCGCACTCGGCGGCTTTGGAGTCTGCGCTTTGCCCTACGGGCGTAGATGATCTACCCACAGGACTGGCCGTCGCAGGAGACGGCGCATCTCGCTCTGTTCTCGCCAGCTGCTCCCCTGGAGAATGGGGCCGTACTTCTTCATTACTGGGAGGGTTCTGTTGAGTCTCTCTCTCGACCTCCACCTCCCGCTCAGCCGCCTTATCCCAAGCCACCCCCTCGGCCTGGGGGTCGGCGGGCAGAGCAGGCCTCCAGCCAGTTGCGGCCAAGTTGGCCTCGGTAGCCAACCTCTCAATCCGCTCGTCCATGATACCCGGGCCTGGATGTTTTCCGACGCTTCGAATAAAGGTGGCCGACAGAGGCCCCTTTGATACCCGGTTCTCTATAAAGGAAAAAAGACAAAAGTCAATTACAAAAAGAAACAGTAAAAAGCAAAAGCAGAGAAAGAAGAAAAAATAGACTTAATGTAGCCAAAAACAAAATTTGATGGAGGATGAAGAACAGCTTTCCCTTCCCCATCTCCCACGCGAGCTTGGCACTCACCTGCAGCCATTTCTCCTTCCACTCCTTCAAGGAAGACCTTCCACCAAGACGTCCGGATACCCAAAATCGATGCCATACATAATAACCCGGACGGTACCTCGAGATGAAGGAGTCGCTCCTCCTCGAATCATCATCATGGGACGGGATATCGTTTCCATAAACATCACTCGGGCCTATCCACCGCCCCAAGAAATAGGGTGTACTCGGCACGAAGATGCATACCCCCTTGCAAAACCACCGCGTAAGGAAAGCCGCAGGGGAAATCTCAACCCGTATGACCCAAATACGGCCCTAATGGGAACCTCTACGGCCTCGAGTCACTTGGAATACGGAGGGTTCATCTACCCGCTCATCACGTTATCGTTTATATCACTCGCATCCACCGAGGCTCGATGGGTCCATATTTTCTTCTTCCCGCCATTACGGTGACTACCTAAAATCAACACTTAGTGATTCTTCTACCCGCCTCTCTTGTCCCTCCGGCCCGATGGGTCCATATTTTCTTCTTCCTCGCTGATCGAAATCAACACTTAGTGATTCTTCTCTCTTGTGCTTGTTCCTTCTCTAAAGACGGTCACTGGCGTCAGATCAAAGATAGTATGCGTCCACTCCAAAGACATTCCGCCTCGAGAAGAATCGGGAGAAGATATCTGAATAATGCTCGGGCTGTGAGGCGGAGATCGCCGTGTTGGTGAGAAATAAACAGAAGGTTCAGAGGGATGATCTTCGATTTCAACCTCTACACTATAACTACGACTCCTACTGTCCTCAAAAGAAGACATTTTATAGAAAAAGGGAGAGTATTTTGAAAAAATACCTAAGATCGAAGTCTCTGAACTTTGAAAGCCGACCCAAAATTTCTGCTCGGTCTTAGTCACTCTAGCTCAAAGGTTAATAGATGTGAAAGTGGATAATGGAGGGAAACAGAGGTATTTATAGATGGAGTTCCCTCGATAAACGAAACGTTTATTCAAAAAGACGCGCCTTTTGAAAACTCAAAAGCCGTCAAACGTGTCAGAGAACGTCGCGTCCCCACGCCCGCCGACAAATCGACGTATTTTTCGGTTCTGCAAAGATCGTCCAACCACAAGATGCCACGTATCTATCATTATGGCAACCCACCAATGCGCCGTTTCGCTTCGCATTAATCACTACGCGACGGATGTCGTGAATGAACAAAACCTTTGAGAAATCCGTTTCCCCATTAAATATTTATCATTAGCATTAAAGTTTAACTCCGACTTCAGAAATTCTTCTCTCGGAATTAAACTTGGGGGCCTTTGATGACGCCCAAGCCGAGTTGAAAGAAATTAATCCACGTCATCAGTCCAGCACACGTCCGAGTAGGGGACTGCGGGTGACGCTCGAAGATCTTGTGGCGACATGTCACGAATTAGGCTCGCCCGCTACCGAGCCCAACCGCAACATGGCTGCCGAGCCCCGACCCCAAATTTCGGCGGGAAACGCATGCGCGACAGATTCATAAAAATAATCACACGCCCATGCTAAACGCTTTATTGGTATCAGAAACTGCCACATGTCTGAAAGTTATAAAGAGAAGTCGACAAGTGGCAAGATTTTGTAAGTCCAAGCGGCTACGATAATCTAGAGGGGGGGTGAATAGATTATCTCCATCTTTTCGATTTCGCCCTCCTTTTAAAACCGAATGCTCAAATATAATAATAAAGGTGCGGAATGTAAACAACACACGTCGATTTAAAGAGGTTCAACCCACCTAGGGCCTAATCCTCTACCACCCCAGTATATCCGGGATGGATTTCGAAAAGAAAAAGAATTTTATTAATTACCAAAATTAATACAAATTCAACTTACAACACCTTGAAGAGCACCTCACTCTTCCTCAACAACACCTTTGGAGATTACCACAATCTCCCTTTGAAGATTACCACAATCTTCCTTCAACGGCACCTTGTGAAGATTACCACAATCTTCAACCTTGAAGAATACCAAATTCTTCAACACCTCAATAAGAAGATTACCACAATCTTCTTCACCTATCACCTTGATCATCCAAGTGTGCTCTTACCACAAGAACACTCACAAGGATATCTTGTGTTTGAATGATAACCAAAAATCAAGATTACAACTCAATAATAAATATTACAATTTGAGTGCGAAGTGTAATCAAGAAAAGCCTAGACCTCAAAGATGTGAAAGTGATAAGCTAGGCAATTTTACAACAAGAATAATAACAATGGAAGACCAAGTGTTTGCTTGAAGTGTATCTTGTTGTGTTGTATCTCAATTGTTGTATTGGTTGCTCCAAAACTTCCTCTATTTATAGGAGATGATTGATCAAGCATAGGCTCCTCTTGGGGATTGAAAATCTACAGAAAATACAATTAAAATCAAGAATATAGCTGTTAGAAATCAATCCCACAATTTAAGGAAATGTGTCTCATTGTCAAACGGTCATATTTTTGTTTGTCAATACACAGGCGACGGCCGCACGAAATAAGAACACTTTGAAAATTACAATAGGGCGGCCCGGTCGACGAGGCTTCGACCGGTCGACCCTGTCTCAACCGGTCTCCCTAACCAAAAATACGAAGGGTTAAGTCTGTTTCAACAATGAAACTTGCAGTGTACTCGGCCATTTTGGCGACGGTCGGCCGACGGGATCGGCCGACGCCTTGAGCGGCACGGTCGACCTGCTTGTTTTTCCTTCCGTCTCATTTTTTGTTTCTAAAAACATCTTCAGTGCACGGGTTGCCCTATAGGGCGGCCGACCGACTGACGAGACAAAAATGTTGTCCAATTTTTGTCAAAAATAAAACCCAAGAAATACTCCGAAAATTTAGTAAAAACATTTTAAACCAATCGAGAGTATTTAGACAACATTTAGGAACCTTGTTAAGGAGTGAAAAATCCATTGAAATAAAATCATTAAAAGTGTTGTCCATTATTATCAAAAATAAACTTGAGGAAATACTCCGAAAAATATTAAAAACCATTTTAAATCATTTAGGAGTATTTGGACAACCTTTAAAAGCATTGTTTTGGTGACAAAATAAAATCATCAAAATTAAGATAAAAACATGTATCAAACAATCTCCCCTTTTTGATGATTACAAACCAAAACAATTTTTACACAAACTAAGAGAGCAATTTTCGAAATGATTTTCCGGTAAAAACATTTGACCGTTTGGAAGCAACCAAAATTTCCAAAGAATATTAAAGCAACCAAGTAGGGAGTAAATATTTTTCAATAATAAGCACAAGCTCCCCCTATCAACAAGCATATCAAGAATAATGTAAAAGCAATTATCCATAAGCTAAAAGCTTTAGCTTTTACAATTTGCTCAAGAGCTTATAAGCTCCCCCTGTCACAAAACATCATTAATCAATTTTATAAGTCCATAAATCAACAATTGGACTAGGAACAAATCACAACTTATGGCTTTTATGAGCCATAGCTTATAGCTTTTATGGCAAGCTTTTATTAGCTTCTTTGAGCTAATGAGCCAATATCCTGTTTTTCTCCCCCTTTGGAATCATCAAAAAGAATGTTAGGATGGTGAAAACACCATACAATGATATCAAAATATGCCAAATGGACGGTAAAAACCGTTTGAGCAATTTAAAGCATAATCATCCAAGGAAAGTGAGAGAATTGAAACATAAAAGATCCATAAGCTCATTAGTATGCTAAAAACATGATTTAAAAAACATTTAAGACATTTTGAAGCAAGAGAATCATGTAGAAGTTGAAAGTTTCATTGCGACATTTCAACAAACACCTTGTGTGCGAGAAAAAAGAGAAGAGGTTGTATATAACCTTTGTAAATGGTTCAAGCCAAAAAATTTTCATATCATCAATCAACCTCATTCAAAAAAAATATCATATGCAACAAATGCAACAATAGTCCATCAAGAAGGAGCTCAAAGTAGATTCTCAAGGGTTCAACCCAATTGAGATAAGCTAAGAATGATCAAGGCATTACAAATGCCAACAATTAGAGTTCAACAACACATGTATCAAATGTCCAACATATCCAACTAAGCAAAATGAACAAAGCAATAAGAGAAGCACTTTTACCATCAAGTACTTCATACCAATTATCAAACAATGCTTAAGAGTATTTTTACCATCAAATACTCCATCAAAGTCATGATCATTCACAAGTCATTATCAACTTGCAATTTTAACCCTTTTAAGAAAAACAAGCAAATATCATTAGTACAAATGAGTTTTACAAAAGTTCATAAAAGTACAAAGCAACATTAATGAAAGTGCTAGAAAGTAAAGGGGGTGGGGTAACATCATTCCTCATCCGAGGAGAAGCAAGATCCGGGTATGAGGTCCTTGATGAATTTCTTCAATTTGCCAATTGACTTCTTCAAACTAGAATTTTCCTTTTTCACAACCCGGAGCTCTTTTCTAAGAGAGGCCACATCTCTAAATATTTCTCTTTCCACTTTGGCCATTCTCTCTTTGAGATTTAGATCTTCAACATCCAACTCGTCTTCATCTCCTTCCTCATTTTCTTCCTCCCTAATTTCTTGTTCATTTCCCACATTTTCTTCTTCATTTTCCTCTTCATTTCCCACATCATCTCCTTGTTCGTCAAACTCACCTCTTCCAATATTATCAACCTCATTGTCATTAAAGAAATCATCCCGAGGTTGTTGTTGATGTCGCACGCCCCCTAGCGGCTTTGGTAGGAACCCGTGGTAAATGTCGTCGCATTCTTACCATTTGTAGAATGTTGGCATTATCAAAATCATTGTGACGAATTTTGGTATTCATTTCATTTTCCGGTATCCCGATAAGTATAAGAGTCGGCAAATCAAATTTCCCAAGGTATATTTCTTCTTGGTAAGCTTTCTAGATTCCAACAAGCAATATACAAAAATTGCCCCATAATTTACTATTTCTCCTTGAACAATCTTATAGGTGAGAAAGAGTTCGAGATTGCTTGGAAGTTTTACTTCCTTTCCACAAACACAATAGGAGCAAATGATAGATATAATCCGATAATTTGGTGGCATTGCCGAGTATGTCACTTCGGGATATACTCCTAAAAAGGTTTTCACATCATCTAGTGAAACACCGAAAACGTTATCATCCCAATGAGCGCAATCCACATTGACTAATCCATCATTTGGCACATTAAAGTGATTACAAATATCGCCAATGTCCATGAAAAATGCCTACCATTAACAAATGTGTGAAGTTCCAAAGGATTATCTATCGTAGCATCAACAATCCACATATTTGCATAGAAAAGTTTTATAAGCTCGTCATCATAGTGCAAACACGGATTATCCCAAAGTGAAACCCATCCTTGAATTTCAAAATAAGCTCTAATATCTGGAAATTCATCATGAAAAGCTTGAAAACGAACCATACAGTGCACGCAATTTTCTTATCATTCAATCCAATATTCTCATAATGTTCCTCCGCAAGTTTATTTAAGAATCGAAATCTATTAGCTCTAGAGGAGGCTCGTAGAGGAGTGATAACTTACTAGAGTCCCAATGAATGCTCGATTTTGAAACCCCGGCTCTTAATTCGGCAATCTCCTCTTCCGTAAGCCGATTTTGATAGTCTCCTTGAAGAATATCATCTTGTTGTGGATTGAGAAGAAGATTCACCCCTTTGCCTCCTTCTCCTCTTTTGAGGATTTCGTTGATAGAATTTCTTGGAGGTGCCATATGTGTAAGATTCTTGTGAAAATAAGAAGATTAGCAACAAGAATCGTGAAAAATGATGAAGAATTGAAGATTTTTAAGGGAAGAGGATGAAGAACGCTGTTATAGGGTTTTAGGGAAAATCTTGCGTCTGTTTTGAAACGAAGACAGAAAGTTTAAAACCTAAAAAATTGGCCTGGGCGACCGGTCGAGGTATGGGGCGACCGGTCGATGTGCGAAGCGGCCGTCGCCCTGCTTTGACCGTCCCAGGTGATTTTTCTTTTTCCCAGAGTTTTCCAAAATTCGATTTTTCACCCCAAAATTTTTAAAACTTTGCAAAAATATAAGTTTGGACTATATCCAACAAATATGGGTTTTGGGAAAACATATAAACGATAAAATCGAGACTAAACACGTAGTGCCTTTTAAAAGAAAATATTTGCAAGATCAATTAGGGGCACTTAAGGGCTCAAAATGAAATATCTTGAAAGATATGTGCATAAGCATAAAATCGAGTTTAAAGAAAAATACGAGTAGACATACCTCGATGGTTTAAGAACCTTGATCACGTAATAGCCAATGAGTATGAAATATGTATCCTACACAATTCTTAGACAACATTTTCATAGAAAATTCAAGTGTAGGCAAGTAATATGAGATATCAAAAAGAGCTTATGCTATAAGATTTCATAAGAGATAATAAGCCACATAAGTCTAATAAAATGCTCAAGAGTATTAGAAAATCATGCAAGGTCTCTTTTTTTTTTAAAATTTTTGAAACTCATAAATATATAAGAGACCTATATTAAAAATAAATACTTGAAGATTCATTTTGCAATTAAGACACAATTAAAAGTATGCATAGATTTAGAAATAAAATGCATATACAAATGGGGAGATACGGTTTACCAATTACGCCGTTTCCATGGGTTGTGTCTTTCCCATTGTTGATGATATCTTCCCATTGAGAAGTCACTTTGTTGATGATGACTTCTCCATTTCCAAGTTTGGTTACCTTCCCATGGTTGATGGTTTCTCCTTCTTTGAAAATCATCTTGTTGATGATGTCTTTGCCATTTCTGATTATACGCTCTTCTTGGAAATTGGCTTTGTTGAGAGTAGTTTCTCCTTCTTTGATCAAATGAAACGTTCATTTGATGTTTTCTTGGTGGCATGAATTTTTTCCGATTTTTGCTTTGCCGGGTACCTAATAGCACATTATTTTGTGGTACCCTCATGTGTTTGGGTCCTTTAAGATTAACTTTGAGACTTTTAGGTCTCCAACAATATTTAGAGCTATTTCTAGCCCGACAAGAATTAGCCGTATGGCCCTTTTTGCCACAATAAAAACAAGTAATAATTCTAGGAGCATAATGACCAATATGCATAGTGACTTGATCCTTTTTCATATGATTAACAACATTACGCTTATGATCAAGTCCTTTATCACAATTATTAATATCAACAATATTGGACATTTTATTGGTACTCAAGTTGGATTTTAATAAATCCTTTTTCATGCAATCAATATTCTCAACAAGAGTACTATTTTCTTTTTCAAGGTTTCTAACCTTGTCAAGTGTGGTGGTGTGAGCACATGATAGTGATTCATAAGAAGTAAATAAACTATCCTTATCATTTTTAAAAATATTGAATTCCTTTTTCAAATTTTTGTATCTAACAAGCAAGCTTTGGAATTCATTTTGAAGTTCATCATAATCATTTTGTAAATCACTATAATCATTTTGAATGACAATATCATAGGAAGTAGAGGGTTTAAGACATACCTCATTTTCTTCATTGATGCCCATAAAACAATATTCAACTTCTTCATAATTGGAAGTTGTAGGAGGCTTATTCCTTAGATTTGAGCTTGTATGATCTTGAGAAGTAGATGCTTTTGTTTGACTCCTTTCATTTGCAAATACTCCATAGATGGATTCTAATTTTTGCCATACTTCATGTGCCGACTTTATTCCTACAATATGTTCATATTCTAAATTAGTAAATGAACAATACAAAATATTTAAAGCCTTACCATTTAAGGAGATGATTTTCTTTTCTTCATCATTGAGCTTTTTGAAGCCTTTTGAGGTGTATGGTGTATCTTTCGTCGAATGGATTCTCCATTAATGACGGTGTTCCAAATGTCGAACCCGCAACCTTGTAGATAGCATTCCATTCTTTCTTTCCAAAAATTAAAATTCTTGGAATCAAATAGTGGTGGCTTGGTGGTGGAGGTGCCGGATAGATGAGCATCGTTAAGTAGTAGCCGTCGATCGTTTCTCTTCACTCGCGATGTGAAACGAGCTTGCCAAAGAGTTTGGCTCGATACCACTTGTAAGTCCAAGCGCTACGATAATCTAGAGGGGGTGAATAGATTATCTCCATCTTTTCGATTTCGCCCTCCTTTTAAAACCGAATGCTCAAATATAATAATAAAGGTGCGGAATGTAAACAACACACGTCGATTTAAAGAGGTTCAACCCACCTAGGGCCTAATCCTCTACCACCCCAAAGATATCCGGGATGGATTTCGAAAAGAAAAAGAATTTTATTAATTACCAAAATTAATACAAATTCAACTTACAACACCTTGAAGAGCACCTCACTCTTCCTCAACAACACCTTTGGAGATTACCACAATCTCCCTTTGAAGATTACCACAATCTTCCTTCAACGGCACCTTGTGAAGATTACCACAATCTTCAACCTTGAAGAATACCAAATTCTTCAACACCTCAATAAGAAGATTACCACAATCTTCTTCACCTATCACCTAGATCATCCAAGTGTGCTCTTACCACAAGAACACTCACAAGGATATCTTGTGTTTGAATGATAACCAAAAATCAAGATTACAACTCAATAATAAATATTACAATTTGAGTGCGAAGTGTAATCAAGAAAAGCCTAGACCTCAAAGATGTGAAAGTGATAAGCTAGGCAATTTTACAACAAGAATAATAACAATGGAAGACCAAGTGTTTGCTTGAAGTGTATCTTGTTGTGTTGTATCTCAATTGTTGTATTGGTTGCTCCAAAACTTCCTCTATTTATAGGAGATGATTGATCAAGCATAGGCTCCTCTTGGGGATTGAAAATCTACAGAAAAATACAATTAAAATCAAGAATATAGCTGTTAGAAATCAATCCCACAATTTAAGGAAATGTGTCTGTTCAAACGGTCATATTTTTTTTCATCAATACACGGCGACCCAGTCGCACGAGAAATAAGAACACTTTGAAAATTACAACAGGGCGACCGGTCGACGTAGGCTTCGACCGGTCGGCCCCTGTCTCAACCGGTCTCCCTAACCAAAAATACGAAGGGGTTAAGTCTGTTTCAACAATGAAACTTGCAGTACCGGTCGGCGATCCGACGGCGGCCATGTCGGCGACCGATCGGCCGACGCCAGGGCAACCGGCCGACCTGCTTGTTTTTCCTTCCGTCTCATTTTTTTTTTCTAAAAACATCTTCAGTGCGGGTTGCCCTATGGGCGGCCGGTCGACCACGAGGCAAAATGTTGTCCAATTTTTGTCAAAAATAAAACCAAGAAATACTCCGAAAATTTAGTAAAAACATTTTAAACCAATCGAGAGTATTTAGACAACATTTAGGAACCTTGTTAAGGAGTGAAAAATCCATTGAAATAAAATCATTAAAAGTGTTGTCCATTATTATCAAAAATAAACTTGAGGAAATACTCCGGAAAATATTAAAAACCATTTTAAATCATTTAGGAGTATTTGGACAACCTTTAAAAGCATTGTTTTGGTGACAAAATAAAATCATCAAAATTAAGATAAAAACATGTATCAAACAGATTTGACTGACATGCACAGTTAGAGAGGGACATGTGTCTTTCTTTAATTATTTTACTAATTAATGACTAGTTAGTGCAAAGATGACTATTGTAAACCCACTGACTCAGGGGGTATAAAAGGTCTGATAGAGAGAGATTGAAAGGGAGACCAAAAAAAAGAAAAAAGGAACAAAAGGAACAAAAGGAGAAAAAAGCAAGATTATAAGAAAGACCGACCCCAATAATTCGGCTCGGCATTATGCAAAAAAGGCAGAATTAGCCATAAATAAACATACGTTACGCACGCTTATATTTCCACGTGTTGAATCTTTTACATATTTTTGCTTGTTGACCAAAACGCACGTCAACATTCATAATATCTAAATTAATAATAAAAATCGACTTAAAGCCTGCAATTTTGAAAATTCTATAGCGCCTAAAATACTCGTAATTCCAGATCTGCAATCTGTTGAAAACCATAATCTGATTTGTTATTTATGTCTGTCAGATTAAAAACTTGCTTATCAGAACTGTCCACACAAGAAAAAACATCACACCAAAATGGTGATAAACCAAGCTCCACACTAGACGAAAAAATCACAACCAAGAAAAAAAAAAAAAAAAAAAAACACAATCCCAATCTAAGTGGGAAAACTACTTATTTAGATAAAATGAATATGTTGATGGAGTGGTATTAGGCTAAAAAGGGTCAAAAATCAGCCCTTAATAATGTAGAATAAGAAGAGAAGAAAAAAAGAAGAGAGTGTTGGAAAGAAAGGATGCTAAGGTTCTTGAATTGAATATTAATTTAAGCAACTGTCAAATCAAATTTATTTAATATAGAGCCAGAGTATAACATAACTTTTGGAACTATGTAATTGAAAAACTAAAAATAGTTGAAGACAAATATCACTTCGATTTATATATATATGTATAAACTAGATCAAGACTAGTTTGTACCACAACATTGTGAAAAGAAAAAAGATTGTAGAGATAGAATCCTTGATTTTTTTTATTCGTTACCTTTCAGATAATAATATGTATAGATAGAATCTCTTATTTACCAAAAACAATAGATTGCATAGATAAAATTCTTGATTTTTTAGATTAATTGTTATCTTTTATATTGTATATGTAATATATGAAAAATATATATTTAGGCTTACTACATGGATAAATATAAAGTCGTTACGTGGATTTGAGATAATGAAGAGTTGTCATATGACTCAGAATAGTGAAGTGATAAAATGTGGCATATTCATTTATTCCTTAATGTATAGGGTTGGTTCATCACCAACTTACCTTGTCCAATGACATAAAAGACTTTACTGCCAAGAACCATCACAATAATATTAGATCTACTACAACTCTTTCAGGTTGAATTGGATACTATCTCCACATCAAACTTATTATTCCTCAAAAGATGACACTTCCTTCCTAACAAAAAACAGGCCAGAAGGCTCATCATCAGGCAACAATGCTAGCCTCACCGGACCTTCGGCACCATCTTCAGCAGTCAATAAACCAGTATTGTAGTTGATATCGGTTTTAACATATCCAGGGCACACACAATTAATTCGAAAACCTGGGTATTTTTTGGCTAGAATCCTTGTGTAGGTGGCCATGGCTGCTTTAGAGACTATATATGCACTAAAGTATTGAGGCCAGTCTTTGGCTTCTAAGGACCCCTCCTTAAAGTCTTTAAGGAACACATTCAACACCTCATCAATTCTCTCTTCTGTAAGGTTTTCGGCCTCGTTGAGTACGCTTTTAGCCCATTCACTTGGTATATTCTGAAACAAGTGAAGTTTTGACATCAATAGTGGTTAAATATTTAAAAACTAACCTTGAGGTTTAGCCTAATTATACAAAACTTAAGTTCAATACCCCCTTAAATTGTTACAAACCCCTTAAAGTTTGTCAAAGAGAAACAAATATCAAGGGGTTTCCGAAAGGTATTTCCGTTTTTTGTAATTAAGCTAAACCTCAGGGTTAGTTGTGTAATAAACCCTTCAAGAGCAAAACCCCATGGTTAGTTGTGTAATAAACCCTTCAAGAAATTCTATAAAGCGATCTGTAGACCAATAAGCATACTTATATAGTAATAGTACTGCTTCCTTTATGACTCAATACTTTTTCAGTTTCTTCTAGTAATAGCCATATCTTTGTTTTGGCATTGATTGGGCTCATTCTAAGTTAGTTTTCCTTAGAACATAACTGCTTTGTGAAGTAGATTGTGTGTGAAATTGAAAATACAAGTACCTTAAGCTTCCCGCTTGAAGAAGATACATTAACAATCCTCGGTGAATGAGACAGATGGAGAAGGGGAAGTAGTGCTTCGGTAGTTCTTTTGGCACCGTAATAGTTTGTTTCAACACACTCTGCTGCTAAATCATAGGTCTGAGTCATTATCTCACTCAAGTTTATTTTAACTCCTGTCTGCACTCACACAGTAAGAGAAAGGATCTTTAACAAATCAATCAATATTATTTAATTTGGAACAAATTACCCCTAGGTTTAGCCTAATCTTGAAAAATTCAATTATCGTTCAAAATGACAAATGCCACCTTGATACTTGTTTATATTTTATAAACCGCATATTCACTAAAATGATATTTGTTAGGTAATACAAACTTCAAGGGGGCGTTTGCAGCACCTTAAGTGTATTTGTAATTTTGAAAGATAATTGGAGGTAGTATTTTAATTATCACTATTTATTTCAATAAAACAGAGTGGGGTGGAGAGGTTACAGTAGAGGAGAAATTAAGAAAACTGCCCCCTTAGACATGTTTCTTACTCGGAACTACCAAGTTTATTGGGGGTTTTATATTGGATAGATATAATTAATCGTAAACGTATAACTCACGCAAGAAACATATCCACTAGTGAGTAAATGTGTATAACAAACAATGCGAGACAGCAGACTAACCCGACTAGCAGTCTCAACAGAAGCTTTAAAAGCATCAGCGTCGACAACGGCTCCAAGAATTCCTGCATTGTTTACCTGCAAAGTGACCTCAATAAATATAAATGTAAAATGCCTAATACATCAAGAAAATCTAACAAACAGATAAATGATGTTATTGACTCACACTAGGAAAATTCAACGCGGAGGAACATAATAACGATATTGAACAATATTTGGTTTAATTAGGTAGGGTGTCAATCTCTCACACCACACATAACCCGACACGAACCTAACCCAAAATTAGTGAGAGAAACCCGAACCCGAACACGAGAAACTCAAACCCAAACACAACTGACACGAATCAGACACGATGTTACCAATTTGTCTAAAACATAGTTATTCTATATTTTAATTAATTTTTGAAGTGTTTTAAGCATAACTCGAAATTAACCCGCAATCAAACACGAACCCGACCCGATGACCCGGATTGCCACCCCTATAATTAGGTATATCTAGAGATGTTAAACGAACTGACCCTACCCCTATAGGGCCAGCCCGCGGACTAAACGGGTCAGTGTTAAACGAGCTGACAATATTGGAACTTAACCCTAACCCTAGCGGGCTTCGGGCTAAACGGGCACTATCGGGCTATAGTAAAAAAATTTAAAATTATATATTTAAATTTAAAATTGTAAACTCGAATACATATAACATTTAAGTTTAACATTTTAAGTTAAACTATTCGTCAGAAATAAAATTCATACAAAGTTTCTAATTACATTGCATTAACAAATTTAAAAAAAATGAAATATTTTATGATCTAAATTATATATTCAAATTTACATTGCATTAACAAATTTAGTATTTTTTGTGTATTCACGCATGCGAAAATTATTTTTGCGCATTGGTGCATGGAAAATGTTTTTTTCGCATAAGGTGAGCAAAACAAATATTATATTATTGTGCATTAAGGTGCAAGCTAAAATATTTTATGTGACTTATGATTTATGTATTAAATGAGTTGCATGATTTATTAGTTGCTTATGTGTACGCATTTTTCTATGATGCAATTAATCGAGTTTATGACTATTATCGAGTCGTGCACCTATATAACACACAAGAGGAGGCTGAAGATAATTACCTCAACTCAATAGTTGGTGTGAGCAACTTGATATGTCGATGTAGTCTTAATCGGATAAATGTACTTGTAAGATATTTGTTGAGTGAGAAGACTTGTCTACCTTTTTTGTGATGTGATTGGCTTATGATAGTATTTCTTTTAAGTTTTCTACGGATATCGCGGCACACGAAGTTACAAAAATGACTGTATTAGCTAGAAGAGACTTTATTGTCTAACTCGCTAAGGTTAATTCCCTATGCATAGAAATTTTTCCAGCAGGGTAAGCTTGCTGAATGAATTAAAGTGGGCTACTTTTCCTTTAAAGTGAAGTCCATTAAATTAAGTACAGACTTATGAGTGTAAGACACAAAATTAACGCATTAAATTTTTCTTCTTTGTTATGTACGCTATAAATTAGTACATCACCACTCTCACCAGTTAGAAGCGCCAAGTAGCTTTGAGTGAATCTTGACAAATGGTGATGTGCTAATAGAGAGAGAGAGAGAATAGCGTGTATAATTAGTTTGGATACACAATTGAGGGAAATAAGTTGCAAGTTGAATGATGGTTCTAAACACTTTGCAGCTATATGATCTTGCGAAGAAGGGACAATCGCTTCAAAATGGTTGGATTTATGATGGCATAAATTAATTTGTGTATTTTGTTGTTGCCTAAATCATCAAATATATGTATCCAAATCATTCTTCAACCTTGTATGAGCTTAAATTTGACAACAAACTCAAATTAGAGGGTCAACGCTTATATAAGTTCAAGAATATGCGTTCTCAAGTGGAGAATCAAGTCGCACGATGTACATTTTCCATCAAGGGGATTTCTTGAGCATATGTGAGGCCAAAAGAGATTTTGAAACTATGTGAGTTTCAAGATCCTTAGGAGATGCTCGTTTCTCAAGCGAGGATGTTGTACTTTAAACTCATCTGACAATCGTTGGCATAGTGGAAGCGCCACTAAGTCAATGGGAGCTAGTGTCTCACATGAAAAATACTCTCAACTTCCACAAGTAAGAAGGAATATATATGAAATATTCCTCATCATCTTTATGAGATTGAGTGGGTATCTTTCACAATCACTTTTGTGGGTAGTGATGAGTCGATAGAATATGTGACTTCACTTGATGCCATAAGTGAATAGTTGTTGTGAAGGAAAAGATGTGTTAATGACTAAGAACAAAGTCAAAGAGCTTGTTGATCTTCTATCTAGGTGCAAGACTATTTGAAATATGTGATATTGGTAGGTCAAGTGCAATATAGATGGGTTGATTTCCATGTGTGCAGCTCCACTAAGGGCAAAATGTCTACGCCTGTTAGAAGAGCGTAATTTTATTAAGATGCTCTCCCTAATTTAGTGGTGAGATTGCCCCAATTCCCCAATATTTTATCTGTTACTGCCACTTTCGTTTAGGCTTGTCCTGGATGATTGATGTTGACATACATTAGTGCAAATTGAAAGGAGATCTATGTGAATCACCTGATGCATTCAAGAAATGGACTAAGAATGCATTAATTGTTGATCAGGAAGCTTCAACTTTGACTTGAATCATCTTTAATTTCATCGAGCTATAATTTTGGTAGGCCTACGATGGTCAAGTAAGTCACTGAATATATATAAAGAGTTGTATTTTACTGTATATGGCAACAATATGATAAATGGAAATAACATGGAGTTATCGCCAATCAGTAGTGGTTGTCTTTACATTTCATGGGCAAAGATCATGTTCTTAGTCAGAAACAATGTCTACGGAAGAAGAAATAAAAGATAGCTAGTTTATGTAATAACCGAATGTTTGATGTACGCTATGTGTGAACGCAACAAGCTTTGTGCTTAGCAGTGAGATTCGGGAGTGTATATCGAAGTAATCCATACGCTATTGTGATGCCGACATGTAGAGACATAAATATCTTAATAGATGGGTCTATGATTTGCTAGAGAAAAATTTGGCATCTTGAAGTAATGCACATTGTGCGCACATCAATGATGCATTTCGTTGTCTTTGTGATAGTAAAGCCACTTTGGTGTATGATTTGGGTATCAAAAGTTGCTGGTAGACCAAACATACTTACTCGAAGCATTACTTCACTTAAGAGTTTTGCGCAAAGTTAGGTTGTTCATAGGCATACTTCTACGAGCGATGTGAGCGTGTTAAGTTGGTATTTTACCAACTTATTTGAGTATTTTAGAGTAGAATATGGTTTTATATTGGGTGTTTTTAGAGTCGTTAGAGTCCAATGTATTTCAATTAGACTCGATGTAGAGTCAATACAGATTTGGCAGCCGAGAAATGAAGAAAACGATGAAAAATGGCTTGAAGAAAGAAGAAATCGCGTATAAAGAAGGAAAAATCGCACTTTGGCCAAGGGCGGGATTGGGCGGCGCCAGCAAATAGCCTGCCATGGCCTGCAGCGCGATAGCGGCGAGTTGGACGAAGGCATGTGGCACTGCAGCGCCCAACGCCCGACGCTGCAGCGCCGAAAAATTGCTAGGAAGTTGTTGGGCGCCGCAGCGCCCGTGCGATAAATTGGTACGAGATTGCTTTGGCGCCCGCAGCTTCATGCATTGGCCCTTGCCGCAGCGCCGGGGGAAAAACCTATGTTCACCTACCCCTTTCTTGGACTTTTGGGTACTATAAATACTAGTCTTGGGGCTTGAAATAGGGCATCTTGGAACCCTTGGGAAGAGGAGAAAAACAGCTACAAGACAAGGAAGAAGGATTTGGGTATCTTGAGAAGAATTTGGAGAAGAAGATTGGAGGCTTCTATCATCTAGAAATAGAGAAGATCCCTCAACTCTTGTTCTTATTTTGTTTCTTTCTTCATATCTTGTAAGATGTATTATTGTATTCTCATGGATTCATTTTCTTTAATCATGAGCTAAACTCTATAATTCTAGAGGGATGATGTAATCCAAGTTTGAACTTATGTTTTGAGATTGTGGTTTGTCAATCTAGATCTATCAATTTATTTGTGCTATTTGGATCTATTGCTTCTAAATTACTTGATCAATAATTTAGATTGTTTGGTGTATTTGATTTGACACTTGAGAGAGGTAATTGAATACATGACCTTGGAATAGCATAACCTAGGACTTCATAGAATTGAGAGATTTGTGAATCCTTTGAAGTTATTTATCAAGATTCATAGCTTTTATTGAGATTTTAATTGGTGATCTTTATAGAGATATTGATTTCCCAATTGAATCTAAAATTATTTGGCACTTGAGAGAGGGAATGATTATTGTAACAATCTTGACTTATAAATTGGTAATTGATGATTGATAAACCATATTGACAACATAAGGGATAACTAGATTCATCATACCTCTAGAATTCATTTAATCATTTGGATAAACTCATTAATATTTTCATATTCTTGATTTATTTTTAGTATTTTTAGTATAATCAACTCCATCATATATTGAATTTCTAAATAAAGTTACGCTACTATATTATAGTACTTAGCAATAATTCGATAATTATTCCCTGTGGATTCGACAACCTTACTACTCTATATTAAAACTTGACACCGTAGACTTGCGGTTAGAAAATTCTCTAACAAGTTTTTGGCGCCGTTGCCGGGGAATAATTCATCTTATTTGCGCTAATATTATTACTTAGTAGTTTTACTTTAATTTAGATTGGTTCTTGTTACAATAGGGTCATTGTCATTTTTGTGTTTTTTTGTTGATGCGAAAAAATAAAAGTGCTAATTTAATCTTATTTGCTCCAGAAATTGAAAGAACGCTTCGACAGATTAGAGCCGCACGAAGAATCAAATTCACAAAAATCGGTGATGATGAAGAACGCATACCTATTGTTGCACCACCGGAAAGGGCCATTTGGGACTATTTTCGACTAACCACGAATCAAAACTATTCGGGCATTGTTCGCCAACCTATCAATGCGAATAATTTTGAATTGAAACCGGCCCTAATAAACATTGTGCAACAAAATTAGTTTCGGGGTAGTGTCGTAGACGACCCGAATGCTCATTTGGCTATTTTTCTCGAGATATGTGACACTATCAAAATGAATGGGGTCCCCGATGAAGCTATTCGGTTGAGGTTATTTCCGTTTTCACTTCGTGATAAAGCTAGACAGTGGCTTCAAACCTTCCCACCTGGAAGTATCACTAGTTGGAATGATCTCACTAAACAATTCATGGCAAAATTCTTTCCACCTAGCAAGACACTTCAACTGAAAAGTGAGATTGCTCAATTTCATCAACTCGACTTTGAGCCACTCTACGAAGCTTGGGAGCGATTCAAAGAATTATTGAGGAGGTGTCCACAACACGGGTACGCAGATTGGCAAAAAGTTCAGTATTTCTACAATGGTATGAATGGGCATTCGAGAACTATTATAGATGTTGCAGCGGGAGGTACATTAATGGCTAAAACTCCAAGTGAAGCCATGTTTTTACTAGAAGAAATGGCTGCCAATAGTTATCAATGGCCTTCTGAGAGATCTACGCCAAGAAAAGTTGACGGTGTTCTTGAACTTGATACTATGTCCGCATTGGCCTCTCAAATTTCCGCCTTGTCAAAGCAAATTGCTACTCTAAATTCGAGTGGAAAACAACAATCAGAGGCAGTCATGGAGATAAGTCAAGAAATTGTGAATCCCGATACTGAACAAACAAATTATGTGAACAATCGGGGTTTCAACCGAGGGAATCAATTGCCGACGCATTATCATCCGGGACTTCGCAATCATGAAAATTTCTCGTATAGCAATACGAGAAATGTGTTGCAACCACCTCCGGGGTTTCAAAACCAAGCAAGTACGAGTACGCACTTGGGAGAACAAAAGCCATCTTTGGAAGAATTACTTAGTTCATTCCTTGTAGAATCAAGAGCAAGGATGAACAAGGCCGATTCTAACATATAAAATTTGGGTTCAAGGGTTACAACAATTGAAAGTCATCTCAAATCTTTGGGAACACATGTGGGTCAATTGTCCACGGCTATTAATTCGCAACAGAAAGTTGATACGTTTCCAAGTAACACCGAGGTGAACCCACGTGAGCATTGCAAGGCAATTAAGTTGAGAAGTGGAACGCTATATGATGAACCAAAGATGCCTACTCACGCCACCAATGAACCAGAAGCAAGCTCTGAAACACTCTACAATGAAGAGGGCATGGACAATCCATCAGAAAGTGCGAAAAATGAGGTAAAACCAATTTCCAATTCTGATAATGTGTTACCAAATTCTCTTCCTTTTCCACAAAGATTTCAGAAGAAAAAGTTGGACGCGCAATTTTCCAAGTTTTCGGAAATATTCAAGAAAATTCACATCAACATCCCTTTTGCCGATGCACTTGAACAAATGCCAAACTATGCAAAATTCATGAAGGATGTGATGTCGAGAAAGAGAAGGTTGGAGGCATACGAGACGGTCAATCTCACAGAAGAATGTAGCGCCATTTTACAAAGAAAGCTACCACAAAAATTAAGAGATCCGGGGAGTTTCACTATCCCTTGCAATATTGATGATTCTTATTTTAATAAGGCTCTTTGTGGTTTAGGTGCTAGCATTAATCTTATGCCGTTATCTGTTTTCAGGAAACTTGGCCTTGGAGAAATAACGCCATCCACCATCACATTGCAATTAGCCGATAGATCACTCACCTACCCAAGAGGAGTGGTTGAAGATGTGTTGATCAAAGTGGATAAATTCATATTTCCGGCGGACTTTGTGGTGTTGGATATGGAAGAAGATCATGAAATGCCAATGATTCTTGGAAGACCTTTTCTAGCAACGGGACGAGCTCTAATTGACGTGCAACGAGGAGAGTTAACATTACGGGTGAATGATGATGAGGTACTATTTAACATTTATAAAGCAATGAAATTTCAAGAAGAACCTCACACATGTCATTTTATTGATACAATTGAACAATGTGATCAAACGGAAGTTATAAAACAAGATTTAAAAGATCCGTGAGAACATTGTTTGATTAATTCAATAATGAAATGTGATGAAGAAGATAGTGATGATATTGATTTGCTTGTGTTTATTCTTTCCCTTGAAGCTAAAGAAATTGTAAAAGAAAAACAAAAGGAAGCATTAGAAAATGCCAATATTGAAAATATTCCGAATGGTACTTTAGAACTAAAGGAACTTCCGGAACATCTTCAATATGCATTTTTGGGAAAAGATAAAACTTACCCGGTAATTGTTTCTGCTTCATTATCTTCATCTGAATTGGATAAGTTGTTGCGTGTGCTTCGTGAACATAAGTCGGCTTTGGGTTGGTATATTTCTGATTTGAAAGGTATAAGTCCTTCCATTGTAATGCACAAAATTTTAATGGAAGAATCTTATAAACCATCTATTGAGCACCAAAGACGACTTAATCCCGCAATGAAAGAAGTCGTGAGAAATGAGGTTTTAAAGTGGCTAAAGGCAGGTATTATTTATGCCATTTCGATAGTTCATGGGTGAGTCCTAGATGCAGTTGTTCCTAAAAAGGGAGGTATGACAGTTGTGAAAAATGATAACAATGAATTAATTTCTACACGAACTGTCACAGGATAGCGAGTATGTATTGATTATAGAAAATTGAATAAAGCTACTCGTAAGGATCATTTTCCCTTCCCCTTTATTGATCAAATGTTGGACAGGTTGGCGGTTTACGAATACTATTGTTTTCTTGATGGCTATTCAGTACACAATCAAATCGCCATTGCCCCGAAGATCAAGAAAAGACTACTTTTACATGTCCATATGGTACTTTTGCATTTCGCAGATGCCATTTGGATTATGTAATGCACCGCTACTTTTCGTGAGGTGTATGATGGCGATTTTTCATGGTATGGTTGAGGAAATCATGGAGATTTTTATGGATGATTTTTCTATTTTTGGTACTTCTTTTGACCATTGTTTGCATAACTTATCTATGGTTTTGCAACGTTGTGAGGAAACTAATATTGTACTTAATTGGGAAAAATGTCACTTTATGGTCAAAGAAGGGATTGTACTTGGGCATCGTATTTCTTGTACAGGTTTGGAAGTTGACAGGGCGAAAGTTGTGGCTATTGAAAAGCTACCCCACCTTTCAAATGTGAAAGGCATAAGAAGCTTTTTAGGGCATGCGGGATTTTATAGGAGATTCATAAAAGATTTTTCAAAAATTGTTAAACCACTTTGTAATCTCCTTGAAAAAGATGCTATCTTTTGCTTTGATGAGTTGTGTTTGCAGCAATTGAACGATATAAAAGGGGCACTCGTTTCCTCAATTATGATAGTGCCGGATTGGACTCAACCATTTGAGCTTATGTGCGATGCAAGTGATTATGCAGTGGGTGCCGTTCTTGGTCAAAGGCGAGACAGGATTTTTAAAGTTATTTACTACGCAAGTGGACCATGGACAACGCACAACAAAACTACACCACCACGGAAAAAGAGATGTTGGCGGTAGTTTTTGCATTCGATAAATTCCGAGCTTACTTGGTGGGTACAAAGGTGATTGTTTATACGGATCATGCGGCAATCCGATATCTTTTCTCCAAAAGGATGCAAAACCTCGGTTAATTCGATGGATTTTGCTCTTGCAAGAATTTGATATTGAAATTCGAGATAAAAAAGGAAGTGAAAATGTGGTTGCCGACCATCTATCCCGCGCTTGAGCAACCGCACGAGGTGATTGAAAGCCCAATAAAAGAATCATTTCCGATGAACAAATTATGCGTCTTGAGACATCATTACCTTGGTACGCAGATTTTGTTAATTACCTCATGGGAGGAGTTTTGCCACGGACTTGACTTCACACCAAAAGAAAAAAATTCCTACATGATGTTAAGTCTTATTTGTGGGATGATCCGTTCTTTATTCGTCAAGAGATGCGCGGATTCTATCATTCGCCGTTGTGTTCCTAAGGAAGAAATTGGAGAGATTCTTCAACATTGTCATTCCTCATCTTATGGGGGACATTTCGGGCCAACCCGAACAGCTGCAAAGGTACTACAATCTGGTTTTATTGGCCAACATTATTCAAGGATTGTTATGCTTTTGTGAAGACTTGTGATCGATGCCAAAGGGTTGGTAATATTTCACGGCGTCATGAGCTTCCCTTGACAAATATAATGGAGGTGGAGTTGTTTGATGTATGGGGTATTGACTTTATGGGGCCATTTCCCGCGTCCTATGGAAATTTGTACATTTTGCTTGCGGTTGATTACGTCTCCAAATGGGTTGAGGCGATTGCTACACCAACGAATGATGCTAAGGTAGTACTCAAATTCTTGCACAAGCATATTTTCACTCGGTTCGGTACACCTCGAGCTATTGTAAGTGATGAAGGTACGCATTTTTGTAATAAATTATTTAATAACCTTCTTGCTAAATTTGGTGTGCGTCATAAGATTGCGCTTGGTTACCATCCTCAATCTAATGGTCAAGCCGAAATTTCCAATCGTGAAGTGAAACAAATTCTTAAAAAACGGCAAGTTTTAATCGAAAGGATTGGGCACAAAAGCTCGATGATGCTTTGTGGGCTTATCGCACGACTTATAAAACACCCATTGGTATGTCACCATATCGATTGGTGTTTGGTAAAGCGTGCCATTTTCCGGTTGAACTTGAGCATCGAGCTTATTGGGCAATTAAGAAATTGAATTTTAACTTGAAAGAGGCGGTGAAAACCGACACTTCAATTAAACGAAATTGAAGAATTTCATCAAGAATCATATGAAAATGCCAAAATGTATAAAGAAAAAATGAAAAAATGGCATGATCAAATGATTCTGCGACGTGAATTCTTACCCGACCAACAGGTGTTATTGTTCAATTCTCGATTGAAACTCTTTCCAGGTAAACTCAAGTTGCGATGGTCCGGGCCATTTGTGGTTGAACGTGTGTTTCCTTATGGTGCCGTCGAGTTGAGAGGAAACGATGGGAATTTGTTCCAAATAAATGGACAACGATTGAAACATTATTTCGGGAACGAAGCAAGGAAGGTTTTAAATCTTCCACTTGGTGATGAAAATTCTTGAGCCCGAGTAGTTGAGTCCGGCTAACGACTATAAATTTATCGCTTCTTGGGAGGCAACCCAAGTGATTTTCGTGTGATCAAATTTTTGTGTGATTTTATTTTCTTTTAGTTTGGTGTGTATTTATTTGAATTTTGGTTTGATTTTTGTGTGAATTAATTTGTGTGTGATTTTAAATTGTTGATTAAATTGAAATTTTTTAAAAAAAAATTTAAAAAATAAAAAGGGCAAAGAATAAAGTCGGTATTTAGCGCCACGATAGGGCGTGCGGGTGTGCGGTGTGTCGCGGCGGCGGTAGCCTAGTCTGTTTACTCGACTAGTTGGTAAATTAAAAGGCTGATTCAGCCTTAGTTTATTTTGCAAATACAACACACCCGAACTCACGCCCATTTCCTCTTCTTCTACAAAAATCCCACCTAACATTCACTTATACATCATTCAAGTGGGCAATTGAGCAACTTAATCATCATCTTCATCTTCTTCATCAATTGGGTGATTTTCAAATCAATTACAATGCCAAGAACAAAGAACCCAAGCAAGGGCAAAAAGGTGGCAAGTACTTCCGAGGAGAATGTTGAAGATCGTTTTCTTAACTTGGACGCACAACAGTTGTATTATGACACATTATGCTCGAAGAGCATAACGGCGGAACGGGGGTTACAACCGGGGCCGAATGATGGTGAACTTGCACAAATGATACATCAGAAGCAATGGAAAAAACTTTGTGCACAACCTAGACCATTCGCACCGAATATAGTCCGAGAGTTTTATGCGAATACGTAGACCAAAAATGGCTATAACTCAGAGGTTTTCATACGTGGAGTAGACAAGGTATACACTCATACAAGAGCGATAAGAGAATATTATGGACTCCCGGAGGTGGATCACTCATCGTATGTCGAATTTATCTCGCAACCACCAAGTATGGAGGAGATTTGTAATACCTTATGTCGGCCTGGAACTGTGGTACGTCATATAAAAGTTGTGGGAGGTGCTACTGCTTTTCCGCACACGAGTCTTAGTCGGTATGGGCGAGCTTGGTACCACTTCATATGCAACAATTTGATACCAACCAAGCATGTCAGTGATGTAACTAAGGAACGAGCCCATCTCCTATATGCGATAGTTACTGACATACAATTCGACCCAGCGGTAATTATTGCAATGTCCCTTTATCACAAAATGTTACACCCAAAAACAGGGGGACTAATCTTACCGAGTTTAATTTGTGGGTTATGTAAAAAGGCGGGTGTTAAATGGGATAGCTCCGAGCCGTTGGAAAATCCTAAGGGACCTATAGATTCGGCTACTATTGCTTCCTATGACGAATGGGCGGGTGGTGTGCCTAATCCGAAGGGTGCGGGATATATCCTTGATCCCGAATTTGCCCTACCAGCTATTGAGCCTGATACTCATGCCCAACCACAGAATATCGACACTCCATCCAGTTCAACGGCAAGACGTTCTCGTTCTAGGCGCTCACATCACGATAACAACCCTTCAGACGCACTAGTTCGCGAAGTACGAGAATTGAGAAGGGCTTTTGTAGCTGAGCAACGTCACAGAGCAGCACGAGAAGAATATGAGAATGAGCACAACCGAGTACTTGCCCAGATATATAGCAAGACACACCCGCAGTTCCAGTTCCCAATACCACCACCACCGGGTCCTATTGCTCATTTTTCACCACACGACTCCGATGAGGAGTCCTAGCGCCTCCGGCTACCAGGAAAGTTTTCTCACTCTCCATTGAGGACAATGTTCAATTTAAGTTTGGGGGGAGTGTAATCTGTATTTGTGTCTTTTGAGTCGTGTCAGAGTCGTGTCAAAAAAAAAAATTAATTGAGTCTAGTCGGGTAGTTTGTTGAACTATAGAACTGCATGACTAGGTAGATTTGTTGATCACGAGTTGAACTGTCACGAAAGCATGTTTTTAAGTGCTGATCTATATTTTGCTTCATTGATTTCATATTCATGCATAATTCTGTTAACTTATTTGAAAATGATTAATGAAGTCGAGTGTTGCTTGTATGATCCCACCGGATTCTATGACTTGTTTGATCACTAATTGAGGCGAAATCCTAGGTGAAATAACATAAGGAAATGATTTAGGCCATCTTTGAATAAGCTAGAGCCAAAATGACTACCTTTGTACGATATAATTTCACTTGTGTCCCCTTTTGAGCCTATTAAACCTGTTCTTTGGCAACCAATTTTTTTACCTTGAGCTTACATGTGAAAATCCTAATTACTCATCACTCATACACACAAAATGATTGAAGGTTGAGGAGGATGTGATAAGTAAGGTAGATGTTCACTCGCATGAAGTTGCCGAGAAAAAGAAATAATGAAACCCCATGTGTTAAAATATGCAAAAGATCAAGTTTGGGGGTCTCGAAAAAAAAATGTTGAAAGTAGAGGCTCGTAAAGGGAGAATAATTGAAAATTCAACAAAAGTGGAGGTAACCATTTTGTTTGGCAATTGGTGATTTGAAGAGGTAATTGTGTGTTTCGGTGAGTTGAGCCACTTAATCCTAAATTTTCCTACCCGACCCTAAGCCACATTACAAGCTTTGGAAGTCCTATTGATCCATGTGTTATATTAGCCTACATTAGTGGAGATTAGTGTGAATAACAAGCCTATGGAATCCGGTAGTCATTATCTTTTGATACTTAGAAGTGGATCATCTTGATAACGTTTGATTGCGTAAATCAATTAGAATAATGTAAACGGAATTTTCATGAATATTCAACACTTTTGATCACAATGATAAAATGCATGCTTGATTGATAGTGAAATGAGTTTTTAGACAAATTTTATTGGTTTGTGGAGTTTTGTAGTTGCTTGCGTTGTTGTATTGTTTGTCTTTCATTTTGGAGTTATAATTGTTTGAGGACAAACAATAGCTTAAGTTTGGGGGTATTTGTTAAGTTGGTATTTTACCAACTTATTTGAGTATTTTAGAGTAGAATTTGGTTTTATTTTGGGTGTTTTTAGAGTCGTTAGAGTCCAATGTATTTCAATTAGAGTCGATGTAGAGTCAATACAGATTTGGTAGCCGAGAAATGAAGAAAACGATGAAAAACGGCTTGAAGAAAGAAGAAATCGCGTATAAAGAAGGAAAAATTGCACTTTGGCCAGGACGGGCGGGCCAGTGACTGCTGCAGCCCCCTGGCGCCGCGACAGCGGCGAGGTTGGGCGAAGGCATGTGGCGCGCGCTAGCTTAACGCCCGCCCAATTTGCCGGCGGAAAAAATTGCTAGGAAGTTGTTGGCGCCGCGCTCGTGCGATAAATTGGTACGAGATTCTTTGGCGCCGGGGGCGGAAAAACCTATGTTCACCTACCCCATTCTTGGACTTTTGGGTACTATATATACTAGTCTTGGGGCTTGAAATAGGGCATCTTGGAACCCTTGGGAAGAGTGTTTGATACATTTTTTATCTTAATTTTGATGATTTTATTTTTTCACCAAAACAATGTTTTTAAAGGTTGTCCAAATACTCCTAAATGATTTAAAATGGTTTTAATATTTTCCGGAGTATTTTCTCAAGTTTATTTTCAATAATATTGGACAATATTTTTAATGATTTTATCAATATTCTTTTTACTTCTAAACAAGGTTCCTAAATGTTGTCTAAATACTTCCGATTGGTTTAAAATGTTTTTACTAAATTTTCGGAGTATTTCTTGAGTTTTATTTTCGACAAAAATTGGACAATATTTCTGTCTCGTGGTCGACCGGTCGCCCTATAGGGCAACCCGTACCTGAAGATGATTTTTGAAACAGAAAATGAGACGGAAGTAAAATCAGGCAGGTCGACCGTCGCATCAGGCGTCGATCGTCGACCGGTCGACGATCGTCGGTCGGCCGGCCGCCAGTCGGCCGACCTGCACTGCAAGTTTGTGTTGAAACAGAATGAATTTTTCACTCAAATCCATTGAGGGGGACCGGTTGAGACAAGGGTCGACCGGTCGAAGCCTATGTCGACCGGTCGCCCTGTTGAATTTTTCAAAGTGTTCTTCAAATCTCTTATTTCTGTGCGACCGATCGCCCTGTGCTTTGACAGCAAAAATATGACCGTTTGACAGCAGACACATTTCCTTAAAATGTGAGATTGATTTCTAACAGCTATATTCTTGATTTTAATTGTATTTTTCTGTAGATTTTCAATCCCCAAGAGGAGCCTATGCTTGATCAATCATCTCCTATAAATAGAGGAAGTTTTGGAGCAACCAAAACAACATTGAGATACAACACAACAAGATACACTTCAAGCAAATATTTGTTCTTCATTGTTATTATTCTTGTTGTAAAATTTGCCTAGCTATTCACTTTCACATTCTTGAGGTCTAGGCTATTTTTGATTACACTTTGCACTCAAATTGTAATATTCATTATTGAGTTGTAATCTTGATTTTTGGTTATCATTCAAACACAAGATATCCTTGTGAGTGTTCTTGTGGTAAGAGCACACTTGGATGATCTAGGTGATAGGTGCAAGAAGATTGTGGTGATCTTCTTATTGAGGTGTTGAAGAATTTAGTATTCTTCAAGGTTGAAGATTGTGATAATCTTCACAAGGTGTCGTTGAAGGAAGATTGTGGTAATCTTCAAAGGGAGATTGTGGTAATCTTAAAAGGGAGATTGTGGTAATCTCCAAAGGTGGTGTTGAAGAAGAGTGTGGTGCTCTTCAAAGGTGTTGTAAGTTGAATTTGTATTAATTTTGGTAATTAATAAAATTCTTTTTCTTTTTGAAATCCATCCCTATCTTTGGGGTGGTAGAGGATTAGGCCCTAGGTGGGTTGAACCTCTTTAAATCGACGCGTGTTGTTTACATTCCGCACCTTTATATTTGTCTTTGAGCATTCGGTTTGAAAAAGAGGGATAAATCGAAAAGATGGAGATAATATATTCACCCCCCCTCTAGATTATCGTAGCCGCTTGGACTTACAAGTGGTATCAGAGCCAAACTCTTTGGCAAGCTCGTTTCACATCGCGAGTGAAGAGAAACGATCGTCGGCTACGAACGAAGCTCAACTTTCCGGCACCTCCACCACCAAGCCACCTCGGTTTGATTCCAAATATTTTATATTTTGGAAAGAAAGAATGTAATGCTATTTACAAGGTTGCGGGTTTGATATTTGGAACACCGTCATCAATGGAGAATCCATTCCGACGAAGAATACACCACACACCTCTAAAGGCTTCAAAGAGCTCAATGATGAAGAGAAGAGAATCATCTCCTTAAACGGTAAGGCTCTAAATATCTTGCATTGTTCATTTACTAATTTGGAATATGAACATTTTGTAGGAATTCGATCGGCACATAAAGTATGGCAAAAATTAGAAGCCATCTATGGAGTATTTGCAAATGAAAGGAGTCAAACAAAAGCATCTACTTCTCAAAGGGATACAAGCTCAAATCTAAGGAACAAGCCTCTTACAACTTCCAACTATGAAGAAGTTGATCATATTGTGATATGGGTATCGAAGAAGAAAATGAGGTATGTCTTAAACCCTCTACTTCCTATGATATTGTTATTCAAAATGATTATAGTGATTTGCAAAATGATTATGATGAACTTCAAAATGAATTCCAAAGCTTACTTGTTAAATATAAAAATTTGAAAAATGAATTCAATGTTTTGAAAAATGATAAGGATAGTTTATTTACTTCCTATGAATCTCTTTCATGTGCTCACACCACCACTCTTGACAAGGTTAGAAACCTTGAAAAAGAAAATAGTACTCTTGTTGAGAATATTGATTGCATAAAAAAGGATTTATTAAAATCTAACTTGAGTATCAATAAAATGACCGATATTGTTGATTGTTGTGATGATTCGAAACTAGAACTTGATCATAAGCCTAAGAGTGTCAATCACATGAAAAAGAATCAAGTCTCTAAACACGTTGGTCATTATGCTCCTAGAATGTTTACATGTTTTTATTGCGGTAAAAATGGTCATACGGTAAATAATTGTCAAGCTAGAAATAGCTCTAATTATTGTTGGAGAGCTAAAGGTCTCAAAGCTAATCCTAAAGGACCCAAACACTTGAGGGTACCACAAAACAATGCCATATTAGGTACCCGGCGAAATAATGATCGAAGAAAATTCATACCGCCAAGAAGGCATCAAATGACCGTTTCATTTGATCAAAGAAGGAAAAACTATTCTCAACAAAGCCAATTTCCAAGAAGAGGATATAATCAAAAATGGGAAGAACACAATCCTTGGAAATGGCAAAGACATCATCAACAAGATGAGTTTCAAAGAAGAAGAGACTTTCAACAATGGGAAGGCAACAAACCTTGGAAATGGAGTAATCAAAGAAGTCATCATCAACAAAGTGACTTCTCAAAGGGAAGATATCATCAACAATGGGAACGGCTCAACCCATGGAAACGGCGTAATTGGTAAACCGTATCTCCCAATCTATATATGCATTTTATTTTAATTCTATGCATGTTTTTATTTGTGTCTTAATTGCAAAATGAGTTTTCAAGTATTTATTTTTAATTTAGGTCTTCAATATATTTGTGAGTTTCAAAATCTTTAAAAGAAGACCTTGCATGTTATTTCTAAAAACTCTTGTGCATTTAATTAGACTTATGTGGCCCATTATCTCTTATGAAATCTTATAGCATAAGCTCTTTTTGATATCTCCTATTACTTGCCTACACTTGTGCTTTTTTTTTTGTGCAAATTTTGTTTAAGAATTGTGTAGGATATATATATCTCATATTCATTGGCTATTTCGTCATCAAATTATCGAGGTATGTTCACTCGTATTTATCTTAGAACTCGATATTATGCTTATGCACATATCTTTCAAGATATTTCATTTCAACCCCTTAAGTGCCTCTAAATGATTTTGCAATTTTTTCTTGAAAGGGCACTACTCGCTAAGTCTCGATTTTCTAAATAAATATGTTTTCCCGAAACTCGTATTTATTGGACTTGGTTCAAAATTATCTTTTTACAAAGTTTTAAAACTTTTGGGGAGGAAAATCAAATTTTTGAAAAACCTGGAGAAAGAAAAATTACCTGGGACGATCAAAGCAGGGGCGACCGGTCCCCTACTTTGACCGGTCGCCCAGGCTAATTTCACAAGTTAAAAACGTTTTGTCTTTCATTTCGAAACAGAAACTCCAAATCCTCCAAAACCCTTGCGCGAGAAACGTTCCCCCTTTTCTCCAAAATCTCCAATTTTTCATCCTTTCTTACGATTCTTGTTGCTAATCTTCTTATTTTCACTAGAATCTTACATATATGGCTCCCCCAAAGAATTCCACCGGTCGAAATCCTATCTCCAAGCGTAGAAGGGGCGGAGAGGGTTCTTCAAGAAATCGGCAAGAAGAAGCCGAACAAAGAGATATTCGAGCTGCCCAGAGAAACGTGGCTCAAGAAGGTGATGAAATATCAATAGGCTTTTCAATAATATTGGACAATATTTTTAATGATTTTATCAATAGGCTTTTTACTTCTAAACAAGGTTCCTAAATGTTGTCTAAATACTTCCGATTGGTTTAAAATGTTTTTCCTAAATTTTTGGAGTATTTCTTGATTTTTATTTTCGACAAAAATTGGACAACATTTCTGTCTCGTGGTCGACCGGTGCCTCTATAGGGCAACCCGTACACAAGATGATTTTTGAAACAGAAAATGAGACGGAGTAAAATCGGGCGGTCGACCGGTCGCATCCGGGCGTCGGCCGATCGATCGGCCGGCCGACGGCCGCCCAGTCGGTCGACCGGTACTGCAAGTTTGTGTTGAAATAGAATGAATTTTTCACTCAAATCCATTGAGGGGGACCGATTGAGACAAGGATCGACCGGTCGAAGCCTATGTCGATCGGTCGCCCTGTTGAATTTTTCAAAGTGTTCTTCAAATCTCTTATTTACGTACAACCGATCGCCTGTGCTTTGACAAAAAAAATATGACCGTTTGACAATGAGACACATTTCCTTAAAATGTGAGATTGATTTCTAACAAATATATTCTTGATTTTAATTGTATTTTTCTGTAGATTTTCAATCCCCAAGAGGAGCCTATGCTTGATCAATCATCTCCTATAAATAGAGGAAGTTTTGGAGCAACCAAAACAACATTGAGATACAACACAACAAGATACACTTCAAGCAAATATTTGTTCTTCATTGTTATTATTCTTGTTGTAAAATTTGCCTAGCTATTCACTTTCACATTCTTGAGGTCTAGGCTATTCTTGATTACACTTTGCACTCAAATTGTAATATTCATTATTGAGTTGTAATCTTGATTTTTGGTTATCATTCAAACACTTGGATATCCTTGTGAGTGTTCTTGTGGTAAGAGCACACTTGGATGATCTAGGTGATAGGTGCAAGAAGATTGTGGTGATCTTCTTATTGAGGTGTTGAATAATTTGGTATTCTTCAAGGTTGAAGATTGTGATAATCTTCACAAGGTGCCGTTGAAGGAAGATTGTGGTAATCTTCAAAGGGAGATTGTGGTAATCTCCAAAGGTGGTGTTGAAGAAGAGCGTGGTGCTCTTCAAAGGTGTTGTAAGTTAAATTTGTATTAATTTTGGTAATTAATAAAATTCTCTTTCTTTTTGAAATCCATCCCGGATATACGGGGGTGGTAGAGGATTAGGCCCTAGGTGGGTTGAACCTCTTTAAATCGACGCGTGTTGTTTACATTCCGCACCTTTATATTTGTCTTTGAGCATTCGGTTTGAAAAAGAGGGATAAATCGAAAAGATGGAGATAATCTATTCACCCCCCCTCTAGATTATCGTAGCCGCTTGCACTTACAAAGAGGAGAAAAACAGCTACAAGACAAGGAAGAATGATTTGGGCATCTTGAGAAGAATTTGGAGAAGAAGATTGGAGGCTTCTATCATCTAGAAATAGAGAAGATCCCTCAACTCTTGTTCTTATTTTGTTACTTTCTTCATATCTTGTAAGATGTATTATTGTATTCTCATGGATTCATTTTCTTTAATCATGAGCTAAACTCTATAATTCTAGAGGGATGATGTAATCCAAGTTTGAACTTATGTTTTGAGATTGTGGTTTGTCAATCTAGATCTATCAATTTATTTGTGCTATTTGGATCTATTGCTTCTAAATTACTTGATCAATAATTTAGATTGTTTGGTGTATTTGATTTGACACTTGAGAGTGGTAATTGAATACATGACCTTGGAATAGCATAACCTAGGACTTCATAAAATTGAGAGATTTGTGAATCCTTTGAAGTTATTTATCAAGATTCATAGCTTTTATTGAGATTTTAATTGGTGATCTTTATAGAGATATTGATTTCCCAATTGAATCTAAAATCATTTGGCACTTGAGAGAGGGAATGATTATTGTAACAATCTTGACTTATAAATTGGTAATTGATGATTGATAAACCATATTGACAACATAAGGGATAGCTATATTCATCATACCTCTAGAATTCATTTAATCATTTGGATAAACTCATTAATATTTTCATATTCTTGATTTATTTTTAGTATTTTTAGTATAATCAACTCCATCATATATTGAATTTCTAAATAAAGTTAGACTACTATATTATAGTACTTAGCAATAATTCGATAATTATTCCCTGTGGATTCGACAACCTTACTACTCTATATTAAAACTTGACACCGTAGACTTGCGGTTAGAAAATTCTCTAACAGAGCGCTAATCCCTTTTTAGGCGCCTTTGTTTGGAGACATGTTCCAATGGCATGTGGGTCATTAAGGATTAAGTGGAATTGTTATTGTGGCTTGTGAGAACATATTGTGATGAATGAGATATATTGGATTCACATTATGTGTTTGAGACTGAATTTATGAGTTGTCTCCAGGCTTTGATTGGCCTCCCTCACACGGGCAATCGCCTTGGCGCTAAGAGAGTGAGCAAGATGAAGCTTAAAAGATCACGTCACACAATTGGGTTTGCAAATGATCGCCTTCGCGCTAGAGCAATGACAAAGTTAATAAGTATAATTAATAATCGCCTTAGCTAGAGGCTGAGATGGGACCCAAGTTGATTGATTATGAAGTGTGTCCAAATTTCATTATAAGTCGGTTTGTGGCTGAACGTGCGAACTGCTAAAAGACATTTTGGAAATGAATTTTTGTGTACACGGTGAGATGCTTGTGGAGCAACTGGACTTAAGTTTCTATGATGTCTGGAGCGTGACATGTCTAAATTGAGTGTGAGCTCCATCATAGCATGTACTCATACTACATATGCTTTGAGTCGACCACATATAGGAAAGTGACTGAATGGGTCCCTGCTTCGTCACTGTGTGAGCCCATATTATTTTCTTGTATCCTTTGGGGCTTTGGACCCTTGATGACAATACTTTAGCATGTATTTAATGGTCATGTGTGATTTAGTTGTTCGGAGCATGTAAAGGAAAACTGTCAAGACCAAGCTAATTAGCATGTGGGTCCGAGGAAGAACTGAATTGGTAACGCGCTTATGTTCTATAAATCATAGCCTGGGCGACTATGTCGAAATGTGTTTGACTAGTCATGAATATATAAACACATTTAAGTGAGTCGAGCATGCTTTATTTATTTCATTGAGCGATCTAGAGATGTTTGGCTGGGTTCAACCATTTGGTTTGGGGTACATAGCTAGTTATTGAATTATGGGGTTATCTTAGTTTGGTGATGGCTTAATATAACTCTCATCACCTATACTTTCTCGCTTGGTCACACATCTTATTCTCTGTATGAAAGAAGAGACGTGAGATGAGAAATATGAGGATTTTATTCGAATGAGTCGAGTCAAATATGTATAAGTGGGAGATATTGGGTACAATTAGGTTGCATCCATATTTGAGATCATACAGATTCCTATTTAGATGAGCTCTATCTAGAAATCTCTCTCATCATGACTTCAACTGATATATGGGATTGATATATATATACATATATATATATATGTTGATATATCTCTCTACAACATAAGTCCAATGGAAAAAAAATCATCCCCTACACTAAAAGAAAATAATCTCTCTCCTAAAATTTCTCTCTACGGTGTTCTTCTTGGAGCATCACCAAAGTTCTCCAAGGGTTTAGGTGTGCTCGTCAAAGTGAATAACTCTAGTAGTTATTTACACTAATGAGAAGGACAGTTCGTGATCTTCTTCATAGTTGTTCATGGTTCAACCAATCTATGGGGTTTATTTGTAGTTTACGGTTCAATCAAAAGAGGCTTCTAGATGGACGTAATCCTTGCTATGCGGATCGACGATTCTGCTACAAATAGATATACTTGATTCAATCTATATGCGCAAATATGTTATTTATATTTTTGTCCATATTTGCTAACAACCAAGAACCATCAACCGGATTATTTTGAAACAAAATCTTGGTCGTACCTCCAACCAATCCAACCAATACCTACACTTAATTCTCGATGTCTTGATAAACTACCATTACAAGAAAATCCAGACAGAAATTATTATGCCATTCACAATCATCTAACAATACAACTAAACTCTGAGCAAAAACTCAATCCAAAATTTATAAAATGCTGTTGAATGTTGATTGTGATCCAACTAGCTATAAAGTCATATATCTGAACCACCAACTATCATACTATTACTAGAAAACAGGAAACAAAAATAAGTTTCAAGAATAAGATTTTCTGATCATACCAATATATCAAGCTTTCCAAATTGGGACTTAATAAATTGAGCAAGGGAAGCAATACTTGCTAAATCAGTCACTTGAAGCTGATGAAAGATAACAGAGTCAGAAGCACAAGAGCCTTTGAGTTTTTCAACAGCTTCAAGCCCCTTTTTCTCATCTCTAGCTGTTAACACCACTGTGATACCTTGAGATACCAACTGCCTGCAAATCTCAAGTCCAATCCCTTTGTTTGCCCCAGTTACAACAGCATACCTGCAGGAGAAATATCAGAAGGGAAAAAAAAAAGTACCAACCATTGGAATAAATAAATTCGGATGATAGTGAAAATCATTCAGAAATATAATAATATTAATTACAGGTGAAGTCTTGGAAATTAAACAAGAGGCAAGCTTAGTTACCTCTTTGTTAGTTCAGCCATGGATGAAAGCTGAATTTCGCGTGTTTGTGACTGTTACCCAAGTACATGAGTCATTTAATAACAACTTCTGAACAATGCTTCATTTGAGTTGCCAATCTGATTGCTATTTATTTAATATAAAGAATGCTTCATTTGCTATTCTCAAATCAGATTTGATTTGCCGATCTAATTATTATTATTAATTTAATATAAAAAGTCTATCATTTGTTATTTGCTATTGCCAACTGTCAAATTTGATTTGCCAATCTTATCAGTATTATTTAATAATTGACATTAAACAATGCTTCATTTGCTATTGTCAGAATTGCCAATCTTATTAGTATTAATTTAGTGTAAAACAAGGCTATATTTGATATTATCAAATGTTTGATTTGACGATCTTATTAGTATTAATTTATTACAGAACCAGACTTTTAAAACCGAGTAATTAAAACAAAATTAAGGTTGCAATTGGATGAAAGGATTTGAATTTGAGGGGAGGATTGGGGGAATTATTTCAAATGACTCAAAATATAGTATGGAGTTGAAATCCACTATAATAACTCCAAAAATAGCATAAAGTTGAATTTAATGCCAAGCACCATTATGTATATCTGCAAATTTCACAATATTATTAGATAAACTCCAACTCTTTCAGGTTGAATACTATCTTCACAACCTCTCTTTATTCAGCTCCAATCTCATGATTCATACGGTGTCTCCTCTGGTGTTTTAATATATTACGGCCTACGGGTGGAAATGAGTGACACGACACGAATATAGCATGACACGGAAGCAAAACATGAAATTGTAAATTTAGCTAAAATCACACTTATTGCTACATTTAGGATAAAATAAGATAGATAACCCAAAAACACGACAGTGAGACATAAACACGACACGATGACATGAATTGAAACCTCTTAAAACATTCGATGTATTCCACTTGTATATAATAGAGGAAATTACACAAAATACCCTCATTTTTGGGAAAAAGACAAAAATACCCACCATCACAAATATACCCCACCCGCTCCATCCCATGACAAACATACCATACCTTTGGTTTTATTTTCACTGTTCTATGTCTGAACCCACCACCTCCGCTTCCGCCTCCAACAACACCGGTAGGCGCTCTTCATCCCCGTATTCTTCCACTATCGCCGCTGCTACCAGCTCCGGTGGAGCCCCTGTTTTCCCGGGAATGAAAAAAGCCAAGTCACAGGGCGGTGCGTGCTCACTCGATGGAAACAAGAACGGACAGCAGCAGATTACTCCTCATGTACACTTCAGCGCTCACTCCCCTATGATCGAAGACGATCCTAGCGACGGTGCAATGGAAGCATCCCCCTCGTCTGCTGTTTTTGGACGCGGCGTGTCTGCATCAGGAGGAGGAGTCACCGCCAATTTGTCTCGGAAGAAGGCCACGCCTCTGAATCCTATGAAAAAGCTTCTAATTAAGCTTGTTAAAGGTTCGGATTTTTCTTTTTTCCTTTGATTGGACACTTTTTTAATGGATTAAGTGATTTCGTGTTCCAGTTGAAGATTTGGGATTTCCTTGGTGTTTGTGTTGGTCGAATTGAGGTGAAAATGTGAGATTGGGTAGCTTTTTTATGTTTCTTTTGTTCTTTTATGTATTTTTCATTTAATTTGACCTTTATATATGCATTTTTACCCATTTTCATTTGTTTCGATGTTGTTTCGAAGTTGTTTCTTTTATGTTTCTTTTGTTCTTTTATGTATTTTCCATTTATTTGTTCTTTTTTATTATTTTTGATTTGTTGTATTATCTATCTGACTGTGTATCTTTTTTTATTTCTTTTGTAGTGCATGTGGGATTTTTTGTTGCTTGTTATGCTGAGCACTTTATTGGTGGGAAGGCCATGGACGTCGAAGCATTTGAGATAGAGATAAACAAGCAAAGCACAATCATCTGCTTCACAATCATGCTAAGTTGAAGCTGCAAAATGGTGATGACAATGACAACGACATTGAGTTTCTACCTCCACTTCCTAATGATTTTAGAGAATTATTGTTATGTAAATCTTAATGATGGTGTAATCAGTTGAAACATGTAAGAAACATAAATGAAACATGTAAGAAACAATTGTGAAGCAGGGGATCATGTGATAAAAGTTTGTAGTAAATTGCTTTTAAATTTATAGAAATGGCGTAGTTTTTCCCCATATACTCTTCAGCTTTATTTTTTGTCATCTTTGTAAATGTTGATCTTTGCTTCATTTCTATGTCTGCATGCCTAATCTTGAACTAAAGATCTCACGTACTCTAGCAAAGTTGTTACTAGTAGGTCTTTCCCCGCTACAGTTAATGCATTCAATAATTCTACGATGTTGGAACTCAATACAAAGTATTTTTTCGTCTGACAATGGAGTCGTGTCCATTTTCTGGTAGCCGATGATGGACAAGTAAGCTCAAATTTTCTGAATTGAATTTGTTGTTCCAAGATTTCGTTTAGGGTGTTGAATGTGCAGTCCATTGGAATCAATAATCTTGTTATCTCAAAGTTGGATACTTTCTATGTTCTTCCCATTGTCCATTGTGGCATACCACAACTGAGATTTTCTCTATGCAACTGTGGAATTCAATGAAAAGTTGGCTAAGTGAAACATATAAGAAACATAAATGAAACAGGTATGAAACAATGTTATGTACGTCAAGAAGCAATGTTTTGTATTAGGCGAACGAAACAATTGTGAAACATAAACGAAACATATGTGAAACATGATAGAAATATATGTGAAACAACCACGTAATGTACTTCATTAAGTGTTTTCCAGATTGACACGTTTTATTCGTAGATAATCACGAGAAGCAATTTTTGTAGAATTTTGGATCATAATTTGAACAAAATAAGCATTTTGAATCTCACAACTGCCATGTTTTTGGATTTGCATGCAAAATTACTGGTTCAATTCAATGTCAATCTTAGTCAATACACATTGAATCCTAAATTTCTATCTGTAAAATTTTGAAATATATCTAAACAAGGTATTCTCATAACAAGATAACACAGATCGCATTTTGTTACCTGTTTTGGTCTTCGTCTTCCTCTTGATATTGAGCTTGAATTGTGATATCTAACAGTCCAACTTTTTCCCTCGATTTGTTTTCCTCGTATCTGTGCGTTTTCTCTGTTTTTCGTTAATATTTGGGATGAATGGATCGTATTTTTGATCAGAGATCTTGTTGTGATCAGCACCATGATTTTTGGAGGGGAAATGCTGCAATTCACCTAAGATGCTGAAGATTGGGTACTTTTGTCCGCAATTTGTTTGAGCTGGGTATTTTTGGGAACAATTGGGCCAAATTAGGCAATTTTGTGAAACATCTGGGCCGGGTGGACATTGTGCAGGTATTGAGAATCCAAAATCGGGCATTTATGTCCTTTTCTCTTATAAGTATAGGACTCGATTCTATTTTCGTGAAGTCTCGTTTGAGCTTAAAATAATAGGACCTTTAGGTTTTTTGGCCCTTTGAAATTTTGAGTCAAAACGAATTTTGGATTATGGCCTGATTTAAAGTTGATTTAGAGCCTATTAAGTTTTAAGTCTTTAAATCAAATAAGGGGTTAACAATATATAGTTTTGGACTCACTTTAAATAAAATAAAATGTTGGCTTTTATTTTATTTTATTTGTATTTGAGTTTTTCTTTAAGCTAAAGTTTTGAGTTTAATATAAATTTGAGCTTAAATTTGATATTTGGATTTGTGTCTAGTTTTGGCTCAAATTATATGGAAGGATTTTTTTTAGCTTAAAGTTTGGATATTGAGCTTAGTCTATATTAGTTAGTTTATTGGCCTAATTTGGTTCTACGGGTCTCAAATCTACTATAATTAATTTAAAGTCTATTTTGGTTTTCAGGCTTTAAATTCAAATTTGGTTAATTTTGGACTAAGTTCATATAAAGTGGTATTTTTTTTGGGCTCAAATGTATTTGATGTTGAACCCAATTTCTTTTTAATCTAATTTAAGGTTAATTTTGGGATTAATTTGTAATGGATCCTAAAATCTTTATAAAGGATTGAATTTTGGGCTTTTATTATTTATTTTTTTTAGCTCTAAATTCATATAAGGAAAAGTTTTGATTATTTGAATTGGGCTTAGGGTATTGGGTCATAAGGGGTAGATTAATTCAACCCATAAAGATTGGAGTTATTTTGAATATTATTCAAATATAATCCATAAGAAATTCAACCCAGATTCGGTTAGAACCCTATTAAAGTATTTGCATGGTATAGAATTTTTGGGTCCTATTTTGGTGTTATCTTAAAATACAATAAAGATACATTGATTTTAATTTATTTTAGGCTCAATATAATGCATTTTCCTTCATAATTGAATTTTGGCCCAATTTAGTATTTTGGGTTTTAAAATCAAATTAGGCTATTTGGATTTAAGCTTAACTAAAATTAGATTTGCTGCCTATTTGGTTCCCTAGCCTTTTAATCTAAATAAAGGCGGATTTAATGTCTAATTTGGCTTTCAAAATTTAAATCTTTATATAGAAAGGGGCGGCGTGTAACGCTGTTCAATTGAGCAATTATTATTTTTCTTGATCAATTGGTCTAGTAATATTCAATTAAGTTAATCAAAGCAGCATGTTGCCTTCGTGACCTCTGTTGTGGAGAGCAACTTTATTGATATTACATAGATGATAGTACAGAGTTAATTATTCGGACTGTGATCGGCCCTTCGATTTGACATAGTTTGGCCGAATAACAACGCACTTGTGATGATAAGTATGTGACAATTGTATAGACTTTTCATGTGGGCATAAGTTCGTCCTTCAATAGACTTTTGTTTGACAGAACTTATTGTTAGTACTTGATCATTGCAACAAGGTTACCACTTACAATTAATTTTCTGTCCTTCGATGAAGATTAATGTTGTACAAGGTGCCTTGTCATGGGTCCCCATTTGGTTTACTTGCCCATACCTTATTTATGCTGTCATAAATATTAACTGTGAGTAATATTATTATGTTCTCTATATTAATTGTCTGCTTAAAGTTTAAATATCTGTCAATATTACGTTCATTTAAGTGCTTTTGTCACTATTTCGGAAATACATTTAGGGCATTATATCTGAAGGGGATAGTATCAAAAGTTTCCCTATAAAGATTGTTGAAACATGTTAATTTCTCGATTAATCTTGTTTCACTAAGGAAAAGTTGAACATAAGGGAGTGCATTAGGAAACGTTTAATCTCACTTTCAAACTTAAGGCACTAAAGATAGAGCTGTCTAGGACTTGCTCGTGCATATTGTATCATTTCTTTTCCTGCACAATAAGATTTGTTTTTTAAGTTAATTAGTCACAACCTTCTAGAGAACAGTAGACTTTCCACGATTTTATATCTTATTGAGCAACACAAAAAGTTTGAGTGGGAAAAGGCTTTAAGTACTCATTTAGCAACTATCCCTCAGAATAAAGAAATGAAGTTGCAGTTGAACATCATAATAGAATACAAAAGAAATATGATAAGGGTTTCACATGTTACTTTTACAATAAAGGTGGATACCTAAAAATGAATTGATTCTCAATTTAGTTTATATTTCTGCTAGTCTAATTTTGTACTTTTACGTGTTTTGGTGGGTAAATTATAGTTTTACTACTCACATAAAGTATATTAATGCAAGATTGTCTGTGAAGTCAATAGCCAAGTGATGTTGAAAGATACATCTCTCTGTAGGGGTTATGGCAAAACAGTGACAAATGAGGCTATACGGACTTATATTATCATTTGTGACAAGTTATTTTGAATTTAGATGAGACCTAATCTCTGTTTCCATTTTGAGCAAATTTGTTTATTCTTGTTCATACGGAAATTGCAAATTCTATCTTTTCTATATTCAAATATTTTGGTTCATTGTCATTAATGATAACCTATAGTTTTAATGCAATTGGCTCATGTGAAAGAAACTTGCATGTTAGTGTAAATGGTACATAACACATGAAATAAATTAAGGATATGGTAAGAAATATGATTAGTTATTTTTTTTATTACCATAATTTCTGATAGAGAGGCATTAAAGATAGCAATATTTAGTGTTCATAGAGTTCTGAACTAAGCGACAACAAACTAAAACCATTTAAGGATTTTGAATATGTAAAAGTCTAATAAAAGACAAGTTCATATTTGGGGTTGTCCAATAAGATAAGGTCTCTAGGCCTATAAAGGAAACTGGACTCATGAGATGTAAGTTGATGCTTTGTTAGATACTCTATAAGGTTTTTGGATGGAATGTAAAGTTTTCTTTTGAGGAAGTTGAGTTTGAGTGGGAGATAAAATTAAAGACATCATCTTTGACGAGAAACTTCATTTCCTCATATTGTTGCACTTGGTAATGATCAGGTTTCTATTCCTAACATTGACAAGATGCAAATTTGGTCATCAAAATAATGGTGAGGAACTTCCTGTCCAGTATATAGAATTTACTTCAAAAAGGCAAACTCAACAACCTCAAAACAAGATGAAATTCATGGATGACTTTGATAATTACTAATCTCATCAAATTGCATAAAGAAGTGAAAACTCATTGGTCATAAATGAATAATTAAGACCCAAGAGATTCAAAAAGGCAGTGTTGAAAGATATAAGGTATATCTGGTCGTCAAATATTTTATCAGAAAAAAGATGATTATAATGAGACTTTTCTTTCGATTTTATTGAAAGACCTTTAGAATCATTATGATATTTTGGCTCCTTTGGTTTTGAGCTAGTTCTCCATTATGGTGTTACAATTATCATTAAGTTATTTTTTCAGTTGGCGATGAGATAAATAAAGTTGATAATTGTACGTACCGTAGGTTCAGTGGGAGTGAATTCCATTACTAAATAAATTAAACTTCACTCATTCAGTGCCCTAACAATGATATAAAGTTAAGGATATGTAAAAGACTACTTATGTTAAGAAGTCTTTTGTATGCTTAAGTAAGTACGTATCCGGATACAACGTACATAGCATAATTACTTGGCAGATAATTAACCCTTATAATAGATCATCTGGAAAGCAGTCATAAAGAGTTTATAAAGTGTTTTTAGAGAACAAAAGAATTTTATTCTCACTTATGGGAAATCAGATCTTTATAGAGATCATTCGGTAATCTGATTCCGGTTTTACAAGATGCCTATTGGCTATACTTAACCGCTAATTGGATGAACTATATTGGAAAAAGTGCCAAGCAGATACTCATAGTTCATTCTAATATGGTTGCGAATTATTGTCACCAAACTGCATCTTATGAATGGTTTTGAATTACCAGTAAAGATAAAAGTGACAATAAACCGGTCTTGCCATATTTGATCAACAGAAGCTCTTCTGTGTCGATACATCAAGTTTTTGTTGTTAAGGAAAGAGTTCATAATAGACAGTTTTTTTTCATAGAACATATAAAGATGAATTTTATGCTAGCAAAATCCATTAACTAAGATATTAACACTTAAGGACTTTCACGAGCATAATGCTCATATGGGTGTTATTATAGATCATACCTTAGTTTTAGTGGGAGTTAATGTTCTATGCATTTAGTTTCAGCTTTTTGGACCATTTGGTTTTCTAGAAGAGTTGATGGTTATTCTATTTTCTGAACTCAGTTTTGTGTTTATTTGTGATGTTTTACATTACATATAGATTGATCTCATTAAAGACTAAAGTTGGACCAGTTGGAAATAGGCATAATTAAGATCACATTGCATGATATTTCCATGTTACTCTCCATATTTGATCTATGTCATTGAGTATACTAGTTTGGCGATTATCTTGGTTGAGTCGCGATATTGAATGTGACAAAAATTGGGATAGTCTCATTGCTAGTGTATGAGATGGACCAGATTGCCAGGCAGTAGTCAAAAGAATAAATGACATACAGTTGTGCAAATAAGAAAATATAATTGTTTATGGAACAATATGTAGCCCAAGTGGGAGATTGTTAGGAATTATTTAATTCCTAATATGTGGGCAACATATTTAATTACAATTATATTTGTCAATTAATTATTAATTGACTAATTAAGTGATCTAAATCCGGTGGAGTCCTAAGGCTACTGAAATTGATATGGAAACAAAGAGTAGATACCTAATAGGAATCAACTTAGGGGATTATGGGAACCCTAATTTGATACCTATATAAAGAACTTTATGGTCATGGTCCCCAAGATACTAAATCGCACATAGTTTTCTATTCTCCCATCAAGATGGAAAACGAAGGTCCCATAAGGAATCCGGAGATTTAGTTGAGGAAGACCACAAAATCAAACATGTTCGTGTTCGTGGGATGCTTGTGTTCGTGTTCATAGGAGATCCACAATTGAGGTATTTCGTATACAGATCTTACGATGTATCCAGGTATTTCGATTATTCCATTAATCTTTAATGATTATAGCATGATGTTTTATCCTAGAATTTCCGCATCTAGAATGTATTTATGAATTTCATATTTGTTATTATAAAATTCTAATACTCATGCCCCCAAAAAAAACTAGGGGCCCAATTTTTGAAGTTTTTTATATGTATACACAATATATTTCTGTGTACGTGTGAGATAGATGTGAAATATTATAATTTTCCAGCTTTCAAATATTATAGGAATTCTTTTAAAAGTTAACCATCTTCTCTTTGTAATCAATCGAGGAACTCATTTATCTATAGAAATCCAATTTGTAAATTTCGAAAACTGCTGAATCTTTTGTAATTAGCCTAAAACTTAGGGGCGGAAGGATTTTGTAATTATCCCTTAATTTATTTTTTACGATCAACCATGTCACAATAAAATTTGAATGAGTTAGTTATGTTATCAATTGAGAAAAGAATAACTGAGCAACTTGGTTATTCAACTCGATTAATACTTTTGTCACCAAAATCATGAGCCGAGTTGTATTTAAATAATTGCTTTGAACATGGCTTACATATTATTTAAACTAATATTGCACAATAGTACAATATGTTTTTTTAATATTATTTTATGTTCTCTTTAAATTTGATAAAAAAGGGCCTATTTCAAAATTTGACTCGGGCCAAAAAATTGCTAAGCACGACCCTGATAATATCCTTTATTGCACGTAACATTCACCTAATAAATTGAAATGCAAATAATGAATGGAAAATAATAGACTATGTACGTCCCTGATTAAATGTTGCACGTAACATCCATAATTTTTTATAAAAATGAAATTAGTGAGAAACTTTTTATAAAAAAATATTTTAGTTATAATATGTATTATGTTTTGGAATTTTTTATCCGACCCACCCCATTTTCGTGTATCGACCCACCCTATTAGGGTCTCTTGGTTCCACCATTGTTTGCAAGCATCTTCAATATGGGTAACAATTAATCCATCAAAAAAATCGTATACTCATAATATTATTAGATCAACTCTAACTCTTTCATGTTGAAAACTATCTTCACAATCAAACTCATTATTCCTCAAAACATGACGCTTCTTTTCTTAAAAATATTACAACTCTTTCATGTTGGAAACTATATTCACAATCAAACTCATTATTCCTCAAAAGATGGCACTTCTTTTTAGAAAAAGAATAGGCCATTAGGCCAGAAGGCCCATCATCAGGCAATAATGCAAGCCTCACCGGACCTTCGGCACCTTCTTCGGCAGTCATAAAACCATTGCTGTAATTTATATCAGTTTTAACATATCCAGGGCACACACAATTAATCTGAAAACCCAGGTATTTTTTGGCTAGAATCCTTGTGTAGGCGGCCATGGCTGCTTTAGATACTATATATGCACTAAAGTCGTGAGGCCAACCATTGGCTTTTAGGGACCCCTCTTTGAAGTCTTCAAGAAAAACATTCAGCACCTCATCAATTCTCTCTTCTGTAAAGTTTACGACCAGTGGCGGACGCAGGATTTCGGCTTTGGGGGGCGAAAAATGGATTGAGTATATAAATTTAAGCTATGAATTTTTTTTCATATGCTAACCATAATTAATGGCTTTTTATATTGTAAAAGACAATTATTTGAAATTTTTATCAAATTTGGGGGGGGGAGAAATTGTAAATTAACTCATTTATTTTAACTTTTAAAAAATAATTTGGAAAATTTTTTTCGGGGGAAATTTTTTTCGAAATTTTTTGGGGGGGCAATTATAAATTAATTCATTTATTTTACCTTTTAAAAAATAATTTGTAAAACTTTTGGGGGTGAAAAAAGAATTTTGAAAATTTTTGGGGGGGCAGTGGCCCCCCCTACCCCCCTTGTGTCCGCCGGTGTTTATGACATCTATGAGTACCCCTTTAGCCCATTCACGTTGTATATTATGAAACAGAGAATTTTTTGAATGAAACTGTGCTTCAATATTAAAAACATCCAATAATCTTTCAAATATATAAAAAAGCCTTGATGTTTGTTTCTCTTTTGCAAATTGCATTCTCAAGAGGGGTATTTGTTAGATAAAAATATAAACATCAAGGTCAACAAGGTGTTCCTAGGAATTTAAGGAGGTAATTTTAATTTTGGAAGATAAATGAAGTTCTTTTACAAGGCAAAATTTCATAGGTACGTGGGTTTTGTAAGGGAAAATAGTACTTTCAATACTACAACTCAGACTACTTGGAGATTTAGTCATGTAAGTAGTTCCCTTAAAATTTTGGTTAATGTCTTCAAAAAAGTGGACACTTAGTATAATTTTGGCCGAAATTGTATAATTCTACCATAATTACTAACTATGACTGATGGGTGCTAATGTGTCTAAGAAATTTAGAAATTTTGATATTTTGACGCAGAAATATTGATTCGTCAAACCACCAAGAATCAACACACAAAACTTGAGGATTTTAAAATTTGGGGGCATCTTTTCCGTCATATCACCAAAATTTACATTATTTTGACATGTTTACATCTAACCGATAGTCAGAAATTTCCAGTAAAATTGTATAATTCCGTCAAAATAGGACTAAATATCCAAATTTTTAAAAGATATTATATAAACAATTTAAAGGTGGCTACTTAGATGACTAAATCTCAAAATAGTACAAGTTACAGGTAGGGATGGCAACGGGGCGGGTCTGGGACGGGTTTAACCAAACCGGGACCCACCCCGCCAAGGAAAAAGTGGACCCGGGACCCGCCCGGCCCCGCCTCAAGACTGGCCCCGTCCCGCCCCACCATGGACCCGGCGGATTGAACCCGCCGGACCCGCCCAAAAAAAAAAGCTTATGTCTCAATTATCTAATGTCGCTCTTACGTACTCACTGTCAAATTTTAATTCCTTGTTGATGGTGGATAATTTGATAATAATAATTTATTATTATTATTATTATTATTATATTGTGGTTATATATTATTATTATTATTATTATTATTATTATTATTATTATGGTTGTAATATTAGAACTGATAGTTTTAAAAGGGAACTGTACGTCTGTACCGGAGTGTAATCAGGGTCGTGCCTAGCAATTCTTCGGCCTGGGTCAAACTTTAAAATGCGCCTTTTTTTTACTAATTTAAAGACAACATAAATTAATATTAAAAAGATAAGCTTTCTAAAATGTACAAAATTAGTTAAATAATATGGCAATCATGTTCAAAGTAATTATTTAAATACAACTCGCCTCACAGTTTTGGCAACAAAAGTATTAATCAAGTCTGTATAATCAAGTTGCTCAATAATTCTTTTCTCAATTGATAACATAGCTAACACATTCAATCTCTCTTGTGACATGGTTGATCGGAGAAAAGTTTTAATGAGCTTCAACTTTGAGAAACTTCTTTCTGCACTTGCTACAGTAACTAGTATCGTCAACAAGATCTTATAAGCAATGTAAGCATTTGGAAAACAACCATCCATTTTCTTCAAATAATCCACCATTTCAATTATAGATTTCGTTTCTCTTGGTAAAGAGCACTTCAAAAATGATAACTTCGAAAATAAATCAGTACCATCAATGTCAGAGCAACCATTATGTGTCAGAGAATTTTGAAGATTTTTGCAAGACAAATTGTGCATATTGCAACCTCTCCAAGCTTTCATCGTCAGCATATTGCAACCTCTCCAAATTGAACAGAAAACCAAAAGTTTCCTCATACATTTTAAACTGTGCAAATCGAGTTTCTATAGAAGAACGTGCTTGATATATTATAAAGAGAAAATAGTTAATTCTGAAAGAATCCTCTACTGATTCTGATACTTCTTCACTATTGCTTTCATCAAATTGTTTCTTTCTTCGAATATTACGTTTTTCTCGAAATACAGCTTCGATGCCTATCTCACTTGTCATTTCTTTAGCCTCACTCATGGCCTTATGAAAACCATCTTCTCTATATTCTTCAAGAAATGAAATAAGTCCTTGCAAAAGAGTGATATCAACTGATATATCCATGTCCTCGGATTGAAGAAATTTACTCATAATGTTGATTGTATATAACAACTTATACCAAATTACCACACCTAGCAAAAACTCAAAATTCTCGAATTCATATAATGCCAATGATTCAGCTTCACTCTTTGTCTTTGATCTTTAGTATCATGTGTCAAGTTAAGTAAAGCATCTCTTATTTGCACAATTTGTTCTTTTACAGCTTTGATACTCTCAACATGACTTTCCCAACGTGTTTGTGACAATGGCTTAACTGTCAAACCCTTCACACGATCTTTAAAAATTTTCCATCTCTTGGTAGAAGAATAGAACAATGTATAAATGCGTTGGATCACTCCAAAAAAAGACATAGCTCTAGGACAAGAGTTTGCCATATCACATAATATCAAATTAAGACTATAACAACCACAAGGAGTATAAAAAGCTCTCAAATTTACTTCAAGTAGTCTTTTCTAAACACCTTTATTTTTTCCTTTCATATTAGTTCCATTGTTATATCCTTGACCTCTTATATCATCAATATCAAGTCCAAGATTGACCAAAGCATTTTGAAGATGTGTGAAAAGCCCAAGTCCTTAAGTATCATCTACCTCTAACAATTGTATCCAATATTCTTCTACTTTGTGGAACTTTCTGAATCATCCAAGCATCGTATGATAAGAGACATTTGCTCCTTGTGACTAGCATCTGGAGTACAATCAAGAATGACTGAAAAATATTTTGCATGTTTAATTTTTGCAAGTATTTTTTTCCTCACTTCATTTGCCAACATCTGGATCAATTCATTTTTAATTCTATTACTGAGATATGTAATATAAGTCTTTTGGTCTTGAATACGCCGAATGTGCTCTTTCATTATTGGATCAAACTCAGCAATCATTTCAATCATTTGCAAAAAGATACCATGGTTCTCTTCATAAAGTTTCTCACAACTTCCTCGAAAAGCCAAATTATTTTTTGCCAATCGTTGCACAACTGATATTATCCTCTGCAATACTTGCCTCCAATGTTCTCTCTCTTTATTGAGTTGTACTTGTACATTTGCATCAATTGTCTTATTTTTTTTTCAATCTTCTTTCTGATTCAAGCCAACTAGTCATACACTCCATATGCTCCCTACTTGATTCATGAGTTAGTAGACAACGACTCAAATTATGCTAGTCGTTGAATCCTTCATTAACGAGTTGATTGACTCCAGCTCTTTTCTTGAACAACTTGCAAGCAAAACAAAAAACTTTGTTCAAAGATACCGAATATAATAGCCATCTCCTATCAATTTCCTCCCCGTTTGGTAGAATTCTTATGTAATGCGATGCATCAAAATATCTTTTGACGCTATCCTTAGGAAATAAGCTTTGAGCCTCTCTTTTCGGCCCTCTTTCCACTAAAAAGTCTCTCAACTTTTTATCAATGTTGCCCCACTTTTCGGGATCATCAAAATTTGAACTTTCATGTTGAACAAGCTCACCATCATTCTCATTGAATTCATCCACTTTGGTTGATTGAGGAACTTCCTCATTGTCATTCAAATCATCTACATCGACGGATTTAAACATCTCTTCATTATTATTGTTGAGTGGTTGAGACATGTCTTCAACATCAATTTCATTCTCCTCCAACTTATTCTCTTGTTCTCCATCCATCAAATTTTTATTTGCTTTTGAACTCTCTACGGTTGCTCGTTTATTGGAAGCAAAATATTTGTTGATATCACCAACTTGACTTTGGGTTAATTCTTCTATCCTTTGTTTATTTTTTCTCTTTTGGTGTCCGAACATTTGTTTGGGATGCATGATGATTCTAAAAGAAAATTGGAGATTAAAAAGCTAACAAATAATTTTCATATTTTATCTATCTACAAATACAAACTATAAAAGAATAAAAAATAAAATACATACATAGATGACATAAAAATATGCAACATTAGGGTTAGAAATTCAAATTCTCATTCAACATAAAACTTATTTCTTAAAATTATTGGCATTTAAATTAGTAAAAACATAATACCAATCAAATAAAAATTATCTATTTTGAAGGTGATCTTGTGGTGGCTAGGGTTTTGAAGACTTGAAATTGGAAGAAGAAATCAAATTGTGGAGCACACCTCCTCTCTCAAATTCTTTAATTTTTCTCCTTTTCTCTTTTTTTTCTCTCTTTTTATGTTCTTCTTTTTCCTTCTTTTTTTCCCTTTGTTTTCTATCCCTATATCGCCTTCAGCCTTTTTTTTCTTTTTTTTTTTTGTCTTCGATCTTCTTGACAGTGAAGACTTCTTGACAGATGACATATGATGTGCAATTTTTTGGGCTTAATTTGCTTTCTCTTATTAGGGCTTTTGGGTTGCTTTTTTATTTGGACTTTTAAAACTTGAAACATCCTATTAAACCATCTACCAAGTATGGGTATATATATGTATTAATTTATAAAATTATTGGGCCCCTAATTTTACCAATGTTTTGTGGGCCTGAGTCCATTGACTCATTTGATATATGCTAAGCACGGGCCTGGCTCTGGTGCTTCTGACTCTGTTATCTTTCATCAGCTCGTATGAATGATTCTTCAGCTTTTCAGAGTTCTGACATGGTGCAGAGCTTCCCATTGGTTTATTTCTTTTGCACGCTTCTGGAACTGAGCACTTCAAGAAAGGTAGTATGGAGGTATTACTTGTTTAAGTAATTCTCTTGATTTTTGTGTAACGGATCTCTTTCAGTTGTCTTGACTTGACTGCATTTTCTTAACATCCCCAGGTGACTTCGAGTCAGCTTCCAATCATTTGATGACTCTTCTGTCACTTCAACCTTGAGACTTGGCTGTCTTGAGTTAACTTGACTGATACTTCACTCAGCTGCATCTTCAATCGAGTTCCCTTCTTCTCTTCTTTGCCATACTCAACTGCCTTGCAGCGGAGTTTTCCTTCTAGTCTCCAGTTGTCTTCTTGCATGCTTAGGCATAACTGACTTAACTCAGCTCGACCAGCCCTATCTATTACAATGCAGTTTACAAGAAAAATGGGGTGCCAACATCCTATTCTAAGTTTTACATGGCATTCATCAAAATCTACAAAATAATTTCCCAACAATTTCCCCCTTTTTGATGATGCCAAAACTTAAAACATTCATACAATTATTTAACAGCAAAGATACATACGACAAATGTAGAACCACATAATGTATGTTTAGAATCGATCTTTTATTGATCATAACATTCTTGTTCTTTACATATCTGTTTACAGAGTGTATAAGAGCTTAGGCCAAAAAAAAAATTGTATCAGAGCTTAAACGGGGCTTAGACTAACCATGTTGTTCTATATCTACTCACGTATAGAAATTGCATAATTTTATTCAATGTACAGAAGACTTACATAAAGTGTATTTACATAGTAAAATACATGAAGTGGTGGACAACAACACTTCATCTCCTTCGCTGCCTCATTCTTTCATCTTCTTCAGCTCTGTCATCTTCTGACCTTTTTCTCTTTTTCTCATCTTCAACCTTCTTCTTCTTTTCATTCATACGCCATTCCTCGCGACTTCATCTCTTCTCGCTTTTTCTTGTCTTTCCTCCCACAAACAGAGTTTGTCTTTTATTTTCTTCTTCAATTCTCTTAACATACTCGGATTGTTCTTTGCCACTTGCGGGTTGGCTATTTCGTCAAATCCACCCGATATCCCTCCTTTTTGCCTGGATCTATGTACTCAATGTTTTTGGGTAGAGTTCTAGGTCCAAACTTCTTCCTCCACCACCGCTTCTTCCTCCGCCTCTGCAGGTGTGTATTGTCTTGGGGCCTTCTTTTTCCCAATTGAGTGACCAAGAGTGAGTGACCAGAGAGCGATTTGCGCGGTGGTTTCTCAGCTTGCTGTCGCTTCTTCACATAATGTGAGACCTTTTTCCCAATAAAAATCCCAGGCTTGAGCCATGGACATGTTTGCGAAATAACCTTGAGATGCGGCGTATTGAATTCATCAACAGATCTTGCTCGATTCCGATCATCGAAATGGCATAGGTGTCTCTGTCTATTGGAATGCCTCCATGTTGTTTGAGAATATCCATAACTCGGGCATTCATCCTTCCTTCCACTTCCTTCATCCTGCTTCAATCGTCTTTCTCTTTTCACCCATTGGTACAACAGTGTTGGAGTGGCGAGTCATCGGGAGTTTCTTTGATAATATCACCGTGACAAGACCTTGTTGGGGGGTTTTAGCGATCATCAAGGTCACATCTTTAAAACTTTCCCCCTCAACAGACTTCCCTTTCTTCTCTCTTATTACTTCCTCAGCTGTCTTTCCCTTCACAACTGCTTCCTCCTTCTCAGCTTCAGATCCCTTCAGCGCCTTTAGGTATTCCTCTTCCCCCTTTTTGGCATCATCAAATGAGAGAGGAACACCTGGGAACAAGCTAGCAAGCAAGAAGTCTAGTCTGCTGATAGTTGAGTTACCTTGAATCTGGCTGCGGAGTAAGCTGCACGGAACTCAGAGCGGGTGGCGTTGGATTCAACTGCTACCAACTTTATCTCAGCCATGAGGAGACTGAATTTTCGATCCATATTCTCTTCCACACGCAGGAGCTCGTTCTTATTATGTTCACGCAGCAGCTTTATCTCTATAGTATGAGATTCATGCATTTGTTCAATGTGCTCTTGCAATTTTGTCTTTGCATCGCATTCTCACCCATAGACTAACAACTTGTTGAATAATGTCCTAAAATATCGAGCTTGTTCCACCCGCATTGTTTCTTCTTGTTGCCACCACTCACGGATCCTCGACTATTATGCCACGCAAATCGCCAGTAATGGTTTGCATCTCTCGTTGTCGACCTCATATCCGGTGAGGCCTGGTGCCTCTCCATTTTTCTATTTCAAAGAAATAAGGCTTTGAACACCTCCCGAACTTCAGATGTCACCTTTGTTTCAGCTGACGGCCAAGCAGAGTCAAAGTCATAGTGTGCTGGAACAATGGTGTCTGATGGAATAATAGGATTAGGTCTGTGGAAGCGCTCATGATCTTTAGCTGATTCTTCGGGAGGTCGGTACCTCCGAGAGAAAGGGAAATGATTCTACGAAAGGATCATCACGGCAACGGAATTTTTCAATGATAATTGGTGTTTGAGAAGTCCCTTGTGGAGTCGAACTGCTGCGACTTGGGAGCTGCGGAGTGGACTCTGTTTCAGCTATGGTCTTTGTGAAATCGACCCGACCTTTTTGAGCCTCGGTATCTCAACGGCCGTCGGTCTCACCTGGTTTTTCCAAATGAGTTGACTGGTCCTCTGCCTTATCAGAAGCGTCATCGGACGATGATGAGATTTCCATGGGTGGCTCATCAAAGTTGAAGGATTGGCGAGTAGTCTTGAGGCCAGACTTACTCGTGGTTGGAACATCCTCAGCTGAGTCTTTGGGATCAGTCACAGGGGATGACTCAGCTTCATTGTCTCCTTCCGATCCCAGAAAGGTTACATCAGGATTATCCTGGGAATCGTGAAGAGCACTTATCTCCTTTTCTGATGGATCAATGATAGCAGGAGGGATGTTCTGTGCTTCAGTTTCTCTACCTCGGGAAGTCTCAACCTCCTGTTGGCCTTCATTACCTCCTACAGTCTCAACTGCATCGAGGCCTTGGACATCCCTTTCGACAGTGTCAGCTGTCTTGGGGTCTTCTGAGGTGGCATCCATTTGAGTCTCAACTCCATGGATTGCACTTTCATCGCCCAAAGTGTTAACTCCCGTGCGTTCCGTCCCAGTGCCTCGACCGCATCGCCAGCGTCATTAGCCCTACTGAGCGATTGGCACTTCACCGAGATATCCACAATCGTCGAGCCCTCGCGTCGATGACAAATTGTTGTGTATTTTGTGATTGTTCCTTCTCCACTTCGCCTCCTAAATTCATTGTGGAGTCACCGCAGATCCTCCGACCTTGCCGCAGTGGAGGGAGTTTCCCCTCACCGGCACACCACCGAGTGACTTGGAATGGGGTCACTCATCTCCGGACTCCCTATTGTTCCCACCGAGTATTCAGCCGTTGGGGCGGTGGTAAGACACCTTCATTAGGGGTTGGCTCGACCGGGGTCCCCACTTTCCCGCCATCGCCGCCCTTAACACCTCACGTCTGGAGACTACTTCTCAAGCAGTCTCGGGTATCTTCTCCAGCTGAGTGGCTGACTCAGCCGGTTTCTCAAGCTCGGAATGCTTGAAAATTCTTCTTCTTCTTTTTGTTTGAACCAGAGGGATTTCTGGTTCGGATAGGGTCTCTTCTGAGTCCTGGGCGGCGGGAGCCGGTGCTGTTGTCTTCTTCTGAGGAGCTGGCCGTCTTGGCTTATCAGTTCTCCTTTTCTTGACGACCGGAGAAGGTATTTGAGATTCCTTCTCCGTTGCGGGTGCAGGGGCAGGAGACGCTGCTGTGGGGGCAGGTGACTTGGCTGCAGGGGCAGGAGCAGATTTCTTTTTCTTTGATGCAGGGGCATCAGTCTTCTTAGCAGCTGCAGGGGCAACCTTCTTCTTTGGTGGAGAGGAGACAAGATTTGTATCTTCAGTGTCACCGATTCCCCTCACTCGTGATCGACCCTCTTGGCGTATGCTCTCTTCGTGCGCCGATAGGTTTGATCTGAACATCCTCTTGTTTACATGGAACACCTTTCCATGTCGAAGAGGGACTCCTTTTACCTCCATCAGCCGACCAATCACCAGGCCGTATCCTAGGGAACCTCCAAATGTTCCATCCTTCTTGAAGGATTTGTTCCCAACGTTCGCGAGTCTGCATTGTGAGACAAACTCAGCCAGTTCATTTTCGTTTCTTCAATGATCGCAGCCATTACGATCAACTTTGCTTTTGATAGTGGTCAAAGCTGCCAAATTTGATATATATGCATTTGGCAACGATGTCCAACGCAATTTGTGGTAGTCCTCCTTCAACAGCCTCTTATTAGCTGTGTAGACTACTTTCTCAGCATGGTCGGGCTTGGCTACTTCCTTCCAAGCAGCAGTCAGGTCAACATCAGTTTCATTAATTTCCGACACTCCTTCCACTGGTAACAAGCAGTGTTCTGCCAAATCCTTGGAAGTAATGATGAACTCCTTTCCATGAACAGAGGACTTGATGCCCTCATCGTGAACCTCAGCGTTCACGTAGAACTGTGCGACCTCTTCCACATAGGTCATCGGAAACTCCAACGTCAGAAATGGTTTCAGCCCAGACGTTTCCAATTTCTCATCAATCTTCTGCACTAGGGTGTCATCGGACCCTTGTTTCACCATAGCACCGAAATCCATAGTAGACCCGGTGTGGATTTGCTTTCCTAGCTTGACAAAATCATGAGTGGATGCCATTTCTCAGTATTTTACCGAACGAAACTTAGAGAATGATCTGAGGATTGAAAGGGTTTTGAGAGAAAATTTTTGCTTTTGCTTTCGAGAGAGAGAGATGAACAGTTTTTGGTAAAGTGAGAGAGAAACGGACGAAATGGTTTAAGTATGGTTTTATGAAAGGACGTGCGGGTGGTTTTTGAAATGCGATCAAAATCAACGGCTTAGATCTTGCACGCCGATTTGCATTTAATGTCTCGTATTTAATGCGACAGTATTTATATCCAATCATAAGCTTGGTGTGCATCTTTTGCCTGTACACGCATAATTATCTTTGACGTCATTCTTAAAAATATTCCCCGAGTAAAAACGATCATTTGCGTTTTTGTCACTTTGCTCATAAATGACTCGGCTTGTCCCTTAGCCGATTTAACTCTCCTCTCCTCGTATGTAAATATTCAAATTGTCACCTAACTCAAGATCTGATTGTCTTTCCGATCTGGTGATTCACTTAGCGATTTAAGAGTTCACTCTTTTTTCCTATTTTCGTGTTTCATTTATTTTCTTTGAGTCTTCCGAGTGTCAACTCACCCAATTAACCCTAACTCATGCTTGAGTTCTTCAAATCTTGACTCACATAATGGTTTTGTGAATATGTCGCCTAACCGATTATCGCTTGAAATATATTCAAGGCGATGTCCTTCTTTTCAACATGATATCTTATGAAGTGATATCGACATCAATATGCTTTGTTCTTGAGTGCAACACAGATTTTGAGTGATTGCAATAGCACTTGTGTTATCACACATGATTGGAATTTCCTTTTCTTCAACTTCATAGTCTCTCACTTTGTCTCATCCAAAGGACTTGGGCTGAACAATGCCGCCCGCACTATGTATTCTGCTTCACCAGAGGTGGCTATTGAATTTTGCTTTTTGCTAAACCAGGAAATTAGCCTATTTCCAAGCATTTGACATGTGCCTCGAGGTGCTTTTCTGTCAACTCTACATCCAAGATAGTCGAGTCCAATAACCAATTAGCTTGAATCCGCCTTCCTTTGCATACCATAAGCCAACTTCTTGGCTTCCTTTCAAATATCTCAAGATCCTCTTGGTTTGCAGATCATGTGGCTTTCTTTTGGAGCAGATTGAAATCTTGCACATACACCTACAAAAAAGGTGATGTCATCCCGCTTCTTTGTGAGATAAAGCAATGATCCAATAAGTGCTCTGTATCTTGTTTGATCTACAGGCTTGCCATCTGCATCCATATCCAATTTGACTGATGTATTCATTGGTATTTTCACAGAAGACTTCTCTTCCATACCAAATTTCTTCATTAAATCTCTGGTGTATTTTGTCTGACTTATGAAGGTTCCATCCTTCAGCTGTTTCACTTGGAGTCCAAGGAAGAATGTCAACTCTCCCATCATGCTCATTTCGAATTTGCTTTGCATAAGATTTGAAAATTTATCTCACAGCTCTTTGTTTGTGGATCCAAAGATGATATCATCCACATATATTTGAACAAGCAGTATACTCTTCCTATCCTAAATTCTGAAGAGTGTTCTGTCCACTTTGCCTTTTGTGAATCCGTTCCCAGTCAAGAATTGTGACAATGTATCATATCATGCTCTAGGTGCCTGTTTCAACCCATATAGAGCTTTCTTGAGTTTGTATACTTTGTCTCCAAGAGTCTTCTGTTCAAATCCTAGAGGTTGTTCAACATACACTTCTTCTTCTAATAAACCATTAAGAAATGCACTCTTTACATCCATTTGATACACAATAAAGTTCTTGTGAGCTGCATAGGAAAGAAACATCCTTATGGCTTCCAATCTTGCCACAGGGGCAAATGTTTCATCAAAATCTATCCCTTCTTCTTGGCAATATCCTTTGGCTACCAATCTTGCTTTGTTTCTTACCACAGAACCTTCCTCATTCATCTTGTTTCGAATACCCATTTAGTGCCAATAACATTTTGATGGGTAGGTCTTTGAACCAATTCCCACACTTTATTTCTTTCAAACTGATTCAGCTCTTCTTGCATGGCTTGAATCCAATGTGTGTCATCCAATGCTTGTGACACATCTTTAGGCTATATTTGTGAGATGAAGCATGTGAACATTGCTTCTTGTTGAGTTCTGGATCTCGTTTTGACACCTTCTCTTACATCTCCAATGACTAGTTACTGGATGGTCTCTCAACCATCTTACATCAAAGTTGGAGTAAGTTAGTTGAATTGATCGTGTTGCGGTGTGTTGCTTTGATCGCTCTCTCATCATCACTCACCGCAGATTTTCCAACTGTTTTTGAGACTCGGCTATCTCATCTTCATCCGGGTTTATAATTCCGTTTAAAAGAAAGATAGGGACTCTTCTCGTGGTTGGTTGATTCAGCTTATCACCGACTCTTCAATGTCTTCTCCATTTACATTTGGCTCATCAAACACCACATGAATGGATTCCTCTCAGTAACCATAGTCCTCTTGTTGAGTACTCAGAGGCTTTGCTTTCAAATTTGAGTATCCCAAGAAGATACCTTCATCAGCTTTAGCATCAAAAGCCTTTAAATTATCTTTGCCATTGTTATGGATGAAGCATTTGCATCCAAATATTTTAAAATATGCAACATTTGGCTTTCTCCCTGTCCAAATCTCATAGGGAGTCTTTGTCAGCTGTCTGTTTATCATGCATCTATTTTGAGTAAAGCATGTTGTGTTTATTGCTTCAGCCTAAAATCTTTTAGGTAGCCCTGCTTCAGCTAACATGGTCCTTGCTGCTTCTTTGAGAGTTCTATTCCTTCTTTCTGCAACTCCATTCTGCTGTGGAGTCCTTGCTGCAGATAATTCATGACCAATACCATTTTCAATACAGTACTGAGTGATTATATTATTGACAAACTCAGTTCCTCTGTCAGATCTTATTTTGATAATGGTTTAACTTTTCTCATTTTTAATCCTCTTCATCAGTTGTGGTAGTTTCTGTAGAGTTTCTTTCTTCTTACACATGAATATTGTCCATGTATATCTCGAGTAGTCATCTACTACCACCAAGGTGTATTTCTTTCCACTTATGCTAGCTGGTTCAACTGGACCAAATAGATCCATATGTAGCAGGTGCAATATTCTTGTTGAAGATGGACATGTCTTTTCTTTGAATGATGATTTAATTTGCTTTCCCATCTGGCATGCATCACATAAACTTTCCTTCTTGTATACTGAGTCTGGAAGTCCTTCTACAAGACTGCTTCTGGCAAGCTTGTTAATTGTTTTGAAATTCAAGTGACTCAGCTTTTTGTGCCACAACCAACTTGATTCAGCTGTGCTCTTTGCTAGTAGACAAGTGCTTGGTGTTGCAGTTGACCAATCTACCACATACATGTTCTTTTGTCTGCATCCTTGCAACACAACTTCTCTGGATTCAGTGTCCTTGATTTGGCACATACCCATGTTGAATCCAACATTGTAGCCTTTGTCACAGAGTTGGCTAATACTTAGCAGATTGAATTTGAGTCCTTCAACATATGCAACATATCTGATTTCTAATCCATTTTTCTTGATGGATCCAATGCCTTTTATTTCTCCTGGAGCTTCATTTCCTCCAAATATGATTTTTGCACCTCTGACTTTCTTGAATTTTGATAGATTTTTCTTGTTTCCTGTCATGTGCCTGGAACAGCCACTATCCATGTACCAGGTTCCTTGGCACTCAGCTGTTCCTTGAACCTGCAATCAAGGAAATTAAGTTTTAAGTACCCATACTTGCCTATAGCCAAATGATTTGACTCTAAGGGGTTGCCATCTATTAGTGCCATAATCATAATTAATTTTGGCAAATTGCTTGGGGGTCCTAGGTTCATACAACTGTCTCTTTTGTCTGTATGCCTGTGTAGGTGTTTTAGCAATTGCCTTCTTTGGGTAGCTGTGACATTTCTGAGTGTAGTGCCTAGGTGCATATGTGTGTTGATGAAAGCTCTTATACCTTTGGAATGGCCTTTGCTGAATTCTAGGCCTTTGCCACTTAGACTTATATTCCATAGGTCTTTGCTGAAAGTTCACATTATCCCAATCAGTTTGGCTTGGGTACTTTCTACCATTCCCATCATATGTGTTTCTTTTATAGAACTTAAGGGTTTTTGGTAGCTCTGTTTCTTCTTCTTTACAGTATTTCTGTTTGGAGTTTGCCGAGGAACTCGGGCCGGATTTCTTCTCGTTGTCCTCTCGACACTCAATCTGCTGTTTTCCTTTTCCTTTATAGCCATGGCCAGTTTGCTTGTGATTGTGCTTTGGAATAAATGTGTGTGCACCATTTGGAGTTTTGGATTTTAGAGATACTTCATTGCTTGAAGATCCTTTTTCCAAAATACTTTTGGAGCTTGACATAGAACAGAGGAATTAAATCCTAAGCCTGTCTTGTCTCCACATTCTCTTTGGCTCATAATAAGATCATCCAATGACTTAGATGCCTTAGTGAATGAGGCAATCACATTTTTGAGATCATTCTCCCTCTTTTCTATAACAGTTATCTCTGCTATTAGCTTAGCATTTTCAGCCTTTAGACATTCATTCTCATCAGCTATTTGACTTAGGGTACTCAGCTCCTTAGTCAGCTGTGAGTTTTGGCATTTGAGTAGGCTGTTTTCCTCATTTAGTAGTGTGTGTGAGGATTTAATGTGTTCAAAATCTTTCATCATTTTGCCTAATGAATCATAAAGATCAGTGGGTGATGAAGTGTGTGTGTCACGATCCTTTCACACTAGAATCTGAGAGTGATGGATTAGAGTGTACCTCATCTTCTTGGTCAGGTTGATCTTGTTCCTTGGCCATTAAACAAATCAAGGCTTGTTCTTCAGAGTCACTTGAGTAGTCAGCTTCACTACTCTCTGAATCAGCTGTGTCTCTTGACTTGGTTGTCTCAAAGATCTCTGCAGCCAACATTGCCTTTTTCTTTTCTTGTATTCTTTCTCTGAAGACCTTTCTTTCTTCTTCATTCCTGTATTTGTTGACTGCAGGATATGGGCAATCAATGGCATAGTGACCTGGTTGTCTGCAGTTCCAGCATAGATTTTCAACCTTTTGATCAGCTCTTTCCATTCTTGGATCGCCAGCCCTTTGATATTCAACTTTTTGATGCTCTGCTCTCTTGGTTGGCCTATCTTCCCTTGACTTGGAGGGAGCTGAGTGTCTTCTGGAGGATTCGCCCTTGCCTCTCTTGTAGTTCTTATTGAAGAACTTGTTAAACCTTTTAACCATCAGGGCTATTTCCTCTTGGTCAATGACTTCTTTGACCTCAGCTCTTTTGCCATCCTTAATAATTAGAGCAATTTGTTTTGGGCACAACTGTCTCTCCTCCTGGTCTTTTCTTCTCGGCTCAAATTCGTAGGCTTTGAGATCGAGAATAGTTCATGGTTGGATGTCTTGGATAGGTCCATGGAATGTCTCGAGTGCCATGACCTTCATTTCCCATTCACCGGGAGACTTCTTAGAATCTTCATACACATTTCCTTCTGTATATTCTTTTCCAAGTGCGAGATAGCTCGTTGGTAATTTACGTGAACCGAGCATCCACCATCCAAGGTCTCTCCTGCAAGCATTTTAAAATTCTCAAATTTACAGTACAACAACCGATAGTTTATTTTCCTTGATTTGCTCGAGCCTTCACAAATTTTAACTTGTTTTCTTTAGCCGATTTGCATGATTTGACTTTATTGAACATGGCTTTGTCCAATATTTTGTAAAGAATGTCCTTGGCCACATTGTCAAGTTACATTTTTTTCTCATCATTTGTCCATTCGGCTCTTGGTTTTCAACCATAGCTGAGTCCGGGAGCAACATCCTCTTCACCTTCACCGCAGCTCTCCTTACAAACTGTGTTCACCTTCAAAATTTGCAGTGGCCCATCCTCTATCACTATCCACATCTCATCATGTAATGCTGATAGATGAGCTTGCATACGAATTTTCCAATCATCAAATTCTTCAATTGTGAACATAGGGATGCGTGTCAAATTTGCTTCCATGATAATAACTTTTGCTGGTAAAAAGAGTTTTGAAAGATCAAGTACTAAAACAGACCTTTTTTTTAAAAACAATTGGAGATCTAGTTCAGTAACCAGTGCGGAAGGTTCAATGAACCAACCGCTCTGATACCACTTGTAGGTCCCAAGGGGGTGAGTGTAAGGTTTAGAAGGGGGGGTGTTGAATAAACCTTACCAACTTTCGATTTAGTCCTTTTAAATATTCAGAGTTAATACTTCACAGCTGTGTCCTTGATGGACATCTAAGTTAGTTAATCAGCAGAGTTAGTCACTCAACGCACTGACTCGAGTTGTGATAGAATAACTCGGCTTTTTTGACTAAAGACTTAACTCGATTGTGATTTGTTTTCAGCGGAAGACTTAACACCCTTGAATTTGGTTAAGTTTGTTTTAATGCTAGGTTTTTGCACTCAGTTGATTATCAATTGGATAGCAAGTTTATCATCAGATATAAAAATAAGATGCAGAAATTAAAGTTCAGAAATGTAAATGACACAATAAGTTTTTATAGAGGTTTGAAGATGGGGTAATTCTTCTACTCCTCTCTTCTCTAACTCCCGGAGGAATCCACTAAGTATTGATCAATATACGAGTGGTTAACAGTCCCGTACATACAAGTCTTGATCACACGGTGACTTGATCCTTTGGGACTCGATCTGAGATACCTTGGTCACTCACCGTGGCTTCTCAAATGCGACTCGGCTTCTTCACAGGCAAATTTGCCTTGCTACTCTGACCCACTTGCTCAAGCTTCTTGGATTTGATCACGAAGCCCTCCAATAACTTGAGACTGGTTCGACCTTTAACCTTCCTAAAATCCTCCGTGGAATGTGGACCCCTTGATTCTTCAAAAGCTTCCTCTTCAACTGATTGAAGTTATCTTTCCTTCACAGGTGAGTGTTGGATTGATTTCCTTCGTAATGTAGGCTTGAGGATTAATCTTGAATGACTTGAGAATGTTTTAGGTTACAGTTCAAATATTTGCTTGAATGTTCGTGGTTCAGGTAACCTTCTCTCAGAGTTATTCCTCAGCCTTTTATAGTGATCTTTTAAAAAATCTGCCTGTTGAAGAGATAGGTTTATTTTTGAAAGTCACTTGTGGTCGTTGGCTTGTCTTGTTGTAGTCCTTGGAATTTCCATTTCCTCGTATGAATGATTCTTCAGCTTTTCAGAGTTCTGACATGGTGCAGAGCTTCCCATTGGTTTATTCCTTTTGCACGCTTCTGGAACTGAGCACTTCAAGAAAGGTAGTATGGAGGTATTACTTGTTTAAGTAATTCTCTTGATTTCTGTGCAACGGATCTCTTTCAGTTGTCTTGACTTGACTGCATTTTCTTAACATCCCCAGGTGACTTCGAGTCAGCTTCCAATCATTTGATGACTTTTCTATCACTTCAACCTTGAGACTTGGTTGTCTTGAGTTGACTTGACTGATACTTCACTCCGCATGCATCTCTGTTTGCATCTTGATCGAGTTCCGTCTTCTCTTATTTGCCATACTCAAATGCCTTGCAATGAGTTTTCCTTCTAGTCTCCAGTTGTCTTCTTGCATGCTTAGGCATAACTGACTTAACTCAGCTCGACCAGCCCTATCTATTACAATGCAGTTTACAAGAAAAATGGGGTGCCAACATCCTATTCTAAGTTTTACATGGCATTCATCAAAATCTACAAAATAATTTCCCAACAACCTTCAAAATAGATAATTTTTATTTGATTGGTATTATGTTTTTACTAATTTAAATGCCAATAATTTTAAGAAATAAGTTTTATGTTGAATGAGAATTTGAATTTCTAACCCTAATGTTGCATATTTTTATATCATCTATGTATGTCTTTTATTTTTTATTCTTTTATAGTTTGTATTTGTAGATAGATAAAATATGAATTATTTGTTAGCTTTTTAATCTCCAATTTTCTTTTAGAATCATCATGCATCCCAAACAAATGTCCAGACACTAAAAGAGAAAAAATTAACAAAGGATAGAAGAATTAACCCAAAGTCAAGTTGGTGATATCAACAAATATTTTACTTCCAACAAACGAGCAACCGTAGAGAGTTCAAATGTAAATAAAAATTTGATGGATGGAGAACAAGAGAATAAGTTGGAGGAGAATGAAATTGATGTTGAAGACATGTCTCAACCACTCAACGATAATAATGAAGAGATGTTTAAATCTGTCGATGTAGATAATTTGAATGAGAATGAGGAAGTTCCTCAATCAACCAAAGTGGATGAATTCAATGAGAATTATGGTGAGCTTGTTCAACATGAAAGTTCAAATTTTGATGATCCCGAAAAGTGGGGCAACATTGATAAAAAGTTGAGAGACTTTTTAGTGGAAAGTTGGCCGAAAAGAGAGGCTCAAAGCTTATTTCCTAAGGATAGCGTCAAAAGATATTTTGATGCATCGCATTACATAAGAATTCTACCAAACGGGGAGGAAATTGATAGGAGATGGCTATTATATTCGGTATCTCTGAACAAAGTTTTTTGTTTTGCTTGCAAGTTGTTCAAGAAAAGAGCTGGAGTCAATCAACTCGTTAATGAAAGATTCAACGACTGGCATAATTTGAGTCGTTGTCTACTAACTCATGAATCAAGTAGGGAGCATATGAAGTGTATGACTAGTTGGCTTGAATCAGAAAGAAGATTGAAAAAAAATAAGACAATTGATGCAAATGTACAAGTACAACTCAATAAAGAGAGAGAACATTGGAGGCAAGTATTGCAGAGGATAATATCAGTTGTGCAACGATTGGCAAAAAATAACTTGGCTTTTCGAGGAAGTTGTGAGAAACTTTATGAAGAGAACCATGGTATCTTTTTGCAAATGATTGAAATGATTGCTGAGTTTGATCCAATAATGAAAGAGCACATTCTGCGTATTCAAGACCAAAAGACTTATATTACATATCTCAGTAATAGAATTCAAAATGAATTGATCCAGATGTTGGCAAATGAAGTGAGGAAAAAAATACTTGCAAAAATTAAACATGCAAAATATTTTTCAGTCATTCTTGATTGTACTCCAGATGCTAGTCACAAGGAGCAAATGTCTCTTATCATACGATGCTTGGATGATTCAGAAAGTTCCACAAAAGTAGAAAAATATTGGATACAATTTTTAGAGGTGGATGATAATTAAGGACTTGGGATTTTTACACATCTTCAAAATGCTTTGGTCAATCTTGGACTTGATATTGATGATATAAGAGGTCAAGGATATGACAATGGAGCTAATATGAAAGGAAAAAATAAAGGTGTTTAGAAAAGACTACTTGAAGTAAATTCGAGAGCTTTTTATACTCCTTGTGGTTGTCATAGTCTTAATTTGATATTATGTGAAATGGCAAACTCTTGTCCTAGAGCTATGTCTTTTTTTGGAGTGATCCAACGCATTTATACATTGTTCTATTCTTCTACCAAGAGATGGAAAATTTTTAAAGATCGTGTGAAGGGTTTGACAGTTAAGCCATTGTCACAAACACGTTGGGAAAGTCATGTGGAGAGTATCAAAGCTATAAAAGAACAAATTGTGCAAATAAGAGATGCTTTACTTGACTTGACACATGATACTGAAGATCCAAAGACAAAGAGTGCAGCTGAATCATTGGCATTATATGAATTCGAGAATTTTGAGTTTTTGCTCGGTGTGGTAATTTGGTATAAGTTGTTATATACAATCAACATTATGAGTAAATTTCTTCAATCCGAGGACATGGATATTGATGTTGCTATCACTCTTTTGCAAGGACTTATTTTATTTCTTGAAGAATATAGAGAAGATGGTTTTCATAAGGCCATGAGTGAGGCTAAAGAAATGGCAAGTGAGATAGGCATCGAAGCTGTATTTCGAGAAAAACGTAATATTCGAAGAAAGAAACAATTTGATGAAAGCAATAGTGAAGAAGTATCAGAATCAGTAGAGGATTCTTTCAGAATTAACTATTTTCTCTTTATAATATATCAAGCACGATCTTCTATAGAAACTCAATTTGCAGAGTTTAAAATGTATGAGGAAACTTTTGTTTTTCTGTTGAATTTGGAGAGATTGCAATATGCACAATTTGTCTTGCAAAAATCTTCAAAATTCTCTGACACATAATGGTGCTCTGACATTGATGGTAGTGATTTATTTTTGAAGTTATCATTTTTTAAGTGCTCTTTACCAAGAGAAACGAAATCTGTAATTGAAATGGTGGATTATTTGAAGAAAATGGATGGTTGTTTTCCAAATGCTTGCATTGCTTATAAGATCTTGTTGATGATACCAGTTACTGTAGCAAGTGCAGAAAGAAGTTTCTCAAAGTTGAAGCTCATTAAAACTTTTCTCCGATCAACCATGTCACAAGAGAGATTGAATGGGTTAGCTATGTTATCAATTGAGAAAGGAATTATTGAGCAACTTGATTATACAGACTTGATTAATACTTTTATTGCCAAAACTGTGAGGCGAGTTGTATTTAAATAATTACTTTGAACATGATTGCCATATTATTTAACTAATTTTGTACTTTTAGAAAGCTTATATTTTTAATATTAATTTATGTTGTCTTTAAATTAGTAAAAAAGAAGGCGCATTTTAAAGTTTGACTCAGGCCGAAGAATTGCTAGGCACGGCCCTGACCAGAGCAACCTTTGAGTTTTTCAATAGCTTCAAGTCCCATTTTCTCATCTCTAGCAGTTAACACCACTGTGATACCTTGAGATACCAACTGTTTCCGAATATCAAGTCCAATCCCTTTGTTTGCCCCTATAACAACAGCATAAAATTATTTAATTTTGAAAAAATTGTATAAAATAACAATTTAATTTTTACTCTTTAATTATAAAAATAAAATGTTACTTATCCAATTAAATAATATATAATTCAAACTTATGATATAAATAATTTTTTATTTTATAATTTCGAATATATTTATCCATTTAAAATATCTTAAAATTTAATTAACATTATTTTTATTTTTCATGGATTTTTTAAAATTATTTTTCATTTTTCAAATTAATAAAAAATTTAAATATTTTATGTAAACTACTTTCATTTTATTCATAATAAATCTTATATATTTTTTTTTATCTAATTTACATTGAAAATAATATATTTCCCTCCAAAATGCCACATAATGTGCCCTATCAACAAAAAACAATTCATACTTTAAGGCCAGAAAGAAAAGCAAAAAGAAAAAAAAAATTCCACATAGGATTGCCACCTACAATAGCAGGTTAGTGGACTAAAAATCTGATTTTTGTCCAGTTAGTGGAGTAATTTCAAATAAACTTAAGAAAGTGGACTAAATATCTAAAGTAGTCCACTTAGTGGACTAAACAAATATTTTTGCCAAACAAATGCAATTATCTTTCAAAATTAAGAATACATCATTAAGTTATTAAAAATACTCCCTTGAGAGTTGTATTTTATTAATAAATACTCCAAGTAAATGGTGCAATTTGTCAAATGAAAACAAATTCAGGGAGGTTTTCTAATTTTACTAGATAGTTGGGTTTTTGTAATTAGACTAAATTTTAAAGGCATTTTTGTGATTAGACTTCATTTGATATTATCAAATGTCTATTTTAATTTGCCAATCTTTTTATCATTAACTTAATATAGAGCTAGAGGATGACATAACTTTCAGAAAAGAGTAATTTAAAACTTTAAAACTGTTGAAAAAAGATGTAATTTATGTTGGATAAATTGGGTTGGTGTATATCGAAATGACTAAGGAAATTTGAGTAGAGTAAAGTATGAAACCAGAAAGTCGAGGCAAGAGTTAAACTCTTTTTTTTAAGACGAAATTGTCCCACTTCCGTGTTTACGATATTTTGGCAATCACCTCCCAAGACACAACGACTTACGTCTTTTGATAGCAACACTACAAATCACAAGATACTTCGAACTTTGGTGTTTTGAACTCTCGGAACTTAGGCAGAATGTATGATCAATTCGAATTTTTTCAGATGCAAATGAATTTTGGGGGACTCCTATTTATAGAGCTACGGGTGCTCCTTCAGACTGGGTGCAACCCTTGGTTCGGATCAATCAGGACTGTCAGGTCGTGCTTTCAAATCAACAACAACAATCTTATGGTTTAGATCGCATACCATCGAAGGTACGCATCCATTGGCACGCATCCCTATATACTAGACAGTCGTGTCCAGTCATGGTGCCCCTCAAAGAAACAGATGCATCCAATCAGCTCTACCACTTGCCACATGTTGCCATCCAGAGGACTCCTGACTAATCACTGCCACCTGAGCTGCCTTGCCACATCGATGAGCCACTGGACCAAACTTACTTGATTTTTCAAAACTGAGGCTCCACGTGATGATGTGTACATGCGAAGTGCAAAGTACCCTTCTAAAGCGCCCAATACGACTAAGTGCAATGTGCCGGGGCCTCGGCCCGGGCTCGGCTCTGGCTCCGGCTCGGACAGAACTCCACACCATACTAAGTGTTTTTTGAGCTAGCCAAAGGCTAGTCAAAATTGACTTGATCCACTAGGGTGTATCACAAGGAGCTCCACATGATTATCCCTTATATTGGTTAAGCTCTATATAAACAAGTCAAGTATTAAAAGGTTTTCCATGTGAGATATGTCTTTCCACATTCCTACTCATTCATATTTCAATGTATAAAAGGTATTTAAGTGGCTTACTTTAAGCATTAATTTCTCAGTCACCTGTTATTAGTTTTGCGAAATTCAAAATATTAAACTCATCTACTCGCGGTGTAGATTACACTAACTTATTTATTTCCTATAACAAATAAATGAATCCACTTAAATAATTGGTCAAAATAGGGTCAAAACCCAATTTCCATAAACCAATTTCAACATTGCCCCAAATGAATGAAAATTAATGCATATGAGTATGCATAAATTAAAGAGAGTTCAAACGGAAAGCTATTGTATCGGGAGAGGTAGCTTATGGCTTTGAACCTTCCTTATAGGAATACTATCAGAATTACTAGGCTGCATAGTGATGCGATGTCTTGAACTGTCTAGTTGTTTATGTAAACCAAAACAACAAGATGCACACACTATCTTTCATAACACCATTCGGTTCTCACGGTTGTGTCCATTTTGGCCCTGGACAATATCTTGGATTCATAAGTGTTTTTTTGAAGCGGATTATCTTCACACTTATATAGGTGATCTCTTATTAATAGTATCCTTCCATACTCCACCTCAATCAAGTATAAGAATCATTAAATATTTATAACTTAATCTCACCACATTCTGTAGGTTTTTCCACTTGGATAGGAATGAGCTGTAACTTGTTCCATTGAATATTCATAACTTAGTTGTCCCATTAAACCAATGTCTTGGGATCTCCAATTCACAAGGTTGGGTTACTGCTATAAACACTCTTATTTTGTGGATTTTAAGCTCACTTCCTTCGATAAGCAGTATAATTGATCTCTATTGAAATATTTAGTTAACGAATCCGCTAGGTTTTCCTTCGAATTCACGTAATCGATTATAATAACCCCATTTGAGATCAACTACTTAATGGTATTATATATTCGATGTATATGTCGAGACTTAATGTTGTACATACTATTTTGTGCCCTTCCTATAGCTGACTAGCTAGCATAATGTATCATGATTGCAGCCACTGATTTAGGCCAACAAGGAATATCCTCTAAGAAGTTCCGAAGCCATTATGCTTCTTCAGTAGCTTTATCCGGAGCTATAAATTTTGATTCCATCCTAGATACAAATTTATTTAGAGGACTTCCACGACACCGCTCTACCACCAATGGTAAAAATGTAAACCACTAATGGATTTCGAATCTTTTGTGTCAGATATCCAATTAGAATCACCGTATCCTTCTAATATAGTTGGATATCTTAAATAATGTAATCCATAATTTAAGGTGATTCTTAGATATCTAAGAACCCTTATCAATGCCTTCCAATAGTCATTGCAAGGATTGCTAGTAAATCTACTCGGTTTATTAACTCCGTATGCAATATCTGAATGAGTGCAGTTTCTAACATGCGTTAGACTACCCATAAATCCGAGAATATTCTAGTCGAGATACGGGCTCACCCTATTTTTAGCTAAGTGTATGCTTAAATCAACAAGTGTTTTAGTTGGGAGACTGTCATAAGCATTGAGCTTTCGTAGTACTGTCTCAACATAATGAGACTATGATAGGACAAGTTCATTAGAAGTTTTAGAGATCTTAATTCCTAGAATAATATCTGCTACACCCATATCTTTTATATCAAAATATTTTGTCAATATATTCTTTGTATTCATGATGATATCATGATTAAAATCCATAATCAACATGTCGTCAACAAACAGACAATAACATAAGCCTTTGGTGTGTTTTTAAAATAAACGCATTTATGATACTTGTTAATTTTAAAACCATTCGACAACATATGTCTGTCAAATTTCTCGTGACATTGTTTCAGAGCTTGTTTAAGGTCATACAATGACTTAACGAGTTTACACACCTTCTTTTTATGTCCAGGAGCAACAAACCCTTCAGGTTGTTATATGTAGACTTCTTCTTCTAATTCACCATTTAGAAATGTCGTCTTAACATCCATTTGATATATCTCAAGGTTATGCAGTGCATCAATAGCAATGAGAACTCTAATACATGTGATCCTTGTCACAGGTGAATATGTATCAAAGAAGTCAAAACCTTCTTTTGTTTGAACCCTTTAGCTACGAATATGGGCTTATACTTATCAATAGTTCCATCAGCTTTATATTTCCTTTTAATGATTCATTTGCATCCTAAATGATTATTTCCCGGTGTGAGATCTACCAACTCCCAAGTATGATTTTGCATAATGGAGTGTATCTCATTATTAATGACTTTTTCTAGAATGGAGCTTCTGACTGGATAATGCTTCACCAATTGTCCTTGGTTTATTTTCTAACACATAAAGTAGAAAATCTGGACCAAAAAACTTAGTTAGTTTGTCCCTTTTACTACATCTTGGTTCTTCATCATTTTGATGATTACCATCTGCAGTATCATGTGTTCTTTTTCTAGAACTAACTTTTTCCTTTCTTGATAAGAAAAGGACGTTTTGAAAATACAGTATTCATTGATTCAATAATTGTACTTTCGTGTACATCTCGAATTGCTGATTTGTGCTCTAAAAATCAATATGCACTATTGTTATTATCACATCCAATGAAGAAACAATAGATTGTTTTAGGACCTATTTTACTTGTTTTGGCTTAGATACTTCTACTTTAGCCAAACACCCCCACACTTTAAGGTATTTCTAGGAAGGTTTGTAACCTTTCTACAACTCATACAAAGTTTTGTCTTTATTTTTGTGTGGTATTTTATTAAGAATGTGGTTAGCCGAGAAAATTGTTTTCCCTCACAAATTCTGAGGTAAACCCAAATTTATCAACAAAGCGTTCATCATCTCTTTAAGCGTTTAGTTTTTGCGTTCAACAATACCATTTGATTATGGTGAATAAGGTGCTGGCGTTTGATGAATAATACCAGAACCTGAGCAAAATTCATCAGAAGAAGTTACATACTCTCCACCTCTATCGCTTCGAATTATCTTAATTCGTTTGCTAAGATGATTTCAAACCTCATTGTTATAGCTTTTAAAAGCTTTTAAGGCCTCATCTTACTTCTCAAAATATATATATAACAGTATCTTGTGCAATCATCGATAAAAGTAACAAAATACTTTTTCCCACCTCTAGTTTGCACAAACTTTAAATTGCATATATCATTGTGGATTAATTCTAGAGGTTCTGTATTTCTTTCCACCGAGTTGAATGGTGTTTTAGCCATTTTTGCCTCAACACATATTTCACACTTGTGTGATGCAATTTTAAAATTAGGTAGTAATTCCAAGTTTACTAACCTTCTTAATGTGTTAAAATTCACATGTCCTATTTTAACATGCCATAAATTTGGACACTCAAGCAAATAACCAGAAGAGACTTTTATTGCTTTCAAAGTTGTGGAGTACAATCATTACATTCATCTTGAACAGTCCATTTTCTATGTACCCATTCCCTATGATTTGTCCATTTTTGATAAGTACAAATTTTTGAGACTCAATACTAGTTTAAACCCTGCCTTGACCAACAGTGATCCCGACACCAAATTCTTTCGAATGTCCGAAACATTATGAACATCAATGAGGGTCTGCTCCTTGCCCGAGGTCATCTTCAACACCACCTTGCCTAGACTGACAATTTCAGAAGTTGCAGAATTTTCCATGAATAACCTCCTTCCGTTTATAGGAGTATATGTTGAGAACATGTCTTTGTCGGAGCAAATGTGGCGTGTTGCACCTGTGTCCACCCACCATTCTCTCAGTTATCACAACAACCGAGAGATCAAGCTCGGAAATATCAATTGGCACAGTCTTGTCCTCGGTCATGTGCACTTGGTTCTGATTACCTTTCTTAGAATGATGATAATCTTTGGCCTTGTGATTCGGCTATCCACAGTTGAAGCAGCTCCCTTTGAACTTTTTGGCCTTCCCTATTTCTGGCCATTCCCCGGGTGCTTCCTCTTCTTGCTAGCATTGCGCTCCAGTATATTTGCCTTTGCCTCCATTTGAACCTTGCTAGACTTAACTTCAGACTTGCGATTATCTTCTTCATCCGCAATCTGACAATTAAATATTTAAGGCCTATCTCCTTCCATTTCTGCCTTAGGTAGTTCTTAAAATCCTTCCACAGAGGCAGTAGCTTCTCTATAATAGTAGCTACTTGAAAGGATTCACTCAGCATCATTCTTTCTGCAATTATATTGTGCAAAATAAGCTGAATTTCTTGTACCTGGCTGATCACCATCTTTGTATCAACCATCTTGAAAACAAGGAATTTGCCAATAATAAATATCTTTGGGTCGGTATCTTCCATTTTGTTCTTCTTTTCCAAGGAGCTCCACAACTCCTTAACAATCTGTACCAAAAATACACATTGTATAATGTGATGTCCAGTCCGTTGAGAATGTAGTTTCTGCATAAGAAGTCACTCTGACTCCAAGCATTGAATGCTATCCTTTTTTAAGAATCAGAAATCGAGCAAGATTCAGAGTAGTAAGATAGACTAGCATCTTCTGTTACCACCTCTTGAAATCTGTACTGTCAGACTTCTCCGATTTTGCTCAGGGTACTGGTGCTAGAAGTGATATTGCTGGAATTGTGATGTTGAACCCATTTGATAAACATAGAAATTTTATCTTAAATTGTTGGATAAACTGGGTTGGTGTATATCGAAATGTCTAAGGAAATTTGAGCAGAGTAATGGTATGAAAACAGAAAGTCGAGGAAAGAGTTAGACTCTTTCTCTTTAAGACAAAATTGCCCAACTCTTGGTGTTTACAGTATTTTGGCAACCGCCTTTGTTAAAAAAAAATTGCCCTAAATTATTAAATTATTACCAACAATCTGAACAACTAATGTTGTATATTGATGTTACCATACCAGTTTTGACACTGATATTTCTCGCACAGTACAAAATAAATACTCCACGAGGCCACGGCCAGAGTGAAATAATTCCACTAGTAATAAAGATTCAAGAGTACAATAATAGGACTTAATTAATTAAAGACTCCCTCTTGAATTGCCGTCGTTCTTGAACTCCCTTCACTTTTGCTGAAATTATTATTTCAATAATCTGCTTCAATGAAATCCCTTCACTGTTGGACGCCTCCAAAATAACAGCTCGTCTTTTTGCAAAAAACTCACCTTCTTCGTCCCGAAGAATGTATTCGCGTACATTAAAACACAAAACAAACTCCAACTGCTTCTATTAAGCCTTGATGATTAATATGCCAAAGTATATTACACAATGATATTCTCTCGTTGGTCTGCTACGAATTAAAGCTCTCCAAAACCGTATGTGCATTGTTATTCTCTTCAAAGGAATAAACACAATATGACCACTTCTTCTCTGTAAATATCTATATCTATAATCTATAATACTATTAAAAGTGTGAACATGTTGGATGGTTTCTTGAAACTTTTTGATTGGATAAAAATATCCTTTTAACATAGTTAATGTTAAGTAACCTTATCTTTATTATTGAATTATTAGAAAATATTATTGTTAATTGTTATTGGTTGACTATATGGTGTTATAAATTAATATTTCAGGATGATGAAGATGGTAATGGTGAAGCATATCACTAGTTGTATGTATTTCAACATACTATATAGATTTTTAGGTTTTGTATTATTTGTTCACTATATAAGAGTTTTTAACCATCCATTTTGTTGCATTCAGACAATTAAAATATCACATACATCTTTTAGTATATTTGCTTATTGTTAATTTTGAGTTAATTTTATTCCATTAAATATATACACATACAATTGTTGTTTTAAAGCAAATTGTTACCTTATTGACAAAAAAAATGATAACTTAAAAAAGGTGATATATAATGGTTCAAAAGTGTTACATAAATATTTAAAAAGCGTTACATTAGATGATTTAAAGTGATACAACTGATAGATAAAATGCTACAAAAAGTGATACATTTGTAGAAAAAGTGTTATACAAGGGTTATATGTAAAATTTTGAAAGTGCTACTAAGTAGTGTTACAATTGTGGGTTTAATGTAACATTCACAAACAAGTGTTACTAAAGGAAATAAAAGTGTTAGATAAGATTATAGGTAGCACGGGCAACTGCAGCACTCATAAAGTGTTACCTATTTGTATATAATAACACCTTTTGGCTATTAAGTAATAGTCTATTGGTGTTACGTAAAATTATTTATGTTGTAGTGACGGTAAGGCTTTGAATATCTTGCATTGTTCACGTACCACCACCGAGTATAATCGGATTAGAGGAATTAGGTCAGCACTTAAAATATGGAAAAAATTAGAAACCATCTATGAAGGAACTAAGAAGGTTAAACAAGCTAGAAAATCCATGCTTGTTAAAGACTTCAAAAACTTCATTATGTTCGAAGGTGAAGGGATTTCGAAAATAGTGGAAAGACTCAACAACATCATCAATCCTCTATTGGTGCTTTGAAAAGTCATCTCCGAAGAGACAATATAACTAAAGTATTGAATGCTCTTCCCAGTTCTTGATCGGAAAAGGTGACGGCTATCACGAAAGCTCAAAATCTTTAGACTCTCAAGTTTGATGAGATTATTGAAAATCTTCTTATTTATGAAGTCTATCTCAAAGAAAGAAAGAACTCTAAGCCATCCACCTCTCAATGGGGTATGCAATCTACACCTAAAGGCTTTGCCTCAAGCTCAAATAATTCTTATTATGCTAGTGATGAGGATGATGAGGAAACGACTGCCCTTGTACAAAAATTTGCCAAATTTGTTAATAAAAATAAGGCAAGAAAGGAAAAGAGACAATTCGTACTTTAAGTGCAAAAAACCCGGGCACTTTATAGCCTATCCTAGGATGGCAGAGGAAGAACAAAAGAAGAAAAAGTTCTTGCCGAAAAAAGGCTTTATGTGGTCTCGAATAACCACCCCGAGCATGGTATGATATACTAAGTTTATTTCTTTTGGAAAATGATTTTACAAGAGGTAAAGTTGATACTACTCTCTTTTTTTTTGAAAAAGGTCAAGATAGCCTCTTAGTTCAAATTTATGTTGATGATATCATTTTTGGTGTTACTAATGAACTTTGTGCAGGAAATTTTTTAAGTTAATGCAAGGTGAATTTGATATGCGCATGATGGGAGAACTCAACTTGTTCGTTGGACTCCAAATCAAACAATGCCAAGAAGATATTTACATATCTCAATAAAAATATACCAAACAACTTTTAAAGAAGTTCGGGACTAAAAAAGGAAGAACCATTGCAACTCCAATGGCAACAAACATCAATCTTGACAAGGATGAAAAAGGTAAATTGGTTGATGAATCTAAGTATCAAGGTATGATTGGTAGTTTACATTACTTAACTGCAAGTAGACCCGATATTCTTCATGTTGTATGCCTATGTGCTTGATTTCAAAGCAATCCCAAAGAATCTCATTTAAGTGTCGTTAAAAGAATATTTCGATATTTGAAAGACACTATTTCTTATGGCTTGTTTTATTCAAAGAGTGATTTTTTTTTAAAAAGGATATAATGACTCGGACTACGCCAATAATATTGATTATCGTAAAAGTACATCCGGCTCATGTCAATTTTTAGGCAATTGCCTAATTTCATGGTTTTCAAAGAAACAAAATTATGTATCTTTATCAACGACCGGAGTAGAATACATTTCCGCGGCTTTTTGTTGTACACAATTATTTTGGATGAAATAAATCTTAGCAGATTATAAATTCTCTTTTGAAAATATTCCTATATTTTGTGATAATACTTCCGCTATTGATATTTCTCAAAATTCGGTTCATCATAATCGAACCAAACATATTGAGGTTCGACATCATTTTTTAAAGGATTGTGTTTCTAAATGAAAAATTGAGATGTATTTTATTTCCGCGGCTTTTTATTTCCGCGGCTTTTTGTTGTATTTTATCAACATATTGAGGAATACTCGCTGATATTTTTACACAACCGTAAACCGCCGAGTCTTTTAACTCAATTTGAGTTCGTTTAGTCATAATGCATATTGAATAAGGTCTATGTATATATTTTATGCATTTTAAAACTTTAGGGGTGAAATATCACATTTTCAAAACTTCAAATTTTGGACCGAGGGATTACACAGAAGCAGGGACAGGTGGCTATAGAGGGTGACCAGTCGCTGTCTTCAGGCACCAGTTGGCCCCCTATAATGACCGGTCGCCTTAAGTGCTAAATTTTTCTTAAAACCGCACGTCCTCCTTCATTTGCCATTTCACATTTTACACACCCTCACACACATAACAAATTATATTTTCTTGTAATTGCTACTGTATTGGGCTTTTAAATTGTATATTTCTTCTATCTTATTCATCTTCTACAATCGTTGGTAAGTTTGGCTTCACTTTTATCTTCTCTCATGGGTTGAACCCTTGGCTTCTTTGTGGAACTTATGGTATTTTTGAAATTGTAGTATTTATTTTAATGGGAATTGCTTACATGGTTGGATTTTTCCACTAGAATTAGGATTGATATTGAAATTTTTGGCTTTATTCGATATACAAATTGCATATACATCCTTGTTCTCTATATATGCATGTCATGTGTTTGATAAAATGTCTCAATGAAACTTCTATCTTTTGCATACTCTTCTTAGACTAATTGATTGGAATTCACATGTTGATCATAATTGTATTACATATTATCTCCCTTATGGTTCAATTAAACTCATAGCCTGATATTTTCATTGTTATTGCTCGTACTTATGCACACTTTGATATCGATATATGTTTTTATTATATTAATAGTCTTTTTGATAATTCCAACGGGGGAGAAAAATTCAATGAGATCATAAGGTAAATGATAAGATCAAATGAGCTAGAAAAAACTCAAGAAAAAAGCTCACAGGAGAAGCTCATTGGTAAAAAGCTTATTCGAATAAGCTAAAGCTATTAAGCTATGGAATATTGTTCTATTACTCTTGTAATATGTTGAGCCTTAAGACTAATGAGTAATTTTGACAGGGGGAGTTTTTAAGCTATTTTGAAAAAGCTAAGCTTCTAGCTTATAAGTTGCTAGCTTCTTTGCATATTCATTAGTTAGCATGTCGGTAGAGGGAGCTTTTAAAAATTATTTTGAAATTTTTTTGCCCCTTATCCTTATGAGTCTTGAGAAGTATTGCTTAAAATGGATAGATTATTTTGACCAGAAAATCTTGTTTCGTTTAAAATCTTCTTAAAATTGTTTTGGTTTACAATCATCAAAAAGGCGAGTTTAAAAATGCTTTTGTTTTGATGATTTCATAAAAATGAGTTTTATACCAAAACAATGTTTTCAAATGTTGTCCAAATACTTCAAAACATTTTAATTGGCTTTTACTATGTTTATTAAGTACTTATTGAACTTTATATTTGACAAAAATCGGACAACTTCTCAGTATAGAGGTCGATCGGTCACCCTATAGGGAGACCCATACCTGATTGTTGCAAAACAGTAACCAAAAAACAGAGAAAATTGTTGGATGAGGGCGACTAGTGCCTGAAGAGTTGAATAATTTTGCTTCTCTCGCTTTCTGTTTCTCGGCTTAGCAACAAATCACTATCCACAACAACCGGTTGCCATAGATAGCAACTGGGTCGCGCAACACAGTGACCAATCACCCTCTATCCATCCTGTGTTAAAACTTTATTCAACGGTTTAAAAGTTCGAATTTTTCAACATAGCGACCGGTCGCTATAACCTTTTGACAGCAAATTCTATATGTAACAGAAACATTTCTCAGGAAATTATGACTTTTCATTTATTAACCATTTCTTGGAGCTGGTTTGATCTTTATTTCATTTATTGAATTTTTTTTATAATTACACTAAATCTCAGGGTAGTTTTTGTAATTATCCCTTCTATATATGCTTTGTTGTATACATAGAAGGTTATTTGGTATTACTATCTCCGATTTCTAGATAAAAGCAAACTCAATACTTGTTGTCAAATTACTGCTTCATAGGACTTAACTTATCTGAAGTATAAGCTTGAAATTGAAGATACAAGTACCTTAAGCTTTCCCATTGAAGAGGATACATTAACAATCTTTGGTGAATCAGAGAGCTGAAGAAGGTGAAGAAGGGGAAGCAGTGCTTCAGTAGTTTTTGTGGCACCGCAATAGTTTGTTTCGACATTTTGTTGTTAAGTCAAGGTCTGAGTCATTATCTCACTACAGTTGTCTGCACACATAGTAAGAGAAAAGACAGTTAACAAATGAAAATATTATTTATTTGGAATAATTACAAAAAATATCGGTAATGTTTACCCGAATTACGAAAAAAAAATTATCCTTCAAAATTGCAAAGACACCCTTGGTATTTCTTTCTATTTTACAAACTGCACCCTCAAATGAATGTTTGTGACACATTAAGGGGTATTGTAATTTTAAAAGATAATTGAAGATTTATACAATTAGCCTAAATGTCAGAGGTAGTATTTGTAATATCACTATTTATTTCAATAAAACAGAGTTGGGTGGAGAGGTCCAATAGGGGAGAAATTAAGATAAGTGCCATTTAAGAATGCAATACTTACACACACATTTATACATTATCTTAGTTGGATGTACTAATATTATTGGTGGTTTTGTATTGGAGGAATATTATTTATCTATAAACTCAAGCAAAACATTTATCCAGCAATAATTAAAAAATTTACAACAGACAATGCAAGACAACGCAGACTTACCTCAATGGTAGCCCCTGACTAAGATACCTGAGAAACATCGTCCATAAGGGTTCCAAGAATCCCAACATTGTTTACCTGAAAAGTGGCCTCAACTTAGGTACTCGAGTGAAGGAAAACATAAAAAAAAAAACATGAAAAAATGCAAAGCCATTCAGTAGTAGGAGAAAACAACAACTGATTCATTGTTAATCATGTCTACTACAGCAAGAAAATCGAACAAACAAATAAATGGTGTTGTTATTAACTTATCTACCAATAATTAGGCACTGGAAAAATTCAACTCGGAGGAACACAATAATGATATTGTACAAGAATCTTTTAAAACCATCAACTGTTTATTCAAAACAAAATTTGGTATACCTACCAATGCCTATACTTAACTTTTCATTTCTTGATAAAACTACCATTACAAGAAAATCCAGACAAATTATTCTATCATTTACAATCATCTGACAATACAAACTAAACTTTCGGCAAAAATTCAATTCAAATTCAACATCTCCTGTTGATTATGATCGAAGTAGCTATAACGTCATATATCTGGACCAACAAGTATCATATTGGTTAGCAAATATGGGCTGATATCTAAATCACATATTTGCACATATAAGGTGGATAGAGTATACCTATTTGCAGCGGAACTGTTGATCCACATAGCAAGAATTGAGCCCGTCTACAAACCTCCTTTTGATCTATGAATAAACTATCTACAAGCCTCCTCTTGAATAAAACTGCAAACAATGAATCAACTCCGTAGATTGGTTGAACCATAAACAAGATCACGAACCGCCTTTCTCGTTGGTGTAAATAATTACTAGAATTATTTACTTTAATGTGCACACCTTAAACCCTACGAGAACTTTGGTGATGCTTCAAGAAGAAAATCGTAGAGAGAAATTTTAGGAGAGAGATTATTCTTTCTATGTGGGAGAAGATATTTCAATTCAATTGATATTGTAGGTGTTAGGAAATTTATTATTAGATTTTGATGATACCATGTAAAACTTAGAATAGAAAGTTGGTACCCCCATTTTCCTTGTATTTCTATTTTGTAATAGATAGGACTGCATGAGCTGAGTGAAGTCAGCTATGTCGAAAAATGCAAGAAGTCAACTAAAGACTAAAGTTAAGACCCAGTTGTTTGTCAGTTGAGTGTGGTCAAGATGGAAGGCTAAGACTCGACTAAAGCAGATCCAACTGAGGAACAACTGAGTAAAGGTTAAAGAAGTGTCAGTCAAGTCAGTAAAGACCCAAGTCTACCATTTGAACTGACAGTTGAGTCTTTCCTAAAATGATGAAATAGACTCAAGTCAAAGGGGTAAAGGCAGCAGTCAAGTCAAGTCGACTGACATTAATCCATTGGACGAAAGTCAAAGTTATTACTTAATATAGTAATAAGTCCAAGTTGCCCTGTCTTAAAGTGTTTGGCCAAGAAATATACAAAAGGAATAAACCAATGGGAAGCACTGAAGCTTGTGTCAGGCCCTGAAAAGCTGCAAAGTCATTTAATACGAGGAAGGGTCAACATCACAATGCTGCAAGTCAAGAAAAGACAAGCTAACGAACAAGAAAGTGTCATTTGAAAAGACAACGGGCTAAGCTTAATGAGCACTATAAAATAGGAAACAATGAATGAAGAATACATGAGAGATCAAACATTGTAAACAACTCAAAGCAAGCAAATCTGCAAATATTCTCTCAAGCTTATCAAGAAATTCCTTAAGCCTAAAACTCGAAGGTACTCGATCCAACACACGCTGTGAAGGAAAGAATACTTCAACCAGTTGAAGAGGAAAAAGTTTAAATAACAAAGGGGTCTACTCTCCAAGTTTGAAGGAGTTGTAGAATGGTTCAAGATCGAACCAGAAGTTTCAAGCTCGTTGGAAGGGTGTGTGATCAATTCCAAAGGTTTGAAGGGAGCTGAAGTAGCAACGCAGCTATCTTGTGAAGAAGTTGACTCGCAGAAGAAGCCAGCTGTGAGATCAAGGTTGTCTCTACACTGAAGAACTACTTTGTAACTGATCTGTTACTTAGTGGATTCCTCCAGGAGTTGGAGAAGAGTGAATTAGAGGAATTACCCCATCCTCGAACCACTATAAAATTTACTTGTGTCATTTACTTTCAGCACATTACTTTCTTGCATACATTTATATATGTTGTTAAGTTAAATTGCTAACTCATCTGATAATAACATTTCTAAAAACAAGTGTTAAAACGTGTTTAAATTAACAAGGGTGTTAAGTCTTCCACTGTATAAAACCAAATCATCTAAAAAATTAAGTGTTAGCTAACGCAGCTAAGTTATACTATCAACATCTCAGTCGAGTCTGTTGAGTGGGTAACTTTGCTGAAGAAAGCCAACCTAGCTGTCCCCCAAGGACTTAGCTGATTTGAGTCAACTCTGTTGAAATTTTTTTAAAAAGACTAAAAACTGAAAAGTTGGTAAGGTTTATTCAACCACCCTTCTAAACCTTACACCACACCCCTTAGGACCTACAAGTGGTATCAGAGCGGTTGGTTCATTGAGCCTTCCGCCCTGGTTATTGAACTAGATCTCAATATTTTTCAAAAGATATAACACTTGTGTTTTTCAAAGTTCTTCATTTCAAAAAGCAAAGTTATTATCATGGAAGTCAATCTAACTCATATTCCTATGTTTATTGTGAAAGAGTTTGATGACTGGAATATTCGCATGCAGGCTCACCTATCATCCTTACACGATGAAATGTGGCTTGTGATAGAGGATGGGCCACTGCAAATATTCAAAGTTAATACTGCTGTAAGAAGAGCACCTCAAGATAAAGGTGAGGATGCTGCAGCAGAGCCTAGACCAGCCATGGTTGAGAAACCTTGCTGTGAATGGACAAATAAAGATAAAAAGAGCTACAACCTGGATAATGTGGCCAAGGATATACTCTACAAGACATTGGAGAAGGTTATGTTCAATAAAGTCAAGTCTTGCAAATCAGTCAAAGAAATCTAGGATAAGCTAACCCTGATTTGTGAAGGGTCAGCACAGACTAAAGAGAATAAATTAACTGTTGTTGTTAACAAATTTTAAAATTTTAAAATGCTTGTAGGTGAAAGTCTAGATCAGTTGGATGCCAGATTCACGGAGATCACAAATGAGCTTTCAGCTCTTAAGAAGGAGTACACTCAAAAGGAGTTGTGTATGAAGATTCTAAGAGCCCTCCCAGTTGAATGGGAAATGAAGGTTATGGCCCTGAGACACTCCATGGACCTCTCAAAAATATCAAATCATGAGTTGTTCTCAGACCTCAAAGCCTATGAGTTTGAGCTGAGAAGAAACGAGCAGGAGGAGACAGCTGTACCCAAGACAGCTGCACTGATGGCTAGTGAAGGGAAGAAAGTTGAGCCAAATGAGACCATTGACCAGGAGGAAATTGCTCTCATGGTAAAAAGGTTCAACAAATTATTTAACAAGAACTACAAAAAAAAAATAAGGGTGAGACCTCCAGGAGACATTCAACACCTTCCAAAGCAAGGGAGGACAGGCCACCCAAGAGAGCTGAACATCAAAGAGCTGACTATCAGAGAGCTGATCAGAGAGCTGAAAACCTGTGTTGGAATTGCAAACAACCAGGGACACTTTGTTGTTGACTGTTCTTATCCACCAGTCAACAAATATAGAAATGAGGATGAAAGAAGAGTTTTCAGGGAAAGAAGACAAGAAAAGAAGATAACCATGTTAGCTGTTGAGACTGCTGAACCAGCTAAGTGTAAAGAGCCAGCAGACTCGGACATCAGTGAAGCTGACTACTCAAGTGATACTGAGGAAGAGGCCTTGATCTGACTCATTGCCAAACAACAAGATCAAGAAGATGAGGTACAATCCAACTCATCTCATTCAGATTGTAGTGATAGTGACTATGATACACACACTTCATCACCTACAGATCTTTATGATTCATTAGGCAAAATGATGAAAGATTTTGATCACATTAAAACCTCCCACACACTTTTAAATGAGGAAAACAGCCAGCTTAAAAGCCAAAACTCACAGCTGACTAAAGAGCTGAGTACTCTAAGTCAAATAGCTGATGAGAACACTAAGCTGAAGGCTAAAAATGCCAAGATCTTAGCAGAGTTAGCTGCTACTGAAAAGAGAGAAAAAGATCTTAAAAATGTGATTGCCTCATTTACAAAAGCATCCAAATCAATGGATGAACTTATAATGAGTCAAAAAGAGTGTGGAGACAAGACATGCATATGATTCAATTCCTATGTGTATAGTCAAACTCCCAAAGTGATTTTGGAAAAAGGATCTTCAAGAAATGAGGGAATCCAAAAGGCCAAAACACCATATGTTGCACTAACATCCTCACCAAAATACAATCACAATCATACTGGCCTAGGATACAAAGGAAAAGGAAAGAAGCCAATAGAGTATGCTAATAGGACAACTGAAAAGAAATTTAGAAAAGTCAATCAGCAGACTCCCAAGAGAATTTACTCTGTAAAAGCCAAACAGAGCTACCAAAAGCCCTAGAGATTTAATCAAAGAAATACATATGATGGCAATGGTGGAAACTATCCAAACCAAGCTGATTGGAATAACCAAGTGAAATATCAGCAAACCTATGGGATACAAGCCAAAGTGGCAAAGACCTCAACCTCATCAAAGGTCATTCCCAAGGCCAAAGAGCTAATATCAGCACACATATGCACCCAGGCACAACACCCAGAAATTCCACTATTACCCCAAGAAAGCAAATGCTCAAACACACACACATGCATATAGACAAAAAGACAGATGTATGATCTTAAAACCCCCAACCAATTTGCTAATGTGCATTATGATTATGAAACTGATAGATGGAAACCTCTTAGAGTCAGATCATCTGGCTATAGGTTGGTTGGAGCATCCTATAGCACTAACCCCCCAGGACCCAGGCAAGTATGGATACCTAAAAATTAATTTCCTTGATTGCAGGTTCAAGGAACAGCGGAGTGCTAAGGAACCTGGTACATGGATAGTGATTGTTCCAGACATATGATAGGGAATAAAAGGAATCTGTCAAAACGCAAGGAAATCAAAGGTGCAAAAGTCATATTTGGAGGAAATGAAGCTCCAAGGGAAATCAAAGGCACAAGATCCATAAAGAAATATGGACTAGAGATCACAGATGTTGCATATGTTGAATGTCTCAATTTCAATCTACTAAGCATCAGCCAACTCTGTGACAAAGGCTATAATGTGGGATTCAACATGAGAATATGCCAGATCAAAGATGCTGAATCAAATAAAATAGTGCTACAAGGAACAAGATAGAAAAACATGTATGTAGTGGATTGCTCAACTACTACACCAAGCACATATCTGCTAGCCAAGAGTACAGCCGAATCCAGTTGGTTGTGGCATAAGAAGCCGAGTCACCTGAATTTCAAGACAATCCATAAGCTTGCAAGAAGTCATCTTGTGGAAGGATTGCCTGACTCAGTATACAACAAAGAAATCATATGTGATGCATGCCAGATGGGAAAGCAAATCAAATCATCTTTCAAGGATAAGCCAAGTCCTTTTCCAACAAGGATATTACATTTGTTGCATATAAATTTATTTGGTCCTGTTGAGCCAGCTAGCATCAATGGAAAAAAATACACTTTGGTGGTGGTGAATGATTATTCAAGATATACATGGACAATTTTCATGTGTAAAAAGAAGGAAACACTGCAAAAATTACCTCAACTGGTGAGAAGAGTTCAAAATAAGAAGAGCCAAACCATTATAAAGATAAGATCTGACAGGGGAACTGAGTTTGTCAATGGGATTATAACTCAGTATTGTGTTAAAAATGCTATTACTCATGAGTTATCAGCTGCAATGACTCCACAGCAGAATGGAGTAGTTGAAAGAAGGAACAAAACTCTCAAGGAAACTGCTAGGACAATGTTTGCTGAAGATGGATTGCTTAAGAGATTTTGGGCTGAAGCCATAAATACAGCATGTTATACTCAAAATAGATGCATGATCAATAGGCAATTAACCAAGACTCCCTATGAGATCAAGACAGGGAGAAAGCCAAATGTTGGATATTTCAAGATATTTGGATGTAAGTGATTCATCCACAATAATGGCAATGATAATTTGAAGGTTTTTTATGCTAAAGCTGATGAAAGTATCTTTTTGGGATACTCAGCTGAAAGTAAAGCCTATATAGTGCTAAACAAGAGGACTATGTTCACAAAAGAGTCTATCCATGTGGTGTTTGATGAGCCAAATGTAAATGGAGAAGACATTGATGAGTTAGCTGAGAAGCCGAACCAACCAACTATGCAGAAGAGTCCTTATGTAGATGCAGATGTGAGAGCACTCAGCCTTGAAGATGATGAGATAGCTGAATCTCAAAGACAGCTGCAAGGTCTGCGGTTGAATGATGATGAAGAAGTTGTTCAAGACAACTTAGCTGCAAGACGGCTGAATCCAGCAGACTTACTCCAACTAGATGTGAGATGGCTGAGAGACCATCCACCTGAGTTAATCATTAGAGATGTTAGATATGGCATAAGAACCAGATCCAGAGCTTAGCATGTGAGATGGATGAGAGACCATTTAATCACTTGTTTTATCTCAAGCCTTGGAAGACACACATTGGATCCAGACTATGCAAGTAGTGTTGAATCAGTTTGAAAGAAACAAAGTATGGGAATTAGTCCAAAGGCCTACTCAGAAAATTGTTATTGGTACTAAGTGGGTATTCACGAACAATATGGATGAGGAAGGATATGTTGTTAGAAATAAAGCAAGACTGGTATCCAAAGGGTATTACCAAGAGGAAGGTATAGATTTTGATGAAACCTTTTCTTCTGTTGCTAGATTGGAAGCAATAAAGATGTTTATTCCTTATGTTGCACACAAGAACTTCAATGTATATCAAATGGATGTGAAGAGTGCATTTCTGATTGGACTTTTAGAGGAAAAACTCTATGTTGAACAACCTCCAGGTTTTGACCAGAAATCTATTGGAGAAAAAGTTTACAAGCTCAAGAAGGCATTGTATGGATTGAAACAAACAACAAGAGCATGGTATGACACATTTTCACAATTTCTAATTAACAATGGATTCACCAAAGAAAAAGTTGACAGAACACTCTTCAGAATTCAAAAATGGAGAGAGTATATTGCTTGTTCAAATATATGTGGATGATATCATCTTTGGATCCACAAACAAAGAGCAGTGTGACAAGTTCTCAAACCTCATGCAAGGGAAGTTTGAAATGAGCATGATTGGAGGGTTGACTTTCTTCTTATGACTTCAAGTCAAGCAAATGAAGAATTGAACCTTCATAAGTCAAACCAAGTATACCAGAGAATTAATGAAGATATTTGGTATGGAAGAGAAGTCATCAATGAAGTATGAACACTTCAATCAAGATGGATATGGATGCAGATGGCAAAGTTGTTGATCAAACTAGATATAAAGCCCTTATTTGATCTTTGCTCTATTTAACAGCAAGCATGCCAGACATCACCTTTGTTGTAGGTGTATGTGCTAGATTTCAATATGCACCAAAATAGAGTCACATGACTGCAGCTAAGAGAATCCTAAGGTATTTGAAAGGATGCCAAGAGTTGGCTTATGGTATCCAAAGGAATGAGGATTCAAGCTAGTAGGTTACTCAGACTCAGACTATGCTGGATGTAAAGTGGACAAGAAATGTACATCAGGTACTTGTCAAATGCTTCGAAATAGATTGGTTTCTTGGTTTAGCAAGAAATAAAATTCAATAGCTACATCCATAGTTGAAGCAGAGTACATAGATGCGGGCAGCTATTGTGCCTAAGTTCTATGGATGAGACAGCAGATGAGAGACTATGATATTGAAGAAAGAGAAATTCCAATTATGTGTGATAACACTAGTGCTATTGCAATCACTCAGAATCCAGTATTGCACTCAAGAACAAAGCACATTGATGTCAGATATCATTTTATAAGAGATCATGTTGAAAAGAAAGACATCACCTTGGAATACATCTCAACTGATAAGCAGTTAGCTGACATATTCACAAAGCCGTTATGTGAATCAAGATTTGAAGAGCTTAAGAATGAACTAGGGTTAATTGAGCTGAGTTAGGACACTCAGAAGACTTAATCAGCAGAGACAAAGAAGAGAGAAAGAAAAATAAGCAAGTTTCATATTTCAGCCAAGTGAAACAGCCAAGACGGGAAATCAGCTGTATCAAGTTAGCTGACAACTGAGTGATCTAATGTGAAGCAGAGTTAAGTCACTCTTGGAAGTTACCTGAGTTATTCATGAGCTAAGTGACAAAACGCAGTCATTTTTTGCGAGCAGGAATGTATTTAAGGATTACGTCAGCGTAATTATGATGTCAGAAGAAAAGCTGCACGTTTAGCCTATGATTGGATATAAATGCTGCTGCATTTAATGGGGGGAAATTAATGCGGTTTCAAAGGTTAAATCCTGACCGTTGATTGTGATCAAAATTTTCAAATTCCAGAAACCGTCCTTTGAAGTCCAATAGAAGCCAAAACATATTTCCTCTCTACTCATAAAACTCTCTCGTCTTCAACACGCAAAGGAAATTCTCTCTATGCAAGTGCAAAACCCTTCTTTCAAAATCGAGATTTTTCATTTCATTCATTATTTATTTTCTACAAAAATGGAAGCCACGTATGACTACATTAAGATGTCCGAGAAGATCCACCCAGGATCTACAATCGACTTCGAGGGGATACTGAAACAGGGTGCTGATAAGACCCTGGTGAAGAAGATCACTGACAAACTCGAGAAATCCGATCTGAAGGGTTTTCTCACGATGGAGTATTCTCATACGTATTTGGAAGAAGTTGACATGTTTTATGTCAATGCTGAAGTTCGTGATGATGAGATTCGCTCATCTGTCCATAGTACGTAGATCAAGATCACTGTTGCTGACCTTGCTGAACACTGCAAACTACCTACTGAAGGGCTTAAGGAGATTGCTGAGAAAGACGTGAACCTAGCTACTGCTTGGAAGGAAATTGCCAAGCCTGAGTCAGTTGTGAAGGTTGTCTATACAGCCAAGAAGGCTTCAATTAAAGATGATTACCACAAACTGATGGACATTGTGTCCAAATGTGTCGACATGAAGTTCGGCAGCTTTAACCAGCTGTCTCGAACTAAGCTGGTGGTGATGGTTGCGATCATGGAAGAAAAGAAGATAAACTGGGTTGAGTTTGTCTTCAGCCATATTTGTCAGAACATGATCAACAAGACCATCAAGGAGGATGGAACGTTTGGAGGCTCACGGGGATATGGCCTAGTGACTAGGCATCTCATGGAGGTGAAGGGGATTCCATGTTAACAAGAAAATGTTCAAGGCTAATCTATCAGGTGCTCAGAGACAAGTGCATGCAAGGAAAGCTGACACAAGTGAGGGTGAGTCAGTTGACCCTGCTCAGGAAGACACAGCTGAAACCGTTCCAACTCTCTCTCCTAAGCCAATCCAGAAAAAAAGAGTTGTTGTAGCTAAGCTAGCACCTACCCCTGTAGCCAAGTCGAAGAAGGCTCATGCCCCTCCAACTGAGCCAAAAGCACCTGCCCCAGTAGCTGAATCCAAAGCCCCATGCCCAGCTGCCGAGACCGAGAAGGCCACATCTAAACCTTCTTCGATCGTGAAGAAGAAGCGCACAGCTGTGCCTCGCAAGCCACCTGCTGCGAAAAAGATGAAGATGTTGGGGCCAGAAGCCACCGCAGAAGAAGCTGAAGAGGATGAAATTCCTCTTGTTTAGACAAAGAGAAGAAGATTGTTCAAGAAGTTTGAACTTAAGAAAGCTGAGTCTACCACTCAGCCAGAGAAGCTTGAGAAAGAGACTTTCGAAACTCAAGAGGAGCAGTCGAAAGAAAAAAATGATGGAGATGCAGCCACCATGGACGCTGAGAAGACTGCTGATGTCGATCAGCAAACTGTAGAAGACCCAGATGTTCGAGAGACAGCTGTGGAAGTGCAAGGACCTGAGATAGCTGAGCTTCATAAGGAAAGAGTTGTCCAATCCCCTCAAACGGATGCAAATGAATCTAAGGAGGAGCAAGCTCCACTTGCCACTATTCAGGAAGATGGAGATGACGATGATGATGTGATGATGTTATCTCCTGTCTATCCTGATATTCAACAGAGATTGAGGGAATGGAGAAATTGGAAGCTGAGTTACTCTCGACAACAATTTGAGCACCCATAGTACATAGAAGAAGAAGAGGAGCTCTTAAGCTTCCTGGGGAACATCTTTATCCGCTTTGCGACATGAAGGACGATGAAAAACAAATAGCTTTGGAGAAAGCCAAGGCTATTGAGAAATCTAAGATGTGCCTATTCACTGATAGACCTGAGCATGAAATGGAATCAACTGACAATGACATAGAGGAGATCGATACTGTTGTAGCAGGAGAGAAAGCTGAATTCCAATAGGCCATCAAAGAATCTATAGCCATGCACGACAGTCGAATGCAAGAGGGTCTAGGAGAGTCTTCCTGAATCTCTCCTCGCTCTAACCTTATGGATGTGGTGCACACCATAGCTGTCACTATTGCTACCAACTCATCCCTCGTGCACTCAGAAAATGGCAGTCAGAAGATTGGCGATGAAGCTAGGGAAGGTGATGACGCGGGCACCATAGCCAAGCCAACTCCTGCATAAGGTGTTGAGACACCTGCCCCCACAGCTGAACACTCAAAGGGAACAACAGTCAAATCTCAGGTGCAGAGCAACCCCACTACTCTTAACTTAGCTGGTGCTCCAGCTGAGGGGAAAGCTCTCACCACCACAGCCAGGTCGAGGATGTTGTGGGAAACTAACAAATGGAGTTAGGAGGCGAAGGTGAGAAACAAACTAAACAGAAGACTAAAGTTGATGAAGCTCAGACTGTTAAGACTGTCTCAGCTGAAACCTCATCTGCACTGCAGGCCGATGACGTTGCTGAAGCAGCTAAGGCAAAGGATGGAATGGAGGCCATGGGAGTTGAGACTCCTGGTCCTGAAAGTGCAATCCTAGGAGTTGAGACTCCGACGGATGCCACCAAAGACCCTAAGGTAGCTGAGTCTGCTGAAGGGACATCTGTACACAGGGATATAGAAGGCCCTCCAGCGGTTGATACTGCTGAGGGTGTAGAAGGCCCAAAGGAGGTTGAGACTTCCTTGGGTAAAGAAGCTGTAAATGAGAAAATTCCTCAAATGGAGGCTGCTGTAGAAGAGGAAGAAATCAGCGCCCTTCGAGATTTGCGGAAACATGTTGACATTGAATATCTGGACTCCGAAGATGAAACTGAGTCCACCCCCGTTGCTGAATCTAGCAAGGACACAGCTGAGGATTCTCAAGCCTCTCGGAGTGAAGCTAGTGATAAAGATGCTCCGATGAAATATGTATTGGTTGATGGGCCACCCCCAATGGCACCATCATACTCCGATGATGCTGATAAGTCAGCAGAGGACCAAACAACTCATAAGGAAGCCCCAACTGATACCGAGGAAGTTGTTAAGACAAACAGAGGGTCACCACCGAGTAGGCTCATACAATCGCTCAAGTTTGAAACTCAATCACCAAGAGAGGCTAACACAAACTCCTAATTCCGATGAAGTTGGATCAGCTGAGGCAAGTCGAGCCGAAGCAATTCGAAAAGAGAAAGGAAAGGCTCCACAAGCTGAAATTGCAGGAATCCCTATTTACCTAGTTGATTTGTTCGAGAATGTATTTCATTTTGAAGCCCAATTACCTCCCTAGAAGCTGAATTAGCTGCGGAACAAGCCAAGTACATCATCCACGTCCCACCAGAAGAACGCGGAACTCCAGCTGATACAACAATGGTGCCTATTGGGATGAGTCAGCTTCGACAGCCGACTTCCGGAAGGCGTTTAAAGCCATTGGTGCTGAGATCGAGAAAATGGAGCACGACTTTGCATCATTAGACTAAAGATTGGATAATCGTGATGCCAACATCAATGGAGATATTCGCTGAGTTGTATTGAGAATCCGAGAATGGGTTGGACAAACATTGGCTATGAGAAGAGAGCAAGTCCGCTACTTTAAGTCTCTATTCGCAGAGTTAGTGGTATGGAGCTCTGATAATCTCAAGTTCCAGCAGAGGCAAAGGGATCACATTGTGAGGATGGAGAAATCTCATAAGCCGGACATGGAGTTACTCAAGTTGCAGCACAAGAACGAAATTACAAGATTGGAGACCAACATAAGTCAATAGATTAGTGTTCTCCAAACAGAAATGAAGCTGATGGCAGCTGAGTCGAAGGCTATGCAGTCTAAGTTCCGAACAACCTACTCCAAGTCACATGATAAGCATGATGCAACCAACAACCGACTTGATTTCATCCTCAGTGGAATGTTCCCTGGCCTGCCTCTACCTTTTGGTGATGATGCCAAAAAAAGGGAAGAGGAATCTATGAGGGAATTAAAAGAATGGCAAGGGAGTTATAAGGAGGAGAAGAAAGGAGATGCAACTAAGGGGGAAGGAAGTTTAGTGAAAAACCCCCTGTAAAAATTATTTTTACCAAAACTCCTCAGCAAGGAGAGGTAACAGAATCACTCTTCAGCAAATTACCTAAAGAGCTGTCAGTGGAACAGAAAGCTGAGTTGGCAGTTAAAGAATCAAGAAGAGCCATCGAAGCTGAGTTTGAGAAGGTGGCTGAGAAGCATTCTAAGCGTATTAAGGATATACGGAAAAGGTATGATGGTCCCCCAACAAGATTATTAAAGGATTCCCCAATGATCAAACTTCCTAGTGAAATCACAATGCCCGATGTTGGATCTGAACCCAGATCACTAGAGGAATTTCAAACTTTGGAAGCAGAAGGGTATTTCAAGAACTTGACTCTTTGGGACTTGTATTGGGAGAAGGGCCTTGAGTTATGTAAATCAGCTGATAGGCAGCAGAGTTCCAGAAGTCACTTAGCTGGAAAAGCACAGTACAATACACTCCCAGAGGAGGGGCTGAGTCAGGAAGATGAAGGGGAAGGTCTGGAAGCAGTGGAAGAGGCAGAGGCACTCAACCACAGCCAATACCAAAAGACAAAAAGTACATTTTCCATAGAAGAAATGGATCACCTACTGGGTTGGGTACAATCATCTTGCCAATTTAGAAGTGATGCGCAATAATGAAGAAGCTATGAGGAGGCAAGAAGATGAAAATGAGAGGGTAAATCACGAATGGGAGGAAAGGCAGCGTAGGGATGACCCTGCAGCTAAGCGTGCCTATGAGAAAAAGAAGAAAGAAGAAGAAGAGAGGAAAAGGAGAAGAGCAGAGGAAGACAGGAGGAGAGGTGGAGATGAAGAGAGAAGAAGGAAGCAGCCAAGGCATTGAAGACGGTTGTAACCCCTTCATGTATTTTACTCTACTGTAAATACATAGTTGTAAGTATGTTTGTAAACCCATAATGCTCTAACACCTACTTTGTAACTTTGCTCTGATACATGTTGTAATTCAATGTATATATAAACTCTGATACAGTGCATAGAGTACATTTTGTAAACAGCTTTGTAAAGGACAAGAATGCTATGATCAATAAAATTGACATATTCAAAGCATACATTCTTTGTTACTACACTGCTTGTGTTTGCTGTAATTTTCGTTTAAGTTGTGGCATCATCAAAAAGGGGGAAATTGTTAAGAAATTTATTATTATATTTTGATGATACCATGCAAAACTTAGAATAGAAAGTTGGTGTCCCATTTTCCTTGTATTTCTATTTTGTAATAGATAGGACTGCATGAGCTAAGTGAAGTCAGCTATGTCGAAAAATGCAAGAAGTCAACTAAAGACTGAAGTGAAGACCCAGCTGTGTGTGAGCTGAGTGTGGACAAGATAGAAGGCTCAGTAAAGGTTGAAGAAATGTCATTCAAGTCAGTAAAGAGCCAAGTCTACCAGTTGAACTGATAGTTGAGTCTTTCCTAAAAGGATGAAGCAGACTCAAGTCAAAGGGGTAAAGGCAGTAGTCAAGTCAAGTCAACTAACATTAATCTATTGGACGAAAGTCAATGATATTACTTAATATATTAATAAGCCCAAGCTGCCCTGTCTTAAAGTGTTTGGCCCAGAAATATGCAAAAGGAATAAACCAATAGGAAGCACTGAAGCTTGTATCAGGCCCTAAGAAGCTGCAGATCCATTTAATACTGAGGAAGGGTCAACATCACAATGCTGCAGGTCAAGAACAGACAAGCCAACGAACAAGAAAGTGTCATTTAAAAATAATCTATCTCCTCAGCAGGCAAATTTTCAAATGAGCACTATAAAAGGCTGAGGAATCAAGAGAGAGAAGAATACAACGAATGACACATGAGAGATCAAACATTCTAAGCACCTGAAAGTAAGCAATATCTGCAAATATTCTCTCAAGCTTATCAAGAAATTCTTCAAGCCTAAAACTCGAAGGAACTCGATCCAACACACGCTGTGAAGGAAAGAATACTTCAACCAGTTGAAAAGGAAAACATTTAAAGAAAAAAGGGGTCTACTCTCCAAGTTTGAAGGAGCTATAGTAAGGTTCAAGATCGAACCAGAAGTTTCAAGCTTGTTGGAAGGTTGTGTGATCAATTCCAAGGGTTTGAAGGGAACTGAAGTAGAAAGGCAACTGTATTGTGAAGAAGCTGAGTCGCAGGAGAAGCCAGTTGTGTGATCAAGGATGTCTCTAGACTGAAGAACTACTTTGTAAATTGATCTGTTACTTAGTGGATTCCCCCAGGAGTTGGAGAAGAGTGAATTAGAGGAATTACCCCATCCTCGAACCACTATAAAATTTACTTGTGTCATTTACTTTTAGCATTTTACTTTCTTGCATACTTATATATGTTGTTAAGTTAAATTGCTAACCCAGCTAATAATAACATTGCTAAAAACAAGTGTTAAAAACGTGTTTAAATTAACAAGGGTGTTAAGTCTTCTACTATAAAAAACCAAATCATCTAAAAAGTTAAGTGTTAGCTGACACAGGTAAGTTATACTATGAACAGCTCAGTCGAGTCTGTTGAGTGGGTAATTTTGCTGAAGAAAGCAACCTAGTTATCCCCCAAGGACTTAGCTGATTTGAGTTAACTCTATTGAAATTTTTAAAAGGACTAAAAAACTGAAAAGTTGGTAAGGTTTATTCACCCCCCCCCTTTTAAACCTTACACCACACCCCTTGGGACCTATAGTAGGGGGAGATATCAATATATATCTCAATCTCATATCTCAGTTAGAGTCCTAACGGGAGAGGTTTCTAGATAAACCTCATCTAAATAGGACTCCCTATTATCTCAAATATGGATGCAACGTAATTGCACCCTATATCTCCCACTCATACATATTTGACTCGACTCATTCGAATCACATCCTCATAGTTATCATCTCACGTCTCTTCTTTCATACAGGGAATAAGGCATGCGACCAAGCAAGAAAGTAAAGCTGAGGAGAGTTATATTAAGTCATCACCAAACTAATATAACCCTACAACTCAATAACTCGCAATGTACCCCAAACCAAGTGGTCGCACCCAATCAAGCATCTCTAGATCCCTCAATGAAATAAATAGAGCATGCTCGACTCACATAAATATGTTTCTATATTCATGACTAATCAAACACATATCGACATAGTCGCCCGGGCTATGAATCATAAAACATAAGTGCGTTAACAACTTAATTTTTCCTCGGCCCCACATGCCAATTAGTTTGGTCTTGACAGCTTTCCTAGACATGCTCCGACAGACCGAATCACACATAGCCATAGGCTACATGCTAAAGTAGCGTCATCAAGCTTATACCTCATGACATGGTCCAAAGTTCAAAAGGTACAAGAAAATAATATGGGCTCACACAGTGACGAAGCAGAGACCCATTCAGTCACTTTTCCATAAGCAGTCGCCTCAAATCACATGTAGTATGAATACATGCTATGATGGAGCTCCCACTCAATTTAGGCATGTCATACTCTAGACATCATACAAATCTTAGTCCAGTCGCTATTCAAGCACCCGACCTACGTACTACTCGTAGTCACTTTCCAAGTGTCATACAATAGTTCGCACATTTGGCTACAAACATGCTTTTATGAAGTTTGGACATACTTCATAATCGATCAACTCAGATCTCATCTTAACCACTAGTTAAGGCGACTGTTAATTATACTTATTAACCTTCCTCAGTACTCTAGCGCAAAGGCGATCATTTTGGAACCTTCTTATGCGACACAATCTTTTAAGTCTCATCCTGCTCGCTCTCGTAGCGCCAGGGCAATTACCCGTGTGAGAGGGCCAATCAAAGCTTGGTGACAACTCAAAAATTAAGTACCAAACACATAATGAGAATCCAACATATCTCATTAATCACAATATGTTCTCAAAGGCCACATGATCAATTCTACTTAATCCCTAATGACTCACATGCCTTTGGAGCATTCTCCAAACAAAGGCTCATAAAAGGGATCAACGCCCACACCGCTGGTAGAAGTATGCCTGAGAATAATTTATCTATGCGCAAAAACTCTTAAGTGAAGTAAAGCATCGAGTAAGTATGTTTGGTCTACCACCAATGTTTGGCGCCCAAACAATACACCAAAGTGGTTTTACTATCACAAGATAATAAAATGCATCATGAATGTGCACGCAATGTGCATCATTTCAAGATGCCAGATTTGTCTCTAGCAAATAATAGACCAAATTGTTAAGATATCTAAGTACCCACATGTCGGCATCGCATTAGCGCATGGATCACTTCGATATATACTCACCAATCTATTAAGTGCATGACTTTTTGAGTACGCACATAGCACACATCAAAATTCGACAGTGCTTACATAAATTAGCTAGCATTTCTTTTCTTTTTTCTAAGATATCATTTCTTGACTAAGAATATGATCTTTGACCATGGAGTGTAAAGACAGCCAACACTGAGTGGCGATAACTCCATGTTCTTTCCAATCATCATATTATTACCATATACAATGAGATACAACTCCTGACATATGTTCAATGAATTAATTGACCATCGTAGGCCTATCAAATTGATAGCTCGATGAAATCAATGGTGATTCAAGTCAAGTTGGAGCTTCTTGATCAGTAATCAATGTGCTCTTACTCTACTTCTTGAATTCGTCGGATGATCCACATAGATCCCCTGATTCAACTTTCACTGAACTATGTCAACATCAATCATCCAGGACAAACCTAGACAAAAGTGGCAATAGATAACATATCGGGCGAAATGAGGCAATCTTGCCACTTAGGGAGAACATCTCAAAAAAAAAAACTTTTACGCTCTAACAAATGTAAACATCTCTCCTTAGTTGAGCTACACACATGTTAATCAACCCATCTATATAGCACTTAACCTATTGAAACCACATGTTTCGAAGGATCGTGCACCTAGACAGAAGATCAACAAGCTCTTAGACTTTGTTCTTAGTCATTCGACTCGTCTTTTTCTTCACAATAACTATACACTTATGGCATCAAGTCAAGTCACATGATCTATCGACTCATCAACACCCATAAAAGTAATTGTGAAGGATACCCACTCAATCTCATATAGATGATGGGGAATATTTCATATTCACTCTTTTTTACTCGTGGAATGTGAGAATCATTTTCGTGCGAGACACTAGCTCCCACTGACTTAGTGTCGCTCCCACTATCCCAACGATTACTAGATGAATATAAAATACAACATCAACGCTAGAGAAATGAGCGTCTCCTAAGGATCTTACAACTCGTATTGTTTCAATATTTCTTTTGACCTCACCTGTACTCAGGAAATCCCTTTGAGGGGAAATCTAAATCGGGCGACTTGATTCTCCACATAAGAACATATATTATCGAACTTACATAGGCACAGACCCACTAATTTGGGTTGTTACCAAACTAAAGCTTATACAAGTTTAAAGAATCATTTGGAGACATTATTTTATGATATAGGCAGCAACAGATACAAGAATCAATTTGCGCTATCATAAATCTAACCATTTTGAAGTGATTGTTCCTTCTTCGCAAGCTCATATAGCTGCAAAGTATTTAGAACCATCATTCAACTTGCAACTATATTTTCTTCAACTTTGTGTTCAAACTAATTAGACATTGTATTCCCGTTCTCTATTAGCACATCTCCATTTGTTAAGAATCACTCAAAGTACTTTGGCACTTCTAACTGATGAGAGTGAGAATGTACTAACTTATAGCGTAAATAGCAATGAAAGAAAATATGATGCGTTAATTTTGTGCCTCACATTCATAGGTCTGCACTCAATTTAGTGGACTTAGCTTTAAAGGAAAAAATAGTCATCTTTCATTCTTCCAGCAAGCTTATCCCGCTGGAAAAAATTATGTTGAGGAAGATTGACCTTAGCGAGTTAGACAATAAAGCCTCCTCGAGCTAATACAATCGTCCTCCTAACCTCACGTGCCACAATATCAATAGAAGACCTAAAAGAAATACTATCTAAAGCCAAGCATCAAAAAGAAAAGATAGACAAGTCTTTTCACTCAACAAATATCTTACAAGTGCATTTTTCCGAGTAAGACTATATCGACACATTAAGTTGCTCACTCCAACTGTTGAGCTTGAGGTGACTCTTTTTAGCCTCCTCTTGTGCGTTCTATAGCTGCACAACCCGATAATAGTCATACACATTTGCTCAATCTCAAACCACATGCTAAGTCAACCAATATCTACAATCCACCGTGGAGAGATTTGGAAATATTAGCGAAAAAATAAGAGAGCAATTAAATAGTTAAACTTCATCTCAGTACATTACGAGCGAAGTTATCAATCTAATAAATGCACTTAATATTTGTTGATACTTAATTGCCTCATTCAATAAGGTGACAAGACTTCTTGTCACGTTATGGATCAATTTATAGTTCTAGTTTTAGCTTTTTCTCTCAACATGCTCATTATGTTTGTTCCAACATTCACCCGAGTTGGTTTATGTCGGTCAGCACAAGCGACAAGTGCACTCACTTGTGTATTTCTCAACTTTTTATAATCATCCTCTAGATAGGCGATTTTCATTAATAATAACACAAGTTACTAATATCGTTAATTTAACTCAAATAGTGAAGTTGGATAACTGGAGTATTTATTTGGGAGTAGGCTCATATTCCAAAAATAGAGCTTAAACTCTTTTATTAAATTTTTAAATTTGCCGCTTAAATAGATTAAAGCGCAAAGTTAATTCGTGATCCACAAGTATATCATCGGCTTCTCAACTGCGATTATTTAGGGCAATTATGTTCTTAAATTTGCTAGTTAAACAAATAAAGCGCAAATATTTCCATTAATCCACAAAAATATTGTCCGCGTCTAAGTCGCTGCAATGTTGGATACCTTGTCTATTTTTATGCTAAATTGGCTAAATTAAAGTTGGTGAGTTTGATCTAAACACATTTGAATAAATTGCGCAAACAATTAGGTACTGATCTAAAAAATTTATTCTGGATCCAAGTAATATTTATTATTTTCTTCAATTTAATGAGATCAAAAATTTGCCACCAAGGCTAGTAATCATCTCCCACCGAATTGAAGATCACAATAAAAATTACTGATCCATGAATAAAATTATCAATGTCCATAAATAAATCATGCATACAACCATGCGTTATAAGTAATTGTGAAAAATAGCCCCTATGGGCGACATTGACATATGGTGCATCATGTCGAGATAATTTAGACCAATGGTCGTAAAAACAAAAACATATCCTAGTAAAATTGATGTTACATAGCCTCCAAAAAATGGCTCAATAAATACATGACTCGATAAAATAACAAAAATTACATATTTTCAAGGTCTACTACATCAATCTAAAAAAGAAAAAAAAATAAATGAGGATACCGAACTACCACCATTGTCAAAAATTAACTCTCACAAATAATATTAATATAAAATAGTAAACATTCACATACATGAGCACCCATATGTCAATGTTCATTCATTCCCAACACATGATAATTCATATCACATCAACAAAATTATTGCTGCACAAAAAAAATTGCATACACATAAGCAATTAATAAAGCATGCAACTCGTAAATTAAAATTAACATATAAATTTTTTTCTTGCACCTCAATGCGCAAAAAAATATTAATTTATTTCACACCTTATGCGAAAAAATATTTTTCATGCACCAATGTGCAAACATAATTTTGCCATGCATCACAATGGATAAAAAAAAATATTAATTTGTTGCAAGCATCTTAATGCGCAAAAATATTTTTTTTTCAGGCAACTAATGCGAAAGAAAAATAAAATATCACAGCTACATATGTGCAAAAAATAATTATTCATGCATCATATTGTACAATAATAATTTTGCAAGCATTCTCATACGCAAAAAAGTTTTTTTAAGCACTAAATTGCGCAAAATATTTTTACATTCATTAATACTATAACAAAAATAAATGCACAAAAAGTAATTTTGCAAGCGTCCCAACGCGCAAAAAAAAAATTTACTTGCTATCCAGCATCTACATATATAGAAAACATACTGGGATAATAATGACAAATCCTCTTGGCTTAGTGGTGAGCATTGCATAAAGTTATATCAAAAGGTTTAGTGTTCAAATCTAAGTTGGACCACCCTTTAAATTTTTTTAATATCAAAGGGATACACCACTTAGGCAGATACTCAGCGCCACATCAACGCCCATGTGGCATGAGCCGGTGTCACGTCATCAATCGCACCCCTGCCACGTCAGGCGCCACTTGGCAGCACAACTCAGTGCCACATCAGCTTTCTAAATTTGGCGCCCACGTGGCATCAACGTTTCCCTTTACTTTTAAGAAATATAGCAGCAGTCGCGCACACAGAACACAACGCGCACTCAATGTTGCACCCACTGCAAAGGAAGAAATATGTACTCAAGGGTACAACTCTTGACACGCAGTCGGCCCATTCCAAATCAAAGGCAAAACAAAAGTTTATATATTCAAACATACAGTACACGCATATCGAGGCAACTTTTTGTTTTTATCTCAAAAAACTTTAAATCGCCATAAAATATTCATTTTTTTATCCATTTCGCATGCATAATATATCAAATTAATCGCCTTAAGGAGATCTACAGTTTACACCAGTATTGCATATACAAAAATAGAAAAACTGATTAGAATTTTTTTAAATAAAAAAATCAAATCACATGTGTGTCATCAAACTTAGGCATATCAAATAGACGAGAACCACTCCTAATGGCTCTGATACCTCTGCTAGTAAATAGGGGTAAATATCTAAATCACATATTTGCACATATAAGGTGGATCGAGTATACCTATTTGCAGCAGAACCGTCGATCAACATAGCCAGAATTGAGTCCATATACAAGTCTCCTTTTAATCTACGAATAAACTATCTACAAGTCTCCTCTTGATTGAATCGCAAATAACAAACGAACTCCATAGATTGGTTGAACCACGAACAAGATCATGAACCGCCTTTCTCGTTAGTGTGAAAAATTACTATAATTATTTACTTTAATGTGCACAGCTTAAACCGTTGGAGAACTTTGGTGATGCTCCAAGAAGAAAACTATAGAGAGAAATTTTAGGAGAGAGATTATTCTTTCTATGTGGGAGACGATATTTCAATTCAACTGATATTGTAGGGGAGATATCAATATATATATATTTCAATCCCATATCTCAATTAGAGTCCTAATGGGTGAGGTTTCTAGATAAACCTCATCTAAATAGAACTTTCTATTTTTTCTCAAATACGGATGCAACCTAGTTGCACCCAATAATATTATTACTAGAAAACATGAAACAAAAGTTTTCAAGAATAAGATTTCTGATCATACCAATATATCAAGCTTTCCAAATTGGGACTTAATAAATTGAGCAAGGGAAGCAATACTTGCTAAATCAGTCGCATGACGCTGATGAAAGATAACACAACCAGAAACAACAGACCCTTTGAGTTTTTCAACTGCTTCAAGCCCCTTTTTCTCATGTCCATCTGTTAACACCACTATGATGTTAGTCCAAGTGGCTACGATAATCTAGAGGGGGGGTGAATAGATTATGCCAATTTTTCGCAAATCACCCTCTTTTTCGAATCAACAAGTAAATGACAAGAATGTAAATGCGGGAATTAAACAACACTCGTTGATTTAAAGAGGTTCAACCCACCTAGGGCCTAATCCTCTACCACCCCAGTATCTCCGGGATGGATTTCAAAGGAAAAAATATTTTATTAATTACCACAATTAATACAACACCTTGAGGATCACCACAATCCTCTTACAACACCTTCAAGGAGATTACCACAATTTTCCTTCACCACCTTTGAAGAGTACCACACTCTTCAAACACCTATCACCTAGATCACCCAAGTGTATTCTTACCACAAGAATACTCACAAGGATGTCTTGTGTTGAATGATGAACAAAATTTCAAGATTACAACTCTATGAAACCAATACAAAGATTGAGTGCAAGTGTAATCAAGAATCAAAAAGCCTAGACCTTAAAGATGTGCAAGTGAAAGTACTTAGGCTATTTCAACAAGAATGTAAAAATGAAAGCTTGAACAATTTGCAGATTTCTTGTTGTGTATTTTGCTTGTGTGTGTTGTCAATTGTGTCTTCAATTCATCCTCTGTTTATAGGGAAGTCTTCACCAACATAGGCTCCCAACATAGGCTCCTCTATCTTCACTTTTGTCTACAAAAAGAAGATCACAAGATGTAGAAATATTGTACAAAATTGAAAAGCAAATCTTGCTGTCACAGATTGCAACGGTTGGAATTTTGCTGTCAAAAAATAACATAGGGCGACCGGTTGCCTTGTTGAAGATTTTGATCGTTTGAAAAAAATAGTGCGATCCAGGTAGGGGTTGCAGGGGGGTGCGACGGTCGGGGGGGTGGGTCGGCCGGTCGCCGGGTGCGACCGGTCGGCCCTCCCCTGGACCGGTCCCCCTCCCTCTTTTTTCAAGTCCTGCATGTTCTGTTTCGTGTTTTCTTATCTTCAGGTACAGGTCGACCATTTGGGCGACCGGTTGACCTCCAATTTGAAGTGTTGTCCGATTTTTTTCAAAAATAAACTTCAAGAAATACTCCAAAAAATTAGCAAAGACATTTTAAATCATTTGGGAGTATTTGGACAACATTTATAAACATAGTTTTGGTGTAAAAACCAATATAAACAAAATCATCAAAAGTGTTGTCCAATTTTAATCAGATTAAAAGCTCTAAGAAATACTCCAAAAATTAGTAAAAACATTTTAAATCATTTAGGAGTATTTGGACAACATATAAAAACATTGTTTTGGTATAAACACTCATTTAAACAAAATCATCAAAATCTTGATAAAAACATTTATCTAACAAACTCCCCCTTTTTGATGATTACAAACCAAAACAATTTTAGGAAGTTGATTTTAAAACAAAACCAATTTTTCGGTCTTAAAGCATCAACCATTTCAAGCAAGATTCATCATAAGTACAAACACACATGGATAGGAGCAAAGAATTTTTCAAAATCATTTTTGCACAAGCTCCCCCTATCACTATGCATATCAAGAACAAGTATACAAGCAACAATTAAAAGCTAAAAGCTTAGCTTTTACAACTTAAGCTTGAATTCCATGAGCTTATAAGCTCCCCCTGTCACAAAACATCATTAGTCAATCATAAAAGTCCACAATACATCAATTCAACTAAGCAATATTCACAACTTATGGCTTTTAAGAGCCCTAGCTTATAACTTTTCTTGCAAGCTTATTTTCACTTCTTTGAGCGTATGAGCGTTTTTCTTGTTTCTCCTCCTTTGGGATCATCAAAAAGAATGTTAGCACGATAAAAACATCATATATTCATATCAAAGTGCGCAACTTTATCAATTTATCGAGCATTTTGAAAATTGAAGCTTAAATTCCAAATAAAAGGAAAAAATCGATCAATTGACTTGCAAAAGCTCATTTGATTGATTAAACATGATCTCTATAAACTTATAAGACTTTTCAAATTGAGAGAATCATGTAAGTGATGAATTTTTCATTGAAACATTTCGTCGAACACGTGGCGTGCGTTGAATAAAACTAGAAGTATATAACGCCTTTGAAATACATTTAAGCCAAAAATTTCATCACCAATTCAGTTCAAACAACATTCAATACATCAAAAATATTAAGCTCATCACATTCATATGAAATTAGCATCAAGAATTTTGCAAATAAGTCAAAATCTCAAGGGTTCAACCCAATTGAGCAAATGGAGTAGAATTCTTACCATTTGATCGGTGAAGATGAGCCATAATGATGATGATCATGCTATATAATGTCCATTTTGTGAAAAAGATACATGAAAACCATTTTTGAATGAAATATAGGAAAATTTGGCAAAGGGGATGAAAAATGGCCAAAATAAGTTAAAATGAAGAATGTTGAAAATAGAACGGTTTTAATCCAATTTTATGCTTAGGGCGACCGGTCGACGTTGAGGGCGACCGGTTGCCCTCAACCCTTTCAGCCCACTGTCTGTCAGTTTTTCCAAAATCCGAATTTTCAACCAAAAATTCGATTTTCGCCCCTAAGTTTTAAAGACGTGCAAAATGCAAATGTAAGCCTCATTCAATATGCATTATGCCTAACCGAGCTCGTATCGAAGCAAAAGTCTCGGAAGATAGCGGTTGTGTAAAAATGTCCGCTAATTGATCTTGAGATGGTACAAAAGATATCTCAATTTTTCGTTTTGAAACACAATCCCTTAGAAAATGATGTCGAATCTCAATATGTTTAGTACGGTTATGATGAACCGGGTTTTGAGCAATGTTTATAGCGGATATATTATCACAAAAGATAGGAACACTTTCAAAAGAACATTTATAATCCGCTAAGGTTTGTTTCATCCAAAGAAGTTGTGTACAACAAAATGCCGTTGAAATATATTCGGCTTCTGCCGTTGAAAGAGAAACACAGTTTTACTTCTTTGAAAACCAAGAAACTAGGCAATCGCCTAAAAATTGACATGATCCGGAAGTACTTTTCCGATCATCAATATTTCCCGCATAATCCGAATCACTATAAACTTTAAGAGAAAAATTTTCATTCTTTGGATAGAATAAACCATATTGAATAGTGCCTTTCAAATATCGAAAAATCCTTTTAACGGCACTCATATGAGATTCTTTGGGATTGCTTTGAAAATGAGCACATAGGTATACGGCATGAAGAATATCCGGTCTACTCGTTGTTAAATAAAGTAAACTACCAATCATACCTCGATACTTGGATTCATCAACCGACTTGCCTTTTTCATCTTTGTCAATCTTGACGTTTGTTGCCATTGGGGTAGAGACAGTTCTTCCTTCTTCAATGCCAAATTTCTTCAAAAGCTCCTTTGTATATTTTGATTGAGAAATATAAATTCCTTCTTGACATTGCTTAATTTGAAGTCCAAGGAAGAAGTTGAGCTCCCCCATCATGCTCATTTCAAATTCACCTTGCATTAACTTAGAAAATTTCTTGCACAAGGATTCATTAGTAGCACCAAAAATAATATCATCAACGTAAATTTGCACTAATAAGCAATCTTGCCCTTTTTCAAAAACAAAGAGAGTAGTATCAACTTTACCTCTTGTAAAACCATTTTGCAAAAGAAAAGAGCTAAGTCTATCATACCATGCACGGGGTGCTTGTTTCAAACCATACAAGGCCTTTTAAGTCTATAAACATCATTAGGCCTAGAAAAATTTTCAAACCCCCGGAGGTTGTTTTACATAGACTTCTTCTTGAATAATACCATTTAAAAATGCGGATTTTACATCCATTTGGTAAAGCTTGAAATTTTTAAAACAAGAATAGGCAAGTAAAATACGAATAGCTTCTAAACGTGCTACGGGTGCAAATGTTTCATCATAATCAATACCTTTTTCTTGACAATAACCTTGAGCTACTAACCTTGCTTTGTTTCGAACAATATTGCCTTGGTCATCGAGCTTGTTTCGAAATACCCATTTTGTACCAATAATGGTTTGAGATGGAGGACACGGTACTAATTCCCATACATCATTCCTTTCAAATTGATTCAATTCTTCTTGCATTTCTAAAAACCAATCCTCATCTTCAATGGCTTCCTTAGCATTTTTAGGCTCTTTTTGAGAAATAAGAGCTTTTTCGGCAAATTTTCCTCGAGTCATTACTTTATCAAGGGGATCACCAATAATAAGATCTTTTGGGTGATCTGCCTTAAATTTCAATGCTACGGGAAGATTTGAAGTATCACATTTATCTTCTTGAGGAACATTTGAGCTTGAAGGTTGATCACTTTGAGTATTATCTTGAACAATGGGTTCAACAATATCCTCTTCATCACTTTCATCATTGGGTATCCTTTCAACACCCGAAGCTTCATTGAATTCGACATGGATGGATTCTTCAACAACTCCACTAGTCTTATTGTAAACCCGATATGCTTTGCTCTTGATTGAATACCCCATAAATATTCCTTCATCGGCCTTAGGATCAAGTTTGTCTAATTGATCCTTAGTGTTCAAAATAAAACATTTACATCCAAATATTTTGAAATAACTAATATTTGGAGTTTTTCCTTTCCAAAGCTCATATGGAGTTTTATTCATTTTAGGACGAATATAAACTCGATTAATGACATAGCAAGCGGTACTTACGGCTTCGGCCCAAAAATATTTTGGAAGTGAAAATTCATTGAGCATGGACCGACTCATTTCTTGAAGTGTCTGATTCTTCCTTTCGGCTACTCCATTTTGTTGAGGTGTCCTTGGAGCCGAAAAATTATGACTATATCCCTTGGTTTCACAAAAGACTTTAAATTCGCCGTCAAATTCTCCACCTCGATCACTTCGAATAGACTTAATAGTATCTTCCTTTTCATTTTCAATAAGTCTACACAACTTAACAAACTCATTAACGGCATCGCTTTTATTTGTAAGAAATAAAGCCCAAGTATATCTAGAAAAATAATCAACTATAACAAAAGTGTAATGTTTTCCACTTAGACTTGTCGTACCAATATCTCCATACAAATAAAGATGAAGCATTTGTAGGGGTTTGGTAGTGGAAATTTCATTTTTGGGCTTAAAACTACTATTAACTAATTTGTTCTTTTGACAAGTGTCACATAAGCCAAGATTTTCAAAATTCAATTTGGGTAGTCCTTTTACATGTTGGTTTTTGTAAATAGTTTGCAAATTTTTGTATCCAACATGTTCAAGTCGCCTGTGCCATAAACTAGTTAAATCATTATTGGCGACAAGACAAGAAATATTTTGACTAACCAAATCACTTGTACAAATTTTGTAAAGATTGCCTTTTCTAATTGCTTCACAAATAATTTTATCATTTTTGGAAATAAGGCATTTTTCTTTATTAAAAACAACATTATAATTTGAATCACAAAGTTGGCTAACACTTATCAAATTGAACTTAAGCCCTTCTACTAAAAGAACATTACTAAGAGAGAAAGAAGAGTTACCAATTTCTCCATTTCCAAGAATTCTTCCTTTGCCATTGTCGAACATGACCATACCCTCTTCTTGGAGTTTGATGTTGGTAAAAAGTTCTCTCTTTCCGGTCATATGGCGTGAACATCCGCTGTCCACGAGCCATTTTGAATCTTCCATTGTTGTTATAGCCCCTATAACCTACAAAGGAATTAATTTTAGGTACCCTATAATTTTGGGGTCCATGGGGGTTAGCCTTGAGACCTTTAGGTCTCCAATAATAGCTAAAATTATTCTTCAATTTACAATTGCTAGCATAGTGTCCATTCTTACCACAATAAAAACAAGTAATAATACGAGGACTACTAGCACGTACAAAGGTTGAACCTTGGTCTTTTTTCTTAAAAGCTTTTTGAAAGGGTTTGTAACCGAGTCCTAATTTAGAATGCTCACCTCTTTGTGCATCTAAAATTTTTGTGACTTTATCCGTACTTAAATTGACTCGATGCACATCATTTTTCAAATTTTCAATATCATTTGTTGTTGGTTGAGCAACTCCTTCAATGACCACATTCCAAATATCAAATCCGCATCCTTGTAGAAAGCACTCCATGCGGTCTTTCCAAAATGCGTAGTTGTTGGCGTCGAATAGTGGTGGCTTGTTGGTGGAGGCGCCGATGGTGAGATAAGCTTCATTCGTAGCCATGGATCTTTCCTCTTTACTCGGAACGAGCTTAGCCAAAGAGTTTGGCTTTGATACCACTTGTTAGTCCAAGTGGCTACGATAATCTAGAGGGGGGGTGAATAGATTATGCCGATTTTTGGCAAATCACCCTCTTTTTCGAATCAACAAGTAAATGACAAGAATGTAAATGCGGGAATTAAACAACACTCGTTGATTTAAAGAGGTTCAACCCACCTAGGGCCTAATCCTCTACCACCCCAGTATCTCCGGGATGGATTTCAAAAGGAAAAAAGATTTTATTAATTACCACAATTAATACAACACCTTGAGGATCACCACAATCCTCTTACAACACCTTCAAAGAGATTACCACAATCTTCCTTCACCACCTTTGAAGAGTACCACACTCTTCAAACACCTATCACCTAGATCACCCAAGTGTATTCTTACCACAAGAATACTCACAAGGATGTCTTGTGTTGAATGATGAACAAAATTTCAAGATTACAACTCTATGAAACCAATACAAAGATTGAGTGTAAGTGTAATCAAGAATCAAAAAGCCTAGACCTTAAAGATGTGCAAGTGAAAGTACTTAGGCTATTTCAACAAGAATGTAAAAATGAAAGCTTGAACAATTTGCAGATTTCTTGTTGTGTATTTTGCTTGTGTGTGTTGTCAATTGTGTCTTCAATTCATCCTCTATTTATAGGGAAGTCTTCACCAACATAGGCTCCTCTATCTTCACTTTTGTCTACAAAAAGAAGATCACAAGATGTAGAAATATTGTACAAAATTGAAAAGCAAATCTTGTTGTCACAGATTGCAACGGTTGGAATTTTGCTGTCAAAAAATAACATAGGGCGACTGGTTGCCCTGTTGAAGATTTTGATCGTTTGAAAAAAATAGTGCGATCCAGGTAGGGGTTGCAGGGGGGTGCGACCGGTCGGAGGGGGGGTCGAGCGGTCGCCCAGGGGTGCGACCGGTCGGCCCTCCCCTGGACCGGTCCCCCTCCCTCTTTTTTCAAGTCCTGCATGTTCTGTTTCGTGTTTTCTTATCTTCATGTACAGGTCGACCATTTGGGCGACCGGTCGACCTCCAATTTGAAGTGTTGTCCGATTTTTTTCAAAAATAAACTTCAAGAAATACTCCAAACAATTAGCAAAGACATTTTAAATCATTTGTTAGTATTTGGACAACATTTATAAACATAGTTTTGGTGTAAAAACCAATATAAACAAAATCATCAAAAGTGTTGTCCAATTTTAATCAAATTAAAAGCTCTAAGAAATACTCCAAAAATTCGTAAAAACATTTTAAATCATTTAGGAGTATTTGGACAACATATAAAAACATTGTTTTGGTATAAAAACTCATTTAAACAAAATCATCAAAATCTTGATAAAAACATTTATCTAACATATGATACATTGAGATACCAACTATCTACAAATCTCAAGTCCAATCCCTTTGTTTGCCCTAGTTACAATAACATACCTGCTGGAGAAAAGGTAGGGAAAAAAAACACCAACCATTGGAATAAATAAATTCGGCTTAATTGTAAAAACTACACCCGAGGTAGCTTAATTACAAAAGAAACTGAGTAATATTTCAAAATTTCAAAAACTTCCTAGACATTTATTTCTATTTTACAATTTGCACCCTAAAGAAGGTATATTTGTTAAGTAAATACAAACCTAAAGGTGGTATTTTAACACCATAAGCCTTCATTTGGATTGATGGATTGTAAGATAAGATTTCAAATCCATTGAGTTTGTTTGGATGAGATCATTCTACAATAGATTTAAAATATTTTGAATATTTATTTTGCTCTATTTATGGATTCATTATGGAGGATTTCAAATCCATAATATTTGGACTCATTTGAGACTTTTCTCCGAAATTCTCCCCTCAAATCCAAATCCTCCTATCAAAATGCAACCTAATTGTGTTTGTTATTTTGAAAGATACTTAGGGTTTTCTGTAATTAGACTAAACTTCAAGGCTAGTTTTTGTAATTATCCCTAAATAACTTCATATAATAGTGAAAACTGCTAAAAATAAATAATATTAAATGACATCAGAAGTTTTAGAAATTCAGCAAGAGGCAGAGCTTAGTTACCTCTTTGTTAGTTCAGCCGCCATGGATGAAGCTCAAGCTGAATTTTCTTTTGTTTGTGATTGTCTTCTTCGATTTTCAGTGGTGGATTAAAATAAAAATCTGGGGAGGGATACCCACGTGTATGCATAATGCATGGACTAAACAAGTAGAAAATATGTTGTTTTTGTCCAATTCCAATGGACTATGGATTACTTTCTCTATTTCTCACTAGGATCTTGTAGGATTGAAAATCGAAGCTATTCGATATTCGACTCAAGATTGATAGTTAAAAGCTCGTTTGAGTTTGATCCGTTAACAAAACGAACCAAGCTTGAACAAAAATTTTGGTCCGATAATATAAAAGTGATACGACTTTGATTGAATTGCAATAAAAACTGACAATTATAGATAAAGCACTCTTTGAGCGATTGTGAGCTCCAATAAAACAAGAAAGAAAGGCAGACGTCTGGACCTTATTGGGCCATGGTGGACTTGGGCTTGGTTGTTGATGTTAGTCCAAGTGGCTACGAAAATTTAGAGGGGGATTAATAGATTTTTCCAATTTTCTAATTTACGCCCTCTTATTCGAATATGAATATTGTAAAGAATTAAAAGTGCAGAAACATAAACAACACACAATGATTTATAGAGCTTCAACCCACCTAGGCCTAATGCTTTACCAATGGATTTCGAAAAGGAAAAAGTATATTAATAAATACCAAATTATTACAACATTTATCTTGAAGAGTATCACACTCTTCTTACAACACCAACTATGAAGATTACCACAATCTTCTTACAACAATTAAGAGCACCAAACTCTTCAATGCCTAGAATCAACCAAGTGTGTTCTTACCACAAGAACACTTAACAAGGATGTCTTGTTTTGGATTATTTTAACCAATTAAGATTACAACTCAAATGAAGTATACAACTTTGAAGTGCAAGTGTAATCAAGAAGGAAGCCTAATACTCAAGTTGTGCAAGTGTAAAGCTTAGGCTAAGTACAACAAGAATGATGATAATGAAGAATAAGAGAATTTGATGGTTTTCTTATTGCTTTGTATAATTGTGTTGTGTGTTGGATCCTTCAAGCCTTCAAGTTTTAATAGGAGAATTCCTTGATTTGAATACCAACATAGACTCATCCTAGAAGAGTGAAATATGTAAAAGAAATGCCAAACAATTGGAGAAAAATAGTTGTTAGAATCAAAGCCACAATTTTATGAAAAGTTGTTTGCTGCAACGGATAGTTTCTGCTGACAAAACCTTAGGGCGACCGGTCTCCCTCTAACAAAAAAAGACGTTGGAATTATTATAATACGGGTTGCCCTAGGGGTTGGACCGGTCCAATACATAGGGAGACCAGTTGCCTAGGGGGTTGGACCGGTCCCCCTTCAAATAGGGACCAAAAAATGAAGTTGGTTGGCTCAACCCAGGCACCGGTCGACCTGGTGGTCGACCGGTCGACCCCACCGGTTGCCCTCCCTCTGTTACTTCTCTATTTTGGTTCTATTTCAAAATACAATTTTTAGGTACGAGTTGCCCTATAGGGCGACCGGTCGACCTCAACACAGAGATGTTGTCCGAATTTTGTCAAAAATAAAGTTCAAGAAGTACTTCAAAAAATTAGTAAAAATCATTGAAATTGTTTTGAAGTATTTGGACAATATTTGGGGACATTGTTTTGGTATAAAACTCATTTATAAGAAATCATCAAAATCATGATAAAAATATTTATCTAACAAATTCCCTCTTTTTGATGATTACAAAGCAAAACAATTTTAAGAGGGCAAATTTTAAAACGAAGTACGTTTTCCGGTCAAAATCTCAACTATCTATTTTAAGCATCACTTTTCATGATGAAAATCATAAGGATAGGAGCAAATATTTTTCAAAGCATTTTATATAAACTCCCCCTATCAACATGTTAAATAAAATTAAGTATAGAATCAATCAACTTAAAAGCCAAAAGCTCGGCTTTTGCAAATATGACTTGAAGTTCAAGAGCTTAAAAGGTCCCCCTGTCAAGATAAGTCATTAGCCATAAGTAATAGTCCATTATACAGTCACAAATCCAAAATCCATCCACAACTTATAGCTTTTTCTGTGACAGCTTGTAGCTTTTTCTGCGAGCTTTTTCTGGCTCATTTGATCTTAACATAAGCTTATGAGCTAATTCCATTTTTCTCCCCATTTGGAATTATCAAAAAGACAATTAGCACGATAAAAATAACATAAATAGACATCAAAGTGCGCATTGAATCAATATCATGCCATTAAAGAGAAAGCTTAGAATTCCAAAATGTAAGGGCAATCTATAGGAGAAAGTATATAGAAGCTCATTTGATGGATAAGACATGATCTCCATAAAGATATAAGTCAATAACAATCAAGAGAGTCATGCAAACGATGAAATTTTCATTGAGGCATTTAATCAAACACTTGGCATGCATATGATAATATTTAATTTGTATATGGCATTGGTATACTCAATCATGTCCAGAAAATCAACATCAACCATCATTCTACAATCATATATCTTCATACTACACAATCCTCAACATATAAATATAAGAATTATAGAAATTCATCAAGTTCCAACAAAGTTCTCAAGGGTTCAACCCAATTGAGATTAAAGAGGGAATTAAACTTACCAATGATTGTGGAAGATGAATAATATGGAAGAGATATATATATTATAGAAGCCCAAAATAGTAGAATTGACAAGAGAAAATTATTTTGAGTGATTAGTGGGTGAATTGGGTGAAGGGTTGTGAAAATATGAAAGTAGACGAAAAGACGGACAGAACCAATATAAATCCAGAAATGGTTTAGGGCGACCGGCCGACCTGGGGTGCGAATGTTCCCTAGATAGGTCGACCCCTTGGTCGACTAGTACCTGTTCTGCAGTCTAGTTTCTGTCCAAATTTGAATTTAAAAATGCGATTTTTCAGCCCTAAGTTTTAAAAATGCAATCATAGACCTTATTCGATATGTATTATGCCTAAACGAGCTCGAATAGAAGTAAAATACTTGGTGCCAAAGGTTTTGTAAAAATATTCGCAAGTTAATCTTGAGACGGAACAAAGCACATCTCAATATTTTATTTAGAAACACATTCCCTTAGAAAATATTGTCGAACCTCAATATGTTTAGTTCGGTTATGATGAACCATATTTATAGAAGACGTATTGTCACAAAAAATAGGAACATTTTTGAAAGAGCATTTATAATCCGCTAGAGTTTGTTTCATCCAAAGTAGTTGAGTACAACAAAAGGCTGCGGAAATATATTTCGCTTCGGCCGTTGATAAAGATACACAATTGTTTTCTTTGAAAACCAAGATAATAGGCAATCGCATAAAAATTGACATGGTCCGTAAGTACTTTTACGATCATCAATGTTTCCCACATAATTCGAATCAATATATCCTTTTAAAGAAAAATTTTCATTCTTCGGGTAAAACAAATCATAAGAAATAGTGCCTTTCAAATATCCGAAAATTCTTTTAACGACACTTAAATGAGATTTTTAGAATTGCTTTAAAATCGAGCACATAGGCATACGACATGAAGAATATCGGGTCTACTTGCGGTTAAATAAAGTAAACTACCAATCATACCTCGATAATTTGATTCATCAACCGACTTGCCTTTCTCATCTTTGTCAAGCTTGATATTTTTTTGCCATAGCAGTACCAATGGTTCTTCCTTCTTCAATTCTGAACTTCTTTAGAAGCTCTTTTATGTATTTGGATTGAGATACACCCCTATTACTACTATTAGAAAATATTTAAATAGCACAACTCGACTACAAACCCTTTTTAAAATGAGTAATTTTTTTTCCTATATAAATTTAATAACAGACGATCAACGAAACAAACCCTGTACACTGCAACAAAGATTTTATCATTTAGAGGCAAAAGGCCAGTCAACCCTGTTTGCACATAAATACGAAGACTAGGTATACATACCCAAAACTCAAACCATAATTTTACATTAGAGTTTCAAAAGTTATATACGGTACGAGTTCCTACATATAACACAGCAGAAGCCAAACCAAAATGAACCCAATAACAAGCCCGACAGGTCGTCATCCATATCCATGATCCTCAAAACCTGAAGAAGCTTCAGCACTACGCAGTAAGCCCAAAGACTCGGGCATACATATGCTCACATGCAATGCATGAACTACATGAGCTAAAGCTCAGCAAGTAAAAATCATGCATGTCCAATGAATAGTGATGCTTTTCCAACATGTAATGTTAATATGTAAAATCCATGAATCGAAATACTTTTCTCAAATCATTTTCTTTCATTTGGGCCCCTGACCCAACTACTAAGCACCGGAAAAGAGCTCTGCACACAACAATAATCAAATGGCCAATAACATCAGTATGAATCTACGTGTGGACCATCCTCCCGTGTATCATACCAAGCTCGGGGTGCTTGTTTTAAACTATGTAAGGCCTTTTTAAGCTTATAAACATCATATGGCCTCGAAAAAATTTCAAATCCCGAAGGTTGTTTGACGTAGACTTCTTCTTGAATAAAACCATTTAGAAAAACGGATTTAACATCCATTTGGTAAAGTTTGAAATTTTTAAAACAAGAATAGACAAGTAAAATACGAATAGCTTCTAAACATGCTACGGGTGTAAAATTTTCATCATAATCGATACCTTCTTCTTGACAATGCCCCTGAGCTACTAACCTTGCTTTATTTTGAACTATGTTGCCTTGATCATCGAGTTTGTTCCAGAATACCCATTTTGTACCAATAATTGTTTGTGATGGAGGACAATGTACCAATTCTCAAATATCATTTCTTCAAATTGATTCAACTCCTCTTGCATCTCAAGAAACCAATCTTCATCTTCAATGGCTTCCTTAGAATTCTTTAGGCTCTTTTTGGGATATAAGAGTTTTTTCGGCAAATTTCCTTCTAGTCATTACTTTGTCTAGAGGATCCCCAATTATAAGATCTTTTGGATGATCTCCTTTTAATTTGAATGCCACGGGAAGATCCAAATTATCACCCTTATCATCTTGTTGAATATTAGATGTTGAAGGTTGATCATTTGATGTGGAGGGTTGATCATTTTGAGCATCATTTGGAACAATTGGTCCAACTTCATCTTCTTCATCACTCTCATTATTTGGGATTCCTTCAACTCCGGAGGCTTCATTGAATTTAACGTGAATAGACTCTGCGACTACCATACTAGTCTTATTATAAACCCGATATGCCTTGCTTTTAGTCGAATACCCCATAAATATTCCTTCATCGGCCTAAGAATAAAGTTTGTCCAATTAATCCTTGGTGTTCAAAATAAAACACTTGCAACCAAATATTATGAAATAACTAATATTTGGTGTTCTATTTTTCCAAAGCTCATAAGGTGTTTTATTCAACTTAGGGCGAAGATATAACCAGTTTATGACATAACAAGCGGTGTTGATGGCTTTGGCCCAAAAATATATTGAAAGTGAAAATTCGTTGAGCATAGACCGACACATTTCTTGAAGAGTTCGATTTTTCCTCTCGCAAGACCATTTTGTTGAGGATTTCTTGGAGTCGAAAAGTTATGTGCATACCCTTTGGTTTCACACAATATTCTAAAATCACCATCAAATTCATCTCCTCGGTCACTCCTTATAGATTTAATAGAATCTTCTTTTACATTCTCTTAAGTCTACACAACTTAGCAAACTCATTAGCGGCATCACTTTTATTTGCAAGAAAAATAGCTCAAGTATATCTAGAGAAGTCATCAATTATAACAAAGGTGTAATGTTTTCCACTTAGACTTTCGGTGCCAATATCCCCATACAAATCAATATGAAGTAGTTGTAGAGGTTTGGTTGTGGAAATTTCATTTTTGGGCTTAAAACTACTTTTAACTAATTTGTTCTTTTGACAAGTGTCACATAAGCTAAGATTTTCAAAATTTAATTTGGGTAGTCCTTTGACATGTTGGTTTTTGTAAATCTTTTGTAAATTTTTGTATCCAACATGTTCAAGTCGCCTATGCCATAAACTAGTTAAATCATTATTGGAGACAAGACAAGAAATATTTTGACAAACCAATCTTGTACAAATTTTATAAAGATTGTATTTTCTACTAACTTCACAAATAATTTTAACATTTTTAAGAATAAGACATTTTTCTTTATTAAAAACAACATCATATTTTGAATCACAAAGTTGGCTGACACTTATCAAATTGAACTTAAGTCCTTCTACTAATAAAACATCACGAAGAGAGAAAGAAGAATTACCAATGTCTCCATTGCCAAGAATTTTGCCTTTGCCATTCTCGAAAATGACCATTCCTTTTTCTTGAAGCTTGATGTTGGTAAAAAGTTCTTCTTTTCTGGTCATGTGGGTATAAATTGGAGAAGAAAAAGGGTTATTGCTTGGTTGAATAAGCCCCTACTCCAGCATCTCGTTTACCAATCTTTCGATCTCCGCCTTCTAGAAATATGGGTATCGATAGGGTTTGACATTGACTGGTTTATTGGGTAGAAGATGTATCCGATGATCCACTATTCGAAATGGAGGTAGTCTCCTTGGTGGAGCGAATAGTCAGCTATATTTTCGTAAGACTTCCACTATTTCTGTTGGAACCTCAATTGGTATCTCCTTAAGTTCCACAAAATTCCTTTGATTCAAATCATCCCAAGACTCTTGCTAATGTGAAGCTCATATAAACCACCAAACTCCTCACTTTGAATCAGTGCCTGCAACTGTTGAAATTTAATTTATGTTGGTACTGTAAGGTCTTCACCCTTCAAAATCACCTTTTCGCCCAGCCAACGAAATTCCATTGTCATAGCCACATAGTAGTGAATGACCCTTCCTAGGGTCTGTAGCCATTGTACACCCAAAACAATATCCGGTTCTTGGATTGGAAGAACAAATAAATCAATAGGAAATTATTTCTGTTGCAGCTCAATTGCAAGCCGTGGGCATTTTGTGCTACACACCAAATAGCCACTATTACGAATATACACTCGAAAACTCATTGTAGGAACCACGCCCAATCCCAATTTCTCCACCATTGACGGCTTGATGAAATTATGTGTGCTACCACTACCAATCAAGATGAGCACCCTCTGCCTGTTAACCTCGCCCCACAAGCGAAGGGATCATGGGTTGGTCGAACTCACTAATGAATTCAAACTTGAGACGTCTGATGTGGCTACACCCTCAATGGTTACTTCCTCGCCCCCATCTCCTTTTGGATTCCTGCTAACATCATCGGTACCCAATAAACACAAGAATAGTCTCTAACATTTATGGTTGGGATTCCATTTCTTGTCGCAGTTATAACATAATCCATTCTCACTCTTTTCACGAATTTCATTCTGGGGCAATCTCTTGTTAGTCCAAGTGGCTACAATAATCTAGAGGGGGTGAATAGATTATGCCGATTTTTTGCAAATTACCCTCTTTTTCGAAACAACGAGTAGATAGCAAAAATGTAAATGCGGAAAATAAACAACACTCGTTGATTTAAAGAGGTTCAACCCACCTAGGGCCTAATCCTCTACCACCCCAATATCTCCGGGATGGATTTTGAAAAGAAAAAAAGGTTTTATTAATTTACCAAAAATTAATACAACAACTTGAGGATTACCACAACCCTCTTTCACCACCTTGAGGATTACCACAACCCTCTTACAACACCTTTGAAGATTACCACAATCTTCAAACACCTATCACCTAGATCACCAAAGTGTATTCTTACCACAAGAATACTCACAAGGATGTCTTGTGTTGAATGATGACCAAAATCAAGATTACAACTCAATAATGATTGATACAATATGAGTACAAGTGTAATCGAGAATTGAAAGCCTAGACCTCAAATAAGTGCAAGTGAAAGTGCTTAGGCTAATACAACAAGATATATGAAAGTGTTTGCTCAATTGCTCTTTGCTTGTATATTGTGTGTTCTCTCTTGTTGCTTGAATGAAGCCTCTATTTATAGGAGAGGACTTGGCTTTCATTACTGGACATTGCTCCTCCTTGGGGAGTGATTTGCTGCAAAAGAAACCATTTAAAATGATCAATATAGCTGTTAGAAATCAATCCCACAAAATAGGGAAAAGTTGTCTGAAAACGCAACGGATAGTTTGCTGATAAACATGGGGTTCGACCGGTCGCGCAGAGATAAGATTGAAATTGAATTCTGCGAATTTTTACACAGGGGGACCGGTCGAAGGGTGCGACCGTCGCCTTAGTCGTGACCGGTTGTGCCCTTGACGATTTTACGAAACAGAGAAGTCTGGAACAAAATCCAACTTGCGGTGCAGTCGCCGCCGACCGTCGACCGCATCGGCCGCCCCGGTCGGTCGACCGTCGGCCGCCTCGCCTGTTTTCTTACGTCCCATTTTCTGTTTCTCACCAACTCAGTACGGGTTGCCCTATAGGGCGACCGGTCGAGCTGAAAACAAATGTGTTGTCCAATGTTTTATTGAAAATAAACTTCAAGAAATACTCCAAAAAAATAGTAAAAACATTTTAAGTTGATCGGAAATATTTAGACAACATTTAGGGACATAGTTTTGGTTTGAAAACATATTTGAACAAAATCGAACATAATCATCAAAATCATGATAAAAACATTTATCTAACAAACTCCCCCTTTTTGATGATTACAAACCAAAACAATTTTCTTGAGGACGATTTTAAAACCAAATAAAATTTTTGGTTTTACAAGTAAACTATCCGTTAGAAGTATTTCATACAAAGCTCCCCCTATTTATGAGCATATCAACAAACGATAATTATAAGTAAGAAGCACAAGCTATAACAAGCTTATATAGATTGCATCATGAGCTAAGAAGCTCCCCCTGTCACAAGACTTATAATCAATGTCATTCGAGTCCAAGGTTCAAGCCATGGACTAGGTATTAGAGTCCACAATACTTATTACGAGCTTTTATTAGCTTCTCTTGAGCTAACGAGCCAATATCATGTTTCTCCCCCTTTGGAATCATCAAAAAGAATGTTAGAATGGTGAAAACACCATACAATAATATCAAAGTGCGCCAAAGGGACGGTTTATTAACCGTTGATCAATTAAAGCATCATAATCCAAGGAAAATGGGAGAAATGTAATATAAAGAAGTCATATGCTTGTTTTGATTGGCAAAACATGATCCCAATAAGTATAGAAAAACTTTTGAAAGCAAGAAAATCATGTATAAGTTGAAATTTTCATTGCGGCATTTCATCGAACACCTTGTGTGCGGTAAAAAAAGAAGAGGTTGTATATAACCTTTGTAAATGGTTCAAGCCAAAAAATTTCAACACCAATTCAAGTCACTCATCATACATAACAGTACAACAACCAAGCTCATCATGATCATACGAAAATTACATCAAAAATTTTCAAGAAACTCGAAAACTCAAGGGTTCCACCCAATTGAGTAAAAGAAGCGAAATTCTTACCATTTGATCGGAAAGAGTGAGCCATAATGATGATGATCATGCTATATAATGTCCATGTTGTGTAAGATATGCATGAAATCCATTTTTGAATGAAATTTGAGTGAATTTGGCAAAGGGGACGAAAAATGGCCAAATATTTGTTAAAAGGAAGAATGCTGAAGACAGAACGTTTAAAAGCCAAAATTTAGCTTAGGGCGACCGGTCGAGGTTGAGGGCGACCGGTCGAGGTTGAGGGCGACCGGTCGAGGTTGAGGGCGACCGGTTGCCCTCAACTTCTTCAAATTTCACTTTGTTTTGTCAATTTTTCCAAAATCCGAATTTTCAACCAAAAATCCGATTTTTCGCCCCTAAGTTTTAAAAACGTGCAAAATGCAAACGTAAGCTTCATTCAATATGCATTATGCCTAACCGAGCTCCTATTGAAGAGAAAGTCTCGGAAGATAGCGGTTTTGTGAAAATATCCGCTAATTGATCTTGAGATGGTACAAAGGATATCTCAATTTTACGTTTTGAAACACAATCCCTTAGAAAATGATGTCGAATCTCAATATGTTTAGTACGGTTATGATGAACCGGGTTTTGAGCAATATTTATAGCGGATATATTATCACAAAAGATAGGTACATTTTCAAAAGAGCATTTGTAATCCGCTAAGGTTTGTTTCATCCAAAGAAGTTGAGTACAACAAAATGCGGCGGAAATATATTCGGCTTCGGCCGTTGAAAGAGAAACACAGTTTTTCTTCTTTGAAAACCAAGAAACTAGGCAATCGCCTAAAAATTGACATGATCCGGAAGTACTTTTCCGATCATCAATATTTCCCGCATAGTCCGAATCACTATAACCTTTAAGAGAAAAATTTTCATTCTTTGGATAAAATAAACCATATTGAATGGTGCCTTTCAAATATCGAAAAATCCTTTTGACGGCACTCATGTGAGATTCTTTGGGATTGCTTTGAAAACGAGCACATAGGCATACGGCATGAAGAATGTCCGGTCTACTAGCGGTTAAATAAAGTAAACTACCAATCATACCTCGATATTTTGATTCATCCACGGACTTGCCTTTCTCATCTTTGTCAATTTTGACATTTGTTGCCATAGGAGTAGAGACGGTTCTTCCTTCTTCAATGCCGAACATTTTCAAAAGTTCTTTTGTATACTTTGATTGCGAAATATAAATACCTTCTTGACATTGCTTAATTTGAAGTCCAAGAAAGAAGTTAAGCTCCCTCATCATACTCATCTCGAATTCTCCTTGCATTAACTTAGAAAATTTCTTGCACAAAGAATCATTAGTAGCACCAAAGATAATATCATCAACATATATTTGCACAAGTAAACAATCTTGCCCTTTTTCAAAAACAAATAGAGTTGTATCAACTTTACCTCTTATAAAACCATTTTGTAAAAGAAAAGAACTAAGTCTATCATACCATGCACGGGGTGCTTGTTTTAAACCATACAAGGCCTTTTTAAGTATATAAACATCATTAGGCCTAGAAAAATTCTCAAACCCCGGAGGTTGTTTTACATAGACTTCTTCTTGAATAATACCATTTAAGAAGGCGGATTTAACATCCATTTGGTAAAGTTTGAAATTTTTAAAGCAAGAATAGGCAAGCAAAATACGAATAGCTTCTAAACGTGCTACGGGTGCAAAAGTTTCATCATAGTCAATACCTTCTTCTTGACAATACCCTTGAGCTACTAACCTTGCCTTATTTCGAACAATGTTGCCTTGATCATCAAGTTTGTTCCGGAACACCCATTTTGTGCCAATAATGGTTTGAGAAGGAGGACAAGGTACCAATTCCCATACATCATTTCTTTCAAATTGATTCAACTCCTCTTGCATCTCTAGAAACCAATCCTCATCCTCAATAGCTTCTTTAGCATTTTTAGGCTCTTTTTGAGAAATAAGAGTTTTCTCGGCAAATTTTCTCCGTGTCATTACTTTGTCAAGGGGATCACCAATAATAAGATCTTTTGGGTGATCTCCTTTAAATTTCAATGCAACGGGAAGATCCGAGATATCACCTCTATCTTCTTGAGGACCATTTGAAGTGGACGGTTGATCATCAATTTGAACAATTTGTTCAATAATATCTTCCTCATCACTTTCATCACTAAGAATTCTTTCAACTCCCGAAGCTTCATTGAATTTAACATGGATGGATTCTTCAACAACTCCACTAGTCTTATTGTAAACCCGATATGCTTTGCTTTTTGTTGAATATCCCATAAATATCCCTTCATCGGCCTTAGGATCAAGTTTGTCCAATTGATCCTTGGTATTCAAAATAAAGCATTTACAACCAAATATCTTGAAATAACTAATATTTGGAGTTCTACCTTTCCAAAGCTCATATGGAGTTTTATTCATTCTAGAATGAATATAAACTCGATTAATGACATAGCAAGCGGTACTTACGGCTTCGGCCCAAAAATACTCTGGAAGTGAAAATTCATTGAGCATGGACCGACTCATTTCTTGTGATGTCCGATTTTTCCGTTCGGCTACTCCATTTTGTTGAGGTGTCCTTGGAGCCGAGAAGTTATGAGCATATCCTTTGGTTTCACAAAATACTCTAAATTCACCGTCAAATTCTCCACCTCGATCGCTTCGAATAGACTTGATAGTATCTTCTTTTTCATTCTCAATAAGTCTACACAACTTAACAAACTCATTAACGGCATCATTTTTATTGGTAAGAAAAAGAGCCCAAGTATATCTCGAATAATCATCGACTATAACGAAAGTGTAATGTTTTCCACTTAGACTAGACGTACCAATGTCCCCGTACAAATCAAGGTGTAGCATTTGTAGGGGTTTGGTTGTGGAAATTTCATTTTTGGGTTTAAAACTACTTTTAACTAATTTGTTCTTTTGACAAGTGTCACATAAGCCAAGATTTTCAAAATTCAATTTGGGTAGTCCTTTCACATGTTGGTTTTTGTAAATATTTTTCAAATTCTTGTATCCAACATGTCCAAGTCGCCTATGCCATAAACTAGTTAAATCATTATTGGCGACTAAACAAGAAACATTTTGACTAACCAAATCACTTGTACAAATTTTGTAAAGATTGCCTTTTCTATTTGCTTCACAAATAATTTCACCATTTTTAAGAATAAGACATTTTTCTTTATTAATGGAAACATCATATATTGAATCACAAAGTTGGCTAACTCTTATCAAATTAAACTTAAGCCCTTCAACTAATAGAAAATTACTAAGAGAGAAAGAAGAGTTACCAATTTCTCCATTTCCAAGAATTTTTCATTTGCCATTGCCGAACATGACCATACCCTCTTCTTGGAGCTTGATGTTGGTAAAAAGTTCTCTCCTCCCGGTCATATGGCGTGAACATCCACTGTCCACGAGCCATTTTGAATCTTCCATTGTGGTTATAGCCCCTATTACCTACAAAAGAATTTCTTTTAGGTACCCTATAATTTTGGGGTCCATGGGGGTTAGTCTTGAGACCTTTGGGTCTCCAAACATGTCTTGAGCTATTTCTCAACTTGCAATTATTAGCATAATGTCCAACTTTGCCACAATAAAAACAAGTAGGAGCATTATAATTATTAGCACGTACAAAAGTCGGACCTTGGTTATTTTTCTTTAAAACACTTTGAAATGGCTTATAACCAAGTCCCGATTTGGAATTCTCACCTCTTTGTGCATCTAAAATTTTTGTAACTTTATCCGTACTTAAGTTGAAACGATGCACATCATTTTTCAAACATTCAATATCTTTTGTGAGCAATTCCTTTTCGGTTTCAAGAGAATGAATTCTAGTAAGAGTAAGAGCATGAGCTTTGTCTAGAGATTCATAAGAGGTAAATAATTTTTCCTTTTCAACCTTAATCTCCTTATGCTCCTTTTTCAAATTTTTGTATTTAACGATTAAATTTTGAAACTCAATTTGCAATTCATCAAAATCACATTGCAAGTCATCAACTATGGAGGAAGTAGAAGAATTTGAGTGTACCTCATTGTTTTCATCGTCTATAGCCATGAGACCGTGTTCGGTTTCTCCTTCCTCTTCGGTTGTTTCGAGTAGTTCATCCCATGTTTTGACTTCCGCATATAGAGCCTTCTTTTTTGTGAAAGGCTTCCTTTTCTTTTGCTCCTCTTCATCTAGCTTCGGGCAATCGGCAATGAAGTGCCCGGGTTTTCCGCATTTAAAGCAAGCATTATCTCTTGGTTTTCTTGCTTTATTTTTGTTCACAAATTTTGCAAACTTTTGAACAAGTGCGGCCGTCTCCTCATCATCATCATCATTATCATAATATGCATTATTAGAAGAAGAAGCAAGACCTTTAGGAATAATTTGCATACCCGATTGATTTGTGGATGGTTTGGAATTTTTCCTCTCTTTGAGATAGACTTCATAGATGAGTAGGTTTCCTATAAACTCATCAAACTTGAGTGTCTCAAGATTTTATGCCTCCGTGATTGCCGTTACTTTTTCGGACCATGAGCCGGGAAGTGCATTTAGTACCTTGGTCACCTTGTCTTCTTCGGAGATGACTTTGCCGAGGGCCACAAGAGGATTGACAATATTGTCAAGCCTTTCCACCATCTTGGAGATGCTTTCGCCATCATACATGTTAAAGTTTTCGAAGTCTTTAACAAGCATGGTCCTTCTTGCTTGCTTGACTTTCTTAGTCCCTTCATAGATTGTCTCCAATTTTTCCCAAACCTCATGTGCCGACCTTATGCCTCTTATGCGATTGTACTTGGTGGCGGTAAGAAAACAATGCAAAATATTCAAGGCCTTACCGTTTAGAGAGAAAGCCTTTTTGTCGTTTTCATCAAACTCCTTGAATGGTTTAGGAGCCAAGGTGCCATCCTCCGATTTCTTTGTTGGTTGATCAACTCCTTCAATGACCACATTCCAAATGTCGAACCCGCACCCTTGTAGAAAGCACTCCATACGGTCTTTCCAAAATGCGTAGTTGTTGGCGTCGAATAGTGGTGGCTTATTGGTGGAGGCGCCAGTGGTGAGATGAGCATCATTTGTAGCCATAGATCTTTCCTCTTTACTCGGAACGAGCTAGCCAAAGAGTTTGGCTTTGATACCACTTGTTAGTCCAAGTGGCTACAATAATCTAGAGGGGGGGTGAATAGATTATGCCGATTTTTCCCAAATTACCCTCTTTTTCGAAACAACGAGTAGATAGCAAAAATGTAAATGCGGAAAATAAACAACACTCGTTGATTTAAAGAGGTTCAACCCACCTAGGGCCTAATCCTCTACCACCCCAGTATCTCCGGGATGGATTTTGAAAAGAAAAAAAGGTTTTATTAATTTACCAAAAATTAATACAACACCTTGAGGATTACCACAACCCTCTTTCACCACCTTGAGGATTACCACAACCCTCTTACAACACCTTTGAAGATTACCACAATCTTCAAACACCTATCACCTAGATCACCCAAGTGTATTCTTACCACAAGAATACTCACAAGGATGTCTTGTGTTGAATGATGACCAAAATCAAGATTACAACTCAATAATGATTGATACAATATGAGTACAAGTGTAATCGAGAATTGAAAACCTAGACCTCAAATAAGTGCAAGTGAAAGTGCTTAGGCTAATACAACAAGATATATGAAAGTGTTTGCTCAATTGCTCTTTGCTTGTATATTGTGTGTTCTCTCTTGTTGCTTGAATGAAGCCTCTATTTATAGGAGAGGACTTGGCTTTCATTACCAGACATTGGCTCCTCCTTGGGGAGTGATTTGCTGCAAAAAAACCCATTTAAAATGATCAATATAGCTGTTAGAAATCAATCCCACAAAATAGGGAAAAGTTGTCTGAAAACGCAACGGATAGTTTGTTTGATAAACATGGGGTTCGACCGGTCACAAGCAGAGATAAGATTGAAATTGAATTCTGCGAATTTTTACACAGGGGGACCGGTCGAAGGGGGTGCGACCGTCGCCTTAGTCGTGACTCGGTTGCTTTGACGATTTTACGAAATAGAGAAGTCCGGAACAAAAATCCAACTTGCAGTGCAGTACAGTCGCGCCGGTCGACCGGCGACCGCACCCTGGCCGCCTGCCTATTTTTCTTACGTCCCATTTTTTTCTCGCTCAACCAACTCAGTACGGGTTGCCCTATAGGGCGACCGGTTGAGCTGAAACAAATGTGTTGTCCAATGTTTTATTGAAAATAAACTTCAAGAAATACTCCGAAAAATAGTAAAAACATTTTAAGTTGATCGGAAATATTTAGACAACATTTAGGGACATAGTTTTGGTTTGAAAACATATTTGAACAAAATCGAACATAATCATCAAAATCATGATAAAAACATTTATCTAACATCTCTTAATGGGTAGTGGGGGTGTTTGAAGTAGATCAGGGGTTGGGTTTCTTGGTGAGTGACTAGGATTCTGGTGTCGGCGGTGGGTGAAAGGGATTCTGGTTTCGAATTGGTCTTGGGGGCTGGTATACGGGCTATAATTTGATTTGGGTGTTAAGGTTTGTGGGTTGTAATTGGATGGGTAATTGGATGGGCTGAGTCCCGATTTTGGCCTAAACCTTAAAGCCCTCAAGCCTCATCTATTCTCACCTCATGGGCTCTTGCCAAGGCAAACGCTTCCATAGGGTGTTTGGTCGTGCAAAGAGCAACTCTCGTCGGAGTTCCGGCTTCAGGTCGATGGTGAAAAAACTAACCAAGAGGGATTCTGATATACTTGCCACTGATGAAATCTTGGTTAACTTGGATAGTTTGCCCTGGCGTTGTGAAATTTATGTAATAGATTTTGATGACGCTATGTAAAACTAAGATTAGGAAGTTAGCACCCCAATTCTGCTGTAAAATCAAATGTGTAATAGATAGAGTTCTATTAGCTAAGCCAAAGCAGCCAAGTTAAAGATTACAGATGTTTACTGAACATTGAAGTGAAGACTCTGATGTGTGTCAGTTGAGTGTTGCAGTGAAGGATCAGTCAAGTACCGGAAAAGTTGTCTCAGTCAGCAGACTGACAGCTGAGTCACTCCCAAATAAGTGGAGATGACTATCTAAGGGGTTAAGCAGCAAAAGGACTCAAGAAAGCTGAAGATGTCCGTTGATAAGCAAAGTAAAATGTTGGCTAAAAGTAGAAACATGTCAGAGTGCAAACCATAAAGTTGTTTTGCTGAAAGAGTTCAAAAAGCTAGGAACCAATGGGATGCTTCTGCAAACCTGCATAGTTTCAGGCAAGGCTACAGAGCATTAACTCAAGGATTAGTCCACATCAATTGTTGCAAGACAAAACAATTAAACGACCTTAAAGTGCAGTTTGAAAAATGGATCTATCTCTTGAATGGATATATTTTTCAAATAGGCACTATAAAAGGTTGAGGAATTCAAGAGAGAGAATACGAAGCAATAGACATATACCTGTAAACATTCAAGAAAAGAGCAAAATTCTCTCAAAGCAGTCAATACTATCATCAAGCCTAAAACTCGAAGGAAATCAATCCAACACACTCAGTGAAGGAAAAACAACTTCAAATTGTTGAAGACAAAAACATTTGTTGTAAGACAAAAAGGTCTGCATATCCAAGATTGAAGGAAGTGCGGTAAGGTTCCAGTTCGAACCAAAGCTTTGGACTTGATGGAGGGCTACGTGATCAAATCTAAAAGTCTGAAGGAGCTGAAGTAGTAAGGCAACCGTCTTGTGAAGAGTTGAGTCCCAGAAGTAAGCCATCTATGTGATGAAGGCCTAGCTTGGACTATCATCCTTTTGTAACGAAGTCACTATTACTTAGTGGATTACCTACAGGAGTTGGAGAACTGTGTATTAGCGGAATTACCCTATCCTCAAACCACTATAAAAATTGATCTGTGTCTTTTACATTTAGCACTTTAATTTCTTGCATATATTATCTGTTGTTTGTTATATTTGCTTAATATATTGATAATAACTTAACCATAAAATAAGTGTTGAAAACATATTTTAATTAAATGGTGTAAGACTTCCCTTGAAAAACCAAGTCTGTTGTATTTCTAAAAAGGTCACCTCACTCAGTTGAGTTATCATATCAACAGCTCTCTCGAGTCTGTTGAGTGGCTAACTCTACTGTGAAAGGTTGAACTAAGTTGTCCCTCAAAGACCCAGCTGACTTCTGTCTAAACTTTAATTTAAGAATAAAATCGAAAATTTGGTAAAGTCTGTTCAACCCCCCTCTAGACTTTACATTATCACCTCTTGGGACTTAAAAGTGGTATCAGAGTGGTTAATTCATTGAGCCTTCTGCACTGGTTACTGAACTAGATCTCAATCTTTTTCAAAGATACAACACTTGTTGTTTTAAATTTTTTTTTAAAAACAAGTAATTATCATGGAAGCAAATCTTACTCACATTCCAATGTTTGCTGTTGAGGAATTTGGTGGCTGGAAGTTTCGATGCGGGCACATCTTTCAGCTTTACACTATGAAATGTGGTTCATCATTGAGGATGGGACATTATAAATAATGAAAGTGAACACAGTTGTAAGAGCTCTTGCTCCTGTGGATGCTGCACCCGCAGCTGAAGAAGAGGTTCTACAGCACCTACTACACGTGGTGCACGTGCTTCACCTACTGCTGATGTACCAGTTGTACCTGGTGCACCCAGACCCGCGATGGTTGAAACCCTTGATGCGAGTGGACTAATGAAGATAGAAAGAGATACAACTTGGACAATGTTGCCAAGGATATATTGTACAAGACTCTTAACAAAGCCATGTTCAACAAAATCAAATCATGCAGAACGGCTAAAGAGATTTGGGAAAAGCTAACTTTAATTTGTGAAGGATCAAAGCAAATTAAAGAAAATAAATTAACTGTTGTTGTACAAAAATTTGAAAATTTAAAAATACTTGCAGGTGAAACTCGGATCACCGGATGCCGTTCTGAGAATCCCAAATGAGCTCTCAGCTCTAGGCAAAATATACACTCATAAAGAAATGTGTATGGAGATTTTGAGGTCGCTCCTAGCTGAGTGGGGAATGAAGGTGATGGCCTTGAAACACTACATGGACTTGACAAAACCTCCAACCATGAGCTATTCTCAAATTTGAAATCTTATGAATTTTTGCTCCGAAGCAAAGATCAAGAATAGATAGATGTACCCAATACAGCTGCTCTATTGGCTGGAGAATGCAAAAGAACTGACTCCAAGGATACCATTGACCAAGAGGATATTGCCCTTATGGTGAAACGACTCAACAAGTTCTTTAATAAGAACTACAAAAGGAACAAGGAAAAAACCTCCAAAAGACACTCAGCTCCTTCTAAGACCAAGGAAGACAGACCACACAAGAGAGTTCACCATCAAAGAGTTGAATATCAGATAGCTGATAATCAAAGAGCTGACTACCAGAAAGCTGAGAACCTATGCTGGAAATGCAGATAGCCAGGACGCTTCGCTGTTGATTGTTCCTATCCACCAGTCAATAAGTACAGAAATGAGGAGGAAAGAAAGGTCTTCAGAGAGAGGAGAAAAGAAAAGAAGAAAACCATGTTGGCTGCTGAAATTGACATAGCCAAGTGCAAAGAGCCAGCTGAGTCAGACAACAACGAGGCAGACTACTCCTCAGACAATGAAGAAGAGGCTTTTGTAAGCCTCATGGCCAAAGAGTAGGAATATGAGGTACACTCTAACTCATCTAGCTCTAATTCTGATGGTAGTGACAGTAACACACACACTTCATCACCCAAAGATCTTTATGATTCTATTGGCAGAATGGTGAAAGAATTTGAGCACATAAAAACCTCTCACACTCTTTTAAATGAGGAAAACAGTCAGCTCAAAAGCCAAAACTCACAGCTGACTAAATAGTTAAAGGCTTAAATTGCTAAGATCAAAGAAGACTTGGCTGAAAAAGAAAAATTGGAAAAAATTTGAAAAATGTGATTGCATCATTCAGTAAGTCATCTAACACATTGGATAAATTATTGATGATCCAAAAGGAAGTAGAAGATAAGGCAGGCTTAGGATTCAATTCCTTTGTCAATGCTCAAACTCCAATAGTGGTTCTAGAGAAAGGATCTTCAAGTAATGGGGGAGTCCAAAAACCTAAAGCACCATATGTTGCACCCACTCACACTCATAATCACAAACATGCTCACTTGGGTTATAAAGGCAAATGCAAGAAACCAGCAGAGTATGCTGACAGGACAGCTGAAACTAAATTCAAAAGAGTCCATCAGCAGACTCCTAATAGAAAGTATTCTGTGAAAGCAAAACAGAACTACCAAAAGCCCCAGAGGTTTCAGTAGAGAAAGTCATATGATGGGAATGGTAGAAATTATCCTAGTCAGTCTGATTGGAATAATCAAGTGAGATATCATCCAAGTCCCAGGGATACAAAAATTGTAAAGACCTCAGACTCAAAACATGTTATTCCCTAGGCAAATGAACCATTATCAGCACACATATGCACCCATGCACAGTGCTCACTATGCACAAAAGTTTCATTATTATCCCAAGAAAGCAAATGCACCAGCACACTCACAGGCATACAAACAGAAGAGATAACTGTATGAACGTAAACCTCCCAAGCAATTTGCAAAAATTCATTATGATTATGGAACTGATAGGTGGCAACCTCTTAGAGTTAGATAATTTGGCTATAGGTTGGTTGGATCACCTTATAGTACTAACCCCTCAGGACCCAGACAGGTTTGGGTACCTAAAAATTGATTTCCTTGATTGCAGGTTCAAAGAACAGTTGAGTGCCAAGGAACCTGTTATATGGATAGTGGTTGTTCCAAACACATGACTGGCAATAAAAAAAATTATCAAACTTCAACGAAACAAGAGGTGCAAAAGTTATATTTGGAGGAAATGAAGATCCATGGGAGATAAGAGGCATTGGATCCAGAAAGAATAATGGGTTGGAAATCACATATGTAGCCTATGTTGAAGGGCTGAATTTTAATCTGCTAAGTATCAGCCAACTCTATGATAAAGGATACAATGTAGGATTCAATATGGGAGTGTGTCAGATCAAGGATGTTGAATCAAATGAAGTTGTGATATCAGCATCAAGACCAAAAAAACATGTATGTGGTGGATTGGTCAACTACTACACCAAGTACATGCTTACTAGCAGAGAGTACAATTGAATCTAGTTAGTTGTGGCACAAGAAGCTGAGTCACCTGAACTTCAAGACAATCAGCAAACTTGCAAGGAGTCATCTTGTGAAGGATTTCCAGACTCAGTGTACAAGAAAGAAAGCATTTGTGATGCATGCCAGATGGGAAAGCAAATCAAGTCTTCATTCAAGGACAAGCCAAGTCCTTCTTCAACAAGGATCTTACACTTATTGCATATGGATTATTTTTGTCTTTTTGAACCAGCTAGTATCAGTGACAAGAAATACACCTTAGTGGTGGTGGTTCATTATTCAAGATACGCATGCACCAGCTTTGCAGATGCTTCCACAGCTTATGAGAAGAGTTCAGAATGACAAGAGTCAAACCATTATCAAGATAAGATCTGAAAGAGGAACTGAGTTTGTCAATGGGATAATAACCCAGTATTGCACAGATAATGGTATTTTGCTCATAGTTATCAGTTGCAAGAACTCCACAGTAGAATAGAGTGGCTGAAAGAAGGAACATAACTCTCAAGGAAGGTGCAAGACCATGTTAGCTGAAGCTGGATTGCCTAATAGATTTTGGGCTGAAGCCATTAGTACTACCTACTACACTCAGAAGAGGTGTATGATCAATAGGAAGCTATCCAAAACCCCTATGAAAGTTAGACAGGGAAGAAGCCAAATGTTGGATATTTTAATATCTTTGATGTAAGTGCTTCATTCACAACAATGGCAAGGACAACCTGAAAGCCTTTGATGATAAAACTGATGAAGGTATCTTTTAGGGATACTCAGTTGAGAGTAAAGCTTTCAGAGTGCTGAACAAGTGGACTGTGGTCACAGAAGAGTCTATCCATGTGATTTTGATGAACCTAATGTTAATGGAGAAGATATTGATGAGTTAGCTGACAAGATAAATCAGCCGACTGTTCAGAAGAGTCCCTATGTTGAGACAGATATCAGAAGACTCAACCCAGATGAAGATGAGATAGCTGAATCTCAGAGATATGTTGAAGGTTTGCAGCTGAATGATGATCAAGAGGAAGTTGTCCAAGACAACTTAGCTGCAACAAGACTTAACCAAGCAGACTTATTCCAACCAGATGTGTGATGGCTGAGAGACCATCCACCAGATCTTATCATTGGAGATATTAGAGAATGAGTAAGAACCAAATCCAGAACTCAACATGAAGCCATGTTCACTTCTTTTATTTCTCAGATTGAGCCAAAGGATGTGTCACAAGCATTGGATGACACACATTGGATTCTAGCTATGCGGGAAGAGCTAAATCAGTTTGAAAGGAATAAAGTTTGGGAATTTGTTCAAAGGCCTACCCACCAAAATGATATTGGTACTAAGTGGGTATTCAGAAACAAGATGAATGAATGGATCTGTAGTGAGAAACAAAGCAAGATTGGTAGCCAAAGGGTAGTGCCAAGAATAGGGCATAGATTTTGATGAAAACTTTGCACGTGTTGCAAGATTGGAAGCTATAAGGATGTTTCTTGCTTATGCAACACACAAGAACTTCACAGTTTATCAAATAGATGTGAAGAATGCATTTTTGAATGGACTTTTGGAAGAAGAAGTCTATGTTGAAACAACCTTCAGGTTCTGAGCAAAAAATTGTTGGAGATAAAGTCTACAAGCTGAAGAAGGCATTATATGGTTTGAAGCAAGCACCAAGAGCATGGTATGACATATTGTCTCAGTTTCTTATATACAATGGATTCACCAAGGGCAAAGTTGATAGAACACTCTTCAGAATTCAAGATGGAGAGAGTATACTGCTTGTCCAAATATGTGTGGATGACATCATCTTTGGATCCACAAACAAAGAGGTGTGTGACAAAGTCTCAAACCTTATGCAAAGGAAGTTTGAGATGAGATGAGCATGATGGGAGCAACTGTTTCTTACACAACTGTTTACAAGGTGTATCAGAGCAAACATTTGTCTACACAAAGCTAGAGAGTTTACAATTGTTTATGACAGAAGACTTACATAAAGTGTATTTACAAGGTAAAATACATGAAGGGGTGGACAGCAACACTTCATCTCCTTCGCTGTCTCCTTCTTTCTTCTTCTTCAGCATCTTCTGCTCTTCTTCTCTTTTTCTCATCTCCAGCCGCCTTCTTCTTCTTTTCATATTCCTTTCGGGCAGCTTCATCTCTTCTTAGTCTCTCTTGTCTCTCCTCCCAAAGCTGAGTTTGTCTTTTATTTTCTTCTTCGATTCTTTTCACATACTCATCATTGTTTTTAGCCACTTGCGTTGGCACTTGGTCAAGACCAAACCAAGAGATCCCTCCTTTCTTGCCTGGATCTATGTACTCAATGTTTTTAGGCGAGAGGTCTAGGTCCTCTTCTTCCTTCACTCACCGCTTCTTTCTCTACCTCTCCCCTCTGGGCGTGTATTGTATCTTGGGGTCTTCTTCTTCCCACAGTGACTAGCGGAGTGACCACCGAGTGATCGCGTAGTCCGTCGCTCTGTCGCCTTCTTCACATAGCGTGAGACCCTTTTCCCAAAGATAAGTCCCAAGCTTGAGCCATGGACATGTTTGCAAAGTATCCTTCGAGATGCGAGCATTTTAAATTCATCAACCGATCTTGGCTCGCCCAAAGATCTCGAGATGGCATAAGTGTCTCGTCTACTAGAATGCCTCCATGTTGTTTCAAGATATTCATAACTCGGGCATCCATCCTTCCTTCCACTTTCTCCATCCCTCGCTTCAATTGTTTTTCTCTTTTCGACCATAGATATAGCAGAGTGTTGGAGTGGCGAGTCATCGGGAGTTTTGATGATGATATCACCGTGACAAGACCTTGTTGGGGGGTTTGTGCAATCATCAAGGTCACATCTTTCGATCCTTCCCCCTCAACAGACTTTCCTTTCTTTTGTTTTGACACTTCCTCAGCTGTCTTTCCCTTTACAAATTGCTCCCTTTTTCTCAACATCGAACTCTTGGCGCTTTTAGGTATTCCTCTTCCCCTTTTTGGCATCATCAAAGGAGAGAGGAACCCCGAAACATACTTGCAAGCGGAAGTCGAGCCTGCGATAGTCGAAGTTCTCGCTTTGAGTCTGTTGCGGAGTATGCGGCACGAAATTCGAGAGCGAATAGCGTTGGACTCTCTTGAAATTAGCTTCATCTCACCATGAGAAGGCTGAATTTTCTATCCATATTTTCTTCCAGACGCAGGAGATCACTCTTATTTTGCTCACGCAGCAGCTTTATCTCGGCGTGAGCTTCATGCATGTGCTCAATGTGTTCTCTCAATTTTGTCTTTGCATCGGCATTCTCACCGCCATACCAACACTTGTTGAACAATGTCCCAAGTATCTAGCTTGTTCCACACGCATTGTTTCTTCTTTGTTGCCACCATTCCCCGATTCTCCGATTAAGTATGCCTCTCAAGTTAGTTTGTAAGGTTGGCATCTTTGTTGTCCGTCTCATGTCCATAGAGGCCTGGTGCCTCTCCATCCGTTCAATTTCAGCAAATAATGCTTTGAACACTTCCCGAACTTCGTTGTTTCTTCCGTTGCGGTGATGGACACGCAGATCAAAGTCAAAGTCATAGTTAGCTGAACGATGGTACCGATGGAATGATAGGAGCTGGTCTATGAAAGCGCGCGAGTTCGTTCTCTGACTCTTCAGGGAGGTCGGGTACCTCCAGGGAGAAAGGAAATGATTCTACAAAGGAATCATCACCGCCAACTGGGATTTGTTCAATGATGAGCGGTGCGCGTGAAGTTCCTTTTGGAGTCGAACTCGCTACGACTTGGGGAGCTCGCGCAGCGGGACTCTGTTTCACCGAGTCTTTTGTGAAGTGGACCCGACTTTGCGAGCCTCACTGTCTCAACAGCCGTTGGTCTCAAATTGGTTTCTCCAATTGAGTAGACGGTCCTCGGCCTTATCGGAAGCGTCATTGGACGATGATGAGATTTCCATTGGTGGCTCATCATCAAAATTAAAGGTTTGACGAGTAGTCTTGGGATCGACTTGCTCGTGCTTGGAACATCCTCACCGAGTCTTTTGGATCTGCATCACGGGAGATGACTCGGCTTCTTCTTCGTCGCCTTCTGATCCCAGAAAAGTTACATCAGGATTATCCTGGGAATCATGAAGTGCACTTATCTCCTTTTCTGATGGATCAATGATAGCAGGAGGGATGTTCTTTACTTCAGCTGCGTTACCCCGAGAGGTCTCAACCTCCCGTTGGCCTTCATTACCTCCTGCAGTCTCAACTGCAGCAAGGCCTTGGACATCCCTTTCGACACTGTCAGCTGTCTGAGGGTCTTCTACGGTGGCATCCACCGGAGTCTCAACCCCATGGATTGCACTTTCATCACCCGTGTTGTTAAATCCCGGGCTGTTCCTTCCTGTGCCTCGACTGCATCAGCAGCGTCATTAGCCTTCAGAGTAGTTGGCATCTCAGCTGAGACAGTCTCAGCTGTCTGAGCTTCGTTGATGACAACTTGATGTGTATTTTGTGGTTGTTCCTTCTCCACTTCGCCTCCTAGATTCATTGTGGAGTCATCTGCAGCATTCTCCGACCTTGCTGCAGTGGAGGGAGTTTTCCCCTCAGCTGGCGCACCAGCTGAGTGACTTGGAATGGGGTCACTCGTCTCCAAGATCCCGTTGTTTCTCTGAGTGTTCACCATTGGGGCGGTGGTAAAACACCTTCAATAGGGGTTGGCTCGACTTGGGGTCCCCACTATCCCGCCATCGCCATTTCCCTTATTTCCTTCTTCGATTGAGTGGGAAGTGATAGCAAAGAACAATCGTGGCGATTTGTTGAACCACTCCCATTGGATCGATTTCAGTGTGTTTTGGAGGACTCTCCTGGTCCCTCCATCATGCTCTTCTCATGAAGAATTCTGATTCATGCATTGCTTGCTACATTTGCAACTCTTCGTGGCGGCAAAGCAGGGTCCAGATCCTCATCACTTTCGATAAAATATCGAAGTGAGAATGCGTATGTTTTGTGGTACCAAAGGTGAGAGGGCGGATGATGGCCTTCTCTCGTGCCTCGCCTTCCTCTGCGCCTCTCTCTTCTCCTTATCCTTGAAGATCTGCAGATATCTTTGCGCTTTTTCTTCATCGATCTTTGGATCACGAGGTCGACCCGAGGAAGTTCAGCCAGCTTCCTCTTCTTCGATGAACTCGGCCGTTGGAACTGTTTCCCCGGATCGACTCAACTTCCACGTCCTCCACTCTCGCAGACGATTTTGGATGTCCGGATAAAGTGGGGATAGGATCATCACATCACTATCATCTCTATCGCTTCTTCTTGTGTCTCACCGTGTGTGAACTACAACTCGTGTGTCTTCGAGTTGCCTCTGGCGATCGCCTTCAAAGAGACTTAGCGCTTTCATCAATAACATCCGGAGATTCTACTTCTCCGGCCAGCCTCTCTGTATCTGCTCGGTGAGTGGTGACTCGGCCGGTTTCTCAAGCTCGGAGTGCTTGATGATTCGTCGTCGTCTCTTAGTTTGTACCGAGGGGATTTCTGTTCGAGAGAGTGTCTTCTCGAGTCTTGGCGCGGGGCCGGGCCGGGTGTTTTCTTTTGAGGAGCCGGTCGTCTTGGCTTATCGTTCTCCTCTTTTTGACGATCGGAGAAGGTATTTGAGAGTCCTTCTCGACCGCTGCTCTTGGGCGATGAGACACGGCCGTGGGGGCGGTGTGACTTACCGGTGCAGGGGCCGGAGCAGTTTGTTTTTCTTTCTTTGCAGAGCAGCAGATCTTCTCTTAGCAGTGCAGGGCACTTTCTTCTTTGGTGGAGAGGAAACAGTTTGTATCTTCGAGGTCACTAATTCCCCTCACTCGTGTCGCTCTCTTGGCGTAGGCTCTCTTCAGTGCGCCGAGAGGTTTGATCTCGAACATCCTCTTGTTTACATGGAATGTCTTTCCATGTCTAAGAGGGACTCCTTTCACCTCCATCACCGGCCAATCACTGTGGCCATATCCTAGGGATCCTCCAAATGCACCATCTTCCTTGAAGGATTTGTTCCCTACGTTACGCAGAGTCTGTTGTAAACAAACTCAGCCCAGATTTATTTTCCTTTCTTCGATGATCGCAGCCATTATGATCACTTTGCTTTTGACATTGGTGGTCAAAGCCGCCAAATTTGATGTCTATGCATTTGGCAACTATGTCCAACAGTTTGTGGTAGTCCTCCTTCAAAGACCTCTTGTTTGTTGTGTAAACTATTTTATTAGCATAGTCGGGCTTGGCTATTTCCTTCCAAGCGGCGAAATGTGGTTTACATCACCGTTGATTTCTCGATGCTCCTTCCGTCGGTAGTGAGCGATGTTCACCAAATCCTTGGCAGAGATGGTAAGCTTCTTTCCATGAACAGATGATTTTATCCCCTCATCATGAATCTCAGCGTTCACATAGAACTGTGCGACCTCCTCCACATAGGTCATCGGATATTCCAACATCAGAAACGGTTTCAGCCCGGACCTTTTGAGCTTTTCAGCGATTTTCTTTATTAGGGCGTCATCGGACCCCTGTTTGACCATGCCCTTGAAATCCACGGTCGACCCTATGTGGATTTGTTTTCCTAGCTTGACAAAATCATAGGTTGACGCCATTTTTCAGGATTTCACTTAAAAGAAACTTAGGAGATTGATTTGAATACTGAGAGGGTTTTGAGAGAGTTTTGCCTTTGCTTCTGAGATAGAAATGAACCGTTTTGGTGATGTATGAGAGAAAACAGACGAAAATGGGGTAAGTATGGTTTCTGAAAGGACGTGCGGGTGTTTTTTTGAAATGTGATCGAAATCAACGGCTTAGATTTTGCACGCCGATTAGCATTTAATGTCTCGAATTTAATGCGGCAGCATTTATATCCAATCATGAGCTTGGTATGCAGCTTTTTGTCCGTACACATCATCATTATCGACGTCATTATTAAAAACATTCCCGCTTAGTAAAAACGACTGCGTTTTTGTCACTTTGCTCATAGATGACTCAGCTTATCCCTTAACTGATTTAACTCTACTGTTCACAGTTCTCTTAAGTGACTCAGCTGTCAGCTAATTCGGTATAGTTGTCTCTCCGACATGGCTGATTTATTGAGCTGATTTTGAGAATTCAGTCCTTTTTCTCTTTTTGTGTTTCATTTCTTTTCTTTGATTCTTCTGAGTGTCAGCTCAGCTCAATTAACCCTAACTCATGCTTGAGTTCTTCAAATCTTGACTCACATAATGGTTTTGTGAAGATGTCAGCAAATTGTTTTTCAGTTGAGATATATTCCAAGATGATGTCCTTCTTTTCAACATGATCTCTTATGAAATGATATCTGACATCGATATGCTTTGTTCTTGAGTGCAGCACAGGATTTTGAGTGATTGCAATTGCACTTGTGTTATCACACATGATTGGAATTTCCTTTTCCTCAACTTCATAGTCTCTCACTTTGTCTCATCCATAGGACTTGGGCACAACAAATGCCCGCAGCTATGTATTCTCGTCACCGTAGAGGTGGCTATTGAATTTTGCTTCTTGCTAAACCAGGAGATCACTGTTTCCAAGCATTTAACATGTGCCTCGAGGTGTTTTTCTGTCAACTCTCGCATCCAAAGATAGTCGAGTCCGAATAGCCAATTAGTTTGAATCCCCTTCCTTTGGATACCATAAGCCAACTTCTTGGCTTCCTTTCAAGTATCTCAAGATTCTCTTAGTCATTTGTCATATGGCTCTCTTTTGGAGCGATTGAAATCTTGCACATATACCTACAAAGAAAAAGTGATGTTTGGCCCTTCTGTGCCGTGAGATAGAGCAATGATCCAATAAGTGCTCAGATCTTGTTTGATCTACTGACTTGCCATCCGCATCCACGTCCATTTTGATGATGTATTCATTGGTATTTTCACAGAAGACTTCCCTTCCATACCAACTTTTTTCATTAAATCTCTGGTGTATTTTGTTTGACTTATGAAGGTTCCATCCTTCAGCTGTTTCACTTGGAGTCCAAGGAAGAATGTCAGCTCTCCCATCATGCTCATTTCAAATTTGCTTTGCATGAGGTTTGAAAATTTTTCACATAGCTCTTTGTTTGTGGATCCAAAAATGATGTCATCAACATATATTTGAACAAGCAGTATACTCTTCTTGTCTTGAATTCTTAAGAGTGTTCTATCTACTTTTCCTTTTGTGAATCCATTCTCAGTTAGGAATTGTGACAAAGTATCATACCATGCTCTGGGTGCCTGTTTCAATCCATACAGAGCTTTCTTAAGTTTGTATACCTTATCTCCAAGAGTCTTCTGCTCAAATCCTGGAGGTTGTTCAACATACACTTCTTCTTCAAATAAAACCATTTAGGAATGCACTTTTCACATCCATTTGATATACAATGAAATTCTTGTGAGCTGCATAAGTAAGAAACATCCTTATAGCTTCCAATCTTGCTACAGGGGCAAATGTTTCATCAAAATCTATCCATTCTTCTTGGCAATATCCTTTGGCTACTAATCTTGCTTTGTTTCTTACCACAGAACCTTCCTCGTTCATCTTATTTCTGAACACCCATTTAGTGCCAATAACATTTTGATGTGTGGGTCTTTGAACTAATTCCCATACTTTATTTCTTTCAAACTGATTCAGTTCTTCTTGCATAGCTTGAATCCAATGTGTGTCATCTAATGCTTGTGACACATCTTTGGGCTCTATTTGTGAGATGAAGCATGTGAACATAGTTTCATGTTGAGTTCTGGATCTTGTTTTTACACCTTCTCTTATATCTCCAATGACAAGTTCTGGTGGATGGTCTCTCCCATCTTACATCAGGTTGGAGTAAGTTAGTGGATTCATCGTCTTGCACTTGTGTTCTTTGTGATCACTCTCTCTCGTAATCACTTAGCCGCAAATTTTCCAGATTGTTTTTGAGATTCACTATCTCATCTTCTTCAATTTACAATTCGATTTAACTTGACAAAGATAGGACTCTTCGCATGGTTGGTTGATTTGGCTTGTCGATTGATTCTTCTATGTTTCCTCCATTAACATTTGGTTCATCGAACACCACATGAATGGATTCCTCTGTAACCATAGTCCTCTTGTTGAGTATTCTCAGGCTTTGCTTTCATTGAGTATCCCAAGAAAATACCTTCATCGCTTTAGCATCAAACGCCTTTAGATTATCTTTGCCATTGTTGTGGATGAAGCATTTACATCCAAATATTCTCAAATATGCAACATTAGGTTTTCTCCTGTCCAAATCTCATAAGGAGTCTTTGTCACCGTCTGCATTTTATCATGCATCTATTTTGAGTGTAGCTGTTGTGTTTTATTGCTTGACCCCAAACCTTTTTGGTAACCCTACTTGACTAACATGGTTCTTGCCGCTTCTTTGAGAGTTCTATTCCTTCTTTCTTTACAACTCCATTCTCATTGTGGAGTCCTTGCTGCAGATAGTTCATGACCAATACCATTTTCAATACAATACTTTGAGTTATTATTCCATTGACAAACTCGGTTCCTCTGTCGATCTTATTTTGATAATGGTTTGCTCTTCTCATTTTGAATTCTCTTCATCACCGTGGTAGTTTCTCAGATAGTTTCTTTCTTCTTACACATGAATATTGTCCATGTATATCTTGAGTAGTCATCTACTACCACCAAGGTATATTTCTTCCCACTTATGCTAGCAGGTTCCACTTTGGGCCAAATAGATCCATATGTAGTAGATGCGATATCCTTGTTGAAGTCAAGCGGTGTTTTTTTTGAATAATGATTTGATTTGTTTTCCCTTCGACATGCGTCACATATACTTTCCTTCTTGTATAATTGAGTCCGGAAGTCCTTGCACGAGATTACTTCTTGCAAGCTTGTTAATCGTTTTGAAATTCAGTGACTCGGCTTTTTGTGCCACGACCAACTTGATTCAAATTGTGCTTTTTGCTAATAGACAGGTGTTGGGTGTTGCAGTTGACCAATCCACGACATACATGTTCTTCTGTCTACATCCTTGCAACACAATTTCATTCGATTCAGCATCCTTGATTTGGCATATACCCATGTTAAATCCAACATTATAACCCTTGTCACGAGTTGGTGATGCTTAGCAAATTGAAGTTGAGTCCTTCAACATATGCAACGTCCTGTGATTTCTAATCCATTTTTCTTGATGGATCCAATGCCTTTTATTTCTCCCCGAGCTTCATTTCCTCCAAATATGACTTTTGCTCCTTTGACTTCCTTGAATTTTGACAGATTTTTCTTGTTTCTGTCATGTGTCCGGAATGTACCACTATCCATGTACCAGGTTCCTTGGCACTCACCGTTGTTCTTTGAACCTCATCTTCTTGGTCGTTGATCTTGTTCCTTGGCCATCAAACAGTTAGGGCTTCTTCTTCGTAGTCACTTGAGTAGTCGGCTTCACTTGCTCTGAATCAGCTTGTCTCTCTTGACTTGACTTGGCTCTCGTGCCTCTCTCTGCAGCCAGCATTGCCTTTTTCTTTTCTTGTCTTCTTTCTCTGAAGACCTTTCTTTCTTCTTCATTCTTGTATTTGTTGACTACAGGATATGGGCAATCAATGGCGTAGTGACCTGGTTGCAGTGCAGTTCAAAGATAGATATTCAACCTTTTGATCGACTCTTTCCATTCTTGGATTGTCAGCCCTTTGATATTCAGCTTTTTGATGATCTGTTCTCTTGTTTGGCCTATCTTCCCTTGACTTGGAAGGAGCTGAGTGTCTTCTGGAGGATTCGCCCTTGCCTTTCTTGTAGTTCTTATTGAAGAACTTGTTGAACCTTTTTACTAGTAGGGCTATTTCTTCTGGGTCAATGACTTCTTTGACCTCAGCTCTCTTCCCATCTTTAACAATTAGAGCGCAGTTTTGGGTACAAATTGCCTCTTTCCTCGATCTTTTCTTCTCAGCTCAAACTCGTAGGCTTTGAGGTCTGAGAATAGTTCATGGTTGGATGTCTTTGATAGGTCCATGGAATGTCTTAGTGCCATGACCTTCATTTCCCATTCAGCTGGAAGACTTTTTAGGATCTTCATACACATTTCCTTCTGTGTATATTCTTTTCCAAGTTGTTGACTCGTTGGTGATTTCTGTGAATCGAGCATCCAGTTGATCTAGGTTCTCTCCTGAGATCATTTTGAAGTTCTCAAATTTCTGTACAGCCACTGATAATTTGTTTTCTTTGATTTGCTCTGAGCCTTCACAAATTAATGTTAGTTTGTCCCAGATTTCTTTAGCTATTTTGCATGATTTGACTTTGTTGAACATGGCTTTGTCCAGGGTTTTGTAAAGAATGTCCTTGGCCACATTGTCCAAGTTATATCTTTTTTTGTCATCATTTGTCCATTCAGCTCTTGGTTTTTCGATCATAGCTGGTCTGGGAGCTATATCCTCTTCACCTTCAAATGCACTCTTCTTCTTACAAATGTGTTCACTTTTAAGATTTGCGAGTGGCCCATCCTCTATCACTATCCACATCTCATCATGTAATGTCTTGATAGATGAGCCCGCATACGAATTTTCCAATCATCAAATTCTTCAATTGTGAACATAGGGATGCGTGTCAAATTTGCTTCCATGATAATAAATTTTAATGATAAAAGGAGTTTTGAAAATTTGAGTACTAAAGCGGACTTTGAAAAGTTTGGAGATCTAGTTCAAGAACTGTCATGCGGAAGGCTCAATGAACCAACCGCTCGATACCACTTTTTAGGTCCCACGGGGTGTGAGTGTAAGGTTTAGAAGGGGGTTGAATAAACCTTACCAAATTTTCGATTTAGTCCTTTTAAAAGTTCGAGTTGATACTACACAACTGTGTCCTGGTGGACAACCAACTTAGTTAATCAAGAGAGTTAGTTACTCAACACTGCACTCGATCGAGCTGTTGATAGAATAACTCAATTTAAGTTAAGACCGAATTAGCTCAACTGTGGTTTGTTTTCAATGAAGACTTAACACCCTTAAGTTTGGTTAAGTAGAGATTTAAAGCTTGATTTAGTACTTAGAAATTATCTAATGGATAGCAAATATGTCACAGTAATTAAACAAATAAAATGCGAAAATTTAAGTCTTTGAAATGTAAATGACATGGAGGTTTTTATAGAGGTTCAAGATGGGGTAATTCTTCTACTCCTCTCTTCTCCAACTCCCGGAGGAATCCACTAGGTATTGATCAAGATACAAAGTGGTAATACCCGATACAAGTCTTGATCACACACAGTGACTTGATCCTTTGGGACTCGATGCCGAGACGCCTTGATCACTCACCGCTTCTCGTGACGACTCGGCTTCTTCACAGGCACCGCCTTGCTACTACAGACCCACTTGCTTAAGCTCTTTGGATTTGATCACGAAGCCCTCCAAAAGCTCAAGACTTGGTTCAATCTTGATCCTTCCTACAATCCTTCGTGGAATGTAGACCCCTTGATTCTTCAGTAATTTCCTCTTCAACTGATTGAAGTTATCTTTCTTTCACAGGTGAGTGTTGGATTGATGTTCTTCGTAGTGTAGGCTTGAGGATTGAGCGTTTAATAACTTGAGAATATTTCAGGTTACAAAATGTTTCTTTCTTGCTTGTATTGTCAAGGTAACCTGTGTAACCTACTTACTTTTCTCAGAGTTATTCCTCAGCCTTTTATAGTGATCTTTCAAAAATCTGCCCGTTGAAGAGATAGGCTTATTTTTGAAAGTCACTTGTGGACGTTGGCTTGTCTTGTTGCAGTCCTTGAATTTGCCACTTCCTCGTATAAGATGTTCTTGACTTTTCGAGTTCGACACGGTGTAGTGCTTCCCATTGGTTTATTCCTTTTGCACGCTTCGGGTGAGCACTTCGAAAAGGTAGCATGGAGATATTACTTGTTTAAGTAATTCTCTTGATTTCTGTCAAATGGATCTCTTTCGATTATCTCGACTTGATCGCATTTCCTTGCTTTCCCCAGGTGACTTAGAGTCAGCTTCCAATCATTGGATGACTCTCCTGTCACTTTGACTTGAGACTTGGCCATATTTGGCTGACTTGACTGATACTTCATTCACCGTGATCTCACCGCTCCTTCATCGAGTCCCTGTCTTCTCTTCTTTGCCATACTCAAATTGTCTTGCAAATGAGTCTTCCTTCTAGCCTTCATTGTCTTCTTGCATGTTTAGTCATAGCCGACTTAACTCAAACTTGACCAGCCCTATTTATTACAATGCGCTTTACAACAAAGAATGGGGTGCCAACTTCCTATTCTAAGTTTTACATGGCATTCATCAAAATCTAAACAATAAATTTCCCAACATAGAGATCCATCCAGAAGAATTTGAGGCTCTGGATGATTTGAGAGTGGTACCGTTTGGGTTCGATTTTGACTTAGTGGGGCCAGAGGATTTGTCACCTGAGGCAGCAGACTTCAGAAAAGCCTTCAAGGCTATGTGTTCTAAAATGGAAGCTATGGAAAGAAGCTTTGATGTACTCAACCAACGGATAGATAACCATGATGCCATGATTTCTGGAGACATCTGAAGAGCAGTTATCAAAATTCGAGAATGACAATGCAAACAAAGGCACTAAGAAGAGAGCAAGTGAGCTACTTCAAATCACTCTTCGCAAAAACTAGTGATTTGTTGTGGTCAACAAGCTCAATTCTAGCAGAGGCAGCGAGACAACATAAACAGGTTTGAATCGACGCACAAGACTAACATGGAGTTACTGAGACTTCAGCACAAGCAAGACCTTCAAAATACAGAAATCACTCTCTGAGCAGAGATGATGCTAATGAAAGTAGAAATGAAGGCTCTTAGATCAGAAAATAAAGCAGCTCACTCAACCACCCATGACAAGCTTTATCGCATCTTAACGAACATTCCTCAAACTTCTCCAGTTGGTGATGATGCCAAAAAGGGGGAAATTGAAAGCATTAGAAAGGGGAAAGGTAGTGGAAGTAATGGGAAGGACCCTCTAAGAAGACTCCTCTGAAGATCGTATGGGATAAATCCCAACTTGGCTCATCTACCAGCTCACACCATTCCCAGCTGCCAAAGGAATTTTCAGCTAATGAGAAAGCTGATATAGCCTTTCAGAAGAGAAGAGTTGCAATTGAAGCTGAATTTGCAGAAGTTGATCGAAGAAAGCATGGTCGTATAAAAGGTCTAAATTCCAAGTTCCAAGGTCCCCCGTTAGGGTTGCTCTCAGGTTCGCCAGTAGTGAAATTTCAAGAAGGACCAGCTCCAGATGTCAGTTGAAGAATTTGAAATGCTCGAATCAGAAGGATTCTTCAATGGAATGAATCTCGCAAAGGTTTGGGGTCTGTACTGGAAAAGAGGTTTGGATGTTGTTAAGTTAGCTGAGAAGCATCGGACTCAAGGAAGTAGTCAATAGACTTCAAGGTCTCCACCTGTTCAGTACACTCCCAGAGGAGGAGCAGACTCGGGAAGAGGAAGGGGAAGGTCTGGTGGAAGAGGCAGAGGCACTCCACCACAAAGGAATAAAGACATGAAATATTTAAACCCTCAGAAGAAAGATCTCCTTTACTGGGGTGGGCTCAAGAAACTGGAAAACAGGGACGTTGAAAGGCATATTGCATAGGCTGCAAGGAGGCAAGAAGAAGAACATGCCAGACAAGTCCAAGAATGGGAAGAGAGAATGATGAGAGACCAAGCTCATAAGAGAGTTTATGAGAAGAAGAGCAAAGCTGAGGAAGAAGAGGAAAGAAGAAGGAAGCAGCAGAGACGCCCGGGCGTCACGCAAAGAAATTTTTGTTGCATTTTTACTTCATTGTAAATACACAGAAAAACATGTAAGTACCTTGTAAATTTTCATTGTACTTTGTAATACATTATAAGGTGCAAGTAAAGGATCAGTCAAGTACTAGAAAAGTTATCTCAGTGAGTAGACTGGCAGTTGAGTCTCTCCCAAATAAGTGGAGATGACTATCTAAGAGGGAAAGCAGCAAAACGGACTCAAGAAAGCTGAAGATGTTCATTGATAAGCAAAGTCAAATGTTTGCTTAAAGTAGAAATATGTCAGACTGCAAACCATAAAGTTTTTTCGCTGAAAGAGTGCAAAAAGCTATGAACTAATGGGATGCTCCTACAAACCTTCAGAGTTTCAGGCAAGGCTACAGAGCATTAATTCGAGGATCAATCTGCATCAAATGCTACAAGACAAGACAAGCCAACGGCCTTAAAGTGCGGTTTGAAAATGGATCTATCTCTTCAACGGATACATTTTTCAAACATGCACTATAAAAGGCTGAGGAATTCAAGAGAGAGAGTACAAAGCAATAGACACACACCTGCAAACATTCAAGCAAAGAGCAAAATTCTCTCAAAGCAATCAATACTATCCTCAAGCCTAAAATTCGAAGAAAATTTATCCAACACACTTAGTGAAGGAAAAAAACTTCAAATTATTGAAGAGAAAAACATTTCTTGTAAGACAAAGGGGTCTGCACATCCAAGGTTGAAGGAAGTGCAGTAAGGTTCCAGTTCGAACCAAAGCTTTGGACTTGTTGAAGGGCTACGTGATCAAATCCAAAAGTCTGAAGGAGCTGTAGTGGAAGGGTAGACGTCTTGTGAAGTGTTGAGTCCCTGAAGCAAAGCCAGTTGTGTGATCAAGCCCTAGCTTGGACTGTCATCCTTTTGTAACGAAGTCACTATTACTTAGTGGATTACTTCCAGGAATTGGAGAAGAGTGGATTAGAGGAATTACCCCATCCTCGAACCACTATAAAAATTGATATGTGTCTTTTACATCAGCACTTTAATTTCTTGCATGTCTTATCTACTGTTTGTTATATTTGCTAAGTTTACCGATAATAACATAACCATAAAATAAGTGTTGAAACATATTTTAAACAAAGGGTGTAAGACTTCCGCTGAAAAACCAAGTTTGTTGTATTTCTAAAAAGTTCACCTCACTCAGCTGAGTTATCTTATAAACAGCTCTCTCGAGTCTATTGAGTGGCTAACTCTACTGTGAAAGGTTGAACTAAGTTGTCCCTCAAAAACCCAGTTGACTTGTGTCTAAACTCTGATTTAAGGATAAAATTGAAAATTTGGTAAAGTCTATTCAATCCCCACCCCCTTTTAGACTTTACATTATCACCCCTTGGGACCTAAACCTGGAAAATCCTCATACATCAAAGCCCCAAACCGGTATCACAAATTGATGAGAAACTCAAGCCAATTCGTAAGCAACTTGTTTGTCTTCATCCATTGAAACCATGCCGCTGCACACCCTTCCATATTAAATGATGCAATTCGTATTCACATAGCCTCCGATGTTCCGTGGAAATCAAAAAACTCTTCCACTCAAAGAACCTAGTTGTCCGGATCCATCCCATCAAACTTGGGTACCTCCATTTTCATAGAATAAGTAATGTTAGTGACTTCAGACCCGTAATTCAAGACCTCGGCATAAGGTTCATCTCAGAGTGGTCAATTATAAGCTGACTCTTGAGTTCATCGATGGAGGAATCCATCATCTCCATGTATTGCTCCATAAATTGGTGAAAAGTTTTGGACTGATTTTCAAATTGCAATGGACTGATTTTCGACTTGTTTTTGCAAATTTTAAAGTGCAATGGTGATATCAGGATCTGTCATGGTTGGGATTACTCTCAATGAAAGCACCAAAAATTGATACGACTTTGAGTGAATTGCAATAAAAACTGAAAATTATAGATAAAACACTCTTTGAGCGAGTGTGAGCTCCAAGAAAACAAGAAAGAAAGGCAGAATGAATTCCAAAATCTTCTCTGTCCTCTGTGAACGTAACAAACTGTATATAAAGGAAATCCCCGTTAGTGTTTTCTCTCTCTTCTGAGCGTAATAGCCTCACACAAATATTCCCTTCTCAAGCACGTGAGAGAATGTAATATTCAAGTCTTCTAGGCAGACGTCTAGACCTTACTGGGCCATGGCGGACATGGGCTTGGTTGTTGACTGTAGGCCGAGTAAAGTTGTTGGGCCAAGTATCCCCACATTGAGCTGTATCCAAAAGGCTCAGGTCGAATTCGACACAATTAGTAAAAAATGGACATAATATGTGTAAACATATCAAGCTACTTGAGCTCGATCGTATTCGGCTTGACTAAAGCTTAATGTTCAAGCTAGACTCGACTAATAATCAAACCAAACTCAAACACAATTTTAGAAACTCGATAAAAATTCAAATTTACCTCTGACTCGATTCATTTACACCCGTAAGGGCATGTGATATTTCTAATTATAAATACTTTATCCATTTTCTGAAAATATTTTTTATGTTTAGGAATTGTTACCATAGTAAACGAGTCATTACTAACAACTTCTAGACAATGATTCATTTGATGTCAGATGTTAACTGGATTTGCCCATCTGATTAGTAAGTAATTATAAACGGTACTTCATTTGTGTTGTGGGCAAAAAAGTCTTCATTATTATTATTATTTAATTAATGTATTTATTTAATTTCATGAATTACGCAATATTGTCTGTTAATTATCCGGCTGCACATCAAATTATCCGGCTCATGCGTCATTTTTTCCTACGTAGTCCATGAGGCCAGCTGACCCAGGTATTAAAAGGTCTATTTATCTCATTTATAGTTAATTCACAATCAATTACTTTTAACTGTTGACTTTCTGCTCTGGATTTTCTCTCATTCAACGTGTTAACTTGAGCGTGGATGGGCCTCCCTTGGACAACTTCAAGGCCAGTCTAATGTTTGCTGGTGTTGTAGGCAATTTCTCACCACAGAAGATTTTCAGCTTTGGGAGAAGAAGATTTTGACTAATTCAAAATCATTGACTTTGAGTGATCTGCGAGAGTAAGCAGCATCAATTTGCTATTCTCAAATGTTAGATTTGATCTTCGATTCTTATTAATATTAATTTCAGCTTGGACTGTATATATGTGATGTTTAGGTTTTGTAATGTGAGATATACATTTTCCTGATTGTTCTATTAATTCTACCTCCCGACATTGTAATAATTTTAAAATAGCATCTGACAATATGCAGGAGATTCTATTTTATATCTTTTATTGACGAAGTCAAAAAAGAAAAGAAAAATTATACTTTGGAATCATAAAAATACATTCAAGACTATGTATTTTTGTGCAATCTTCGAAAGATTATTTTTCATAAAACCGCTTCATCGCCTATTACATTTTAGTTATATTTAGATCCTTAATAAGTGGAATATTGGTGTCATTCTTTTTTTTTAAGGTCGAGTAGTAAATTTGAATTCAATTTTATTTTCAAAAGCTAATGTAATCAACTTAAATATAATTTTATATAATTATGAAGATGTCAATCCAAATAACAATTATACATATATTACAAATAATCAAATACATGAATATACACGAATGCATAATTTTTAAAGCTCATTACAAAATAAAATTTGAATTAATATATTTTAAAAAGACGATATATTATACATAAAAATCGATCAAAAATAAAAAAATACTAAATTTAGAAAGAAAAAAAAATATGATAATTAATGCAGTACACACGTAGATTTGAAAAACTAATGTTTATATAATGCTTTGTTATAATATATAGAGAGAGAGATTTTTCAGAATTAATTCATGAATTACCAAACTTAATGTTACATGTTGTAATTATATTTTACTATTTTGGAGGGTGGTTTAGGCCGAAAAATTTAATCATACTATTTACAAGTAACTCTGCTTATTATATATAGATAGATGGATATAGAGCTAGAGTATAACACAACTTTTCGAACTAAGTAATTGAAAAACTAAAATTGTTGAAAACAAATATCACTTCAATTTATATATGTATCAATTCCTCATCAATTTACCTGGTCCAATGAGATAAACACTCGCTACCAAGAACCATAATGTATAGTCACAATATTATTGAAACTTCAACACTTTATTCCTCAAAAGATGACAGTTCTTTCTTAACAAAGAACTGGCCAGAAGGCCCATCATCGGGCAATAGTGCCAGCCTCATCGGACTTTCGGCACCTTCTTCGACAGTCAATAAACCAGTATTATAGTTGATATCGGTTTTAACGTATCCGGGACAGACGCAATTAATCCGAAAACCCGGGTATGTTTTGGCTAGGATCCTTGTGTAGGCATTCATGACTGCTTTAGAGACTATATATGCACTTAAGTGTTGAGGCCAGCCTTTGGCTTCTAGGGACCCCTCCTTGAAGTCTTTAAGGAATACATTCAACACCTCATCAATTCTCTCTTCTGTAAGGTTTTCAGCGTCGTTTAGTATCTCTTTAGCCCATTGATTTGGTATATTCTGAAGAGGAAAAAAAAAAAAGCGTTTTCACTCAATAGTGTTTAAATATTTAAACACTACAGCTGAGGTATAACCTAATTACAAAAAAAAAAAAAATACAACACTTTAGTTATTTTGTAAAATTACAAATATCCCCTTAAGATTTGTATTTACCTAAAAATACCCGCCTCTTGAGGATGCAATTTGTAAAAGAGAAACAAATATCCAGGGAATATTTGTAAAATATATTGAAAGATAATTTAGTCTTTTGGTAATTATGCCAAACCTTAGGGTAGTTTTTGTAGACCAATGAGCATACTTAATGGTCACTACTAGCGAGTTCCTTTACGACTCAATACTATTCATCTAGTAATATCCATATATTTGTTTTAGCTTGATTGTGCTCATTTTAAGTTACTCTATTTTCATTTGACTTAACTGCATATCTGAAGTATATTTGTGAAATTGGAAATACAATTACCTTAAGCTTTCCCATTGAGGAGGATACATTAACAATCCTAGGCGAATCAGACAGTTGGAGAAGGGGAAGCAATGCTTGGGTAGTTCTTTTGGCACCGTAATAGTTTGTTTGAATACATTCTGCTGCTAAGTCATAGGTTTCTGTCATTATCTCACTCCAATTGATTTTTGCTCCTCCAGTCTGCACTCACATAGTAACACAAAGAAATCAATCCATATTATTTATTTCAAGCATCATATATAGCTGTTAGTATGGAAAGTTGACAGCCAAGGTGAGAAGTTAAAGAGTTGCAATGGAATTATAAACACATTTTCACATTAATCTTACTTGGAAGTACTACTCGTCTTGGTGGATTTATTATGCAGGGATATTATTTATCCGTATAACTAAAGCAAAAAGTTTAGTATTAATTACAAAAACTATCCCTAAGGTTAAATTTAATAAAAAAAAAAACTCAATTATACCCCTTGCCATTAGTTTCTATTTTACAAATTGCACCTTCAACATGGAGTATTTGTTAAGCAAATACAAACCTAAGGGGGTTCTTTGTAGTACATTAAGATAGTATTTGTAATTTTGAAAAATAAGTGATGTTTTTGTAATTAGGCTAAGCCTCTAGGTAATTTTTGTAATTACGGAAAACAGTTATCCACCAGTGAATGTAAATATGGGATAATTAAAAAAACTATCCTTGAAATTTAGCCTAATTACAATAAACTCTAGTTATCTTTCAAAATTACAAATATCCTCATGAGATTTGCATTTACTTTACAAAAAACCCCTCTTGAGGATATATTGATGGTGCAATTTGTAAGATAAAAACAAATGTCTATAGGCATTTGTAATTTTAAACGATAATTAGTTTTTTTGGCTAAATCTCAGGATAGTTTTTGTAATTAACCTTAGAAAATATGAGAAAACAGACTTACGCCACTGGCAGCCGCAGGTGAGGCTTTCAGAGCATCAGCGTCGACTATGGAACCACCAATCCCAGCATTGTTTACCTGCAAACTGGCCTCAACTTAGCCATTTATAGAAAAACATGAAAAATGCAAACCCACTTTGGGTAGTGGGAAAAAGCAACAACTGATTCTTAGTCTAATATGGCAAGCAAATCGAACAAACAGATTAATTATTTTGCAATCCACAATCATCTAATAATACAACTGATTTCTTAATTTAAAAAAATAAAAAAAATCCGAAAAAGCAGAATTCATATTGTGCTGTTGAAGGAGAACAATAATCATGATCGAATTGGCTATAAAGTTTCAAGAAGAAGATTTCTGCCCATACCAAGATATCAAGCTTTCCAAATTTGGACTTAATACATTCAGCAAGGGAAGCAATACTCGCTAAATTAGTCACGTCAAGCTGGTGAAAGATAACAGAATCAGAAACACCAGAGCCTTTGAGTTTTTCAACAGCTTCAAGTCCCCTTTTCTCATCTCTAGCAGTTAACACCACTGTGATACCTTGAGATACCAACTGCCTACAAATCTCAAATCCAATCCCTTTGTTTGCCCCTGTAACGACAGCATACCTGAAATAATAAAAAAATAATTAAGAAAAAACGCAACAGAAATAAATAAAATCAGATCATGGAGATAATCACCCAAAAATAACGATGGTAATATAAGTTTTGGAAATTAAGCAAGAGGCATTGGTTAGTTACTTGTTTCTGATTTCAGCCATAGACAAAAGTCAAGCTGGAGTACTCTTGTGTGTAATTTGTGTTAATGAGTGTGAGGGATTAAATGAACTAGAAATCTGAGGAGCCAACGTGTTTGAATGGAGTACGTCAGAAAACATATGGGGGTGATTGGTTGGTCCGCCCCTTTCAATTTTTCTGACGAGAGCGTGAAAAAATTATTTCATAAAATGAGAATGAGTTTTGAGAGAATAATTCTATATGTGATGAAAATGTCGTAAGGACACAATGATTTGATGGATTTTTTTAATTAAACTAGTAAGGTGAAGTGCAACGTGAACCAAATAATTTTATTAATTTAACTCAAATTAAATCTATAAATTGGAATCAATTTTTATTATATTTTTTGTATTTATAATAAATGTCATTCATGTATTTTGATCTTAAAAGAAAGTTTGCAAAAACTAAATTTAAATTTATTTGTCGGCGAAATATGGTTAAGACATTTTGGACTAAAAAACATGATACTAAAATGATATTATCGCTCAACAAAGTACAATGGATATTAAAAAATTGATGAGTAATCTATATAAAAATTTAAAACATATTTATTCAGGACGAGTTTTAAATTAATGCATCTTGTTTATTTTTTGAGTGTCTACTTCTTCTTCTTCATACTTAGCTTTGCAATTTTTTTGCAATTTTTTTTATTGTACTTTTAACCCAGACATGATTGGTTGACGTATGGATGTATTTCTCTTTTACTCCATTTTCTAAAGTGTGTTATCTTTTAAATTGGTTTGACTACAAGATTCAGTTTTTCATTCATTACATATGCCTCTTTTGTTAAGAACGATGAAAAAGTAAAATTCTATTTTATGTTTAGAAGCTTAGCTCCCGTACATATTTTGATTCATGTTCTCCTTTTTTTTATATTTAAGTACATGTCTTGGGAGGGAGGGATGATGGGAATCAAATTTAGATGGGATGGAAGTATGTACCACTCGACCATTATCCAATTTTTCTCATGTTCTCCAGGATTAAATTAATTATTTATATAACAGAAATGAAGATAAAATAGACTAATCAGTTGTAATTGAAAACAGTCAATAATTAATTCAGTTTGAAAGAATAGTCACATTTATATATCAAATAAACGACAGAACTACATCATAGAAATCAAAATTATTGAGTGTCTGACAATATTTATGCTCTATTCTATTATCATTAAGAGCATGCACGACATCATAAATTTATTATTTCCACATATTTTTTTATTATTGAGTGTGCTGATGTGACTAATATTTATTCTAATTAATTTTTGTATCAAAAATTAGTTATGTAATATAGTAATGACAAATTTAATAGCAGTAAAAATTATTAATTAGTACATTGAAATAATCTATATGAAGAACCTCAATTATGTCTTTTATGTTGTTTTCTTTCAAAAAATCACCTTACATTCTAAAAATCCATCCAATGGAGCATATCCAAAGTATAATCCATCATTCAGAGCTTTACAACAAAATTATAGAATATAGAATATACTAATCCAGAAGTGTGTCAAATAACCGTAAAACATAGGTTAAACTATAGCATTTTTATAAAAATGGCATAACAAAAAACCTCCTCACTTTTTAGTTGTCATGTTCTATGCATGTGACATTTTCGAGCAAAATATAGGTCTCAATTTATTATGTTTTTTTAGTTGTTGTAAAATCAGAAAAAACATCATATAGAAATTGATAGGCTATCTTTTTATTGTCTTAAGAAAAAAAAATCATTTTATTCAGTTTTTCTTTGTCGGTGAGCATCTTTCAATTAGCATAAAATTTACAACACAATTCACAAAAGTATAATGCATGTATTTGAATGCTTAAAATGTTAAAAATAAATATCTTCATAAATTTAAATTTTTGACCTAATATTAAATTAGTTTTACCAGATGATGAATTTGATGTTGAAGAATGTCAATATATACATTTGAGCATTTGATTAAAGGATTATTATTATCCATATATAGAATTTTATATATGAATGTTTAGAATTTTACTTTTGAACCCTAAAGAAGGGAATAAATATAACTTTTCAAATCTTACTCAAATTAATTGTTCTTTTTTGTCTCTTGATATTCCATCACAACTTTTTTATTTATTAATTGTATGTATGTATATTGTTGTTCATAGATAGAATTTTATTTAACAAAATAAAATATAATATGAAAAAAATAAGAAAAAAAGGTTAAAAGTAAAGAGGATTAAAAAATGGTATATCCGTCATAGTAAAATTTAGAAGAAAAACATGAAAAATGCTATTTAGATCTTTGTTAATTTAACATTTACGATAAAATTTGGTTGCACTTGAAAAATATACATTTTAAAAATTAAATTGTTAAAGAAAGGGAAATATTTTAAAATGCATAACTATGAAAATAATGTCTGACCAAAATTTAAATTATTACTTTAATAATATATATATACATATATGACGCTACAAAATGTGAGATCAAAATCATAATTATTTTTATATATATAAAAATTAAAGTATAGTGCTTATATCTTCAAAGAGACTCGAGATTTAAAGGTGACTAAATTCAATTACTTTTGTTAATGAAATTAATATTTAAATTATAATGAACAATTTATTTTCAAAATCATGTTTATTTTTGAAATAAGAATGAATATATTACTTTGATCCATAAATAAACTTTTTGATAAAATTTTTCACTCAAATGTAATGTTGTAGTCGCCGCCTAAAATTCAAATATTAAGTAAGTTTTATACTTATTGTACATAACTTAATACAATATTTTTTAAGTAAAAGATTATATCAACATGTAGGTTATAAAATATGTACTTATGATATATATATATATATATACTTCTTTAAATTTTCAGGTTTTGATTCTTGTTTCCATATTATATTATATTTTTTTGTTAAGTTAGATTATTTCACTACCTAAATAATATAACACATATCTTTTTACCTAAAATTATATAATTTATTAAGGGTGTATGTGTAAGTCCAAGCGGCTACGATAATCTAGAGGGGGGGTGAATAGATTATCTCCATCTTTTCGATTTTGCCCTCTTTTTCGAACCGAATGCTCAAAGATAATAATAAAGAAGCGGAATGTAAACAACACACGTCAATTTAAAGAGGTTCAACCCACCTAGGGCCTAATCCTCTGCCACCCCAGTATATCCGGGATGGGTTTCGAAAAGAGAAAAAGATTTTATTAATAATTACCAAAATTATTACAACAAAATCTCACACCAACACCTTGAAGAACACCACACTCTTCTTCAACACCACCTTTGAGATTACTACAATCTCACTTGAAGATTACCACAATCTCCAAACGGCACCTTGTGAAGATTACCACAATCTTCACCCTTGAAGAGCACCACACTCTTCAACACCTCAACAAGAAGATTACCACAATCTTCTTACACCTATCACCTAGATCACCCAAGTGTGTTCTTACCACAAGAACACTCACAAGGATATCTTGTGTTGAATGATTACCCAAATTCAAGATTACAACTCGATAATTGATAATACAATAGAGTGCAAGTGTAATCAAGAAAAGCCTAGACCTCAAAGATGTGAAAGTGAATAGCTAAGCAAATTACAATAAGAAATAAGACAATGTAAGAACAAGTGTATTCTTGAGTGTATCTTGTTATGTTGTAGTTTTTTCTCTTATGGTTGTGCTTCAAAACTTCCTCTATTTATAGGAGATGATTGATACTTGATAGGCTCCTCTTGGAATCTGATTTCTACAAAAAATGCAATTAAAAACAAGATTATAGTTTTAGAAATCAATTCCACAATTTAAGGAAAAGCTGTCAGCTGCACAACGGTTAGAATTTTGCTGTCAAACTTAAGGGCGACCGGTTGCACACAAATAGACGTTTGAAAATGAGAAAACACATTTACACAGGGCGACCGGTCGGCCGACGGGGTCCGACCAGGTCGACCCCCCATGCGCAATGGCCGTTCGAGCAAGACCAAAAACGAGTCGGGAAGCTCTGTTTGAAAATGCTCCCAGTCATCGCCACCACCCGCCGGTCGACGCCTTGATCGACCACACCGGTCTACCACCACTGGCCGGTCAACCAGCCTTTTTCAAGAAATAGCTTATTCACTTGTTTTTCACAACTTTCGTGCGGGATGCCCTATAGGGCGACCGATTGCCTCAAAACAAAAGTGTTGTCCAATTTTATATCGAAAATAAACTTCAAGAAATACTCCGAAAAATAGTAAAAATATTTTAGACCGATCGGGAGTATTAGGACAATATTTTAGAAACATTGTTTTGGTGTAAAAACACATTAACAACAAATTATTAAAAGTGTTGTCCAATTTTGTCGAAAATAAAACTTGAGGAAATACTCCGGAAAATATTAAAACCATTTTAAATCATTTAGGAGTATTTGGACAACCTTTAAAAACATTGTTTTGGTATAAAAACAAAATCATCAAAATCATGATAAAACCATTTTATCAAACAGTATGTAGGTTTTAAGCAAAGTTAAGTATTGTCATACATGTTAAAATGTACTTATGTAAGTGATTTTTCTTCAATATTTCTTCTATCATTCTTACAATAGTATATATATACATATATATATATTAATTTTAAACGCATAACTCTTAGCCAAATTTATTTTAATTTTAAATTTTAGAGTATGTACTTATAATTTATTTGTTTTGAAAATTTAACTTTACATTATCACAATAATCGAGTTTTTTTCCTTGAAAGAATGCATGAATAAAATAAACTAATAATTGAATCTAAATCATGTTGAACTGTATATCCATTATTACGGGAAAAAACATACATAAAGATTAATGAATTAGAAACAAAATAATATTTATTCAAAATTTTAGTAAAAAATTATATTTAACTTATATATCTTAAAAACTAATTATTTTTTTATGGAAAAAGCATAAGATTCCTTGAAATTTTCAATAGTCGCGAATTTCCATCTTCCTATACCTAAACAATGTATCATTTACTCCAACCAAAAATAATATTATCTCACAATTTAGAGTGTGTGATGGATGATATATTTACTATAGTATCGATATTTTCAACCAATAGTGAAGTTTAAAAAATATATTTTGTTCTGCTATTTATTTTGAATAAAATAATATTAAATATTTTTTATTTATTTTTTCTCTTCATTTTGCTGTAAATTCATTCTCTTTTTTCTTTTTTGATGTATTTAATTATTTAGAAAATTAAAGAATGATATTATAAATGTGTATAATTTTACATAGCACTCAACTTTAAATGGCTAAAATTCTCTCATATGAAGTCTTTTATATATGCTTATGACATATGGTTGGAAAGCTCTCGATATCTAGTATAATATAAAATAAATATTACCTAAAAATTTAAATTATTTTAAGAATTAAAATTGAAATAAATCATATAAGAAGGGTTTGGAATATTAAGAGACAATTGTCAATATTATTAAACAAATAAAATCAATATCAATATGAAAAACTACTTAATTACCCTTAAAGCTAACTTTACCATTAGGACATTTTTGGCAAATCAAAATTTTCAAGAAACCTTAAAACCTATTCACACTTTTATAATAGGTATAGAATAGTGGTTCAATGTGATTGGTAATTGAAAGAATACTAGATAGTGCTTAGTATATTTGTGGTATAATTATGTAATAATGATAGTTAATGTGATTACTTTTATAAATAATATTTGGATTTAGTTGATGTCAAAAGTGCAAACAACTTAATAGTATATTTTTGGACACAACTGTTCAACTTTCCAGGGTAAAAAAAGGACAACTTTATGCTCCCTGACTCTTTTCCGAACTTTTTTATGCTCCCGCATTTTTTCGGGCTTTTTTACGCTCCATATTTTGTTGCAAAGTTTTTGACATTGTTGTTTTCAATGTTGTTTCGAACATATTTCAGCGAATAAAATTTCAGTGAAATACAATTATTGTCGCCATTAAATAATCAATTTATACTCGAAATCCTATAAACATCCAGTCGTATTTGGATGGGGGTATTTGAGAATGGTTTTGGGATGAGGAATTTAAAAGGGTAAAATTCACTTTACCCCCTTCTACTATCACTTTTGTATCAAATACCCCCTTCTACTATTAAAACCTTCAAATACCCCCCTAAACCAACAAAATGGATATTGATTGACCTATATACCCTTGAAGTATATGTAACCTTCTCTAATATTAATTTTAAATATTGTTTAATCTTATATTTTATTTATTCCTACTTTAATTACATAAATAAATCTATAATTTAATATGGTATGTACAATAGAAAAATATAATTTAAAAAATATAGAGAATGCCATTAATTTTTTTAAATAAATAAATTTATATTGTTATCATGGTAAATATATATATCTAGTCTTTGATAAGTATTAAATTAAGGTCAAGTTAGTTGATGTTAACCTATATTTATAAGTGCTTTCAATAAAAAAAAAAAAAACTTATATTTATAAGTATTTCATCGTATAAGATGTGCATCTGTAGGTCAAACATATTATTTAAGACTGATTTGGAATCAAAGTAATCTTAATTCGATTCAAAATGAAGAAATAGCTCAATAAATTATTAATAACATTATATTAAAAAATTGTCTCACAAAAATTTATATTATGTTATTTTAAAAGGCATATTTTAGATATTTATGTTTTTGTTTTTCATCATTATAAATATTTAGTCACAATAATATTGTACAAGAATTTATTTTTATAACCTCTATTAATTTTACTTTCACACGTAATAAATATCTCACATTGTGATTTGATCGGTTAATATATTAGAATTACACGTCTGTACCATACATAACAAAACGATAAGTCTAATTGAATAATATATACTAATTTGAGTCTATATTTATTATTTTGTTATTAAATATGTACATTTAAAATAATAGTAATAATCATTTACGTAAAAACATATTTTATGTGGCTTTTGTATAATATTAAAGTTATATCCAACTATATAATTAGTTTAATATTTTAACTAAATTTACTTTTATTTAATAAATCATTATGGCTTAAAATTTGAGATTAAATTGATTGATATTTAAATATAAAAGGTTTAAAGTAAATTTAATATTTCACTTAAATTAAGGGTAATTTTGTCCATCAATATGAGTTTTAGGTATTTGAAGGTTTTAATAGTAGAAGGGGGTATTTGATACAAACTGGATAGTACAAGGGGATAAAGTGAATTTTACCCAATTTAAAATCCTTAGCTTTCACATCTTTGTTTGGCTTACAAATCCAAATCAGTGAATTTCAAATTCATCTTTAGGTTTAGTTCATTTTTAAAAGGTTAAAAATCCATCCCAAAATCTAGTCATTTGAAATATGTTCTTTTTTATTCTTTTCTTTATCCATTCTTGCACATCTACACATACATTACGTGCACACACACACACACTTAGGGTCCGAGTAACTATCCTTTCAGTTTGAAAATTTTCTTTTTTCCATAGAATAATGATGAAATTGAAATTATTACGCAAATCCGTATCATCCAAAATATGGATTTCAAATCAAGGTATTTGAAATCTATTTATTTTTCAAATAGATAGGGTTTCAAATCTCTCAATCCGAAACACACCCTAAACAAATATATGCATGAACAAAACATATTAAAACAAAACACATATGTTTCTCTCAACCATAGCCTCCCCTTCCCTTTTTCTTGCTCTCTACAAAACTAATCTCTTTTCCCCATTCTTCCATGGTGGGATAAGGGGGATGATAATTTCTTCTGTTTTTCTTCTAGTTTTTTTTTAATTTATTCCGTTGGTGTGAGTTGGTTTCTCCCTCTGTGGAGTAGACTTCTCCCTCCAATGGGATTTGGTTTCTCCCCCATGCGAGAGTTGGTTTGCTTTTTTCATTTGTTTTTTCCTTTTTTTTTTGCATCTATTCAGATATTAGTAGACCTGTTCTTTTGGGGTCTCATTCAGAGTTCTTTATCAGTTTCTGGTAGATCTATAGATTAGTAAGAAGTGTGGTGTAGATCTTTCGTACCTTGATTGGAAGTACAAACAGTCACTAATCTAACCAAGAATTACAACCTACTGAGTTTTAATATGTTGTTTTATGATCTATTGTATTTATCTAGTTTTGTTTTTTGTTTGCCTCCCCATTTCCCCTTGTTTGAAAGGTGGAGTTTATTTGGGGGTTTTCCCGTATGGCTTCAGAATTTTATATCTTGGTTATTTCGTATTTATTAATAAATATACATTTCCTTGTTGTAAAAAAAATATTAAAAACAATAAAAGCGATACATGAGTAGCAACACAAGTTTTATTTTGGATCCAATGAATTCAAAACATCGAAAATAACATGTAAATAACCAAGAAACAATATAACAATAATAAAAACTATATAGAAACAACTAATGAACAACATAAATAAAATAGAAAACAACACAGGGATAAAAGTTGCATTGAACAAAAAATATAACTTAGAAACAACATAACAGCATTAAAAATAGTATAGAAGCGACCCGAAAACAACATAAACAATATAGAAAATAACACATGTACAAAAACAGCATAAAAATAGGTAAAAGTTGCATTAAAACATCGAAAACAACATGTAAATAACCAAGAAACAACAAAAATAATATAAAAATAACATATGGACATAAAGAACGTAAAAAACAAGTAAAAGATGCATTGAAACATCGAAACAACACATAAACAATATAGAAATCACCAAGAAACAATATAAATAATATAGAAACAGCTAAGAAACAACATAACAACATAGAATATAGCATAGGAACAAAAGGTAGCAAAAAAGTAGGTAAAAGCGTAAAAATTTGCAAACAAAATGTAAAAACGTCCAAAAAAATGCCCACAAAAAAAAAAAAAATTGCGTGGGCGTACTGAAATGTCATTTTTTTCTGGAAAGTTTGTATTTCTCGGATTTCTCCATATATTTTAGAAAATATCACAAGTAATCGCATGTACCAAAAAAAAAAAATTAACACAATTTTGCCCCAAAAAAATTAACAATCAATCACAATCCATACTGGTTAAGTCCAACTCCTCAATGAAGGTGAAGTGAAGACGTGAAGTCAAGATGTGAATTGCACCCGTTCGAGACAGACTGGACCCTACAACTTGGCCTGTATACTGTAATGGACCGATTCAGTTTAAAATGGGTTGGCCGGTGGCCCTAGAGTGGCAGGCCGTCACAGGTTCAAAGTAACAAACAATTCAGTAAAATCAAAGTTGGCCTCGTCGGTTGAGTCTTCCATTTGTATTAAAGGAAAAGTTACGGCTAAAAATCTATTGAATCGCAGTCAAATATCAGTATTCATAATTGCATCACATCATCTCATGTTTAAGTTGTGTTTTCCCATAGAAGCTTCATTATAACAGTAATCCCAGTTCACTAAATGATTACCTTTTTTTTTCCTTTTCCATTGCATTCAAACAATTAGAATCCCATTTTTGTGCATATTACCTTCCCTAAAACGAGCTAGCGAGAAAGGTCATTACCATGCAGGAATGCCACAATTACGGGAATTTGAAACTTGCTTTCAACACTCATCTTCTTGTGTTGTAGTTTATATCTGTTACAAGATGGCTTCCTTCCTTCCAAGAGTCTTTCACATGCGTTTATGATGTCTGCTGCGGATTCATATTTTCTGTTCCATTTTCCTGTTGTATTTCATGTTCTATCACCCGGATGAATAACATGTGTAGATGTATTAAAATAATCAACAACCCATATTTATCTGAATGACACGTGTCATTCATCCAGTTAAGTGGAACAAAAATGGAATAGGAAATTCGGAGAGTGTACATAGCAAGATTGAAGCCAGACTTTCATTTTTCTGTAAGACTTCCACCATCAATGAGAGTTCACACTTGTTCATCCCTGATGAAAATTACTCACTTGAATAGATTCCTAAAACAAATAACACAACATCCATCCATGTTTGAGTTTAATTGTGAGCAAAAGCAAAGACTACCAAAAGAGATACTCTAAAATTTAGTGATCAATGAGTCGGTTATTGAAACGAATTCAGCTATCAAGCAGATGTATTTGTTACAAAAATAAGGATAGTTAAGGAAGAAGAGCCCATTCAAAACAAAAATATGACAAGTATTGTTGCTTTATATGCTGGCTCCATCAACTTCAGTTGCTTTGCTCTATATATGAGTTCGTTAATTAGTCTTAAATCATACAATGGACTGCAGAAGTTATGATGGTTCTGCAGAAAAAATTATCGCCTCAAGGAAAAATAATGGCTACCACAGCTTCACTTTTCTTGAACAAGTGGGCTGTAAACAGGAAACCACATGTTGTCTTTCACATATCTGATGGTTTCATCCTGCATGCAACACCATCGTCAAGGATTAGATACTACTCTTGTCGTACATTTCCAACTTCTTACATGAATTAACAGTAACTAGATTAGGATCCCATAGCTGAAGCTTCAACGGGGTTATCTATATTATATTAAGAGTACGGGTCCTAAAAGGTGTTTCTTACCATCGGAGGACATTAGCTACAATACAATAACGTAAATTATAGTTTTTCAGGGCCTTAACTTCAATCCATAAACAAATAATGAACTAAAATAATGTTCATTCATTTATCACAAAACAGGAGAAACTAAGGCAAAGTTGATGATTCTATTTCATTAGTAAACAAAATGTGGATTCGTATTATTTAATATTAATGATATTATATTTAAACAAGTTTGTATTAAATATTCTTATTAATTAGTAAAGATTTAAGATTTTAAATTTAAAAAACTATTTAATATGTAGAGATTGTTCTATAGCGCACCTATACTTCACTAGTTACTCTAAATTTATGCATTTTATTTCTTGATACAAACCAAAATTTAGCTCAACCTACCTTTGACATGTGTGACAAATCTCTGGGCCCAACATCGCCATGTCCTTCAGCCACTTCTTCCGCAACTGCTGCTCTCAAAACAGAAGCGCCAACCTCTGCTGTGATATCCCGTATACTGACCACACAAAGCTATAAAATCAGCATGAATCATAAAAGGCAAAAATATACTCAAGAGCAAAATATGCATAGAATAAAACATCCGACCTATCTGGTTTTAGTATCAGAGGGGGTATAAAAAGCAAAACCAAACAGGAATGCAATCACAGTTACAAGAATGGATTTTAGGTGATGCAATCGTAGCGTCCTCGTGATATGGAAACAGAAAAGCCTCAAATTATTTATTATTATGAATAATTATTCCCTCCCTTCTGAATATGATCAAAATGAAGAACAAATGAAAGATTAAAACTGTTGAGATATGTCACTTGTGAGTTGTCCCACATGGATTGATTAAGGGAAGAGAGTCCACTTTATAAGCCAAGTGAGCTACTCCTCCTATCACCAATTGGTTTTAGGATGGAACCTCGCTTGATGGGCTTAGGCTCTCTCCCATATTAGGTACGCTTCATGTGTGGGACCGTACAAAGTCCCCCGAATTTAACAAAAACCAAAAATAATCACGCACATACAGAAACTTGAGACAATATTCCTCCTAAATCATCCATCGCAAAATGGCTTTCATGGTGATGCTTTCACACAAAGGAACCTGATAAACTCACCTATCAATAGATGGATACAGGACGCCCCTTTGAATTTCTTCATCTGTCATATACGAAGCAAGGCTGCACGAACAACCACAGTTTAAGATGTTTAGTGAAAGACGGTATATTGCCATTCGAAATGAATAGGGAAAATCACATGTTCTGAAATTGCAAACTTCCCCCCAGCCCAGCCACGCATACCACCCAACACGCAATATTTTTTGTAGGACAAGCTATGATATATATATATATATAGTAAATTTGTATATATATATATATAGTAAATTTGTCAAGTTACTCATGATACCATAAAAGATCGGCAGCTTAGCAGAATGTAATTTGTTATAACATGTAAGGTGTCCAACGAAATTAGTCAACTCTTATTTTGTCTTTCAATATAACAGCTAGAATTTCACAGAAATGGAGTTGCTACTTCATACCACTCAGCAGCTGCTTGCATCATATCATCAGTAATAATACGAGCACCAGCGAGAAGACTTCCCAAGCCAATTCTAAATGAACAGAACACAAATTCAGAAAATCATAAAATTAATATATATATATATATATATATATTTCTAAATGCGGTCATAGGAATTAGTACAGACCCTGGAAAGAGGTACATGTTATTTGCTTGATTCACATGACCTATTTTCCCGTCCCCTGTTATAAATGGAACAAATTAGTACTCATCATAAAAAAATTGAAAATGTAATGGTGAATACTATGTGCCCTTCATCCTCCACCCTCAAAAATAGGGGAAAAAGAACTGGAAGAGTAAGATGCAAGTTCCTTTCATAGGGGTTGAGGAACCAGCTCAATTATGCGATGGAAACTATAAGTAATCACCGGAAAAATCAGAAGAGTACCGAGATCAACATTATCGAAAGGGCTTCCACTTGCGAAGACAATATTTTCACCAGCATGTTTGAAAGCCTCTATAGCAGTGCATTCAGCTGTTCCACAAAGCATGTAAGACTTTCATAGTTCATGCCCAATAGAAGTATTACGATTGCATGAAACAAAATGTTCAAAGTAGCAAAGGATAAAGAACAAACCATTCGTTGTAGGATTTGACATCGCAAAAATAGCAGGTTTAATGGAGTCCGACTCTCGCATGGCCTTTAGGACCTGATTACAAGCTCAAGAAGTAAGCGAAAAATTTCTTCATTATAATAACATTCAAAAACTCAGTAAACATTCCATGCATTGAAGTAATGGGTACAAACAACAGCACAGTGTTAACTTTGTAAAAATCAAATTTAATCCTTTGCAACAAGATTATATGTCAAGCATGCAGTATACATGGTATAGACCCTTGAAATGGGAAATCCCAGGAAACTGAAAATGCCTCAATATTAGGAGGGTGGATTACAAAGGAATTTCTAAATCAAATGTGTCCAAATGGACAATGATAGCATGACCTATTACACATCTGAGCGGAACAGGACGGTTTATTATGCCTTTTCATTTCTAGGACTCAAATTATGCAGAGGAAAGAAAAATCTGCAAACTTCCTCGATCATGGTGTTAAAATAAGATGAACCAAGCCATCTTTGTTAAAGAAGAAATTGAACTCAATTTCAGAACCATAAGGTTGGAATAAATGGAGGAGTGCATCTTCTATCCTTTGTGACCGTAAAATACCATTAAAATTGAAAGGAAAATTTTATAAAACGGCCATAAGGCCCGCAATGCTCTATGGAGCAGAATGTTGGGCGACTAAATATGAACACGAACAAAAAATGAGGGTAGCAGAGATGAGAATGCTAAGATGGATGTGCGGACACACTAGATTAGATAGAATAAGAAATGAACACATTAGAAACAAAGTGGGAGTAGCACCAATAGACGAGAAAATTAGAGAAACACGATTAAGATGGTTTGGACATGTTTATAGGAGACCTTTAGATGCACCTGTGCGACGTTTAGAAGGTAGAGAATCACTAACACAAATCAAAAGAGGGAGAGGTAGGCCTAAAAAGACTTGGAAAGAAGCTATTAAACATGATATGTTATCCCTAGAAATAAACGAAAATATGGCTTATGACCGTAAACGATGGCGCGATATGATCCGTATAGCCGACCCCACGTAGTGGGATTAAGGCTTAGTTTGTTGTTGTTGTTGTTGTTTCAGAACCATAAAACTAAAAGCGACAAAAGAATTTCAAGGTGCATGAGACAGGTCAGAAGAGAGTCTGGGTAAATGGGAACAAACCTCCTCACTAAAGACACCACCAACTCCGGATAAACCAAGAAGAACATGCGGCTTAACTTTTTTAACCTGCATCAATGTTGGTTGGCTGCAATTATTATCTAGATGCACAAAACATTTGTAGTTTTGTTGAAAGCTTAAACAAGCTATTAATTAGAGATGTTGAAGAAAAGACTTACCACTTCGACGAGACTAGATCCCTCGCTAAGTCCAAGTTCTCCAATCTCACCTTGAGATTTAGCAAATGGAGTAGCTGCAGGATCAATACATTTCCTCTCTTTCGTTATGAGTCCCTGCGTATTCACATAATCAAATTTAACATGAGAAAAATAAACCAATTGAAATAGAAAGTTTATAGAATGTTAAAAACTTCATATTGGCCTAGTACAAATGGTATTTGCTCATTCTTCTCCTGACATATATTATTTTTTGTTTAAATTGCAGGAGGTCTACAGTACCCATCCATTTCCCCACCCCCACCCCACCAAAAAAAAAAAGGAAAAAGAAAAAAGAAAAGAAAAGAAAGCTCTCCATCTTTCTGTGTTCTGGTTTTCTCTTGTTTAGCATGGGAATAAGATACACAATACCATGAAACTTTTAAGGTTTCGATAACCAGAAAAAGAAACAGAAAATACTGAAGACTTAATGAGAACTTATAGGACTCATTCACTATCTTCAAGCCGATTTTAAGACAAATATAAATGGCCATCTCCAACAAAATGCACTGGAGATAACAAAACATAATTCAACATCATCTCAAAGTTATGCATCAATACATCTTTGTCAAGGAGGAAAAAGTGAGGCTCTGCTGCTGATCCACTCATTCTTGAAACAGCCTGTAATGCCATCTTAAGAACACCAAGTCCTGCACTGCAAGTACACATTGTGGAATAAGAAAATAAAGCAAAGCTTCCCGCAGACCATTTAAATTTCCACACATTGTCATTAGAAAAACAGATGGTCTATCAAAATAAGCTACCTTCCAGCCCCCACCACTACTATCTTTTGGTTTGCAAAATCACTCAATGGCCGCCCCTGTGCCCTAACAGCACCAAGTAGCCCAGCCAATGCAACACCAGCTGTTCCCTGTATGCATAAAGGTACGAATAAGAACATCAGTGCAGAGATGTACGTTCAGAAACCTCTTCTTGAGTTTATCAATTATCCTAGTTAAAAGAAGATAGTGGGGTCTTACAGCAATTTACCTGTACGTCATCATTGAACATGCAAAACCTTTTACGGTAACGTTCTAGTGTCTCAAAAGCCCACTTCATTTGGAAATCCTCAAACTGAGAAGATTGTTCCAACAACAAATTGTTAGTGATGTATTTGACCAGAACAAATTGTTAAAATAAATGTTTCAAACAAAATGAACCTGCACAATAGCCTTTGGCCAACGTGCATGAACCGCTTCCATGAATTCATCAACAATAGACAAATATTCCTCTCCTTCTAGCCTTGGTTGTCTGAGTCCTAAATCTGTCAAACTACAATTATGTGAAAAGCCGATACTTACAGAAGGGAAAAGATTTAGAGGTTTAACCACTTCTCATTTCCAGATGCTTGTTAAGAATATGTATTAGATTATCCGGGAGACGAAAATCAGAAATAAAACTCTAGGCAGAACTACAAATAATTTTAAACATCTGGAAAAGAAAATGGAAGGGAATTTTAAGCAAAATCAAACAGGAGTATGCTAAATAATTCCACTCACAAAGGCGATCTTCAAGTAGCTTCTGGTTGTTGGTACCAACATCAAGCATAACTGGCAATATCTGGACATGGGAATACATAAATCCAGGTCATCGAAAATTTAAATAAGTAATATGAAGGCATGAAATCTAGCTTTATCTTCAAAGCCAATGGTATCTCTTTTATGCTTATATCTTCTAAATGGCCACTTAACTCTGTAAGAAGAATAAAATACCCAAGGCATAAAAAACTGTGTATATGCACATATGTACATTATAAATGTGGGGTAATACACACACATCGATTACAAAGGTTCTTGCATATATATACATGCTTGTTAAGTTTTTGGCATTTTTGAATGCCTAAATGAGTACTGACATAAAACAAATATCAACGATTTATGCACAAGTGTTGACTACATAGGTGACGACTAAACCTGCTTGTTATCCACAGATATATAAAAGAGACGAGAAATGACATACTCTTTGTGGGTTGATGCCAGCAGCTGCGACATACATGTCAAGTTTCCCAATCGGAATACCTATGCCCTGAACTCCAAGATCACCTAGACCAAGAATACGACTGCCATCTGTCAACACAATCATATCAACCTGCAAGAGAAATAGTTCAACACGGAACAGGTTCAATAGTGGCTGAATAAATCATGTAAGAGAAAAAAAGAAAAGAAAAAAAGAAGAAACAAAAACACAATTTTCTATAGGGGGATAAATACGAAAAATTTATGTAAGGAGGACTATGTGAAAATGACATGTATAATTGCATATCTCGTAGTCATTGACCAGGAAACATACTTTTGAAAATTATATATTGCAAATGTGTGTACATATTCCTGAAATATAAAAACAAAATACAAGATGAACATGAAGGAAATATTCTAACAACCAGGCATTATTATTTACAAACAGGTGAGTTCATACAGCTACTTCTGAAGAGCCATAGAGACAAATGCGCCAGAAATTTTTCCAATATGAGTGAATCAATCACTATCTTAGGCTGCACTGCCTAGGCAAAAACTTGAATTCATATGGTCATGTCAAGTGCATGGTAGCATCAGGTTAGAAGACAATGAACTTTATGCATTAAATAATGACCAAAATAACAGTTGCATCTTTAGGTTCCTTCTAACTAATTTATCTCGGTTTATCACCAAATAATGAGTTTTAAGAAAACAGAGAAAAAATAGTCTAATTATGACATTTGAAAAATGAAATGACTGAACCTTCTGATGCCCAAATATGTCAAATAGCACATATGTATACAGGCTTTTATTTCCAAAGATTACTGCTCAAAATTTTCTGGACTGGAAAAATTAGAAAATCACTAAGAAAGATAATATATGATATTTAGTGAAAATTACTAATTGTATAGGTAAAAACAGTGAAGACAACATTCAAGTTTGACAAGATACCTGCTCAGCAGGCCAATTATAGATCATAGACATCATCTCCCCCTTATCTTTGGCACTGAAATACATTCCACGTGGACGTCTAAATAAACCTGAATAGTTTTGGCATACCAATCCTACTGTTGGAGTATATATTATTGGGGCAAAGTTCTTGATGTTATCAATCAGGACCTGTAAAGAAAGGATCACCTCAGCTAATATTAGTTTAACATACGTTATCCTTCATTGTAACCATATGTCAACAAACTTACTCGGTAGTATAATGTCTCATTTCTGTCATGGAGTCTATTCAAAATTCTCCATTTCGCAAGGGATACAACATTATTTGGTTGACCTTGAGTATTCTTCTCCAGAGACCTATATGATTCCACTAAAAACAATAGTAGAAGAAAAGATTAAGGTTCAAAACTCAAAGCCCTTGCTATTGCAGACCAAGATTTTCCAGGCGTATACATACAGAAAAAATCAATCAAAAATCTGTCTCACACCATATATCACTCGGCAATAACAATTAAGATTTGATTTCCTAAAATAGAAAACCATAAGTCTTTTCAGCTCTTGATTGAGTGTCCAAAACCTATTTCCTCACTATTATCTTTCTCCAAATCATTGGAAAGAATAACAAAAAAATGTCGGTATCAAGCATTTATGAAAAATTAGAACACTTCATAAGTTCATGAAATGTATAACTTCAGAGAAACAAGAGAAGTCTACTTCTGAGTAAAAATAAAATTTTAGGCAAATGCTGTCCAGTAGACTGTTGTCCTAATCCAACAAAACAAACAACCCAACTGTTAACTTTTCAGTTTGAGGTTTAGGGGAGGCAACTACAGCAACAAGAAAGAATATGTTATTATAACCAATTCAAATGAAAAATGACGGAAACAATTACATGGGTTAACCATTTCAGTATAGGCAGAGAAGGAAGTTAACTCACTGAAACGCTCATATTGCTGCTCAAATGATATCACTCGTGGTGGAAGCAGACCACGTAGTCCCAGCCGATCTCTTTCCGTCAAAGGGAAGCCAGTATCCTGCATTTTTTAGATTTCAAGAGGTATATAAATCATCGAGGCATAGGTTCTGTAAATCAATTCAAATATGACTTCTAGATTTTCTTTCGACTGCCTAATGCTAGGTAGAACAATCATCAGGCCAGTGTGAGTGATCATGCTCCTAAAGCATGAATACAACGGAAATTGACTTTTACTCAAGTTGGTAAGAGACACATCGAGTAACATAAGTTCTTAGGAACTCACTAGTCACTACTTTTTTACATATAAATCATTCACGTTTCTTTTGCCGAAAACAACGATAACTTTAATGCATATTTCTAATCTAGCCAATAAGTGATGCAAAAGCAAAACTAACTAGCAGGTGAGTTGCTTCTTAATTGATTCCTAGACCCCTTCTGTTTATCTTGCAAAATTTTAATGTATATTGCCAATCTAGCCAATAAGTGATGCAAAAGCAAAACCAACTAGCAGGTGAATTGCTTCTTAATTGATTCCCAGACCCCTTTTGTTCATCCAACAAGAAACATCAACTTCAAATAACTTCGTTCAGCTTTCTATAAATATCCACACAACAAGTACAGTAATTATTTACAAATACAATCAAATATTTATTTCTTCTTTTCCCACATATCCACGCAACATCATTCAGCTTTTTATAATAAAAGTTCTTACAAATAGTTTGCAAGCACCACAATATTAATTATATTTCATTCGAAAATATGAAACTGCAGTGAATTCAAATTTGTACAGTAACACTCAGCTTAGAAAAATACTAAAAAAAACAATTAAACCTGAAGCAAACAATTTAAAGACTAGTGAATTGGCTAATATAGATCTCAAAATCAGCGCATGCCGCACCACACTATGAAACACAGTGTACATCTTAATTTCAACAATTCTCAATTAACCACAACCGAGCTTCAACAACAAAAATTTTAAACTGAGGAACAAAAAAACGAAGATGAACCTTGTTAAACCAAGGATCGTGGAGAATATCAGCACCACGTTTGTGCACGATACAAGGTCCAGGAATCGCGGTCGACATCCACCGCCGCGATAGGCGGAGACTCGACGCAGCAGATCGCGCGACTCGCCACATCATTGCACCCCTAAATCCAATAATAACACAACAAACTTCAAATCACTCAGTCCACAGTTTTTTCAGAAACTCCACAATGTCAGACAACGATGTGTGCCTGTGTGTATATATATGCACTTGTTCAACTTTTATACATACACATATTCTGTATTTATAATCAGATTATTGGGTTTGACCTTTTAAGTTACAGATTGAAAATAGAAAAAAGCAGAGATCGTCGTCGAAAGTTGAAGCTGTTGAGAGTGAAGACGCGAACTAGACTACAGCTGCCGGGAGAAGACTGGCAGGAGAGAGAAGGAATTCCGGGACCTAACTGGAGAACTGGAGGGTGAGGAGGGTGCCCGGATTGAGACAGCGGGCAGTAAATGGTAGAATCGTCATTTGAGTTTGATCTTTCCAATTATGGAGGCGTGGGGTCAAACGCGGTTGCTGCTAATAAATCAGTGGACAACACGTGGAACTTTTTTACTGAACTTTTTTTTTTTTTTTTTTTTTTTCTTCAGTTCAGGTCTCCAAAAACTTTTTTACTGAACTTAACTGAGGTTGGTAATATTATGAGTTATATTAGGAAGAAAATAATGAAACAATTATTTGTAGCTTTCCTTTTAATGTTTTCCCTTTTTTTTTTTTATCAAAGAGATGTGACCTTCTATTTTATATTATAACACATGCATTTTTCTAAAAGTTTTAAGAATTTTATCTCCATGTATTGTTATGGTTTTACAATAGCATCATACAATAGGAGATAAATACAATTTAAAGTTTTACTGATGAAGTCGCAAAAAGAAATAAAATTGTGCCTCAATCATGAAAAATACATTCAAAACAATGTATTTGTCTTCTTAATATAAATAATGTTATGTATGGATATATATAATATTTGAATACATATTTTTGATATATTTTCTTCAATTAGAATAAGTATTTTGTAATTGAATATAATCAACTTAAATACAATTCTAAGGAAATTAACTAAGCCCAAATAACAACTATACATAAATTACAAATAGTCAAAATACATAAATATACAAATTAATGTCCAATAGCCCAGATGCATGATATTTAAAGCTTATAACAAAATAAATTTTTGATTAAATATATATTATGTTTTTATTTATTTTATTTATTTTATTTATTTTTTATATTTTTTTATATGCAAGATGGTTGTCAAATCGAACATCATAAAAATTTGATTTATTTAATAAATTATACATAAAAAACGATTCAAAATCGAAAAAAATATTAAGTTTACAAAAAAATGATAAATATAATAATTAATACAATACATACAAATTTGGAAGTTAATTTATATATATTTCTAATTAATGGACTTTGAAGATTGACTATCACAATCTGCCATTTCATTAGTGGTCAATATCTTTTTATTGTATAAATTCTAAGACAAAGACTTATATGAGATGACCTCACGGATTTAATTTTGTAAGATGAATCCTAATTGGCTCATATTAGGTAATCTATTTGAATTTGGATCTAACTTGTTTTGATTTGTTAAATGGGTTGGATGCGTCTCATAAATGTAAATTCGTGAGACAGTCTAATAAGAGACTTACTCAAATTCTAATTACTTTTTATAATATTGTGAACCAGGCGTGAAAGATTTTATGATGCTATTTATAGTGACCTCTCCTTTTATATATATGTATGTATATATATATATAGATAGATTAGATCTTAAGTTATTTTCTATTACCAAAGTCATAATAATTTGATTGTTGATATATTTAAAATTGGTTATTGAAAATAATTCACTCCATTTATTTGTTTTCATTCGTGATAAAGAATTATAGTTTGATTATGAAGAAAATAATCTTCACAACCTAATTTATGAAAAGGAAAAAAAAGCCAAAACTAGAAGAAAAAAAGTTTAAATTAAGTTACTCCAATGACTCTTTTATTCCCTAAAAGGTCGCTAGTCGCTACCTATAAAAAGTCGCTACCTTATGAGCCCACCAAATTAAATTGATGAACGTGAGAGGGTTTAGACTTTTAAGCCCCCAAAAGGTAAGATGTGGATAACACGGGTAAATCTAAGTACCGGATGCCCAAATCTCTTCTTTGCCTTTTCTTCCTTTTGCTTATGATGCTTAAATGAACTTTTTCTATTAATTCTTGTTGTTGTTATTGTTCATATTTAATGATAAATTGGAGAAGCAATTTGCTTACAATTCGCAAAAAAAAAAAGAAATTATGTAAAAGTAAAAATAAAAATAAATAAACAAGAAAAACTGAATATGAAAAATTCTAGATAAGTCCTGGTTTTGATAAGATATTTCTTTCTTTGTATACCATAAATCACATTCACTTAATCAACAAGCGTATATTTCAAATAATAAACACATATCATATAGTAAAATACAAAAATACAATAAAAAAATAAATGAAATTTTAAGCTCATCCGAATAAGCTTAGAGCATTTGTGCCTTTTAAATTTTTTCGGCGATACAAAAAACTACCCTTCAAACTTAGCCTAATAACAAAAGGCAAAAACTCATATAGGACCGTCTTACGGGTCTCAATCCGTAAGATGGATCCTATTTGACCCGCGGATCCTGTTGACAGGTCCGCGGGTCAACACACTTGCTGCCTTTTTTTTTTGTTTTTTTTTTCTTTTTCTTCCTCAGTTAAATAACAGTTTTATGAGAAAAAATATCGGTTATTTTAGATAAAGTTTCATAGTTTTTAATATAGCCACATATTATGATTACATTAAATTGAAGGAAAAATAAATATATCAGAGTTAAAGTAACACATATATGTGTAAGAATATATATTTTTGAGACAAAATACCATGTTTTAAGAGAAAAAATATATGTTTTTTAAACAAAGTTTTATATTTTTTAATAATAAATACAAAGAAAAATGAATAATAAATATGATAGAGTTAAAGTAATACTTTTATAAGTAAAAGTATTTGATTTTTTAGATAAAGTAACATATTTTTTAATATAGTCACAAATTATGAATATATTACAATAAATATATATACAACAGAGTTAAAGTAACACTTTTATACGTTAAAGTATCTATTTTTTGAGATAAAGTATCATGTTTTTTCATGTTTTTTAAATATAGTCACAAATTAGAAATGAAAGAAAGAAGGAAAAATAAAAAATAAAAATGATATAATTAAAGTAACACTTTTATAAGTAAAAATATCCATTGAGATAAAGTATCAGATTTCTTCATACAGTTACAAACTAGGAACAAAAAAGAGGAAAAATAAAAATAAATATGATGTTGTTAAAGTAAAACTTTTATAAGTATCCATTTATTGAAATAATGTATCATGTTTTTTAATAGACTTGGGTTCGATTCTTAACCTTTGCATTTGGCTTTTTTTTTTTAATTACCAGACGTATTTATGAATGAGTTTATATACATTGTTATACTGAAATTGCACAACAAACACTAGTGGTGTAGTGGTAGAATATTAAAAAAAAAAAGAATATCACCTTGTATCTATCAATCGCGCAAGTTTGATTGCCCTATGGAGCGCTGAAGTAAATTTTTTTTTAAATAACAGTTGGGCACGGGTTGGGCTACAAGAGACCTACTCATTACAAAAAGAAAAAAATATATCAGCCATCTTTCAGAATTACAAAAATATTTATTGATATTTGTTTATATCTTACAAATTGGACCCTCCAAAAGGATATAACTGTTAGGTAATTATAATCCTCATATGGAGAGTTTGTAACACTTTAAATGGTATTTGTAATTTTAAAAGATAATTAATAATTTTTGTAATTGAGTTGAACTTCAGGGTTAGTATTTGGAGTTATTCCTCGATGTTATGTTAAATTGTTACGCGACAAGTCGCCGCATAAAAATCTGAAGTCCACAAACAAAACCCACCTAATTTGACCCAATCTGGACAGGATGAGAATAGCAATGGAAAAGGTCGACAGAACCGCGTGCTCATAAGTCATATCTTCACTTCTATCCACTTTTTTGGTTGGATGGTAATTCTTCTACGTTTAATAACTTCAGATAATGGCACTGGCAGTTTCGGAATCAGAATTGATGCCTAAAACACTCCTTTGTCTTAGTACAACTGTACAAGTGCGATTTCGGAATCAGAAAGACTTTGATGGTGAGGCTCTTCTTAAAAGGATGAACTCATCCATTAGGGTCCCATTACACGGCCCCTAGTAGAGATGTCAATAAGGGCCCATTCCCCTTAGTAGAGATGTCAGTCCTGAGGGCCGGCCCTAGCCCGCCCTAAAAATTGGCTGAACCTATATTTCATAGGGAAAATGACACAAATGTCTATCTATTTCCGATCGATACTTGCAAAATACTAAGATTTTACCAAAATTACCTAACAATATGTTGACCGCATTCTAATACTAACAAATACGCTCAAACCCAACATATTACCCAAACAATACGCTGCATATAAAAACAACCACCAAAAAACAGAGCACCAATTAGAGATCTGAAACGCAGCAGCCATAACAAGTGCGCAAACACTGTGCGAAGGAGAAGAACAAGGAGAAGACATCTTTTCGAGCACAAAGGAAGAAGAATCGGACTGCACATCAGGAAAAGAGAAGAAAAACATACAGGAACAAAAAAAACAACAAATAGAAGAAGAAAACAGGACAATGTTTCATATTTGTTTCAATTATGTTTCTTTCATGTTTCAAATAAAACAACAAAGAAACAATAAACAAACAACAAAGAAACAATAAAGAAACAACAAAGAAACAACAACGAAACAAAAAATAAACAATACATCTTATACGAAAAATTTGAAAAATAATAAAAACAATAGATCAACAACATAGAAACATAACTGAAACAACACTGAAACACAACAAAAACAACACAAAAAAAAAAACAAAAATCCATAGAAACAATAAATAACAAAATAAATCCATTAATATAAAAGAAAAAACATCATACTTCAGTAGCATCAACACCTCTAAATCCAACAAACTTTCTTTTTGGATAATTTTCCCTTAACAACTTATTTTTCATCAACATCCACAAGTTTCATCTTTCTTTTTTAGAAGATGAAGAAATTGGGGCTTCAGATTTTGAACAAGAAGTTACCTGAATCAAAGAGAAAACAACCAACAATGGCGGACATGCAAAGAAAAAACCAAACGTCGAGAGGAAAGAGAGAGAGGAGATGACAGATTGGACACCAAAGGGCTGCAGCGTAAATGAGGGAAAAATTAGAAAGAAAACGTACAAAAAGTAAAAAAAAAGGTATGTATGTGAGATATTAGTAAAATCGGGATTTGTGCCAAAAGGAGGGTATTTTGTGTAATTTCCCCTATTTCATAGGCCCTTATAACATGAGGGCCTTTTAGCCCGACCCTGATTAGCCCTAAGGCCGGCTAGGGCTAGGGTTGGCCGATGTTCGAGATTTTTCTAACCGCAAGTCTACGGTGTCAAGTTTTAATATAGTGATATGAGTAGGGTTGTCGTATCCACAGGGAATGTGTGTATAAGTACCAAGTATAAATTACCTATGCTATATTTGACAGATCAATAATAGGTGGATATATCAATTTATAAATAAAAACAACTAGATGTAACTAATCAAAATATAAACATCTAAATCTATGGGAGAATGAATTCTAGAGGTGTGATGAATCTAGTTATCCCTTATGTTATTAATATGGTTTATCAATCATCAATTATGAATTTATAAGTCAAGATTTCTACAATAATCATTTCCTCTCTCGAGTGCCAAATGATTTTAGATCACAATTGGGAAATCAATATCTCTATAAAAATCACCAATTGAAATCTCAATAAAAACTATGAATCTTAATAAATGACTTCAAAGGATTCACAAATCTCTCAATTGTATGAAATCCTAGGTTATGCTATTTCAAGGTCATGTATTCAATTACCTCTCTCAAGTGTCAAATCAAATACACCAAACCATCTAAATTATTGATCAAGTAATTTAGAAGCAATAGATCCAAATAGCACAAATAAATTGATAGATCTAGATTGATACACCACAATCTCAAAACATAAGTTCAAACATAGATTACATCATCCCTCTAGAATTATAAAGTTTAGCTCCTGATGAAAATAAAAATATCCATAATCAAATGAGAATGCATCTCAAATGATATATAAGAAACAACAAAGAAGGAATTAAAGAGATTAAAGAAGAATCTTATCTATTTCTTTATGATACATATCTTCAATCTTCTTCCCCAACTCTTTCCTTGTGTCTTGGTGGTGTTGGTTTTCATCTCCAAGTGTCCTCCATGCCCTAGTTCAACCCTACCATGTATCTATTTATAGTACCCTCCTTTTAGATCCAAAAATCGGACATTTCTTGTTTTGTCGCGCCCACTATTTTGCCGCAACGCTCGAAAATGGGCGCTGCAGCACCAAAACACAAACCCAGCATCGCCCATTTTTCGATGCAGGAAGCGCAGCAGCGCGTGAGAACACTCTGGCGCGCGCGTGCCTCTTTTTCGCGCTGTAGCGCCATCCAAACGTCCGAATTTGCTTTGGGTGTCTTCGTAAGAGTTGTAGCTCTCTATTAGCTTTTCCATAGCCACTTGAATCAGCTCAATATCAATTTTTTAGAGAGAGTTATGACCAAAATACTAAATCCTGCCAGTGCTAGAAATTCCAGACGCGTTTGGACGTTTCTTCAAATCAATCTTTCGTTGTTTGATCATTCTTGCTTCTTTTGACACACGTCTCATTAAAATTACTCTAGACTCAATATAATTGGCCCTCAACATGGCTTGACCACTCAAATGACTCGAAACAATAGAAATTAATACCTAACCTATGAGATATAACAAATACGACTCAAAATACTCAAAAACAACACAAAACTCTAGTGTCGAAAGCCCAAATCAATGATATAAAACCAACTGAACAGCCGACCCTTAAGGCTTTTTTTTCTCAATAATTTTTTTGTATATTATATATTTATATTTAAAATACCTATAACACTACCAAGTCTAAATTTTGATCTGGTATATCAATTATTTTTTAATCCTGACAAATTATAATTGATGATTATGAAGGAACAAAATATTAAATCTATGATTCTATTGTTCGAATATTAGATTGTTGAAGTTCTTTTATTAATTCATAAAAGAAGAAATCTCATTGATTATTACTTGAGTTTTATTAGATTATTTTATATTAGTATTATGATTAGAAATATGTTGAATTTACAAGGGTATTATGACTTTATCATAAGAATAAAAAGGAAAAACAAATTATAAGGTCAGACCTGGCCCAGTAGAGTTAGGGCCCTGAGCTGCCTTAGACGAGTCATGAAGATTATGAGGCTCTTCTTAAATTCACTGAAAAGGAAACATGGAAGTTTCAAAAACTTACGGCCTTGCTTATGTTTCCAAGTGTCCATTTCTAATTTCCAATTATTCATAAAAATGAAACCATGTTCGTTTATAAATTTTCTAATGGAAATCATCATTTTCACTTTTCATTTTCTTTTACATAAAACATCATCTTAACCTATAATTTTAATTCTCAACCCTATACATTATCCTACATTAATAATCACCATTCTCATTTTTTCATCCAATTATACATGTGGGACTTATCATTACCAATACTATCTACTTAAAATATTATTATTTTTTAATTACATCTATCTAATGTGACTCATCACCTATAATCTTTCATATATAACATTATATATTCAATTTAAAATATTGAAAGTTGACCACACCATAATTATTTTTCTAAATTATTATATAGTTAAAATACTACTTCTAAATTATTCAACTACATTAAATCTCATTTCCAAACATACATAAAACTCATTTTTATTCATTCATCTAACACAATTCTATTTTTTTCACAAGAGAACCAATAAATTCTCAAAATTTATTTTTCAATACTAAACATTATTGGAAATATTTAATTTGGACTTACATATGTAAATTAAATGTTTATAGTTGTCTTACGGTTTAATCCAATTAAAGTGATCTAATAAGGTTTTAATTTTGGATTAAAAGGTTATCAAATTGTTATGGAATTAAATGTGTAGATAGTATTAAGAGATTTTCAATTTGTTGAGGGACCAAATAGAAAATAAAGAGGATACTTATCCAACACGATTATGGTCCCTGGCAACGGTTCTTAAAAGGCAGAAAACGTTTGTCTCCCTTACAGAACGTAATATCAAGAGAACCGCTCGTCTGGAAGACCAAAACCAGATCCAGATTTCTCAAGCCCTAATAGATTCAGGTACGCTTCCGCGATTTAGATTAATCTCTTCTTTTCTCGGATTATCATGGTAGATCGGTTCAAGCATGCTTTTGTGAATTTCGTGAATTAAAGCATGCCCTTTTGTGATTTCAGTTTCTAACAAGTGGTATCAGAGCCACTCTACACATGATTATCTGATATATGTGAAGAATTAAGTGATTTCTGATGATTCTTCATTAAAGGGATGTTAGGGTTTTCTGATTTTCTTGAATATTAAGGTTTTGACGTTCGGTTCTTTTCAATGGATTCAGAAAAATAGTTTTTGTTGTCGGTCACCGATTTTATTTGTTGAATTTTCTGGACTAAATTTTTGGTATATTCATGAAATTTTTGTACGCATTCAGTCTTGAAAAAGGGCTTCCCTGTTTCGGTTGACTTTGAAGATTAGAATAATTGTTCTTGTTTGAATACCCATTACAGTTCTTGAATTTGTTGATGTTCTCTTTCTTTTCTTGAATCGAGGAATGTTGAAAGTGATGATACTGTTAGTCCAAGTGGCTACGATAATCTAGAGGGAAGATGAATAGATTATGCCGATTTTTCAAATTCCGTCCTCTTTTTCGAGTGGACAAGCAAAAATAGAAACTGTAAATGCGGAAAATAAACAACACACGTTGATTTAAAGAGCTTCACCCCACCTAGGGACTACATGCTCTACCACCCCAGTATATCCGGGATGGATTTCAAAAAGAAAAAGAAATTTTATTTTACCACAATTAATACAACGCCACCTTTTGAGAATTACCATAATCCTCTTACAACATCTTCAAGGAGATTGCCTCAATCTTCATTCAACACCTATGAAGAGCACCACACTCTTCAACACCTAAGATCACCCAAGTGTGCTCTTACCACAAGAACAACAACAAGGATATCTTGTTTTAGATGATGGACAAAATTCAAGATTACAACTCTATAATGATAATACAAATATTGAGTGCAAGTGTAATCAAGAATGAAAAGCCTAAACCTCAAGAATGTGCAAGTGAAAGTACTTAGGCTAATACAACAAGAGTTTTTGACAAAGTGTTTGCTTGTATGCTTTTGCTTGTATGCTGTGTTGTGTCTTGTTGCTTGAATGGTTCCTATATTTATAGGAGAGGTCTTGGTTTGATTTCCAGACATTGGCTCCTTCTTGGAGAGTGATTTCTGCAAAATAATGCCATTAAAATCAAGATATAGTTGTTAGAAATCAACCCCTTAAATTGGGGGAAAAGCTGTCTGAAAACCTAACGAATAGTTTGCTGTCAAAAACATATAGCGATCGGTCGCACAGATGGAAGGATTTGAAAATGTTCCACGAAAAATATACAGGGGGACCGGTCGACATAGGGTCCGACCGATCGACCCCCTATTATACCGGTTGAGGTCCCTTAAATTTCAATACAGAGAGTTCTGTATTTTAGGGCTTGATTCAGGCACAGGTCGCCCTAAGGTCGAACGGTCGCCCACACCGGCCGACCTCCCCATAATTTCTTCCGTCCCATTTTCTATTTTGAAAATCGATTCAGACACAGGATGCCCTATAGGGCGACCGGTCCAACATGAGACAGAAGTGTTGTCCAATTTTTGTCGAAAATAAACTTCAAGAAATACTCCGAAAAATTAGTAAAAACATTTTATGTCGATCGGGAGTATTTGGACAACATTTAGAAATATTGTTTTGGTGTAAAAACTCATTTAAACAAAATCATCAAAATCAAGATAAAAATATTTATCTAACAAACTTCCCCTTTTGATGATTACAAACCAAAGCAATTTTAAGAGGACGATTTTGAAAACAAAACAATTTTCCGGTCAAAAAATAAACTATCCATTTTGAGCGACAGCAAACCATGCATAAAAGCCAAATAGAAGGTAGTTAAGATTTTCAAAAACATTTTACAAAAGCTCCCCTATCAACAAGCATATCAAGAAGTGAACATTCAAAAGCTAGAAGCTTTAGCTTTTACAATGTAAACATGAATACCATGAGCTTAGAAGCTCCCCTGTCAAAAACAATCATTAACCATGCATATAAGTCCATAATACATCCAATGTACTAAGTATTCTTCACAACTTTTGGCTTTAAGGAGCCATAGTTTATAGCTTCTTTCAGCTTTATTAGCTTCTTTGAGCTAACGAGCCAATTTTCTGTTTCTCCCCCTTTGGAATCATAAAAAAGAATGTTAGCACGATAAAAACATAATTCATGTATATCAAAGTGCGCTAAGTAGTCGATTTATCGAGCTTTTGAAAATTTAAGCTTAAAATCCAATTAACAAGAGAGAAGTCGATCATTTAAAATGCAAAAGCTCGTCTGAGTGGAAAAACATGATCGCTATAAGTGTAAAAGACTTTTAAAATCGAGAGAATCATGTAATTTGTGAAATTTTCTTTGCGGCAATTCATCGAACACTTGGCGGGCGTTAAAATTTGAAAAAGTTGTATATAGCCCTTGTATATATAATCAAGCCAAAAATTTCATCACCAAATTAATTCATGCAACATCTAATAAACAACAATTAATGAGCTCATCACAAACATATGTAACTTGCATCAAGAAATTTACGTATAAGTCAAATTCTCAAGGGTTCAACCCAATTAAGCTAAGTGAGTAGAATTCTTACCATTCAATCGGTAAAGATGAACAATAATGATGATAAACAAGCATAATGAAGTCCAAGATATAGAATTAATACAATAAAATACATTTGGAGTGAATTGTGTGTGCAAATGACGAAGGGGACGAAAAATGAGTTGAAAGAGCCAAAATGGCTAAGTCTGGAAACAGAAACGATTGTAATCAAAACATAGCCTAGGGCGACCGGTCCAGGCTGAGGGCGACCCATCGACGGCTAGGTCGACCGGTCGACCTCAGCCCAGTTAGCCCACTGGATCAGTCTGCTTTCAAAAATCCGAAGTTTGATCCAAAAATTAAATTTTTCGCCCGTAAGTTTTAAAAACTTGCAAAATGCAAACATAGACCTCATTCAATATGCATTATGCCTAACCGAGCTCGTATTGACGCAAAAGTCTTGGAAGATAGCGGTTTTGTAAAAATATCCGCCAATTGATCTTGAGATGGTACGAAAGATATCTCAATTTTTCGTTTTGAAACACAATCCCTTAGAAAATGATGTCGAATCTCAATATGTTTAGTACATTTATGAACCAGGTTTTGAGCAATATTTATAGCGGATATGTTATCACAAAAGATATGAATATTTTCAAAAGAGCATTTGTAATCCGCTAGAGTTTGTTTCATCCAAAGAAGTTGAGTACAACAAAAGGCTGCGGAAATATATTCGGCTTCGGCCGTTGAAAGTGAAACACAATTTTGTTTCTTTGAAAACCAAGAAACTAGGCAATCGCCTAAAAATTGACATGATCCGGAAGTACTTTTACGATCATCAATATTACACGCATAGTCCAAATCACTATAACCTTTAAGAGAAAAATTTTCATTGTTTGGATAAAATAAACCATATTGAATAGTGCCTTTCAAATATCGAAACATCCTTTTAACGACACTCATATGAGATTCTTTGAGATTACTTTGAAAACGAGCACATAGGCATACGACATGAAGAATATCCGGTCTACTTGCGGTTAAATAAAGTAAACTACCAATCATACCTCGATACATTGATTCATCCACGGACTTACCATTTTAATCTTTGTCAATTTTGACTTTGGTTGCCATAGGGGTAGAGACGTTTTTCCTTCTTCAATGCCGAACTTTTTCAAAAGTTCTTTTGTATATTTTGATTGTGAAATATAAATACCTTCTTGGCATTGCTTAATTTGAAGTCCAAGGAAGAAGTTAAGCTCCCCCATCATGCTCATCTCAAATTCACCTTGCATCAACTTAGAAAATTTCTTGCACAAGGATTCATTAGTAGCACCAAACATAATATCATCAAGATAAATTTGCACAAGTAGACAATCTTTCCCTTTTTCAAACACAGAGAGAGTAGTATCAACTTTACCTTTTGTAAAACCATTTTGCAAAAGAAAAGAGCTAAGTCTATCATACCATACACGGGGTGCTTGTTTTAAACCATACAAGGCCTTTTTTAGTTTATAAACATCATTAGGCCTAGAAAAATTTTCAAACCCCGGAGGTTGTTTTAATAGACTTCTTCTTAAATAAAACCATTTAAAAATGCGGATTTAACATCCATTTGGTAAAGCTTGAAATTTTTAAAACAAGAAAAGGCAAGTAAAATGCGAATAACTTCTAAACGTGCTACGGGTGCAAATGTTTCATCATAATCAATACCTTCTTCTTGACAATACCCTTGAGCTACTAACCTTGCCTTGTTTCGAACAATGTTGCCTTGATCACCGAGTTTGTTCCGGAATACCCATTTTGTACCAATAATTATTTGAGATGGAGGACAAGGTACCAATTCCCATACATCATTTCTTTCAAATTGATTCAACTCCTCTTGCATTTCCAAAAACCAATCCTCATCTTCAATAGCCTCCTTAGCATTTTTAGGCTCTTTTTGAGATATAAGAGCTGTCTCGGCAAATTTTCCTTGGGTCATCACTTTATCAAGAGGATCACCAATAATAAGATCTTTTGGGTGATCTTCCTTAAATTTCAATGCCACGGAAAGATCCGAAGTACCACCTTTGTCTTCTTGAGGAACATTTGAAGTGGATGGTTGATCATTTGAGGTAGAAGGTTGATCATTTTGAGCATAATTTTGAACAATGGCTTTCAATAATATCATCTTCATCACTTTCATCATTGGGTATCCTTTCAACACCCGAGGCTTCATTGAATTTTACATGGATGGATTCTTCAACAACCATACTAGTCTTATTGTAAACTCGATATGCTTTGCTCTTGGTTGAATACCCCATAAATATTCCTTCATCGCCCTTAGGATCAAGTTTGTCTAATTGATCCTTAGTATTCAAAATAAAACATTTACATCCAAATATGTTGAAGTAACTAATATTTGGAGTTCTTCCTTTCCAAAGCTCATATGGAGTTTTATTCATTTTGGGACAAATATAAACTCGATTAATGACATAGCAAGTGGTACTTACAGCTTCGGCCCAAAAGTATTTTTGAAGTGAAAATTCATTGAGCATGGATCGACTCATCTCTTGAAGTGTCCTATTATTCCTCTCGACTACTCCATTTTATTGAGGTGTCATTGGAGCCGAAAAATTGTGTGCATATCCATTGGTTTCACAAAAGACTCTAAATTCACCATCAAATTCTCCACCTCGATCACTTCGAATAGACTTAATAGTATCTTCCTTTTCATTCTCAATAAGTCTACACAACTTAACAAACTCATTAACGACATCGCTTTTATTTGCAAGAAAAAGAGCCCAAATATATCTAGAAAAATCATCGACTATAACAAAAGTATAATGTTTTCACTTAGACTAGTTGTACCAATATCCCCATACAAATCTAAATGAAGAAGTTGTAGAGGCTTGGTTGTGGAAATTTCATTTTTGGGCTTAAAACTACTCTTAACTAATTTGTTCTTTTGACAAGTGTCACATAAGCCAAGATTTTTAAAATTCAATTTGGGTAGTCCTTTTACATGTTGGTTTTTGTAAATATTTTTCAAATTCTTGTATCCTACATGTCCAAGTCGCCTATGCCATAAACTCGTTAAATCATTATTGGTGACAAGACAAGAAACATTTTGACTAACCAAATCACTTGTACAAATTTTGTAAAGATTGCCTTTTCTATTTGCTTCACAAACAATATCATCATTTTTTAAGAATAAATCATTTTTCTTTATTGAAAACAACATTATAATTTGAATCACAAAGTTGTTTAACAATTATCAAATTAAACTTAAGCCCTTCTACTAAAAGAACATTACTAAGAGAGAAAGAAGAGTTACAAATTTCTCCATTTCCAAGAATTCTTCCTTTGCCATTGCCGACATGACCATACCCTCTTCTTTGAGCTTGATGTTGGTAAAAGGTTCTCTGTTTCCGGTCCTATGGCGTGAACACCCGCTGTCCACGAGCCATTTTGAATCCTCCATGGTTGTTATAGCCCCTATTACCTACAAATGAAGCACTTTTAGGTACCCTATATTTTTGGGGTCCATGGGGGTTAGTCTTGAGACCTTTGCGTCTCCAAACATAGCTAAAATTGTTCTTCAATTTACAATGAGCAACATAATGACCAACTTTACCACAATAAAAACAAATAAGATTGTGGGCACTACTAGCATGAACAAAAGTCGGACCTTGGTCATTTTTCTTTGAAATAGGTTGAAAAGGTTTATAGCCAAGTCCTAATTTGGAATGCTCACCTCTTTGTGCATCTAAAATTTTTGTAACTTTGTCCGTACTTAAGTTAAAACGATGCACATCTTTTTTTAAACATTCAAGATCATTAGTGAGCGATTGTTTTTCGGTTTCAAGAGTATAGACTTTAGTAAGAGTAATAACATGAGCTTTGTCAAGAGGTTCATAAGAAGTAAACAATTTTTCCTTTTCAATTTTAAGCTCTTTATGCTCATTTTTCAAAGTCTTGTATTTAACAATCACAATTTGAAATTCAATTTGCAATTCATCAAAATCACATTGCAATTCATCAACTAAGGAAGAAGTTGAGGAGTTAGAGCGTACCTCGTTATTTTCATCGTCTATGGCCATAAGACCATGTTCGGTTTCACCTTCCTCGTCGGATGTAGCGAGTAGTTCATCCCAAGTTTTGACATCCGCATTTAGAGCCTTCTTTTTCGGAAAATGTTTTTTCTTCTTTTGTTTCTCCTCCTCGAGTTTTGGGCAATCGGCTATGAAGTGCCCGGATTTTCCGCATTTAAAACACGAGTTTTCTCTCGGTTTTCTTGCCTTATTTTTATTCACAAATTTTGCAAATTTCCGGACAAGTGCGACCGTCTCTTCATCATCCTCATCATTATCATAATATGAATTATTGAAAGAAGATGCTAGACCTTTAGGAATATTTTGCATACCCGATTGAGTGATGGATGGTTTGGAATTTTCTCTCTCCTTGAGATAGACTTTGTAAATGAGAAGGTTCCCGATGAGCTCATCGAACTTGAGTGTTTCAAGATTTTGTGCTTTCGTAATAGCCGTCACCTTTTCGGACCATGAGCTGAGGAATGCATTCAATACCTTAGTCACCTTGTCTTCTTTGGAGATGACTTTACCGAGGGCCACAAGAGGATTGACAATGTTGTCAAGCCTTTCCACCATTTTTGATATGCTTTCACCATCATGCATATTAAAATTTTCAAAGTCTTTAACAAGCATGATTTTTCTTGCTTGTTTGACCTTCTTTGTTCCTTCATATATTGTCTTTAATTTTTCCCAAACTTCATGTGCCGACCTTATGCCTCTTATGCGATTATACTCGGTGGCGGTAAGAGAGCAATGTAAAATATTTAAGGCATTACCGTTTAGAGAGAAAGCCTTCTTGTCATTTTCATTGAACTCTTTGAAAGTTTTGGGAGCTGAGGTCCCGTCCTCCAATTTCTTAGTTGGTTGATCAATTCCTTCAATAACCACATTCCAAATATCAAATCAACACCCTTGTAGAAAGCACTCCATACGGTCTTTCCAAAATGCGTAGTTGTTGGCATCGAATAATGGTGGCTTATTGGTAGAGGTGCCGGTGGTGAGATAAGCTCCGTTCGGATCTTTCCTCTTTACTTGGAATGAGCTAGCCAAAGATTTTGGCTTTGATACCACTTGTTAGTCCAAGTGGCTATATTAATCTAGAAGGGGGGTGAATAGATTATGCCGGTTTTTCAAATTCCGCCATCTTTTTCAAGTGAACAAGCAAAAATAGAAACTGTAAATGCGGAAAATAAACAACACACGTTGATTTAAAGAGCTTCACCCCACTTAGAGACTACGTGCTCTACAACCTTTTGAGAATTACCACAATCCTCTTACAACTCCTTCAAGGAGATTACAACAATCTTCCTTCAACACCTATGAAGAGCACCACACTCTTCAACACCTAAGATCACCCAAGTATGCTCTTACCACAAGAACAACAACAAGGATATCTTGTTTTGAATGATGGACAAAATTCAAGATTACAACTCTATAATAATAATAAAAATATTGAGTGCAAGTTTAATCAAGAATGAAAAGCCTAGACCTCAAAAATGTGCAAGAGAAAGTACTTAGGCTAATACAACAAGAGTTTTTGACAAAGTGTTTGCTTGTATGCTTTTGCTTGTATGTTGTGTTGTGCCTTGTTACTTGAATGGTTCCTCTATTTATAGGAGAGGTCTTGGTTTGATTTCCAGACATTGGCTCCTTCTTGAGAGTGATTTCTGCAAAAATAATGCAATCAAAATCAAGATATAGCTGTTAGAAATCAACCCCTTAAATTGGGGGGAAAGATGTCTGAAAAACCAACGGAAGTTTGCTGTAAAAAACATATAGCGGCCGATCGCACAGATGGAAAGATTTGAAAACGTTCCACGAAAAATAACAGGGGGACCGGTCGACATAGGGTCCGAACGATCTACCCCCTATTAGACCGGTTGAGGTCCCTTAAATTTCAATACCGAGAGTTCTGTATTTTAGGGTTTGATTCAGGCACCGGTCGCCCTAAGGTCGACCGGTCGACCAATGTCGCTTTCCCCATAATTTCTTCCTTCCCGTTTTCTGTTTTGAAAATCGATTCAGACACAGGATGCCCTATTGGTTGATCGGTCTAACACGAGACAGAAGTGTTGTCCAATTTTTGTCGAAAATAAACTTCAAGAAATACTCCGAAAAATTAGTAAAAACATTTTATGTCAATCTGGAGTATTTGGACAACATTTAGAAACATTGTTTTGGTGTAAAAACTCATTTAAACAAAATCAAGATAAAAACATTTATCTAACAGATACTCTAGCTGAGCTGGACAAAATATATCCATGTGGCCATCCATGATTCGATGACATTGACCGTCCAAGTGATGTGGATCGACCAGATGACATGGACCAACCGGGACACCCCTAGGAGAACGAGCTCAACCCGTTTGAGTATCTGGCAAGATAATTCAATATCCCTCCATTTAACATCCCTCCACTAAGTCAATTCAATCCACCAGTGGAAGACCAAGGAGCCACCTATCAACGCAGCAATAGGATAAGTCAACAAGCACTTTCCAACACATGGCTGCCATGCGCCTCATGCACAACAAGGAGAGGACAAGTGTCCCACTAGAATTTTAGATATTATAATTACTTAGCCACTAATTTTATTAGTATAAATAGATCTCATTTATTAAGAAAAAGACAAGAGAAATCCACTATATAGCTTGTAGAATTCAAATTTAGTGTATCGATACTGACCAGAAACAACCAGTAATAAAAAGGCAGTTCAGCCACTTATCTCACAAATAGTTGTACATTTCTATTTTCTAGTCACGTTTTTTTGGGTTTTAGCTTGTTGATCGAATAAGATCACCAACAAATTGGCGCTAGAAGGAGGGCGCCGATTGGTCCATTCTCATTCTCAAGAAGTTCAAATTCCAACCAAGGTAATTTAGTTTCTTTTGCTATCGCACAATGAGTGAAAACTCCATAAACCCTCAAAGGCAAGATCATCAACCCCAAGATACCCAAAACCCCCAAAATATGCCCCCAGTCGAGACTGGAGGCGCTGCTTTTTTACCAATCGCACAACTTTTCTCAAATCCAGAATTTTTACAACAAATGATCCAGTTGTTAACTTGAGCATTGACAGCCCCAACCGTTCCTCCTCCACAAATAATTGTACCTCCACCTCCTCCACCTGGAAATACCTAACCAAACGCCCAAAATCAAGCCCCTCTGAACCAATATAATCAAGAATTTGAATATAGAAATAGGCAACCTGCGGAGAGGTGAGAAAGAAAAAGTCAGCGAGATGAAGGCCTAGATCACAATAGGGTTGACAAATCATCCCCACCAATTCAGTGTCCGTACCGGGATCACTAGGTCTTCGAGCGTCTAGGGCCAGAGCCCTATCCGACAAAGGCCCGTACAGTCTATGCAATCCAAAATTCAATTTCCTGATAATCGGGAGCCTTCTAGGGCTAATCGAGCTCAAGAACCTAGTCTGCTGAATGAATGGGAGGCCGAAATACTCTGCCTTAGACGTTGTCTCAATGGTTGGAAGAGGTACCTGAAGAAGCTCCTTATCAACCTCAACCAAGCCCCGTGTCTGGTCGGGTTGATGTAGTATTTCCATTTGCCCCGCATATATTGACAACTCTACTCCCAACAAGGTTTAAAGTGCCACAGATCGGGCTCTATGATGGGGAGACTGACCCCACTATACATATTCACAAATTTGGGTGTGGACCGAGTTGTACAGTCCTAGTGATGTAATTTTGTGCAGGGCATTCCCGTTGATCCTTGATGACCGAGCTCACTGATGGTTTCGAACTTTGCCTTCGGGCTCGATCCGTTCATGGAATGACTTGGTACAAGTATTTACCATACACTTTCTGGCATCCAAAGTCCGTGCAGCACCAAAGGACTCCCTCGTCAATATTAAGCAGGGTAAGGATGAGTCGTTGAAAAGTTATATTTCCAGATTCGATTAGCAGGTACGCAAAATGGAATCGGTCTTTGATGACGTGATGTTTATAGTGGCCATCTCGGGACTCGCTCCTCATTTTCGGTTTTGCTACGCCATTCACGAGTCAGGGGCGAGTACCTTCCAGGAATTCCTTATTCGTGCAGAGGAAGCTATGGCTGGCTTATTCGGATAGTTCTACTGCAGGGTACAAGTCATATCAAGAGGTGCGAGCTGAGGTCGCGGCCATGAGGAGCTCGCTGGCCTAGCCTCCATAAGTTATTCTCAAAGAAATCAAGGATCTCAATCTACTACCTCCAGCTCGCCCGCTAAAGCTGGATCATTCAAAATTAGATAACTCCCGGCACTGTTATTATCACAAATCGGTCGGCCATGAGATCGATGAATGCAGGGATTTGATAAGGGAAATTATGATAATTGTGCAAAGGGGAGGTTTAAAACGATATGTGCAGGATTTTTCACCCCCACCACCGGTCCCTGATGGAACAATCCCAGAAAGGGTCGACGATCAAGCAAGATTTCCACCCATGAATCCCAATCATGGGCATGAAATATTGACCCTCATCAACATAAACCGAGCAGAGAATAATAGGTCAATTCGTAAAAGAAAAGCAAAAGTTAGAGAAGCAGCAAATGTGGGGCAACGAGTTCGTGTGGCAGAAATTAAGCAAGGTCAACCTACAGGTTTCTTCACCTTTTCCAACCAGGATTTCGACCAACTGGTCCATCCACATTCCCCCTTGGTCATCACGGCACCAATCCTGGTAATCTCGATCCATAGGATCTTGGTCGACTCTGGCAGTTATGTGTCAGTGATCTACATCAGGGCCTTCCGGTGATTAAATGTGGATGATTCTTACACCAGTCCGTGCAGCGACATCATTATTAGATTCGGGGGAAGAAGGATCATTCCAATAGGTGAGGTCGACATGTCCATTCAGCTCAGCCAGGGGGCGAATAAAAGAACAGGTATAATGACATTCAACTCAGATTCGAAATACAACACAATTATTGGACGACCACTTCTCTATCACTTGAAGGCTGATGTATTAGTTTATCATTTCTGCATCAAGTTCCCCACTCTGGAAGGGGAAAGATTTCGCAAGGGCAACTATAGGCAATCAAGGTAGTGCTCACTCAAACTCAGATCGGTGGAGATAAATGTACTCGAGAAAGGAGAGTCCAGCAAATCAGCTGGCAAAAGCGAGCAGGGCACTGAACCAGAACATCAAGAAAAAGACATACCTAAAGCCGACCCAGAAAGATACCCTAGGAAAGAACCGATGATAGAAGAAGAGGAATTACTTTTGCATAAAAAACAAGGGCAAAGTAAAAACGAAAGCATGCCGAGCTAGTGGAAGAAATCGACATAGTAAATGTCGATAAGGATCATGGGGGGCGCCAACTGGGGATTGGTTGAAATTTGCAAGAGCCACTTTGACCCGACCTCATCGAATTCCTGAGCAATAACTTGTACATCTTTGCATGGTCTCACTCGAATATGCCCTGGATTGGCCTAACACACGTTGTCATCGGTTGAATATCGATCTCAAATACTGGCCAGTGATTCAAAAAAGGAGGAAATTGGGCCCAAATAGGCAGTCGGCATTAGAAGTTGAGGTCGGCAAGCTATTGGATAACAAATTCATAGGGGAAGCCCTCTACCGAGATGGGTGGCTAACCCAATGCTAGTCAAGAAAAGCAACGGGCAATGATGACTATGTGTGGACTTCACTAATCTTAACAAAGCATGTCCAAAAGACAGTTATCCTCTTCCTCAGATTGACTATATGGTGGATGCAATGGCATGACATGAATTGATGAGCTTTATGTATGCTTATTCTAGGTATAATTAGATCCGGATGCATCCGGATGACGAAGAAAACACATTGTTCTATTCGGCTCGTGGTGTGTATTGCTATAAGATGATGCCATTCGACTTGAATAACGCGGGAGCAACCTATCAAATGTTACTTAATAAGATGTTTGAAAAATTGATAGGAAGTACACTGAAAGTCTATGTAGACGATATGCTTGTAAAATCCTTGTATGTTATCGACCATATTGCTCATCTTAATTAAGTGTTTATGATTTTGCCCGAGTACAAGATGATGTTGAATCCTAAAATATGCGTGTTTGGGGTCAGTTCAGGGAAGTTTTTAGGATATATGGTCAGACAAAGAGGAATCGAAGCTAACCCAGATAAAATTAGAGCCATAATTGATCTAGAACCCCCTAATTCTGTCAAAAAAGTACAAACTTTAACTAGGCGCTTAGCCGCTTTAAGCATATTTGTATTAAGATCAATTGATAAGTGCAAGCCATTTTTCGAGATCATAAAGAAAAACAAAGATTTAAAATGGACCGAGCAGACACAAGCAATATTCAAATCCTTAAAGCAATATTTGGCAACTACTCCAGTACTTTAAAAGCCAAACCGAGGTGAAGATCTGTACTTATATTTGGCAGTTTCAGAATATGCGGTCAGCTCGGTGTTGATTCGGTTAGATAATGCAGTGCAACATCCTATTTATTATATCAGTTAAGCCTTGCATGATGCCGAGCTTCGGTATCCACCCATGCAAATGTTAGCATATGCACTGGTCATTTCTTTAATGAAATTGAGGCCATATTTTCTGGAGCACAAAATCGTTGTTTTGGAAAATTATCCTCTAAAACAAGTATGCACCGACTAGATACGTCTGGTCGGATGATCAAGTGGGCAGTTGAACTTAGCCAGTTCGAAATATTATACGAACCAATGACTGCAATTAAGGGACAATCATTATCAGATTTCGTGGCAGAATTCACTCCCTCAATTCAACTGGACATTACTGAGGAGCAGATGTGGAAGTTATTTGTCGACGGCTCTTCCACCACAGACCGAGCAGGGGGCGAGATTGTGATAATCAATCCAAATCACAAGGGCTACCGCTCAGCCATACGATTTCAGTTCCTGGTGACAAATAACGAAACCGAGTACAAAGTGTTATTGGCAGGATTATAGATGGTAGCTTCAATGGGGCTGAAGAAGTTACTTGTTCACAGCGATTCTCAGCTCGTAGTCAACCAAATCAATGGAGATTATGAAGCGAATTAGCCCAAGATATCATAGTACTTGGATCTCACAAAGAACAAACTTTCTCAGTTCAAGGTGGATGTGATACACAACCCAGAACCGAGAATGTATAGGCAGATGCTCTGGCCCAACTTGCATCCAGTTTGGGGACTAACCTGATAGAAAATGTAACAGTCACCCACCTATCTTCCTTATCATTGAACACGATTAAGATAAATGCCAATAAAAGTGTCGAGCCGACGTGGATGACACCAATTATTCAGTACTCAGAGCATGAGATTCAACCAGAGAACAAAGCTGAGGCAAGGACATTGAGGATGCAGGCTGCTCGGTTTACTATAGTGGACGAAGTCTTGTAGAAGCGCGGATATTCAGTTCCCTAGCTCAGATGCCTATAAAAAACTGATGTCAACTATGCTCTTACAGAGGTGAATGAAGGAAATTGCAGTAATCACGCCAGGGGTCAGTCACTAGGGTACAAGTTGACCCGACAAGGGTATTACTGGCCATCATTGAAGTAGGATGCAATCTCCTTAGTGAAGAAGTGCGAGAAGTGTCAAAGGTTCGCACCCCAAATCAGGTACCACCCGAGCAGTCACCTCAGTCTTTAGTCCTTGGCAATTTGACAAATGGGAAATAACCTCATCAGACCACTCCCCACTATCAAGGTGGGTGAAAGAAATAAGATTTCAGGTCGGTGATTTGGTTTTGAAAAGAGTCACGAGAGCCGAGCTGAGCCCACTAAAATTGACCTGTGAAGGCCCATATAGAGTTAGCAAAGTTCTATTAAATGGGGCGTATGAGCTCGAATATTTGAGTGGAGAAAAATTTAATCATCCATGGAATGTGTCATATTTGAAGAAGTATTATCAATAAAGTTCGAAAGTTCGTAACAAATTATTTATCTTAAGTTTTCTTATTCGTCTCGGCCTAGCTCCGAGCACAACATTCAACAATCTGCGCATACATCTTATGTCCTGGCCTAGATCTGAGCACGCCTCTTTACAAATCTTTATATCGAGACTCGACCTAACATCGATCTATTTACAACAAACTCAGCCTAGCTCCGAGCACAACACTTAATCGATAACAGTTAACTATTGACTTCAATTTTCAAACTTTGCTATGGTCAGCATAAAGCCAAGCGTGATATTTAGAAAAAAATTGAAAATAAAAAGCCAGGGTATAGAAAGCGGCGAAATGAAAGTTTCATTTAATGCAAAATATTTACATTCAGGGGCCCAAGGCCGATTACATAAAAAATATGAAAAGAGAAATTCCCTAAGGAGCAGGGTTGGTTGTCACCCTGAAGCTAGTCGACACCAGGGGATTGGATCTATGGCAGACCGCTGGAAGCCACCTCTTCTGCATTATCATTGGCCGGAGCAACAACCTCTTCAGAAATAGCATCAGGAACTGAGGCCTGAGCTCGTCGAGTTCCGCGTTCAAGGCCCTGAGCTCTTCCTCCAGCTCGACCATGGTTTTACCTTTCCTCAAACCATCCGGAACATCCTCCATGCTGGTCATGTGCTCGCAAGTCAGCATGAAGGCGTAAGCCTCAGACTTCTTGTAGGCTTTCATAGCCTCCAACCTAGCTTCCTGAAGGGACTCCTCCAACTGCTTCTTGAAGGCCTCCTCATCCATCTCCCTCCAAACCTCGACCTCTGTCCTGGTCATCGCCTCCTGGTGACTGGTCCTCTGTTTGGTACTCTTGCCGGTCCCCTTCCCGGCTGTCTTCTTGATTCGGCTGAGGCAGTCAAAGATATCCATTTTCTCCTCGGGCTCTGCAAAAATAACAGGTCCGTCAAATAGGCGAAAATGCAAGAAAAATACACAAAGGAATATCAAATCAAGAAAATATTACCTTGGACTTCTATTGGGGTCTCTGGTCTTGGCGGCGGTGACTGTGTTTGCTCACCACTCTGGGGCCATAGGTCTGCAATTGGCGATCTTGCCCATTCAGCTTGCTATGGCGACCGCACTGGATCCACTCGTTCAGTCCTCGCACAGGCTCGAGAGGAAGGTCTCTGCTCGGTACCTAATCCACCTGGCAGGTCAACACGCAAGCTGGCTCACAATAATATGGCCTCGCAGGTCAAGAGTTTAATCTTTCTATTGGCCTCTGGGAGAAGCTTTATATTCTCCAACCTCTTCAGGAACTTGTCTAAAAGGCGACCTTGAGAAGAACGGTTCTCTGCACAAGAAATAAAGAATTAACGATTAGAAATTTTATGGAAATTTAAAAAGTAGAAAAATACTTACTGAAATCATAATGAAATCAGAGGGGAGGAGCAAGGAACGGCTCACTATCCCAGCCACGAGGGGTCATCCAATCCCCGCCGACCCAAAATCATTTATCCTTCCACTCTTTCAACGACTGGGAAGGCCCAATACCAAGTTATCCGGATAGTCGGACTGGGTCTAAACATAGTACCACCCCGACAGCCTCCCTCTCATGCTGCTCGGGGTCACTTTCCAGATGAACAACTCATTCATGTCTTCAAAGTGGGGTTGCGGGTAGCCCTACCGAGAAAAAGCACGAGCAACCCAATTAATCTACCCCAAGTCATGGGGTGCACCTGAGATAAGGCAATCCCTAACCTCCTGAACCAGTTTGTGATAAACCTTGGCAGGGGAAACCTCAACCCATATAATATGTTGTGGCGTACACGGCGATGCACCTTAGGGGCGGCAGCTCAGGCACCTCCTCGTGGTAAGGCAGCCAAAACTGAACATATGAAGGAAAGCTATGGCCTTGATAAAGAGCATCCAACTCATGCTGCATCAACAAACCAAGATGGAAGTTCTGGTCGGTCTCCGTCTAGTCAGTCCTAGTATTTTTACGAGGTCTCCCAATAGCATCATGGGCCTCTTCCATAGCCTGACCAGACGTTGACGGACCTACACCGCGACCAACCCTACCACTTGACTTTATGGGCTCATCACGCCCCACGACACTTGGACCTACGGCCTCAACCCTACTTGGTGCCGTCCCACGCCTAACTGCACTTGGATTAATGGGTTTCTCTCCACTCAATCCAGCTCCGCGCCCAACCCCGTGGGTCTCAACCATTGCCTCTTGCATTGGATCCACATTCTCGCTCGTTCCTGGAGCCCTTGTCGCAACAACACTCTCTGGCACATTGGGTCATGAAATTTCATCATTCTCAGGCTTCGGATTTGAACTTTCTGAATATTCTGCTGTTTTGCGGCTGGGGATAACTAAGTCTTATACACTTCTCCACCGATAACAACTGTGTTTAGGATGGGATTTAGGATCTCGTCACTCCACCTCTCCTTTGCGAAACTCTTGTTCAAGACTGTCATCGGAACTGGAGACGTCGATCACATTAGGACCCTCCCCAGTAACCTCCCTTTTAGACGGAGGATCTTCAACCTCAACCTCCACGTTGTAGTCTTAGTTTTGGCTATCGTCAACGGAATCAGACATTTCTTGAAAAACACATAAAAAAAGAAAGAAGGAAAAAGTTTTGAAGATTACCTAAGAATTCCTGAGTCTTCTCTCTCAAAGCTGACCTGAAATTCTATGCTCGGTCTCTGCAATCTCTTGTATGATAGAAGTGAAAGCAAAAGTGGAAATTGAAGAAGAAAGGCCATATTTATAGGTCGAATTCTCTCGAAAATCACGTGCCAGTTGAAAGGAGCGCGTCTTTTCAAAATTCAAAAGCTGAGTAACTATCACGTCCCTCCGTTTCCCGTGCCACGAGGATCCACTCAGAAGACGCCATGTGTCTATCATCATGAGTTCCATTTAATGCACCGTTTCAAACATTAATGGTTAATTGACAACTGTCGATAGTTTTAAAACCATTTGACCTTTTATATCTCTCTCTCTCCATTCAAAGTGCAAAACCATTTCGAAGAATCTTCTCCTCGGCTTTGAACTTGGGGGCCATTGATGATACCCGAGCCGAGCTGGACAAAATACAACCATGTGGCCATCCAGGATTCGATAACGTGGATCGTCCAAATGACGTGGACCAACCAGATGACATGTACCGAACGGGCCACTCTCACCCGAGCCGAGGTGCCGAGCCGAGCTTAACCCATTTGAGTATCTGGCAAGATAATTCAATATCATTCCACTTAACATCCCTCCACTAAGTCGATTCAATCAACCAGTGGTAGACCAAGGAGTGTTAGGAAATTTATTTTTAGATTTTGATGATACCATGTAAAACTTAGAATAGGAAGTTGGCACCCCATTTTTCTTGTATTTCTATTTTGTAATAGATTGGACTGCATGAGCTGAGTGAAGTCAGCTATGTTGAAGAATACAAGAAATCAACTGAAGACTGAAGTGAAGACCCAATTGTGTATCAGATGAGTATAGTAAAAGAAGAAAGGTACATACTCGACTGAAGAAGATCCAGCTGAGGCACAACTGAGTAAAGGCTGAAGAAGTGGCAGTTAAGTCAATTAAGAGCTGTGTCCACCAGTTGTACTGACAGTTGAGTCATTCCTAAAAGGTTGGAGCTGACTCAAGTCAAAGGGATAAATTGTCAACTCAAGTCAACTAATATTAATACGTTGCACGAAAGTCATGGATATTACTTAAATTAGTAATACGTCCAAGCTACCATGTCTTCAAGTGCTCATCCCAGAAGTGTGCAAAAGGAATAAACCAATGGGAAGCACTGAGCTTGTGTCAGGCCCTAAAAAGCTACATACATCATTTAATACGAGGAAATATCACCATCAGAAGCTGCAAGTCAAGAAAAGACAAGCCAACGAAGAAAAAGTGTCATTTTGAAAATAACCTATCTCTTCAACGGGCAAATTTTCAAATGAGCAATATAAAAGGATGAGGAAGCATATGAGAGACATAGAGACCAAACACGACGAATTTTAAGAGATTTTACAAGCAAGCAAACCTGCAAACATTCTCTCAAGATTACTAAGATATTCCTCAAGCCTAAATTCGAAAGAACTCGATCCAACACACTATGTGAAGGAAAGAATACTTCATCCAGTTGAAGAGGAAACAATTTTAAGAACTTAAGGTGTCTACTCTCCAAGGTTGAAGGAGCTATAGTAAGGTTCAAGGTCGAACCAGAAGATTTGAGTTCGTTAGAAAGCTATGTGATCAATTCCAAGGGTTTGAAGGGAGCTGAAGTAGCAAGGCAACTGTCTTGTGAAGAAGCTGAGTCCCAGGAGAAGCCAACTGTGTGATCAAGGCTGTCTCGGACTGAGAACTACTTTTTAACCTGATCTGTTACTTAGTGGATTCCTCCAGGAGTTGGAGAAGAGTGGATTAGAGGAATTACCCCATCCTCGAACCACTATAAAATTTGCTTGTGTCATTTACTTACAACATTTTATTTTCCTGCTTACCTTATATCTGCTATTTAAATTATATTTCTAACCCAGCTGATAATAACATTGCTAAGAACAAGTGTTAAAAACAAGTCTAAAATTATCAAGGGTGTTAAGTCTTCCGCTGAACAAAAACCAAATCAACTAAAAGTCAAGTGTTAGCTGACCCAGGTGAGTTATACTATCAACAGCTCAGTCGACTCTGTTGAGTGGGTAAATTTTCTGAAGTAAGCCAACCTAGCTGTCCCCCACGGACTTAGCTGATTTGAGTCAACTCTGATCAAATTATTTTAAAAGGACTAAATTCGAAAAGTTGGTAAGGTTTATTCAACCCCCCTTCTAAACCTTACAACACACCCCTTGGGACCTACAAGTGGGAGCAGTTGGTTCATTGAGCCTTCCACACTAGTTACTGAACTAGATCTCAATCTTTTTCAAAAGATATAACACTTTTGTTTTCAAAGAGTTTATTTCAGAAGCAAAGTTATAATCATGGATGCTAATCTAACTCGTATTCCCATGTTCAATGTGGAAGAGTTTGATGATTGGAAAATTGTCATGCAGGCAAACCTATCAGCCTTACACGATGAAATGTGGCTAGTGATAGAAGATGGGCCACTACAAATATTGAAGGTCAACACTGCTGTGAGAAGAGCACCTCCAGGTGAAGGAGAAGATGCTGCAGCAGAGCCTAGACCTGCTATGGTTGAGAAACCAAGCTGTGAATGAACAAATGAGGATAGGAAGAGATAAGATCTTGACAATGTTGCCAAGGACATTCTCTACAAAACATTGGACAAGACTATGTTTAATGAAGTCAAATCATGCAAATCAGCCAAAGAAATCAGGGATAAACTAACCCTGATTTGTGAAGGATCTGAACAGATCAAAGAAAATAAACTAACAGTTGCTGTTCAAAAATTTAAAAACTTTAAAATGCTTGCAGGTGAGAGTTTGGATCAGTTGGATGCCAGATTCACTGAAATCACAAATGAGCTTTCAACTCTTGGGAAGGAGTACACTCAAAAGGAGATGTGCATGACGATTTTAAGTGCCCTCCCAGCTGAACGGGAAATGAAGGTCATAGCCCTGAGATGCTCCATGGACCTCTCCAAAAACATTAAATCATGAGCTGTTCTCAAATCTCAAAGCTTATGAGTTTGAGCTGAGAAGAAAAGTGGAAGAGGAGTCAGCTGTGCCCAAAACAGCTGCGCTGATGGCCAGTGAAGGAAAGAAAGATGAGCCAAACGAAATAATTGACCAAGAGGAGATTGCTCTCATGGTAAAGAGGTTTAACAAGCTTTAATAAGAACTATAAAAGAAACAAGTGTGAAACTTCTAGAAGACATTTAACACATTCCAAAGCAAGGGAGGACATGCCACCCAAAAGAGTTGACTATCAGAGAGCTGATGTACAAAGAGCTGAAAATCTATGTTGGAATTTCAGGCAACTAGGACACTTTGTTGTTGACTGTTCCTATCCACCAATCAAAAAATATAGAAATGAAGAGGAAAGAAGAGTCTTTAGGGAAAGAAGACAAGAAAGGAAGAAAGCCATGTTGGCTGCCGAGACTGCTGAACCAGCCAAATGTAAAGAACCAACAGACTCAGACAACAGTGAAGTTGACTACTCAAGTGACACTAAGGAAGAGGCTTTGATCTGCCTCATGGCTAAACAACAAGATAAAGAAGATGAGGTACACTTTAACTCATCTCATTCTGATTCAAGTGATAGTGACACAAACACTTCCTCACCCCACAGATCTTTATGATTCATTAGGCAAAATGATGAAATCTTTATCCACATTAAAACCTCACACACACTTTTAAATGAGGAAAACAACCAGCTCAAAAGCCAAAACTCACAGCTAACTAAGGAGCTGAGTACTCTAAGTCAAATAGCTGATGAGAATACAAAGCTAAAGGCTGAAAATGCCAAGATTCAAACAGAGTTAGCTGGTACTGAAAAGAGAGAGAAAGATCTCAAAAATGTGATTTCCTCATTTGCCAAGGCATCCAAATCATTGGATGAAATAATAATGAGTCAAAAAGAGTGTGGAGACAAGACAAACATAAGATGCAATTCCTTTGTACATGGTCAAACACCTAGAGTGATTTTGGAGAAACGATCCTCAAGCAATGAGGGAATCCAAAAACCCAAAACACCATATGTTGCACCATCACCCACACTAAAACACAATCACAATCATACTGGCATTGGATACAAGGGTAAAGGAAAGAAGCCACTAGAGCATGCTGAAATGACAGCTTAAAAGAAATTTAGAAAAGTCCATCAGCAAACTCCTAACAGAAAATACTCTGTGAAAGCTAAACAGAGCTACCAAAAAACCCAAAGATTCAACAAAGAAATTCATATGATGGGAATGGTAGAAACTATCCAAACCACGTTAATTGGAACAACCAAGTGAAATATCAGCAAAGACCTATGGGATACAAGCCAAAATGGCAAAGACCTCAACCTCAGCAAAGGTCATTCCGAAGGCAAAAAAGCTATTATCAGCATATTTATGCACCCATGCACAACACCTATCAAGCACATAAATTCCACTATAATCCCAAGAAAGCAAATGCTCAAACAAATACATAGGCATACAGACAAAAAAGACGGCTGTATGATCCTAAAACCCCCAAGCAATTTGCTAATGTGCACTATAATTATGGAACTGATAGATGGCAACCTCTTAGAGTAAGATCATTTGGTTATAGGTTGGTTGGAACATCTTATAGCACTAACCCCCAAGGACCCAGGCAAGATTGGGTACCTAAAACTAATTTCCTTGATTGCATGTTCAAGGAACAGCTGAGTGCCAAGGAACCTGGTACATGGATAGTGGCTGTTCCAGACATATGACGGGAAACAAGATAAATTTGTCAAAATTCATGGAACTCAAAGGTACAAAAGTCATATTTGGAGAAAATGAAGCTCCAGGGGAGATCAAAGGCACATGGTCCATAAAGAAGAATGGTCTGGAGATCACATATGTTGCATGTGTTGAAGGTCTCAATTTCAATCTACTAAACATTAGCCAACTCTGTGATAAAGACTACAATGTGGGATTCAATATGGGAGTTTGTCAAATCAAAGATGCTGAATCAAATGAAATTGTTCTACAAGAACTAGGCAGAAAAACATGTATGTAGTGGATTGGTCAACTACTACACCAAGCACATGTCTGCTAGCAAAGAGTACAACCGAATAAGGTTGGTTGTGGCACAAGAATCTGAGTCACCTGAACTTCAAGACAATCAAAAAGCTTGCAAGGAGTCATCTTGTAGAAGGATTGTGTTACTCAATATACAAGAAAGAAAACATATGTGATGCATGCCAGATGGGAAAGCAAATCAAGTCGTCCTTCAAGGATAAGCCAAGTCCTTCTTCAACAAGGATATTGCATCTGTTGCATATGGATTTATTTGGTCCCGTTGAACCAGTCAGCATCAGTGGGAAGACGTAGTGGTGGTGGATGATTACTCAAGATATGCATGGACAATTTTCATGTGTAAAAAGAAGGAAACGTTGCAGAAATTGCCTCAGATGATTAAAAGAGTTCAAAATGAGAAGAGTCAAACCAATATAAAGATAAGATCTGACAGGGGAACTGAGTTTGTCAATGGTATTATAACTCAGTATTGTGTTGAAAATGGTATTGCTCATGAGTTGTCAGCTGCTAGAACTCCACAATAGAATGGAGTAGCTGAAAGAAGGAACATAACTCTCAAGGATGCTGCTAGGACAATGTTAGCTAAAGTTGGATTGCCTAAGAGATTTTGGGCTGAAGCCATAAATACAACATGCATGATCAATAAGCAATTAACCAAGACTCCCTATGAGATTTCGACAGGGAGAAAGCCAAATGTTGGATATTTTAAGATATTTGGATGTAAGTGCTTCATGCACAACAATAGCAAGGACAACTTGAAAGCTTTTGATGATATCTCTTTGGGATACTCAGCTGAAAGTAAAATCTCTAGAGTGCTAAACAAGAGGACAATGGTCACAGAAGAGTCTATCCATGTGGTATTTGATGAGCCAAATGTAAATGGAGAAGACATAGACGAGTTAGTTGAAAAGTAAAATCAGCCAACTATATAGAAGAGTCCCTATGTTCATGCAGATGTGAAAGCACTCAACCCTGAAGAAGATGAGACAACTGAATCTCAAAGACAACTAGAAGGTCTGCAGCTGAATGAAGATGAAGAAACTGCTCAAGACAACTTAGCTGCAAGACGGCTCGAGTCCAACATACTTACTCCAACCAGATGTAAGATGGCTAAGAGACCATCCACCTGAGTTAATCATTGGAGATGTCAGAGATGGCATAAGAACCAGATCCAGAGTTCAACATGAAGCTATGTTCACTTGTTTTATTTCCCAAATAGAGCCTAAAGATGTGTCTCATGCATTGGATGACACACATTAGATTCATGCTATGCAAGAAGAGCTGAATCAGTTTGAGAGAAACAAAGTATGGGATTTAGTTTAAAGGCCTACTCACCAAAATGTCATTGATACTAAGTGGGTATTCAGAAAAAAGATGTATGAGAAGGATCTGTAGTTAGTAATAAAGCAAGATTGGTAGCCAAAGGGTATTTCCAAGAGGAAAGTATATATTTTGATGAAACCTTTGCTTCTGCTGCCAGATTGGAAGCAATAAGGACGTTTCTTGCTTATGCTTTGCACACAAGAACTTCACTATATTAAATGGATGTGAAAAGTGCTTTTCTAAATGAACTTTTAGAAGAAGTCTATGTGGAACAACCTCCAGGTTTTGAGCAGAAAACTAGTGGAGACAAAGTATACAAGCTTAAGAAGGCATTGTATGGATTGAAACAAGCACCATAAGTATGGTATGACAAATTGTCACAATTTTTAATTGACGATGGATTCACCAAAGGAAAAGTTGATAGAACACTCTTCAGAATTCAAGATGGAGAGAGTATACTGCTTGTTCAAATATATGTGGATGATATCATCTTTGGATCGATAAATAAAGAGCTGTGTGATAAGTTCTCAAACCTCATGCAAGGGAAGATTGAAATGAGCATGATGAGAGATCTAACTTTCATCTTAGGACTTCAAGTCAAGCAAATGAAGGATGAAACCTTCATAAGTCAAACCAAATATACTAGAGATTTAATGAAGAAATTTTGTATGGAAGAAAAGTCATCAGTGAAGATTCCTATGAACACTTCAATCAAAATGGATATGAATGCAGATGGCAAAGTTGTTGATCAAACAAGATATAGAGCCCTCATTGGATCATTGCTCTATTTAACAGCAAGCAGACCAGACATCACCTTTGTTGTAGGTGTATGTGCTAGATTTCAATTCGCACCAAAAGAGAGTCACATGACTGCAACTAAGAGAATCCTAAGGTATTTGAAGGGATGCCAAGAAGTTGGCTTATGGTATCCAAAGGATGGAGGATTCAAGCTAGTAGGCTACTCAGACTCAAATTATCCTGGATGTAGAGTTGACAGGAAGAGTACTTCTAGTACTTGTCAAATGCTTGGAAATAGATTAGTTTCTTGGTTCAACAAGAAACAAAATTCAATAGTTATATCCACAGCTGAAGCAGAGTACATAGTTGTGTGCAGTTGTTGTGTCCAAGTTCTCTGGATGAGACAACAACTGAGAGACTATGATATTGAAGAAAACAAAATTCCAATTATGTGTGATAATACAAGTGCTATTGCAAATACTGAGAATCCAATGCTGCACTCAAGAACAAAACACATCGATGTCAGATATCATTTTATAAGGGATCATGTTGAAAAGAAAGACATCACTTTGGAATACATCTCAATTGATAAGCAGTTAGCTGATATATTCACTAAACCTTTATGTGGTCAAGATTTGAAGAGCTTAAGTATGAGCTAGGATTAATTGAGCTGAGTTAGGAGACTCAGAAGACTCAATCAGCAAAGACAAAGAAGAAAGAAATGAAAATTAGCAAGTTTCACTTTCCAGCCAAGTGAAACAGCTAAGATGAGAAATCAACTGTATCAAGTTATCTGACAGCTGAGTGATCTTATGTAGAGATGTCAATAAGGGCTGGGCCCTAAGGGCCGACCCTAGTCCGACCCTAAAATTTAAGGGCTGCGCCTATATTTCATAGGCCCTTATAACATGAGGGCTTTTTAGCCCTGCCCTATTGGCCCTAGGGCCGTCTAGGGCTAGGGTAGGGCCGGCCCTTAGGGCTTCTTTTCTGATAAGTTTTTTTGTATTTAATATATTTATATTCAAAATGTAAGCTCGTAATACGATTAATCTATTATATGATCTCATTTATCAAATACCATTTATCTTAACAAATTATCAAATTTGATCTTTGATCTCATTTATAATTTAGTCTTACTAAATAACTTAGTAAATACAAAATTAAAGTTGGTACGTAATTGGTAATTTTATTTAGTATGTTAATAATTATAGAGAACTAAAATATATTTGGTATAGACTATGTGATTACTAAAATAAAAATGACGAATTTTGAATATTTTAATCCAAATGGAAACTAAGAATTACATGGCGTTATTTTATAAAATAAATAAATCATGATGAAATGTTTTAATTTAGACGGAATAACTTCATAAAAAATGTAAAAAAAAAACAAGTCATAGGGCCGGCCCTAGCCCGATCCTAACCCTACAGGGCTAGGGCTGGGCTAGATTTTTCAAGCCCTTATAAGTCCAGGGCTGGGCTAGATTTTTCAAGCCCTTATAAGTCCAGGGCTTTTTAGCCCTAGCCCTTAAGGGTTAGGGCCTCTTAGGGCTAGGGCAGGGCCGGGACGGGCCGACCCTTATTGACATCTCTAATCTTATGTAAAGAGAGAAGCTGAGTTAAGTCACTTTTGGATGATAGCTGAGTTATTTATGAGCTAAGTGACAAAATGCAATCGTTTTCTGCGAGCGGGAATATTTTTGGGGATTACGTCAGCGTAATTATGATGTCAGAACAAAAGTTGTACATGTTTAGCCTATGATTGGATATAAATGTTGCTGCATTTAATACGGGGAAATTAATGCGGTTTCAAAGGTTCAATCTTGACCGTTGATTTTGATCAAACTTTTCAAATTCTAAAAAACGTCCTCTCACGTCCCTTAAAAACCAAAAACCCATTTTCTCTCTCCTCACAAACACTTTCATCTTCAGCAAGCAAAGCAAGTTTTCACTCTGTAAAAGTTCTAAAACTTTAGTTCTCAAAGCAAAGATTTTTCGTTTTATCTATCGGTTATTTTCTAAGAAAATGGATGCCTCATATGATTTTGTTAAGATGTCTGGGAAGATCCACTCAGGATCGACAGTAGATTTCGAAGGTATGCTGAAACAGGGAGCTAACAAGGCCCTGGTTAAGAAAACTACTGAGAAGATAGAAAAGTCCGATTTGAAAGATTTTCTTATGATGGAGTATTCTCATACCTACTCCGAGGAAGTTGCCATGTTTTATGTGAATGTGAAGATTCAGAACGGGAGATTTGATCGTCTATCTACAACAAGGACATTAAAATTACTGTTGCTGACCTTGCTGAGCACTGCAAACTGCCCTCTGAAGGATTGAAGGAAATTACTGAGAAAGACATCATGTTCTAAAACTTAGCTGCTGCTTGGAAGGAAATCACCAAGCCTTAGTCGCTGCAAAGGCTGTTTACACAATGAAGAAGGCTATGATCAAGGAAGATTACCACAAGCTGATGGACATGATGTCCAAATGTGTTGATATGAAGTTCGGCATCTTTTATCAGATGTCTCAAACTAAGCTAGTGGTGATGGCTGAGTTTGTTTTCAGCCGCATCTGTCAGAACATACTCAACAAGACCATTGTTGATGGTGGTCTATTCGGAGACTCGTTGGGATATGATCTGGTGATTGGCCATCTCACGGAGATGAAGGGGATTGCCTTGAGACATGGAAAGCCATTTCATGTCAACAAGAAAATGTTCAAGGCCAATCTTTCTGGCGTACAGAGGCAAGCGCAAGCACAAAGAGCAGACACCAGCGAGGGTGAATCAGCTGATCCTGTACCAGAAGACACAACTGCAACACCCCAACTCTCTCCTCTAAGCCGACTCAAAAGAAGAGAGCTGTTGCAGCTAAGCTAGCACCTGCCCCTGCATCCAAGAAAGCATCTGCCCCATTAGCCAAGTCCACTAAAGCTCCTGCCCCTACAGCCGAGCTAGAAGATGCACCTGCCCATGTAGCCAAGACCGAGAAGGATACATCTGCACCTTCTCCGGTCATGAAGAATAAACGCTCAGTGCGTCGCAAGCCAGCTGCATTAGAGAACATAAAGATGGTGGAGCCAGAAGCCACCGAAGAAGACGAAGAGGAAGAATTCCTCTTGTAAAGACCAAAAGAAGAAGACTTGTTAGGAAGTCTGTATTGGAGAAAGCTGAGTCTGACACTCAGCCTACGAAAGAGACTGCTGAAATCAAAGAAGAGCAGTCAAAGGAACATGTTTGTGGTGATGTAGTCACCGCGGAGGTGGAGAAGACTACTGATGTTGATCAGCAGACTACGGAAGACCCATCTATTCGAAAGATAGCTGTGGAAGAACATGGAACTGAGACAACCAAGCACACAGAAGAAAGAGCTGTACAGTCCCCTTAGACAGATGCTAGAGAGCCCGATGAGGAGCATGCTCCACTTGCTACCATTAAGGAAGAGGAGAAAGATGATGTGGTGATTCTATCCCATGTATATCTTGACATTCAGGAAAGATTAAAGATTGAGGGAATGGAGAAGTTAGAAGCTGAGTTATTCATGACATCAATTTCAGCACCCAGAGTTCATTGAAGAAGAAGAGGAGCTCTTAAGCTTCTTGGGTAACATAGCCCTTTGCTCTGCCCTTGATCTCGACTTCTGCATGACCGTTTTTTGTGAAAAAAAGGAGAAAGAAAATCAAAGAGCCTTGGAGAAGGCTAAGGCTATTGAAGAGTCGAAGAATCCCCACACTTGTCCATTCTCTGATGTACCAAAACACGCCAAGGAATCTACTGACAGCAACGACAATGATGTTGAAGAGATAGATCTTGCTGTTGCAGTTGAGAAAGCTAAATCTAAACAAGCTATTAAAGAGTCCGAAGAGATGCATGAGCATCGAATGCAAGAGGGTCTAAGAGAATCTTCTTCAATCTCCTTAGTACCTGATGTTATAGATGTGGTGCAAAACATAGCTGTTGACATTGCTGCTACCACATCCCCAGTGCACTCGAAAGATGGCACCATGACTATTGGTGATGAAGCTAAAGATGGTGAAGAAGTGGGCACCTTAGCCAAGACAACTCCTACAGAAAGTATTGAGACACCTGCCCACACGGCTGATCACTCAAAGGGAATCGCATTCGAGTCTCAGGTGCTGAGTAACTCCACCACTCATGACTCAGCTGGTGCAGCAGCTGAGGGGGAAACTCTCACCACCACAGATAGGTGGGAGACCAACCAATGAAGTTTAGAGGCGAAGGTGAGAATCAAAATGATCAGCGAAGTGAAGTTAATGATGCTCAGATGGTTCAGACTGTCTCCGCTGAGACTTCATCTGCACTGAAGATCGATGACGCTTTGAAGTAGCTAAGGTAAAGGATGGAAGTGAGACCATGGGAGTTGAGACTCCTGGCCCTAGAAGTGCAATCCTAGGAGTTGAGACTCCGACGGATGCCACTGAAGACCCCAAAGTAGCTCAATCAGCTGAAGGGATAAATGCCCAAGACCCTGTTGTGGTTGAGACTACACACAGGGATGCCCATGGCCCACCAACAGTTGAGACTGCTGAGGCTGTAGAAGGCCCAGAGGGGGTTGGGACTTCTCTGGGTAAAGGAACTGAAATTGAGCCAACTCCTAATGTGGAGGTCGCTGATGAAGAAGAAGAGATGAACGCGCTTCATGATTCACAGGAAAATATTGATACCAAATTTTTAGAATCAGAAGATAAAACTGAGTCCATTCCTGTTGATTCCGATGAAGCTGATAAGTCAGCCGAGGAATAGACACCTCAAAAAGGAAGCAACAACTAATATCGAGGAAGTTGTTAAGACAGCCGAGGGTTAGTCAGCTCAGCGGGCTAAGACAACTGTCAAGATGCCGATGAAGCTGAAACAACTGAGGCACGTAGAGCTGAAAACATTTTGAAGGAAAAGAGAAAGGCCCCACAGACTCAAGGCGTGGGTATTCTTATTTTTCCAGATGAACTTTTCGCGGAATATTTTTCATTCGATGCCCACATTTTGTTTGAAGCCGAATCTACTGCGGAACAAGCCCGTTACAATGTCCAAGTACCCCCAGAAGAACTCCGAGCTCTAGGTGAAACTGCAATCATGCCGATTGATTTTGACTTTGATGCAGTATGTCCAGAAGATCAGTCTGCTGAGACAGCTGACTTCAGGAAAGCCTTTAAATCTATATGTGCTGAGATTGAAAAAATGGAACATGACTTTGCATCCTTGGATCAGAGGCTTGACAAAGAGATGCCACAATCACCGGAGACATCAGATGAACAGTTCTGCGGATCAGAGAATGGGTCGGACAAGTGAAGGCTTTGAGGCGAGAGCAGGTCACCTATTTCAAGTCCCTATTTTCTAAGATGGTGATCCGGAGCTCTGACAACCTCAAGTTCCAGCATCGGCAACGAGATCATATTTTCAGGATGGATGAGTCACACAGGTCGGACATGGAGTTGCTCAAGCTGCAACATAAGATTGAGATTGCCAGAATGGAGACCAATATGGAACAACAAATTAAGGTTCTCCAAAATAGAAATGAAGCTGATGGCAGCTGAATCTAAAGGTCTGAGATCTGAATTTAGAGCAGCCTACTCCAAGTCACACGACAAACATGAATCCACAAATAACATACTCGACTTTATCCTGAGTGGCATGTTCCCTGGCTTAGCCCTACCTTTTGGTGATGATGCCAAAAAGGGGGAAGAGGAAGCCATGAGGGAGCTGAAGAAAGGGCAAGGGAGTGATAAGGAGAGAAATAAAGGGAAAGCAAGAAAGGGGGAAGGAAGCTCTGTGAAAAAACCCCCATTGAAAATCATGTTTGCTAAAACCCCACAACAAGGAGATGTCACAACCTCAAATCTCAGCGGACTACCTGAAGAGCTTACAGTGGAAGAGAAAGCTGAAATTGCAGTAAAGGAATCGAAAAAAGCCATGGAATCTAAGTTTGAGAAGGTAGATGAGAAGCACTATAAGCGCATTAAGGACATAAAAGTAAGGTTCGATGGCCCCCCAATGGGACAATGGAAGAATTCCCCAGCAGTAAAACCCCCAAAAGAAATCATGATACCTGATGTTGGATCTGAACCAAGATCTCTAGAGGAGTTTGAAACTCTAGACACTGAAGGTTATTTCAAGAACTTGACTCTACCATAGACATGGGACTTGTACTGGGAGAGAAGGGTCTCACTTTGTGCAAATCAGTTGATAATCATCATATTTCCAGTAGTCACTCAGCTGGAAAGGCACCAGTACAGTACACTCCCAGAGAAGGAGCTGAGTCAACAAGAGGGAGGGGAAGGTCTGGAAGTGGTGGAAAAGGCAGAGGTACTCCACCACAGCCAAGACCACAAGATATAAGGTATATTGATCCACACAAAAATGGGATCAATTATTGGGCTAGGTATGACCATCTTGCCAATCTTGAAGTAAAGCGCAAGAATGAGGAGGTAGTGAGAAGGCAAGAGGCCGAAAATGAAAGAGTTATGCGTGAATGGGAAGAAAGAAAGTTTAGGGAAGACCCTGCTACTAAGCGCACATATGAAAAGAAGAAGAAAGATGAAGAAGAGAAGAAGAGAAGAAGAGCAAAGGATGATAGAAGGAGAGCAGGAGATGAAGAGAGAAGAAGGAAGCAGTCGAGGCGTTGAAGACGGCTGTAATACTTTCCATGTATTTTACTTAATTGTAAATACAAGTTTTGTAAGTTTTTCTTGTAATTTTATTCTTATAACTTTGCTCTGATACATGTTGTTATTCATGTAAAGAAACTCTGATACGGTGTATAAAGTATACCTTGTAAACAACTTTTTAAAGGACAAGAATGCTATGATCAATAAAATTGACATATTCAGCTCATACATTCTTTGTTACTGCACTGCTTACTTAGCTGTAATCTTTATTTATGTTTTGGCATCATCAAAACAAGGGAGATTGTTAGGAAATTTATTATTAGATATTGATGATACCATGTAAAACATAGAATAGAAAGTTGGCACCCCATTTTCCTTGTATTTCTATTTTGTCATAGATAGGATTGCATGAGATGAGTGAAGTCAACTATGTTGAAGAATACAAGAAGTCAACTGAAGACTGAAGTGAAGACCCAGCTGTGTGTCAACTAAGTATAGTCAAAGAAGGAAGGCACAGACTCGACTGAAGGAAATCCAACTGAGGAACAGTTGAGTAAAGGTAGAAGAAGTGGCAGTCAAGTCAGTTAAGAGCCGATTCCACCAGTTGAACTGACAGTTGAGTCATTCCTAAAAGGTTGAAGCTGACTCAAGTCAAAGGGGTAAAGGCAGCTGTCAAGTCAAGTCGAATGATATTAATCTATTGCACCGAAGTCAAGGATATTACTTAAATTAGTAAAACGTCCATGCTGTCATGTCTTGAAGTGCTCGTCCCAGAAGCATGCAACATGAATAAACTAATGGGAAGCACTGAGTTTGTGTCAGGCCCTGAAAAGCTACAAACATCATTTAATACGAGGAAATGTCACCATCATTAGCTGTAAGTCAATAAAAGACAAGCCAACGAACAAAAAGTGTCATTATGAAAATAACATATCTCTTCAACAGGAAAATTTTGAAATGAGCAATACAAAAGGCTAAGGAAGCATATGAGAGACATAGAGACCAAACACAATGAATTTTAAGAGATTTTACAAGCAAGCAAACCTGCAAACATTCTCTCAAGCTTACTAAGATATCCCTCAAGCCTAAATTCGAAGGAACTCGATCCAACACACTCTGTGAAGGAAATAATACTTCATCCAATTGAAGAGGAAACAGTTTTAATAACTTAAGGGGTCTACTCTCCAAGGTTGAAGGAGCTGTAGTAAGGTTGAAGGTCAAACCAGAATATTTGAGCTCATTGGAAGGTTGTGTGATCAATTCCAAGGGTTCAAAGGGAGCTGAAGTAGCGACACATCTGTCTTGTGAAGAAGTTGAGTCCCAGAACACGCAAGTTGTGTGATCAAGGCTGTCTCGGTCTGAGAACTACTTTGTAACCTGATATGCTACTTAGTGGATTCTTCCAGGAGTTGGAGAAGAGTGGATTAGAGGAATTACCCCATCCTCGAACCCTTATAAAATTTGCTTGTGTCATTTACTTATAGCATTTTCTTTTCCTACTTACCTTATATCTGTTGTTTAAATTATATTGCTAACTCAGCTGATAATAACATTACAAAGAATAAGTGTTAAAAATAAGCTTAAAATTATCAAGAATGTTAAGTCTCCCGCTCAACAAAAACCAAATCAACTAAAAAGTTAAGTGTTAGATAACCCAACTGAGTTATACCATCAACAGCTCAGTCGAGTCTGTTGAGTGGGTAACTTTGCTAAAGTAAGCCAACCTAGTTGTCCCCCAAGGACTTAGCTGATTTGAGTCAACTCTGATCAAATTATTTTAAAATGACTAAATTCAAAAAGTTGGTAAGGTTTATTCAACCCCCCGTTCTAAACTTTACATTACACCCCTTGTGACCTACAAGGAGACATTTGTTAATACATCAATAAGACAAGTCAACAAACACTTTCTAACACATGGTTGTTATGCACCTCATACACAACAAGGAGAGGACACGTGTCCCACTAGAATTTTAGATTTAATAATTACTTATCCACTAATTGTATCTGTATAAATATATCTTATTTATTAAGAAAGGACAAGAGAAATCCACTACATAGCTTGTAGAATTCAAATTCAGTGTACTGATTCTGACCAGAAACATCCAGCTCGACATTAGTAAGAAAAAGGCAGTTCAGCCATTTATTTCATAAATAGTTGCCTATTTCTATTTTTTAGTCACATATATTTGGGTTTTGGCTTATTGGTCGAATAAGAGCATCAACAGAAAGTTCATGAATTCATATGTGAATTTTGGTTACTACTCTTCTGTGGATTCATCCAAATATTTGGAATTTTGTTTCTAATTTGTGAGTCATTCTCAAGAAATTATAAAGTTATGGATTTTGAATTCAATGTTGTCGCTTTTGAATTAAGCAAATGAAATACTTGTCCATTCTATTATGATGGGTCTCGAAAATTGGCAATTCGGGGAAGATGGCCTTTTTGACCAAGAACTTGTAATTTTGGGGTTGATATGTAGTTTTTAGAATTGTGGGTTACATTCTTATAGTTTTCTGATTGGTACCCCATTGTAGTTTATTCTGTTTACAAATTGTCCCCAATAGATTAACGCTTATGTATTATGTGCAAATGCATGGTTTGATCACTTTATTTGAAATTTGTTTGGTGCATCTCCAGTCCCAATTTATTTTGTCTGATATTTAAAAATAAATTTATTGAAATAAGAAGTCGCCAAAGTGACCTCACTTGTGTAGATTTATTCATTGAAAATATTGGATGTTTGTGTCTGTGTATATTCATGTGGGTATTAGCCGACCCTAAGGAAGGTTAATACTTGGCCCAAAATGCACAAACACCTGTGGTGGTAAATACGTGACAATTGTAAGGTTATCCATGTAAATGATTTGTCGGCCCAAAGGAAGACAATATTACTTGACATGATTTATTATCAATGTTTGATCACTACAAGAGGTAGCCACTTACAAGTTAATATTATTGTCTAAAGACTTGATATTAATGTTGTGTTAGGTGCCTCGAGATGTTACCAACTTATTTAAATATAACGATTGATTATTCGGTATAGTGTGAGCATAAAAGTTAATTTTTGTTTTATTCTTTGTTCAGCTATGATGTCTGCTACTTCTATTTCTGCTAACACCAACAACATTCTCATGCTCAATGGGTCGAACTTTATGGATTGGAAAGAAAATATTCTGATCATTTTCGGCTGCATGGATTTGCACTATGTTCTAAGGGTTAAGCAACACCATTTCCTTACGAATGCAAGTTCTGCAGAGGAAAAGTGGAACTTTGAGAAGTGGGAGGCTGAAATTGCGTTAGTCTGATGATCATTAAGCACGACATTCCAGAAGCCTTTCGAGGCACACAACTTCTTAGGAAGTTACTACGGCCAGTGAGTACATTGCGGAAATTGAAAAGTGTTTTGTTAAAAACGATAAGGTCGAGCCAAATACGCCTTTGAATAACTTGATCTCACTCAAGTATAAGGACAAGGGAAATATAAGGGAGTACATCATGGAGATGTCTCATTTTTCTTCAAAGTTAATGGCACTAAAGCTCGAGATTCTTGAGGATTTACTTGTGCATTTAGTGTTAATTTCGCTTCCTACACAATTCAGTCAGTTTAAGGTCAGTTACAACTGTCAAAGGGAGAAGTGAACTCTTAATGAGCTCATTTCATACTGTGTGCAAGAGGAAGAAAGGTTGTAGCAAGAAAGAACTGAGATTGCTCAACTGGCCAGTACTTCCAAGGATAAGGGAAAAAGGAAAAATGATGTTGAGAAAGCTGCTAATAATAAGGGTCCTGAACAAAAGAAACAAAAAGTTGAAACTAAGGATGATTGTTACTTTTGTAGCAAACATGGACACAAAAAGAAGGATTGTACCAAGTACCGCGATTGGTGTTTGAAGAAAGGTACATTTCTTGCTTTGGTATGTTCTGATGTTAATTTAACTTCAGTACCTGGAAGCACTTGGTGGTTAGATTCTGGCGCTACTACTCACATAAGTGTTTCAATATAGGGTTGCCTGAGCTATCAAAAGTCAGCTGATAGTGAAAGATACATCTTTCTAGGTGATGGCAAGTCTGTAGAAGTGGAGGCAATAGGGCATTTTAGGTTATTATTAGGAATTGGTTTCTTTTTGTGTTTGAAAGACACTTTCATTGTACTGTCGCTTAGACGGAATTTGGTTTCTATTTCCTTACTGGACAAATACGGGTTTACTTGTTCATTTAGAAATTGTCAGTTTAGTCTTTCATTGAATTCCAATATTGTTGGTACCAGTTCATTAAGTGCTTATGACAATCTATATATGCTATATAATATTGCTTCATATAATGAATCCATGCATGTTGAATCAAGAGGTACTAAGCGAAAATTAAATAAAGAAAATTCGGATAAATTATGGCACAAGCGTTTGGATCATATCTCAAAAACCAGAATTGAGAGACTTGTGTCAGATGGTATTTTGGATACACTTGATTTTTCGGATGTTGATGTTTGTGTTGAGTGTATTAAAGGAAAATAGACCAAAATAAAGAGATTAGGTGCCGATAGAACTTCAGACGTCTTAGAATGGTCAACATTATTTTTGTATCATTCATAGATGATTACTCACGCTATGGGTACCTATATCTAATTCATGAAAAATCAGATGCACTGGACATGTTCAAGGTTTTTAAAGCTGAAGTTGAGAATCAACTCGACAAAAGAATTAAAGCTGTCAGATCTGACCATGGAGGTGAATATTATGGCAGATATGATGGTTCAGGAGAACAACGTCCAGGGCCTTTTGCTATCTTCCTAGAGGAATGTGGAATCGTCACACAATACACCATGTTGGGGACGCCTAACATGAATGGTGTTGCTAAAAGACGAAATATGACTCTAAAGGATATGTTGAGGAGTATGATTAATCATTCTTCCTTACCAGAATCACTTTGGGGAGATGCACTAAAGACTGCAACTTATATTCTCAACAAGGTAACAACTAAAGCAACTGCTAAAACACCTTTTGAGCTTTGGACTGGGCGAAAGCCAAGAATAAACCACTTACATATATGGGGATGTCCAGCAGAGGCTAGACCGTATAGGCCAAAGGAAATTGGACTCCAAAACAGTTAGTAGCTACTTTATTGGTTACTCAGAAAAATCAAGGGGTTTTAAGTTTTATGATCCCACTAGAAGGTCTATTTTTGAGATGGAAAAAGCAGTATTCTTTGAGGATGTTGAGTTTGGAAGGAGAAATAAGGTTAGAGACATTACCTTTGAGGCGGAGTCTATCTCGACACCTACTATTGCTTTTGATGATGTTCAGGTTTCTATTACTGTCATTAACCGAGAAATAGATACATAACCTCAACAGGATAATGTTGAAGAACTCCCCACTTAGTTGAAACTATTCAAGAAGAACAAACTCAACAACCTTAAGAACTAGTGCCATTAAGGAAGTCTACTAGAGAGAAGAGAAATGCTATTCCGGATGACTATGTGGTATTTCTCCAAGAAAATGAGGATAATAATGGATTGATGGAAAATGATCCTATCAACCTCCGTCAAGCCATGCAGGATCCAAACTCTCAAAAGTAGATTGATGCCATGAATGAAGAGTATAAGTCAATGCATGACAATCAAGTTTGGGATCTTGTCCCATTACCAGAAGGTGCGAAACCTGTTGGTTGCAAATGGATTTTTAAGACCAAGAGGGATTCTAAGGGCAATGTGGAAAGATATAAGGCTCGTCTTGTAGCTAAATACTTTCTCAGAAAGAAGGCATTGATTTTAAAGAGACTTTCTCTTCGGTTTCCATGAAATACTCTTTCAAGATAATTATGGTATTAGTTGCACATTTTGACCTTGAGTTACATCAGATGAATGTAAAGACGACGTTTCTCAGTGGAGACATTGATAAGACGATATATATGGTGCAACCAAAAAACTTTGTGTCTGGAGACCCAAAGTCTATGGTTTGCAAATTAAATAAATCCATCTATCGGCTTAAGCAAGCTTCTCGTTAGTGGTACCACAAGTTTCATCAAGTAGTAGTCTGGTTCAGTTTTGAGACTAATGTTGTTGATGATTGCGTGTGTCATAAGTTCAGTGGGAGTAAGTGTATTTTTCTGTTCTTGTATGTGGATGACATTCTGCTTGCCACTAATGACTCAGGATTGTTGCACGATACCAAGAAATTTCTATCAAAGAAATTTGAAATAAATGATCTTGGGAAAGTGTCTTTTGTTCTGGGGATCTAGATATACCGGGATTGTTCTCGGGGTATTCTTAGATTATCACAAAAGAGCTACACAGAGAATGTTGCAAAGATTTTGCATGCAGAACTGCAAACCAGGCGACACCCCTATATCTAAGGGAGACAAGTTTAGTCTCGAATAATGCCCTGAAGGAAATCTGGAAATTAAAAAAATGTAGAAGATTCCCTATGCTTCAGCTGTTGGGAGTCTAATGTATGCTTAGGTCTGCACAAGACCTGATATAGCATTTGTTGTTGGTATGTTGTGCATATATTTAAGTAACCCTAATATGGATCACTGGAAAGCAGCCAAACGGGTGATGAGGTATTTACAGAGAACAAAAGATTACATGCTCACATACAGAAAATAAGATCAGTTGGAGATTATAGGGTATTTTGCAGGATGCCAAGACAGCAGGAGATCCACTTCGGGCTACATTTTCTTATTGGCTGGGGGAGCCATTTCATGCAGAAGTGCTAAGCAGAAACCTGTAGCATCTTCTACCATGATAACTGAATTTGTAGCATGCTATGAGGCATCCAAGCATGGAATATGGCTGCAAAAGTTTGTCATTGGGCTGCGCATTATTGGAAATATAGAAAGACCACTAGAGTTGTATTGTGACAATAATTCGACAATGCTATATTCCAATAACAACATGAGCTCTACTAAGTCAAAGCACATTGACATAAAGTTCCTGCTTGTGAAGGAAAGGGTACAGAGTGGTCAGATATATATAAAGCATATCGAGACATACTCAATGATTGCGGATCCGCTTACTAAAGGATTAACACCCAGGGTCATTCACGAAGACACTGCCCATATGGGTGTATTACAGTTTTAGGATACTTTGGTTTAGTGGGAGTCTGTAATTTTATTGCTCTATACATTATTTTGGACACATTTTCTGTATTTGGATATTTATGTACAGATATAAAGTATATAGTTTAATACACTCTGTCATTTTGGTTATGATTGATCTCACTAAGGAATATGGTGAACCAGTTGGAAATAGACATGTTAGATCACATTACATATAATTTCCATGCTACACACCTATGATTGATCTATGTCATTTGGTTCTACTGGAATATGTGATTATTGATGGTTTATTCACGCATAAAGTGATGGAAGCCTCTTTAGTCGTGTATTAGTACAATCAATGGACGAGATTGTTAAGGGATACTCTTATATGTGACAGCAAGGTTTGAGCTCATAAGGTATTGCACATTTGTCTGGAACATATGTAGTCCAAGTGGGAGACTGTTGGAAATATTTAATTTGGACTTACATATGGTAATTAAATGTGCATAGTCGTCTTCCAATTTAATCCAATTAAAGTGATCTAGTAAGGTTTTAATTTTTGATTAAAACGGTATCAAATTGTTATGGGATTAAATGTGTAGATATTATTAAGATATTTTCTATTTGTTGAGGGACCAAATAGAAAATAAAGGGGATAAGTATCTAAAAATGGTTATGGTCCATGGGCGATGGTTCTTAAAAGGCAGAAAACATATATCTCCCTTACAGAACATAATACAGAACTCTCAAGAGAACTGCTCGTCTGGAAGACCAAAACCAAATCCAGATTTTTCAAGCCCTAATGGATTCAGGTACGCTTCCGTGGTTTATATTAATCTCTTCTTTTCTTGGATTATAATGGTAGATAGGTTCAAGCATGCTTTTATGGAATTCGTGAATTAAAGCATGCCCTTTTGTGATTTCGATTTCTAACAAAAATTCGAAACATAACCATATAAGACTGTACTTTTCATGTAAGAAACTTACATAAATTTCTAGAAAGAAGTGCTTTCTACCAAGATAAACCATTCATGAGAATCCAAGCAAATTATCATGTCACTTGTAAAATATCATCCTGCACCACGATCACGGTTGATGAAGTTTATATTAAAGTTAACTACCTTTTCACAAGTTTTCCGGACTAGGTCCAATGCGGCCTGGGTTTTCTCGATAAGAAACTCAAGTTTCTGGTGATGCAAGAAATGAGGTCCAATAAGAACTATTTACCAATGACAAACACTTTGGTGAGACTGTCTAATGGGGTTTTTCCGTTAGACGGACCCAACACGGCCTCGGTATTTTGTAATTTCATGCACTGGTAATATTTTTGTAATATTGGGACAGTGTCATATGATCTCCGGACCGGTGGCATTTTTGTAACATTATGGGCTATAAAAAGTATTAGTTTTGTCCCTAAAAATTATTTGTAGTATATCTAAAAAGTATTAGCAGTACATCTAAAAAGTATTAGTAATCCTCTTGAACAATATATTTAGTAGCCCTAATGAAAAATATTGATTTTCCCCTCAAAAGTATTAGTAATCCACCTAAAATATAATAATTGTCTTCTTGAAAAGTGTTAGGTAGAGACATAATATTAGACAACCTCAAATGTATTAGTTTTTCCCGTAAAAGTATTAGAAATATCTCAGAAAAATATTACTAATCCCATTGAACATTTTTTTGCTAATTCTCATGAAAAGTATTAATTTTTTCCCGCAAAACTATTAGTATTCCCCTTAAAACGTATTTATAGTCTTATTGAAAAGAATTAGGTTTTTCGATAAAAAGTATTTTAGTATTTCTCATGAAAAATATTAGTTGTCCTCACAAAAAGTATTAGTAGCACTCTTAAAAAGTATTAGCATGGATGTGGTTGCTGTGGTGTAAGTGGTTGTGCGGATGGGGTATTAAGGTCCATCTAACAGATTAGATCCATTAGATGATCTAACATAAGACTTTTTTTTTGAAACATCCCATATAGGGATGGGGTATTAAGGTCACACCCACAACTTATTTATTAGATCAAAAAATATACAATGTACAAATGTTTACAAACAAGACATATCATGGCACTCTAATAGTTCTAAAGGAAGGAAGGCTTAAACTCTAGTTAACTCCTTTACATGAAATGTAATAGAAAAAGCATTAAATTCCCTCAAAACAGGACTATCAATACCTAGAGAAGCAAATTTATCAGCCACTTGATTAGCCTCTCTATATACATGAGCAATATGAAACTCAAAATTCCTAAGACTGTTATGGATATTTACAAGAAATTCTTTAATAGACCAATGACCAGGGATAGCTCTTTTGATGGTGTTACACATGATTTGTGAGTCAGTCTCAATCATAAGAATGGAATGTCCCACAATGTTAATAATCTCAAAGCAGTGGCCAAAGCAACGTTCTGCCATTAATGGAGAGGAGCATGCTGGCAGAGATGCTGCATAAGCCTGTATAACTTGACCATGATTGTTATATTCCTCCAACGCATGCACCTACTTGTTAGTCTAAGTGGCTACGATAATCTAGAGGGGGGGTGAATCGATTATCCCGGTTTTTCAGATTTTGCCCTCTTTTTCGAATGATCAAGCAAAGATGAAAGCTATAAGTGCGGAAATTTAAAAACACTCGATGATTTATAGTAGTTCAACCCACCTAGGGCCTAATCTACTACCACCCCGGTATATCCGAAGTGGATTTCAAAAAGATTTTTTTTATTAATTACCAAAATTAATACAAAACCACCTTGAGGATTACCACAATCCTCTTACAACACCTTCAAGGAGATTACCAAAATCTTCCTTCAACACCTATGAAGAGTACCACACTCTTCAACACCTAAGATCACCTAAGTGTGCTCTTACCACAAGAACAACAACAAGGATATCTTGTTTTGGATGATGGAAAAAATTCAAGATTACAACTTGATAATAACAATACAAAGATTGAGTGCAAGTGTAATCAAGAATCAAAAGCCTAGACCTCAAGAGTGTGCAAGTGAAAGTACATAGGCTAATACAACAAGATATGAATGTGTTTACTTGTATGTTGTGTTGTTTTTTGTTGCTTGAATGAAGCCTCTATTTATAGGAGAGGTCTTGGCTTGATTTCCAGACATAGGCTCCTCCTTGGGGAGTGATTTTCTGCAAACGAAACCATTTAAAATCAAGATTATAGCTATTACAAATAAATTCCACAAATTAGGGAAAAACTCTCTGAAAATGCAACGGATAGTTTGCTGTCCAAAGAGGTGTGCGACCGATCGCGCAGAGATAAGTTTGAAATGAATTTTTCGCGAAAATTACACAGGGGGACCGGTCGACGGGGGGTCCGACTCACCCCCTATGTTGACCGGTTGGGGGTGCTATAAATAGAAACAGAGAAGTTTGTTCTTCGAGGGAGGGATCCAGGCATCGGTCGCCCTGAGGTCGACCAGTCGCCCATACCGGTCGACCTCCCCATTTTTCCTTCCGTCCCTTTTTCTATTTCAAAACTCAACACAGGTACGGTTGCCCTATAGGGCGACCGGCCGAGCATGATACAGAAGTGTTGTCCAATTTTTATCGAAAATAAACTTCAAGAAATACTCCAAAAAATAGTAAAAATATTTCAAATCGATCGGGAGTATTTGGACAACATTTAGGAACATTGTTTTGGTGTAAAAACTCATTTGAACAAAATCATCAAAATCATGATAAAAATATTTATCTAACAAACTCCCCCTTTTTGATGATTACAAACCAAAACAATTTCTAAGAGGACGATTTTGAAAATAAAGCATTTTTCCAGTCAAGGAGTGAACTATCCATTTAAGAGGGAGTTAAGATTGTCAAGAACATTTTACAAAGTCTACTCCTATCAACATGCACAACAAGAAGAAATATTACATAAGCTAGAAGCATAAGCTTTCACAAGATAAACATAAACATCATGAGCTTAGAAGCTCCCCCTGTCAAAAATACACTCATAGTCCATGCAAATAAGTCCATAATACATTCAATGGACTAAGTATACTTCACAACTTATGGCTTTAAGAAGCCATGGCTTATAGCTTCTTTCGCGAGCTTTTGTTAGCTTCTTTGAGCCAATGAACCAATTTCTTGTTTCTCCCCCTTTGGAATCATCAAAAAGAATGTTAGGATGATAAAAACATCATACATGTAGATCAAAGTGCGCCAAAGAGTCAAGTTATCAACCGTTTTTAAGAATAGAGGCATAGAATCCAAATAAAAATGGGAGAAATTAATCATTTGAAATCCATATACTCGTTTTACTGGCAAGACATGATCTCAATAAATATTTAAGACATTTGAAAGTATAAGAGTCATGTAAATGTTAAAATTTTCTTAGTCACAATTCATCGAACACGTTGCGGGCGTGAAAAATAGAAGAAGTTGTATAAGGCCCTTTTAGATGTAATCAAACCAAAAATCACCAAATCAATTTAAACAACATTCATACATCAACAATTAATGAGCTCATCACAAATATATAGAACTTGCATTAAGAAAATATCATATAAGTCAAAAACTCAAGGGTTCAACCCAATTGAGCTAAGGAAGTAGAATTCTTACCATTCAATCGGTAAAGATGAGAAAGTATGATGATAATCGAGCCTAATAATGTCCAAGATAAAAAAATAAATGCAAGAAAATAAATTTGAAGTGAAATTTGTGTGCAATTTGCGAAGGGGACGAAAAATGGACAAAATGAGCCAAAATGGCTAAGTCTGAGAACAGAAGGGATTTTAACCAAAAATTTGCAACGGAGACCGGTCGGAGCTAAGGTTGACCGGTCGGAGCTGAGGTCGACCGGTCGAGGGCTAGGCCGACCGGTCAACCTCAGCCCAGTCAGTCCACTGGTTCTTTCTATTTTGTAAAATCCGAAGTTTGAACCGAAAATCCAATTTTTTGCCCCTAAGTTTTAAAAACGTGCAAAATGCAAACATAGACCTCATTCAATATGCATTATGCCTAATCGAGCTCGTATTGATGCAAAAGTCTCGAAAGATGGCGGTTTAGTAATAATGTCCGCCAATTGATCTTGAGATGGTACAAAAGATATCTTAATTTTTCGTTTTGAGACAGAATCCCATAGAAAATGATGTTGAATCTCAATATGTTTAGTACGGTTATGATGAACCGGGTTTTGAGCAATATTTACAGCGGATATGTTATCACAAAAGATAGGAACATTTTCAAAAGAACTTTTGTAATCCGCTAAGGTTTGTTTCATCCAAAGAAGTTGAGTACAACAAAAGGTGCGGAAATATATTCAGCTTCGGCCGTTGAAAGAGAAACCCAATTTTATTTCTTTGAAAACCAAGAAACTAGGCAATCGCCCAAAAATTGACATGATCTGGAAGTACTTTTACGATCATCAATATTACCCGCATAGTCCGAATCACTATAACCTTTAAGAGAAAAATTTTCATTCTTTGGATAAAATAAATCATATTGAATAGTGCCTTTTAAATATCGAAAAATTCTTTTAACAACACTCATATGAGATTCTTTGGGATTGCTTTGAAAACGAGCACATACGCATACGACATGAAGAATGTCCGGTCTACTTGCGGTTAAATAAAGTAAACGACCAATCATACCTCGATACTTTGTTCATCCACGGACTTGTCTTTGTCATCTTTGTCAATTTTGACATTTATTGCCATTGGGGTAGAGACGATTCTTCCTTCTTCAATGCCGAACTTTTTTAAAAGTTCTTTTGTATATTTTGATTGCGAAATATAAATACTTCTTGGCATTGCTTAATTTGAAGTCCAAGGAAGAAATTAAGCTCCCCCATCATGCTCATCTCAAATTCACCTTGCATCAACTTAGAAAATTTCTTGCACAAGGATTCATTAGTAGCACCAAAAATAATATCATCAACATAAATTTGCACAAGTAAACAATCTTGCCTTTTTTCAAAAACAAAGAGAGTAGTGTCAACTTTACTTCTTGTAAAACCATTTTGCAAAAGAAATGAGCTAAGTCTATCATACCATGCACGGGGTGCTTGTTTTAAACCATACAAGGCCTTTTTAAGTTTATAAACATCATTAGGCCTAGAAAAATTTTCAAACCCCGGAGGTTGTTTTACATAGACTTATTCTTGAATAAAACCATTTCAAAAGGCGGATTTAACATCCATTTGGTAAAGTTTGAAATTATTAAAACAAGAATAGGCAAGCAAAATGCGAATAGCTTCTAAACGTGCTACGGGTGCAAATATTTCATCATAATCAATACCTTCTTCTTGACAATACTCTTGAGCTACTAACTTTGCCTTGTTTCGGACGATGTGACCTTGATCATCGAGTTTGTTCCGGAATACCCATTTTGTACCAATAATTGTTTGAGATGGAGGACAAGGTACCAATTCCCATACACCATTTCTTTCAAATTGATTCAACTCCTCTTGCATTTCTAAAAAACCAATCCTCATCTTCAGTAGCCTCCTTAGCATTTTTAGGCTCTTTTTGAGATATAAGAGCTTTCTCGGCAAATTTTCTTCGGGTCATCACTTTATCAATGGGATCACCAATAAGATCTTTTGGATGATCTCCTTTAAACTTCAATGCCACGGGAAGATCCAAAGTATCACCTTTATCTTCTTGAGGGATATTTGAAGTGGATGGTTGATCACTTGATATAGTAGGTTGATCATTTTGAGCATCATTTTGAACAATGGGTTCAATAACACCTTCTTCATCACTATCATCATTGGGTATCCTTTCAACACCCGAGGCTTCATTGAATTTTACATGAATAGATTCTTCAATAACCATACTAGTCTTACTGTAAACCTGATATGCTTTGCTCTTGGTTGAATACCCCATAAATATTCCTTCATCGGCCTTAGGATCAAGTTTGTCCAATTGATCCTTAGTATTTAAAATAAAACACTTACATCCAAATATCTTGAAGTAACTAATATTTGGAGTTCTTCCTTTCCAAAGCTCATATGGAGTTTTATTCATTTTAGGACGAATATAAACTTGATTAATGATATATCAAGCGGTACTTACGGCTTCGGCCCAAAAATATTTTGGAAGTGAAAATTCATTAAGCATGGACCGACTCATCTCTTGAAGAGTCCTATTCTTCCTCTCGGCTACTCCATTTGGTTGAGGTGTCCTTGGAGCCAAAAATTATGTGCATATCCCTTGGTTTCACAAAAGACTCTAAATTCGCCATCAAATTCTCCACCTCGATCACTTCGAATAGACTTAATAGTATCTTCTTTTTCATTCTCAATAAGTCTACACAACTTAACAAACTCATTAACGGCATCGTTTTTATTTGCAAGAAATAGAGCCCAAGTATATCTAGAAAAATCATCGACAATAACGAAAGTGTAATGTTTTCCACTTAGACTTGCCGTAGCACTATCAACATACAAATCTAAATGAAGAAGTTGTAGAGGCTTGATTGTGGAAATTTCATTTTTGGGCTTAAAACTACTCTTAACTAATTTGTTCTTTTGACAAATGTTACATAAGCCAAGATTTTCAAAATTCAATTTGGGTAGTCCTTTTACATGTTGGTTTTTGTAAATATTTTTCAAATTCTTGTATCCAACATGTCCAAGTCGCCTATGCCATAAACTCGTTAAATCATTATTGGCGACAAGACAAGAAACATTTTGACTAACCAAATCACTAGTACAAATTTTGTAAAGATTGCCTTTTCTATTTGCTTCACAAATAATTTCGTCATTTTTAAGAATAAGGCATTTTTCTTTATTGAAAACAACATTATAATTTGAATCACAAAGTTGGCTAACACTTATCAAATTAAACTTAAACCCTTCTACTAAAAGAACATTACTAGGAGAGAAAGAAGAGTTACCAATTTCTCCATTTCCAAGAATTCTTCCTTTGCCATTGCCGAACATGACCATACCCTCTTCTTGGAGCTTGATGTTGGTAAAAAGTTCTCTCTTTCCGGTTATATGGCGTGAACACCCGCTGTCCACGAGCCATTTTGAATCCTCCATGGTTGTTATAGACCCTATTACCTACATATGAACCATTTTTAGGTACCCTATAATCTTGGGGTGCATGGGGGTTAGTCTTGAGACCTTTGGGTCTCCAAACATAGCTAAAGTTGTTCTTCAATTTACAATGAGCAACATAATGACCAACTTTACCACAATAAAAACAAATAAGATTATGAGCACTACTAGCATGAACAAAAGTCGGACCTTGGTCATTTTTCTTAGAAATAGGTTGAAAAGGTTTGTAGCCAAGTCCTAATTGGAATGCTCACCTCTTTGTGCATTTAAAATTTTTGTAACTTTGTCCGTACTTATGTTAAAACGATGCACATCCTTTTTTAAACATTCAAGATCATTGGTGAGCGATTGTTTTTTGGTTTCAAGAGTGTGGACTTTAGAAAGAGTAATAGCATGAGCTTTATCAAGAGAATCATAAGAAGTAAACAATTTTTCCTTTTCAATTTTAAGCTCTTTATGCTCCTTTTTCAAAGTCTTGTATTTAACAATCAAATTTTGAAATTCAATTTGCAATTCATCAACTAAGGAGGAGGTAGAGGAGTTAGAGCGTACCTCATTATTTTCATCGTCTGTGGCCATAAGACCATGTTCGGTTTCACTTTCCTCGTCGGATGTTGCAAGTAGCTCATCCCAAGTTTTGACATCCGCATTTAGAGCCTTCTTTTTCGGAAAAAGGCTTTTTCTTCTTTTGTTCCTCCTCTTTGATTTTGGGCAATCGGCTATGAAGTTCCCAAATTTTCCGCATTTATAACACGAGTTGTCTCTTGGTTTTCTTGCCTTATTTTTATTCCCAAATTTTGCAAATTTTTGGACAAGTGCGGCCATCTCTTCATCATCCTCATCATTATCATAGTATGAATTATTAGAAGAAGATGCAAGACCTTTAGGAATATTTTGCATACCCGATTGAGTGGTGGATGGTTTGAAATTTTTCCTCTCCTTGAGATAGACTTCGTAGATGAGGAGGTTCCCGATGAGCTCGTTGACTTGAGTGTCTCAAGATTTTATGCTTCCGTGATTGTCGTCACTTTTTCGGACCATGGGCCGGGAAGTGCATTCAATACTTTAGTCACATTGTCTTCTTCGGAGATGACTTTGCTAAGTGCCACAAGAGGATTGACAATGTTGTCAAGCCTTTCCACCATTTTTGATATGCTTTCACCATCATGCATATTGAAATTTTCAAAGTCTTTAACAAGCATGGTTTTTCTTGCTTGTTTGACCTTCTTTGTCCGTTCATATATTGTCTCCAATTTTTCCTAAACTTCATGTGCTGACCTTATGCCTCTTATGCGATTATACTCGATGGCGGTAAGAGAACAATGCAAAAATATTTAAGGCCTTACCGTTTAGAGAGAAAACCTTCTTGTCATTTTCATCGAACTCCTTGAAAGGTTTAGGAGTCGAGGTGACATCCTCCAATTCTTGGTTTGTTGAGCAACTCCTTCAATGACCACATTCCAAACGTCGAACCCGCACCCTTGTAGAAAGTACTCCATACGGTCTTTCCAAAATGCGTAGTTGTTGGCGTCGAATAGTGGTGGATTGTTGGTGGAGGTGCCGGTGGTGAGATAAGCTCCATTCATAGCCATGGATCTTTCCTATTTACTTGGAATGAGCTAGCCAAAGAGTTTGTCTCTGATACCACTTGTTAGTACAAGTGGCTACGCTAATCTAGATGGGAGGTGAATAGATTATCCCGGTTTTTCAGATTTGCCATCTTTTTCGAAGGAACAAGCAAAGATGAAAGCTATAAGTGTGGAAATTAAACAACACTCGATGATTTATAGTAGTTCAACCCACCTAGGGCCTAATCTACTATCACCCCGGTATATCCGAAGTGGATTTCAAAAAGAATTTTTTTTTATTAATTAACAAAATTAATACAACACCACCTTGAGGATTACCACAATCCTCTTATAACACCTTCAAGGAGATTACCACAATCTTCCTTCAACACCTATGAAGAGTACCACACTCTTCAACACCTAAGATCACCCAAGTGTGCTCTTACCACAAGAACAATAACAAGGATATCTTGTTTTGGATGATGACAAAATTCAAGATTACAACTCGATAATAACAATACAAAGATTGAGTGCAAGTGTAATCAAGAATCAAAAGCCTAGACCTCGAGAGTGTGCAAGTGAAAGTACATAGGCTAATACAACAAGATATGAATGTTTTGCTTGTATGCTCTTTTGGTTGTTTGTTGTGTTGTTTTTTGTTGCTTGAATGAAGCCTCTACTTATAGGAGAGGTCTTGGCTTGATTTCCAGACATAGGCTCCTCCTTGGGAGTGATATTCTGCAAAAGAAACCATTTAAAATCAAGATTATAGCTGTTAGAAATCAATCCCACAAATTAGGGAAAAGTTGTCTGAAAATGCAACAGATAGTTTGCTGTCAAAAGAGGTGTAAGACCGGTCGCGCAGAGATAAGTTTGAAATGAATTTTTCATGAAAATTACACAGGGGGACCGGTTCGGGGGGTCCGACCGGTCACCCCCTATGTTGACCGGTTGGGGGTGCTAAAAAATAGAAACAAAGAAGTCTGTTCTTCAAGGGAGGGTTCCAGGCACTGGTCGCCCTGAGGTCGACCGGTCGCCCTGAGGTCGACCGGTCGCCCTTTCTATTTTCCTTCCATCCCTTTTTATGTTTCAAAACTCAACACAGGTACGGGTTGCCCTATAAGGCGACCGGTCGAGCATGATACAGAAGTGTTGTCCAATTTTTATCGAAAATAAACTTCAAGAAATACTCCGAAAAAATAGTAAAAATATTTTAAATCGATCGGGAGTATTTGGACAACATTTAGGAACATTGTTCTGGTGTAAAAACTCATTTGAACAAAATCATCAAAATCATGATAAAACATTTATCTAACACTACTGATTGATTTTTGAATGCACCATCTGTATTTAACTCCAGGCTTGTAATTTGAGGTTTTTGCCAGAGGATAGGAAAATGTTAAAGATGACTGTGATGTTGAAGAAGGTTCTAGTTGTAGCAGCAACATCAAGATAACCTTTCCAGGTTTTTTGCTGAAAGAGTTTAAATTTAGCCAACAAAGACATGTGATAGTAAACATTCTTGATTATTCTATAGTGAGTAAAGGTTGCACCATCATGTTTATAGTGATTTCTTTCTTTCCAAATGTACCAAAAAAAAAACATGGAAGAATAATTGTGATGTGTGAAGTGTGTGCAATGGTGTCAAATTAAACTAACTAGAAATGAAAATGTGTATGTGCTTAGTGTGTGCCAAGGAAAACCTCAACCATGTGGAAAAATGCTCCCAGACTTTCATAACCTGATTATTATTCAAAAACAAATGATAAAGTGATTCAATAGAAGGATAAATGTTCAAGGTCTGAGAAAGAAAGCTGGTACCCGGGAAACTTTAGCATCCAGAAGCCAGGGTTGTACTTCTTTCTTGGATCTTGCAATCAACATGCAACCTATTTAGGACTAGCATCCATATAAAGATGGAAATGGTGGGAGTGATGCATTTATAGTCTTTTTGTTGGTTGATGGAATTGGATTATGAATTTATAGTTGTTTTATCGAAAGGAAACTTCGCGACTAGTACTTTTTGTTGGATTTTGGCTATTGGTGACTTAAGTATTATTGGATTTCATGTTTAATTGGTAGTGAACTTATGACGGTTGCTAGAATTGGAGTTCATAATGAATTGTTTATTTATATGGATTTTTTGCAGATTTGGACCGGTTTATTTGCGTAAATCCTTTTAAAACTGCTTCTAAAAATATTAAGACAACGGTTTTGATGCGATGTCTTTGAATTTAATGACACCAGTTTAAAACCGGTGTTTTGATGCGATGTCTATTCATCAAAAGACACCGGTTTCAAACCGGTGTCAAATACATAAACTTTTAACAGCAGTGCCTTAGAAAATGGATATTTTATCTCTACGACACCGGTTTTAAACTGGTGTCTTTCAAGGAAATGACATCGGTTCTCAACCGCTGTCAAAAAGTTCAGACTTTTAATACCAGTGGCTCTAACACCGGTTTTTTACTAATAGACACCGATTTAAAACTGGTGTCTTTCAAGGAAACGTCACCGGTTGTAAATCGCTGTCAAAAAGTTCAGACTTTTAACACCAGGGGCTCTAACACGGTTGTTTTACTAATAGACAACGGTTTAAAACCGGTGTCTATCAATATTTTTCTAGTAGTGAGATCATAAGCAGAAGCAAGAGAGAAATGGCCATTTGCAGAGTATTTCCATATCATAGAATCTGAAGCACTAATTGAAATTAGGGCTTGACACAATTTGGAAGTCCACTCTGTACTAATCACCTTCTTTAAAAGCTAAATATTCCAATTATTGTTAATCCCAAAAAGGTTAACATGAACATTTTCCAATCCAATCAAAGGCTCAGGAACAACGTCAGTCAAAGGTTGAGACTCATACAAGATATCATACCAAAAACTAATTTGACCACAACTAAGAGAACAAAGAATATGACTATGCATGCAACCTCTGATTTTGCACAACCTTTTCCAAACTAAACTATCGTAAGGGGAAGCAGCGACAGTGTATAAATGCATACCACCAACATATTTAGCACACATTGAAGAAGCCCAAAAAGAAGTTTTCAGCATGAGTCTCCACCAGAGTTCCATAGAAAAAGCAGTAATAACATCATTAGAGTTTCTTAATCCAAGACCCCTTTGTGAAATGGGGGAACACACTTTATGACAGACAACCCAATGGATTTTGTTTTGGTTAGCAGAAGGCCCCCAAAAAAATCGAGCCATTATTTGATCAAGTTTATGCACAATATATTTTGGGGTTTTATAACCAGGATAAGGTGCAAAAACATGGAATTAAGAGTGCTCTTGATGAACATAAGCCTACCACCATAGGATAAAATTTTACAAGCCCACCCAACAATTTTATTTTGCATTTTCTGGATTAAACTAAGAAAGAGCACACCCCTTTATGACCATTGTAAAGAGGGGCACCACGGTAAGAAACAAGTAGTTCTCGCTGTTGGAATTGAGTAATGTTAGAATCCTGTTTAGAGGCATGTTATTGCCCATAATGAAAGCACTTTTCTGCTTATTGAGATATTGCCCAGATATGCTGCAATATTCATCCAGGAATTTAATCAGGGCAGTTAAAGCTTAGCTAGCTTGATCGGAGTCATTGGAGAATATTATAACGTCATTGGAGCTAGCTTAATCAGGGCAGTTCACCAAAAATATTTGGATCTCTATACTGCAAGTGTACAATGTAGTTTATAGGATAATGGCAAGCAAGGTCATATTCCTCAGGGATTGACTATGAAACACTTAAGCTATAATAACATCGTATTCCAATTTTATTAAAGTGACCAAATATCAAGTTTTAGTAAAAATCAAAAATAAAAAGAAAACAGAATTATTTTTCGAACCCCACAAGTTTTTTCAAAAAGCACATAAGCAACCTTATGCACATAATCTCAACATGTTTCATCAATATTAAATCCAATTAAAGTTTCAAAACCAATTCATGCAATTCTATGGGTTCAATTCCTAAGTTAGTCTATTTTCCCTCCCCGACGGCGCATAAACAGTAGATTAATTACAATTGTAGGCTTTTCGACTCGTTACAACTATTATTAACTCCCAAAATATCTATGAATTGAATGACTCCCCACAAATAGTTGTAAGTCTCCGACTCGGTACACCCGTTTATGTCTGAATTCGATTTTCATCTTTGTTAGAACTCCTCTTCCGAATTTGCACTAACAAATATGATATGTTAATTATTAATCAGATAAAAAGCAATTAAGAATAAGCACTCAAATTTATAAAATAGAACACATGAATTAATTAAGAAAATAATTATTCAAGATTTAACATGAATCCACAATTTTGATTATGCCCTGAGATCCGAAAGATTAGCCAAACATTGATAAAAAAAATTCATAGACAAACTTGGAATCAACATTGTGACATCGTTTAAGCAGAGACAAGAGATCTAAACTAAGAAAGAAAACCCATTCTTGTCAGGATGGATCTTCCTCCCAAGCATTCAAAGCTCTTGTGCTTTCGTAGATGTGAAAGGCCTTGTCGTTTTCTTCTTGACCTAGCCCTCATCTCTCAGAAGACCTTGGATCTGTTAGATAAATGTTTTTATCATGATTTTGATGATTTTTTTTAACTATTTTTGTACACCAAAACAATATTTCTAAATGTTGTCCAAATACTCCCGATCTTTCTAAAATATTTTTACTATTTTTTGGAGTATTTCTTGAAGTTTATTTTCGACAAAAATTGTACAACACTTCTGTTTTGTGTTCGACCGGTCGCCCTATAAGGCATCCCGTGTCTGAAGTTGATTTTAGAAATAGAAACGAGATTAACATAATTTGACAAGAGGCCCAACGGTGGCGTCGATCAGTGTCTGAGAAACTTGCCTTCTCTCTATATTGAAAAATGAAGAGCCGGACCGGTCCACACAGGGCTCGACTGGTCGGACCCCCCTTCGACCGGTTCCCCTGTGTAATTTTGTGCGAAAATTTTCAAACCCTTGTTTCTATTCGACCGGTCGTCCTACCGTTTGACAACAAAATTCTAGCCGTTGACAGAAGACAATTTTTCCTTAATTTGTGGGGTTGATTTCTAACAGCTATAATCTTGATTTTAATTGTATTTTTTTTTGTACATTTCAATCTCCAAGAGGAGCCTATCATTGATCAAACCTCTCCTATAAATAGAGGAAACTTTGGGGCAACAAGAATAACAATTACTACTACACAACAAGAGATATACTCAAGCATATATTATGTTCTTCGTTTTCAACATTCTTGTTGTAATAGCCTAAGGTCTTTCTCTTTCACATCTTGAGGTCTAGACTTGATTCTTGATTACACTTGCACTTTTGAGTTGTAATATTTTTTAAAGTGTAATCTTGATCGTAATTCATCATCCAAACACAATATATCCTTGTGAGTATTCTTGTGGTAAGAATACACTTGGGTAATCTTAGGTGTTGAAGAGTGTGGTGGTCTTCATAGGTGAAAGAAAATTGTGGTAATCTTCTTATGGAAGAGTTTGGTGCTCTTCGAGGTGTTGGAGAGTTTTGTACTCTTCAAGTCAGAAGATTGTGGTAATATCCACAAGGTGTCGTTGAAGGAAGATTGTTGTAATCTTCAAGGGAGACTGTGGTAATCTTCAAAGAGGTGTTGTAAGGTGATGTTGTAATTGTTTTGGTAACTATTTATAAAATTCTTTTTCTTTTCGAAATCCATCCCGGACATACTGGGGTGGTAGAGGATTAGGCCCTAGGTGGGTTGAACCTCTATAAATCAACGTGTGTTGTTTACTTCCCGCACTTCCATTCTTGTCTTTGCTTATTACATTCGAAAAAGAGGGCATAATCGAGAAAATGGGCATAATCTATTCACCCCCCTCTAGATTATCGTAGCCACTTGGACTTACAGGATCTTGTGTTCCTGTATATTTTGATGTGTTGTATAATATATGAATGAATTTATTTTCGTGCAGCCAATGGGTCCCTTATATAGGTGCTTGGAGAGATCAATTGTAGAGTTTGAATGGGAAAATGATACAAAAATCCGCCACAGCTCGTCACGTTGTCCGGCCGTAGAATACATTAAATATACATGCAAATGTATCAATTATATACTATTTTAAGCCCCTAAATGCACGTATATTTACACGTATTAAAATCTCTCAAATTTAAAGCTTTGCTCGTCCTCGGACAAATTAAAAAAAAATAATATCACGGGGTACAAAGAACACACAAGAACACTATAAACGTTTAATCTCATTTGACTTCATATCTAAGTAAACCATGCAATTCATTATCAAAAAGTCATCAATTATAAGTTCGACATAATTAATACTCTCTTGGGTACTTGACTTCGCGACTCACAAGTAGCAGTAGTGTATCACTCAACTCTCAAAGTCTATGAAAAGTGTTTACGCTCAAAATCAATTCAGTGAAAGTAGAACTACCATAGGCTTGCAAATCTTCTTAACATCTCTACCACTTTTGTGTGCACAATTTAAGAATCAAAAAGGACTTTTTATTTGGTTGTAATGTAGGCTCTTTGGTAAGAGTAGGGAAAATTTGGATTAAGTGACATGACTTGAGCAAATAGACTTTAAAGCACACAGACTTGCAACTCACCAACCCAATTTTATCTAAATCATTCTTTCAAGATTTTTTTTCTGTTTTTCAACTCAACTCCACCCTTTTTCTTCTTTTTCATTATTAGGCTTGTTTTCCTTTTTTTCTTTTCTCTTCTTTTTCTTTAGCCTCAAGCTCTCAATTTTTTAGAATTTTTCTTTTCTTTTCTCTCCTTGTGCTCGATTTTTTTCTTTTTTTCCGAGCGTCATTCTTCTTTCATTCATCTAGATACTACTCATCCCTCATTTTTTTGCCAACTTTCTCTATTTTTTTCACAATTTCTCCCCATCTCCCCCAAACTTGTTCATTTTCTATGAGCTCAAGAAATTTCAGGGATAATTTTTTTTTCAATTTTAAAGATCAATGAGGCTAGCAATAAAAAGTTTTGACTCAAAATTGGCTAACTAGGGAGTCATGAGTTCATAGGTAAGCTTTTTAGGCTAAGTATGTTGAAACAAAGATGGACTTAAATTATTTTCAAAAATTACACACACACATGGCTTCAATGAAGATACCAGAGCAAGTTCTAGAGTTCTAGAAGTCATGAATGACAAACTCAAGAAAAAAATAAAACTGCATAATATAAAGCAGTTTAAGGCACAAAAGCTCACAAGCTTATTTTTCGCAACATGCTCAAATACCCAATTTTGTTAACTATTGCCAAACAAATAAATCCATCTCCTTAACCATTCATCGCATTATTAACAAAATATGACATCTCATAAAATCAAATGCTCATAGTAAAAATCATATGTAAGTTATGCTCTTTCGGAAATCTTGATTATAAACACACACAAAATCAATTAAACGTGCTAAAGCAATAAACGTGCTAAAGATAAAAATTCAAAAAAATCAAAAATAAAAAAAATGAAAAATTTTAATGCAAATTTTATACCCTACATGCAATCCTAAATGCAATGCAAAATATGCAACAATACTAATTTACGCATTCTTGACAACCCCCCCAAACTTAAAATATGTTTCATCTCGAATGAATAAATTATCAAAAGAAAGAGGAATGGGTAAAGAGTACTTACCTAGATAGTTAGGGGCGTCAATTTGTGACACGACACGATAACCCGACACAAACCTAACACAAATTTAGCAGGTACAGGTACAACCCTTAACAGGTTCAGGTCAAAATCAGGTCGGACACAGATAACATGAAAATTAAATAGGTCAGGTTGACCCGCGTGTCGACACTGTTGACCTATGTAACCCATTTAATTTTATAGTGACATATTATTTTAATATTTTGTGATGTTTTAGTTGGTTATATAATGATGGAAAAATTATTAAATGTATTTTTTAGTAATTTTTTAATATTTCATGTTTTGTTATTTGTAAATTCGATTTTTGCTCCATTTTTTTTTTATTTTTTTCGTGTCAACTTTAAATTATATAGGCTTTTCGTGTCATGTCGTGTTACCCGTGTCATAAATGGGTCGTGTTCGTGTCGTGTATCTTGATACAAATAATTAAACGGGTCATGTTCGTGTCAGACCTATAATACATATGTCAGAACACGACCCGCAAACACGAAACACGACATGATTGTCACCTCTACGGATAGTTCACACGACCCATGTGCATTTCACACAGACGGACCGTGTAGCCCTGGTCGTTGCCTTTGTTTTGTTGTTGTCTCCAGCCATACGGTCGTGTGCAGCTCACACGGCCTGCCCGTGTGGCTGGTCTCTGTGGGTCGCACGGCCCGTGTGGAATTCCACACGGTCGTGTGAAGTTTTTTTTTTACCCCGGGGTTTATCGCGATGCCTCTTAGGTTGCCTTCCACAAAGCGCTAAATTTTACATCTTCAGCCAGACTTCAGATTCTCGGTTGAAATTCTTGAGCTTTCATATTATGTGTCATCCACCAGACGAATGGCGTTGCATTGTTTTCTTTGATTAAGTTCAATATCGCTTAGTAATTTGCCCTTTTGATATTGGCCTCCCACTATAATTGCGATTTGGGCTACTTGTGTGTCCAATCAAAAGAAATCATAGCGCGCGTTTGTGTTAAAAAAGTACTACAACATAGTCTTTTTTTTTTTCAAGAGAACTTACGTAGTGTTCGAAATGTTAATATTAATTTATCGCAGATATTTTACCCAAATATTTTATAGTATGCAAAAGTATATTGTTGTAAGATAATTAAATTATGTGCTCTCTTCAAATTCTTAAGCAGCCACATCTTCAAATTCTTAATTAAAGTATGCAAAAGTATATTGTATACTAGTACTACTAAACTGACTATTTAACATCTTCAAGTTTGAGGAGCGTCAAAACTCTATCAATATGATTGGTATGTGGGAATGAAGTGTGAATAGAATGGGTATTCCCGGATTCATTCCCATTCACACGATTGGTATGTTTTAATATCAGAAACGCTTTTTCCCATGGGAATTCCTATACCCAATAATAAGTGATTAATCATTCCTCCCATCCCCCTTGGTTTTAGTCATTCCTAATATGTTAGGAATGAAATTATTTTTATTTTGGACAAAAAGATCATTTTATTAAACTCATGAAATATATTATACAAAACAAAATATATACCAAAATTTAAAATTTATTTTTATTTTCTTACAATTACAATCTTTTAATAAATTTAGCATGTTTCTCGCTCCATTCTTTTATTATTGTTTTTCGCCTTATTTAAACATGTAAATATTCTTGTAAATGGACACTAGAGTTATCAAACGGGTTGCGTCAGTTCAGTCCAGTGCCGGCCAACCAGGCCAAGAGGAAAATTTGGCCAAGTTGGGTTGGGCCAAACAGTGACCGAACCGTTATTTTTTGAGCCCAACCCTGAAAGTACACACAAAAATAGGGCTGATTGACCGGCCCGATGTTTTGAGTCGAAAGGGCTAGGCCAAATAGGCCTGATTCATTTTGGGCCTCTAAAATGAAGCTCAGCTCGATCTTTTTACCGAGTCAGCTTCATTTTGACAGCTTTAATGGGCACAAGGAAAATTTAACATTCGGATAATTTGAGACCTAATAAAATAAAATTATGTCATTAATGCAAAATGAATATTTTGTATGAATTTGAAAATATCAAAGATTGATTCCACTCTATTTTTTTGTGTGAAAAAAAGGATTATTTAAAATTTAAAGATAAAGTTAATAAACATAGTTGAAATCATTTTTTATATGTATATATAAACTAAAAGGTAATTTAGTCACTAAAAATATTTCATTACATTCTCATCATTTATTTTTAATTACTAATCATGAAATCGGAATCAAGTCAGAAATGAATTTTTCATTGTTTTCTCATTACATATTGATATCAAACATATGAAAAGAATACATATAACATTCCATTCCCTTTTTTATTGCATTCCTAAGTTCATTCCATTTTTATTCAATTCTATTTATTCATACCAATTATGTCGTAAGTATTACAACTCTGGGTGAGTGGAGCATGTCAAGGAGAACATATTGTTTGCAAGATGAACATTTTCAAACATCGGCAAAGGTACATGCCTGGGTACTTGTTGAGGCCAATTCGGAAATTATTCTTAAAGAATAAATCACTCAGGTTTGGATTTGATGAGAGGATTTGAGTGATGAATTTCAAATGACACATCTAATATGAATTTGAAGGCCACCACAATGACTCAAAAAATAGCTCAAAAGAGAGGCATAAGAATTTGAAATTCATTGCATCTAAACAAGATCAATGAATTTGTTATTATGGATTTAAAATCCCCAACTTCAAATCCTTCAATCCAAACGAAGCCTCAGAGAAACCAAAAGGTTAAAAAGAAAGCTTACAGATTAAAGTTTTGTTTATACCTTGTTCAATTATAATATCTATCACTATGGACAAAGGTACATATTTCTCAAAATTTTTGTTCCTTCCAAGAATGATATGAATTAAGGTCTAGACACCTACATACATCATGAGCAAACCTCAAACCAATTTTTTTGTGGATCTCATACTGTTATATCACTGCCACATCAAAAATAAAAAATCTCACTATTTTCTCCACTATCAAAAAATCTCCCAAAAACTTTTTTATAGGTCATGTTGTGGGCAAAAATGCATTTCATTATTATCATAATAATTCAACACACGCCATTTTCTCCTACGCGGCCCATGAGGCCCGCTACCCAGGTATAAAAAGGTTCATCTACCTCATTTGTTAGCCAGATTCTCATAATTCACATAATACGCATTTAATATTCTCTTTACTGTTTTGTATTATCTCTCGTTCACCATGCTGATTTAGCGTCAGAAGGGCCTTCCTAGGACAAACCTTGAGTTCCCTTAATATTTGTTGGTGTTGCAGGTAAGTTCCTAGTATTGAAGACTTCTAGCTTTTGGGAAACAAAGACTTGGACTAATTCAGAAACCTTGACTTGGTGTGATATGCCATAAAAATATCATCATTTTGGCGCCGTCTGTGGGAAAAGCCAAAGCACACGAAGATGCAAACTTGACCTCAAGCACACGGACTAAATCCAGAGTTGCTGGCCATGGAGCCAGCAACTAGCAAGATGAACCATTACATGGAAGATGAGGAACCTCCTCCTCCTAAAGGCGCACCGCCTCCGCCACAACAAAGGAGGACGCCACCCCCTCCTCCTGGGGGGCTCCGCTCGCTGAAGAAGCTTGCTTGACGCGAAAATCCCTCCAATCCTTACTCAAAGAAGTTGCTCGAGCTAATTTGAGGAATCAGGGCACGACAGAAACCGCGGGGAGACCTCCCCAAGCTCCACCAGACACTGAAGACCCCAACTTGGGGGAAGGAGATAGAAGAAGTGAAAGACCTGGAGAAAATCAAGAAGACCAATGCACTCCCGCTGGAAGAGAAGCTCAAAATGGAGTCTAACGACCCAAGTCCACACTCACATGCTCGTAGAAAAGTCACATGCAGTACATATTAGCCAAGACAACTTACGGGCCACTTCCCTAGGGAGGAAGTCCACTGGCCCCTTCCATCCAGGCCGAGTCGTTGACCTAGGGCATCAAGACCTCCAACCTACCAGAATATGATAGAATTGGGGGTCCCTAGGAGCACTTAAACAAATTCTATGTGAAGGCGGATCTCTACATAATGACAGAAGTTTCCTATTGCAAAGTGTTCTGCACAACTCTAACCAAGCCACACTAATTTGGTTCAATCAGTTTCCAGTTAGATCAATCACTGGGATGGACAAGCTCACTAATGCTTTCATGTGATAGTTCTCCATCAACAAGAAATGTCCTAAGATCATTACTCATCTTTTTCAAGTAAAACAAAAGGAAGGAGAGTTGTCGCGAGACTTCATGAAGCGATTCATGGAAGCCGTCAACTCCAGACTGGGAACACCAGGCATGAAGAATACGCGTGGATAGTCCCCTTTTTATGGAGGGACTCTGTACCGACTTAAGGGGCACCTTTCCCCTAGGAGGACGTCATTCCCCAACTTACCCCTCCGAGGAGCTCCACGAGCTGAAGAAGTCTCCATGGTTCTAGAAGCCCTTCAAGGTTTACTGAAGGAAGCCTCCCAAGACACTCTACCCTAGCAGGCCGCAGTAGCAGCTGCATGAAAACCCTCATAAGGGCACCCTGCCGTAGCAGGCCGCATCAGTAGATGCATGAAGACCCCACACAGCTCCACCAGTTGCGGATAACCCTCACTCGACTGGAGGAATGGAAGAGAGGAACAATAGACTGAAGGACAACTAAACTCTAGAAAAACCATCACACCGTTGGAGAATAAGCAGGCATTGAATTCCAGCTATGACCTTCACAAACTCCCCCCCTCTGGGTACTCCCGTGGAGGAGTTAAGAGTTATCCATACTAGTCGAGCTACCTCTAGAACAAGCATATCCTCACAGAAAAGCAAAACTCTCAAGAAGACCCATTGATGATTCGTTCTCAACTGAAGGAAACTCCACAAAATCTCCAATCATTGGAGAAGTATCTCTCAACACGTAAGGAGAATGAAAAGCGCAATTCTTTGGAGAAGACAAAGACTCCCAGGACGAAGAAAACTAAACTATGAAGGAATCAGTCCCATGATCCACTGCACACGAGACAAGAAGCGGCTAAGCGCCACTTTCCCTCACACTCACACAAAATGTGTTAGAACAAAATTGTTTTTAATTATGATGATTTCACATACTCGATTTATAAATCAAAAAAATATTTTCAAAAGCTGTCAAAATACTTTAAGTAGTCTAATTTATTTAATTAATCTTAAGTTTATGAAGTATTACTTGTGTAAGACCCTACTTGCGGATAATAAAGAATATTTTGGTATAAAATTTTGTTTGGTGTCTTTGTTATTTTTGCGTAATGTTTTAAGTTCGAATTTATCATTGTAGTATGTAATATTCGAATGGTAATTGTTTAGGCTAGCAATTCTTGATCGGTATTTTGATTGGGTGAATCCTAGAATATTTGGACAAATTAGGAATACAAATCTATTAATCGTATTTTATTGCAGCAATTGTATATCGATAACATGCCGCGTATTTAATTCGATTGTAGTTACATGAAATTTTTTAAATTAGAATTTTATGAATTTTTATTTTAAGGATTAATTGTAGCATTATTTATTTAGGGGTAATACTTAAAATTAGTGAATTTCTTCTATTTAGAATATTATATTAAGTGGGCAAAAACTCTTGTCATACCGTCAACGGGCCTGACCTGTTAGACGGATCTGACCCACGGACCTGTTGGCATATTCGTAATATCAGCAGTGGTGTTGTAGTAGTTTTCATGGAGCACTGGTATTAACAGTCCTTCTGAAAAGTATTAGCCATCCTCCTAAAAAGTATTAGCAGTTCTTCTGAAATGTATTAGTAGTTCCCTGAAGAGTATTTTAGTATTTCTCATAAATATACTCCCGAAATGTATTAGCAGTCCCTCAAAAACGTATTAGTAGTTCCTCGAAAAAGTATTAGTAGTTCCTTGGAGAGTATTTTAGTAGTTTTCCTGAATATAATTAAATTTTTCTCCTGAAATGTATTAACAGTCCTTCTGAAAAGTATTAGCCGTCCTTCTAAAATGTATTAGTAGTTCCTGAAGAGTTTTTTAGTATTTCTCATGAATATACTCCCGAAATGTGTTAGCAATCCCTCAAAAAAATATTAGTAACTCCTCGAAAAAGTATTAGTAGTTCCCTGGAGAGTATTTTAGTAGTTTCCCTGAAATATAATTAAAATTTTCTCCCGAAATGTATTAGTTGTCCATCGAAAAAGTATTAGTAGTTTCTCGAAAAAATATTAGTAATTTCCTGGAGAGTATTTTAGTAGTGCTCCTGCAAAGTATTAGTTTTTCTTATAAAATGTATTAGTATTTCTCAGTAAAAGTATTAGCTGATGCTAATACTTGTATCATTTAGTGCTTTCTTCTATTTTCTATTCATGTTGATCTCTCTCATCCAACGTTAGTAGGATTAAAAAAGAAAAAAACTCCATAGAATTTTCTCTGGTCAAGCATGTATAAAGGCCATCTCCTTACTTCTCTCTACTCTCAATTGAAATCTATTAGAAAGAAGATAATCTAAACTGACTCTTGTTCTCATCATCACCATTTTCTTCTTTGCTTGTTGCCACTCTTATTGTTGTATGTTGAATGAAGGCTTTGGTGTGATCTCTGAATCCGGCGGAACGAGATCAAAGCCCTTCCTATATGGATAAGATTTCTCATGGATGGAGAGATACTGAGATTTGTACAGATTTTTTTTTTAATTTATTGCATTAGGTATGGGTGGGTTGTTGGGTTGGGTACGAATTAGATCCGTCTAACGGATTAGATCCGTTAGACCGTCTGACAGGAGACGTTCTCTATTAAGTGGATGGGTATTCAAATTATTTGGCTTAGTTATATTTGGGTCAGATTTAGAATTACAATTGATTGATTTGGAATTTTTGGGAATAATTGGGTAACATATCTGTTTTACGCTATGATTTAATTGATTAACTATATATGAATTGTTTCAATAACTGAAATTTCTAGAAGCTTTTATTCTCAAGGATTATTTGTATCATCATCACTTATTATTTAGAAATTACTTGAAGTTTAATTAATTTAACTATTGGGTTGGTATTTAATTATGTCTAACAATCGGCCCATTAAGTTGAACTTTTTCTAGCACTTAAGACCTCGGTGGAACCCAAACCATTGCCACTTGCATTTCAGTATATGTTGAGCTCATGACCCATCCATGACCAACGGATGCCCCAGGGCAATCCGCCCTGCAAACAAACCCATCCACACTCCTTCAAATACCTCACAAACCCTAATCTTACACTACAAGAAATCCGGTCAAAGACATCGGTTTTTAGCTGATGTCTATGTAAAAATCAACCGATGTCGTAATCGATGATGTTAAAAGTATACCTCTTCCACATCGGTTTTAAGGATACAAAAAGCGATGTTGGTATGTAATAAAGACATCGTTTTTTAACCGATGTTGTTAACTTGCGATTTGCTAGCTTTTTATGAAGTGTCATCAGGTTTTGACCGATGTTGTTGACTTCTTTGAGATCGGTGGAGAACCGATGTTATAAATGATTTAACATCGGTCCGTAACTGATTTTGTTCTTACAAAAATGATGTTATTTTATTGGGTTCAACATCAATTTTGGTAGAACAATATCGGTTCAGATAGACCGATGTGTTAAATCTTTTAGAAATCGGCTATAAACCGATGTGTTAAATCTTTTAGAAATCGGCCATAAACCGATGTGTTAAATCTTTTGGAAATTGGCCATAAACCGATGTTGAATAGCTAAACAAGAATTATTTTTTAATTTAAAAACAATTGCCCACCATTTTATTGAAATGGTTTTGCATCAACAATCATCTCCCTCACAACGGGAGAAACAACCATCACACCACCAGAGCAAATATACAACAACCATCAAACATGAAAGCAATTCATCCAATCACATCAAAATAATTTCCAAAAGGATAACACTAGTATCAACAAGTCCAAACAACGCATACTAAACTACACAACTTCAAAAGTGTCAATATACCAATTAACATCAAGTCCTAATAAGCACATGATCGGTACATACACTACACACATAAATATAACAATTTCAAAATGGTATAAAAATATCCAGTTTCCCAATATTTTAAAGAATGCATCAAAAGACTCCAAATTCGCTAATGGTAATGCAGTTTGAAGCTAATGGTAATGCAGTTTGATGCACAAGCATATTAATTAACAGCAAAAAGCCAATGCTAGCAAAAGGTTCAGCACCAGAAGTAACTAACAATGTGAATCAGAATATAAAGAGCATCATGATATAGTAAAAGATGAGCAGAGCACTTACTTGTAGATGCAACAATTTCAAACGTGGTAAGTTTTCCTCTTGAAATTGGATAAGGGTTTATCTCTAGCCCACTGACCTTGACAACATAGTCCTTCACTCCTTCTTATCTGCAATTTATTCAAATGACAAAGGCTGACAAATATGCAACAAAAAGAAGCAGCACAAAACGATAAATGTCGTGAGTTCCCCAATTGACCTTAATTTTTACACTTTGTCGCAATTATAGAGGAAATAAATTGTTTCAAGCATTCAAGAAAATGCTCCTTATTGCTTACCAATTACTTGTGACATAGTTCCGGGTGATTAATCAAATCGATATAAATAAGTTGAGCTTAAGATCTAGAAATGAACAGATTAAGATAAAATTAAAATAAATGAGATCTAATTCTAAATGAAATTGGCACTTTAAAGCTCTGTCTCGGTAAATCTATACATAAAATGGAACATTATAGAATAACAATAAAGATCAGCTATGGTACATGATGCTACATTTTGTGGGACATAAAAGATCATATTCTCATTGTCTCAAATTGACGACTCTTACGTTATTTGTGTTAGGATTTTTTCCCCCAAAAATATTATCTCATTTAAACCAATGATGTCGCACCACCGACTAACACCTACTTTTGAGGGATTTCGTCTAATCATACATAATTCGTCTCTTACCTAAAACACCATGTCGAGTCAAACAGGGGCTATAGTGAAGGATAAAAAACATGAATTCTGGAGATGTATAGTGAAGGATAAAAAACATGAATATTAATGATGTATAGGTAGAAAAAATGATCTTTGGTGACAAATTACAAAGTCCTGTACGTGTGTTCTTTGTCTTGAGATACTAGGGCAAAATACGTATGATTCAGGATGTAAAAATTTTAAGATATCAGCTTATTCCCAAGGATTGGTAAACAGTAAACTTACCACCAAGGATTAATTGAAGATGAGAAGATGAGCGACGGATTGGGACAGACGGCGATTGAAGATGGAGTGAAGGTGAGCGATTCGGAAAACGGCGGAGATGAAGATGGAGTTGTGAAGGTGAGCGGCAGAGCAACGACCGAATTTTCTAAGGGTTTGGGTATTTTTCTTTTTTTTTTTCAAGTGGAATGGCCTGGTAGGATTTTCTTAGTTTTAGGTAATTTGAATTTGAATTTTATTTTAGGAATAATTACAAAAAGTACCCCTAAGGTTTGACCTAATTACAAAAAACCTATCTAACTTTCAAAATTATCAAAAAATACCCATGTGGTTTGATTCAGTGTTAATATTAAGGGGTATACTAGAGCTGTCAAAACGGGCCAGGCTGTTGGGCCGCCCCACCCCACCCCGTCTAAGGTAGGGGGTGGGTTGAGTATTTAATAGCCCGCCAAAGGGCGGGCCTAAATGAGCTAGCCAGCCGCCACCACGGGCTTGGGCGGGCGGGGCGGGCGGGGGGGCGGGCGGGCTAGCCCGCCGAAATTAAAAAAAGAAAAAAAGAAAAAATAGAAAAAATAGATAAAAAAAATAGTATAATCGATATTTTATATTTTTATCTCTTATAAAAGTGTATATAATATTTTTATAAAATATGTATTTGTTATCCATTAGTATATTTAATTCATTAAAATTAATAATATAAATAGAAAAATATTTTTGGCGGGCCGGCTTCCCAACCCACGGCTCAAGGCGGGTTGGGTTGGGCATGGTTTTCTTGGCCCGCCCCGCCCGCCAAGTGGCGGGTTTTGCGCGCACTGCCCCATTTCGACAAACTCTAGGGTATCTTTGCAATGATTTTATTAATATGAAGGGGATTTTGAAATTATTTTGCTTATGAAGGAGTTAAACGTTAGATAAAATAAAACCTTAGGGTATTTTTGTAATTTCAAAAAATAGCTGGGTTATTTTGTAATTAGGTCAAACCTCAAGGGTACTTTTTGTAATTAACCATTTATTTTAGAGTAATAATAATTGAGTTTTAACATCTAATTTAACTAAATGATGTTAATAGTGATGTTATAAACAAATATAAGGTGGTCAAAGACATCTGTTGGAATAACCGATCTTAAACATGATGTTATAAACCAAAAAAGGGGTGGTCAAAGACATCAGCTCCTAAAGACGATGTGTAATAGCGAAAAAATCCGCTCAAACACATCGCTTCACTTAAAACATGATGTTGTATAGTGTAAGACATCATGAAATTCATGAAAACGATGTCTTTTAAGCGATGTCTTTGACCGGATTTCTTGTAGTGTTATCTCGTTTTCCATCCTTCTTCACACACACACTTCACGCACTTTAGTAGGTGAGATGCTCTTTCTCTTTCTTCTTCCTCTCTTCTCCTCCCAGCCGCGTCACCACCACCTCCGCGACACCGGCAATCATCTTCCCTTTCTTTTAATTTTCTTTTCCTTCTGTTTCTTTTCGGCCACCGCCACCACCATCACAGAACCACCGGGACATAGTCTCTTGGTGCTTTGACGATCCTATTGTGATTGTTGACGTGCGTTTTGGTCAACAAGCAAAAATATATAAAAGATTTAACACGTGGAAATATAAGCGTGTGTAACATATGTTTATTTATGGCTAATTCTGCCTTTTTTGCATAATGCCGAGCCGAATTATTGGGGTCGGTCTTTCTTACAATCTTGCTCTTTTCTCTCTTTTTTTTTATCTTTCTCTTTTTTTTCGGTCCCCCTACAATCTCCCTCTCTCAGACCTTTTATACCCCTTGAGTCAGTGGGTTTACAATAGTCATCTTTGCACTAACTAGTCATTAATTAGTAAAATAATTAAAGAAAGACACATGTCCCTCTCTAACTGTGCATGTCAGTCAAATCTTGCCACTTGTCGACTTCTCTTTATAACTTTCTGACATGTGGCAGTCTCTGATACCAATAAAGCGTTTAGCATGGGCGTGTGATTATTTTTATGAGTCTGTCGCGCATGCGTTTCTCGCCATAATTTGGCTCAGGGCTCGGGGCTCGGCAGCCGTGTTGCGGTTGGGCTCAGTAGCGGGCGAGCCTAATTCGTGACGTGTCATCGCGCACCGTTGCTAACGTCACCCGCAGGTCCCCTACTCGGGCGTGTCTTTGGGTGATGACGTGGATTAATTTTTCGGCTCGGCTCGGGCGTCATCAAAGGCCCCAAGTTTAATTCCGAGAGAAGAATTTACAAGTCGAGTTAAACTTTAATGCTAATGATAAACATTTAATGGGAAATGGTTTTCTCAAAGGTTTTGTTCATTCCTCGACATCTGTCGCGTAAAGATTAATGCCTCAAACGGCGCATTAATTGGTTGCCATAATAGATGATCGTGGCATCTTGTGGTTGGACCAGTCTTGCGCAGGAATCGAAAAGGTACGTCAGTTCTGTCAGTGGGCGTGGGGACGCAACGTTCTCTGACACGTTTGATGGCTTTTGAGTTTTAAAAAGACGCGTCTTTTCGAATAAACGTTTTGTTTTATCGAGGGAACTCCATCTATAAATACCTCTGTTTCCTTCCATTATCCACTTTCGCATCCCTTAACCTTTGAGCTAGAGTGACTAAGACCGAGCAGAAATTTCGGGTCGGCTTCCAAAGTTCAGAGACTTCGAACTTAGGTATTTTTTCAAATACTCTCCCTTTACCTATAAAATGTCTTCTTTTGAGGATAGTAGGAGTCGTAGTTATAGTGTAGAGGTTGAAATTGAGGATCCTCCCTCTAAACCTTTTGTTTATTTCTCACCAGTACGGCGATCTCCGCTCACAGCCCGAGCATTATTCAGATATCTTCTCTGGATTCTTCTCGAGGTGGAACGTCTTTGGAGCGGACGCATACTGTCTTTGATCCGACGCCAGTGACTGTCTTTAGAGGAGGAATGGTGTATCAGCCCGGGCTAGCACAAAAGAGTTCCGGCGAAGAATCATCAAGTGTTGATTTTAGGAAGCACCAGCAGGAAGAAGAGAATATGGACCCATCGGAGCCGGAGCGTGATAACGTGGAGCGGGTAGACGAACCATTCGGTGACTCGAGGCCGGAGAGGCCACTAGGGCCTGTGGGCCACCGTAATGGCGACGGCCGGCAAGGAGGAGGCCCTTGTCTTCGTGTTGAGCTTCGGTGGACGCTGAGTGATATAAACGATATCCCGAGCATGCTGATGATTCGGGAGGTGGGAGAGCTCCAGCGGAGGTACCGTATTCCAAGTGGCATCGATTTTTGGGTACCAGACGGCACAAAGGTTCCCCAGTACCCACCAGCGGGTTGCTTGGCCGTATTTGCCGCCAGCCTTCTATATGGGTTGAGGTTTCCACTGCCGGCTTTCCTTAGGTGGTGGTTTTGCAAGTGGGGTATGCATCCGAACCAGGTGCACCCTATTTCTTGGGGCAGGATCATAGGCCTCCTGGTGATGTTTCACCTGGAAAAGTATCCTCGCCCCAAATTTAAGGAGATGAACGAGCTCTTTATTTGACGAGCGACTCCTTCATCTCGGGGCCAGCCGTCCGGGTGGTATTATGTACAGACTCGACTGGGGTATCCGGACGGCTTGGTGGAAGGTCTCCCTTCATCTTTGAAGGAGTGGAAGTAGAAGTGGCTCTGGGTGAGCGGCGAGTGGCAAGCTCGCGTGGGAGATGGAGGAAGGGAAACTGTTCTTCATCCTCCATCAAATTTTGTTTTTGGCTACAGTAAGTCTATCTTTTCTTCTTTCTCTGCTTTTGCTTTTTACTGTTTCTTTTTGTAATTGACTTTTGTTTTTTTTTCTTTACAGAGAATCGGGCATCAAGGGGGCCGCTGTCGGCCACCTTTATTCAAAGGCTGGAAAACATCCAGGCCCGGGGTATCATGGACAGGCGGATTGAGAGGTTGGCTACCGAGGCCAACTTGGCCGCAGCTGGCTTGAGGCCTGCTCTGCCCGCCGACCCCGAGGTCGAGGGGAAGGCTCGGGACGAGGCGGCTGAGCGGGAGGTGGAGGTCGAGAGAGAGCCACAGCAGAACCCTCCCGGTAATGAAGAAGTACGGCCCCATTCTCCAGGGGAGCAGCCGGCGAGAACAGAGCGAGCTGCGCCGTCTCTTGCGACGACTAGTCCTGTGGGTAGACCATCTGCGCCTGTTGGGAAAACGCAGACTCCAGAGCCGCCGAGTGCGGCTGCCGTCCGAGGTAAACATGGTATTTTTCACACTTCCTTTTAAAATGTCATTTTGTTTTCTTCTGATCTTCTAATGGTGGTTGCTTTGTGTAGGGCGTGGCTTGGATTTGCGTGCACGCCTTCGCAGCATGAGGAACACGGCCGTGCGGCGAACTCGGGCAACTGCCGATCAACGTGCAGATGCGGAGGCGGCTCGGAGAGCAGATATCCGGGCCGATAAACGTCCCGCTGATGGAGTGCCGGAGACGGTGGAGCCTCCTTTTCAAAGGAGAAGAGGAGGGATTGTGATGGAGGATCCCAGGCAGACTGAAAGGGTTGGTCAAACGGCGCCGGAGCATCCTGAACAGGCCCCGGAAGGGGGGAATCCGCAAACTTTCTCGGATGACCTCGGCCGGGAAGGTCACTTTATCCCTCCAAGTCAGGTGAGAGATGATTATTGCGAGGGGATGATTGGACTCCGCCCTCGATGGTTTGTGGAAATTTGTCCGATGTGCCACGCCGACGGAGGAAGCGATCGAGTTTTGCCGGAGCGGTCGGGCGCGATGAGTGTCCCGGCTCGTGCCTGGACAAAAGGTATCGAGCAATTATACTCGGAGACTGGCCTCGAATAATAAATTCAGTACGCCATGGGGATGTCCGGGCGTATGATTGGGCTTTTATGGCATGCAATCGGGGGAACTCGTGAGCTGGAGAAAAAATATGCTGATCTGGAAAGGCGGCACGGGGACCTGCTGGAGGCCTATGCTACCCTTCAAGGGATACAAGAATCGTTCAAAACTCAAGCGGATAAGGCTACGGCTCGGGCCAACTCTGAGAGAGATCTGGCCCGCAGGGCTGAAGAAGAGCTTAGGGCTAAGGTCGCCGAGCTGGAACGTGTTGCCACTGCCCGGGTCGAGGAAATGGACAGGCGTCTAGCCGATGTGCGCAGAGAGGCCGAAGAAACTGCCCATCGGCGAATTGAGGAAGCTCGCACACAGGCCGTTGAAGCTTACAAGGACTCTGAAGAGTACGCATTTATGTTAACCTGTGGCCACGCGACCAGCCTCAAAGAAATTCTTGATTCGTTTAAAGCCGGGCGGACTGTTGCTCAGCTTGAAGAAGATTTGGCCCTCCTGGAGGCTGATATCGACGCTCTCCGTCCGCGCTTTGCCGAGGCCCCCAATGTTCAAGGCTCACCTCCTCCGGGCGACGAAGAAGTTGCTTCCAGCGGTGCCATTGAAATTCCGCCCCCTGCTTAGTTTTAATGCTGTCTGCCCCCTTTTATTTGCAAGCTTTCGTATGTACTCGTAGGTAGGTGATTTGGCCTCGTGCCTTGAAATGTAATAGGCTCCGCCCCCCCCTGTGTACATAATTTTGAAGTAGAAACGAACTTTTCTTTTTCTCACCTGCATATGTGTTTCAAGCTTTTTCGTATATGCTTGGCTCTTTTCTTTTTTGTAAGATCGTTGCTTGTCTTCTTTTTCCTTTTATATTCCCAAATATGGGGCTCGGTTCCCAGTGCTTCTGAATAAGGGACCTTACTCGTCTTAATTGATTTTCGTACTCGGTATATGACCCTGATCTTTTTTGTATTGGGTGTTTGGTGTATAAACTAAGTCTTCATTTTGTGCTCGGTGTGTACATCAAGTCTTTATTTTGTGCTTGGTGCGTGGCCAAGTCTTTGTTTTGTGCTCGGTGTGTACATCGAGTCTTTATTTTGTGCTTGGCGCGTGACCAAGTCTTTGTTTTGTGCTTGGTGCGTGACCAAGTCTTTGTTTTGTGCTCGGTGTGTACATCGAGTCTTTATTTTGTGTTTGGTGCGTGGCCAAGTCTTTGTTTTGTGCTTGGTGCGTGACCAAGTCTTTGTTTTGTGCTCGGTGTGTACATCGAGTCTTTATTTTGTGCTTGGTGCGTGGCCAAGTCTTTGTTTTGTGTTGAAGGATAGATCCGCCTTATGGGCGAGTTGCCCGTTTTTCACCGCGCAAGGGATGTACCCGAGGTGATTTGGCATTCAGCTTCAGCTGAGGTGATTTTTACTGTCCTCGGCACGTAGCCGAGGTGAGTAAAAATTCCGTCCTTTAGAGAGCTCACAGAATATCAGATGAAAGGATAATTCCCTGGAATCCTATCTGGATCGTTAACCGAGATCATTATTGATAGTATCTTTTCAGGTATGCTACATTCCATGGATGCATAATTTTTTCTCCGCTCAAGTATTCTAGCTGGTATGCTCCGCCAGACAAGACGTGGCTGACCCGGAATGGGCCCTCCCAGGTTGGCTTCAATGGACTGGGTGCAACACCCGTTATCTTTTTTAGCACAAGATCGCCGACCTGAAAACTCCTTTCTTTTACTTTCGAATTGTAGTACCTCTCACTCCTTTGTTTATACACGGCATTTTTCATCTCGGCACTGCGTCTTTTTTCTTCGAGCAGATCCAGCTCGGCTCGGAGCGCAGCCTCATTGCCGTCTTCGGAAAAATTTGCAATTCTGAAGGTAGGAGCTCCAATCTCATCAGGAATCACCGCCTCGGTTCCATAAGCCAAAGAAAAAGGTGTTTCTCTAGTGGCCGTTCGATGCGTCGTTCTGTATGACCACAGTACACCGGGTAATTCCTCCGGCCAATTACCTTTAGATTCCTCCAATCTCGCCTTCAAGGTATACTTGAGTATTTTATTAACGGCCTCAACTTGTCCGTTCGACTGGGGATGGTATGGAGTTGAGAAATGATTTTTGATGTGGAAACCCTCACAAAAATTTTGAAACCTCCGGTTATCGAATTGTTTCCCATTGTCTGTAACAATCGAACGTGTATCCCAAATCTACAGATAATGGACTTCCATACAAAGCTCACAATTTTTTCTTCATCTATTTTCGCCAGAGGCTCCGCCTCGGCCCATTTTGTGAAATAATCCACCGCCACAATGGCATACTTGACGCCCCCTTTGCCAGTGGGGAGTGGTCCGATAAGGTCCATTCCCCATTTGGCAAACGGCCATGGGCTAAATACAGAGGAAAGTTGCTCAGGACGATATCTAACATGTGGTGCGAATCTTTGGCACCTTTCGCATCTTTTGACGAGATCGGTTGCATCATTTTTTAGGGATGGCCAGTAGTATCCTTGTCGTATTAATTTATGAGCCAATGTCTGGCCCCCGACGTGGTTTCCGCATATTCCCTCATGAACCTCTCGAAGTGCATAATCTGCATCTGTGTCGGAAAGGCACCGTAGGAGTGGTATGGAGTATCCTCGTTTGTATAGGATGCCATCGACTAGTGTAAACCGAGCTGTTTGAGTTCGTAGTGTTCTGGCTTCAGCTTTGTTTTCAGGTTGGATTCCTTTCTCTAAATATTGAACGATTGGAGTCATCCAGGTCTGTTCGGCGGTTTCAGCTGTATATATCTTCTTTGCGCCAAGTGATGGGGCAGACAGTTGTGTGATAGTGACATCCGCGATGGCATCCGTCCCTGGGCTGGAACCGAGCCGAGCTAAGGCATCTGCTTGCATGTTCTCAGCTCGGGGTACATGTAAGACTTTCGTCTTAAAGTGTGATAATCTCTTCTTGACCAAGTCCAAATATTGCGCGATTTTTTGCTCTTTTGCTTCGTACTCACCGTTGGTTTGATGAACGACCAGCTGAGAATCACTGTGTACCAATAGTTGTTTTAGGCCCATAGATGTTGCCATATCTAAGCCTGCCAGAAGTGCCTCATATTCGGCTTCATTGTTCGTTGCGGGGAACTGAAATCGAACGGCCGAGCAGTAGCATTTTTCATTTGGATCGATTATCACGATTCCGCCCCTGCTCGGCCTGCGTGGAAGATCCGTCAATGAATAATTTCCATTCTTGGTCTTCCATAACTTCCAATCGTATGGAAGGTGTGAATTCGCCACAAAATCGGCTAAAGCCTGTCCTTTTATTCTTTGACGTGGTTCGTATATAATATCAAACGACCGAGTTCGACGCCCACTTGATCATCCGACCGAAGTATCGGTCGGTGTAGTATTTGCTTCATGGGTAGTTCGTCAAGACTATAATCCTATGTTCTAGAAAATATGGATTTTGGAGTTTCGCGTCGCGATTAATGAATAAGCCAACTTTTCCATTGGCGGATATCGGAGCTCGGCGTCATGTAACGCTTGACTGGTGTAGTAGACCGGATGTTGAATAGAACCATCCAGTCTGATTAGTACCGAGCTGATGGCGTATTCGGATACCGCCAAGTATAAATAGAAGTCCTCCCCTTGGGTTGGTTTTTGCAATATAGGAATTGAAGAAAGGTGTTGTTTGAGGGATTCAAAGGCAGTCTGTGCTCGTTCGGTCCACTCGAAATTTTTGCTCTTTTTTATAATTTCAAGGAAAGGTTTGCATTTGTTTGTGGATCGTGAAACAAATCGGTTAAGAGCGGCTAACCGGCCTGTTAGGCTTTGTACCCTTTTTACAGAGTTCGGGGGTTCTAGGTCGATGATGGCTTTTATTTTGTCTGGGTTAGCTTCGATTCCCCTTTGGCTGACCATATACCCCAAAAATTTACCCGAGCCGACCCCAAACGTACACTTTCTCGGGTTTAACATCATCTTGTACTCTCTCAAAACAGCAAACATTTTATTAAGATCGTTTAGATGATCGGATATGTACAGTGATTTTACCAACATATCATCTACATAGACTTCCATAGTGTGACCTATCATTTTCTCAAACATCTTATTTACTAACCTTTGATAGGTCGCACTAGCATTCTTCAACCCGAAGGGCATCATCTTGTAGCAGTAAATTCCACGAGCAGAGAAGAATGATGTATTTTCTTCGTCTTCTGGGTGCATTCGTATTTGGTTGTAACCCGAGTATGCATCCATGAAGCTCATCAGTTCGTGTCCCGCCGTGGCATCCACCATATAATCAATATTTGGCAATGGATAAGCGTCGCCCTTAGGGCATGCCTTATTGAGGTCGGTAAAATCCACGCACAGGCGCCACTGGCCATTGCTTTTCTTTACCAAAACAGGATTGGCAATCCATCGGGGATAGAGGGCTTCCCGGATGAATTGATTATCTAGCAACTTGTTAACCTCGGCCTCGAGTGCTACCTGTCTGTCAGGGCCGAGCTTGCGCCTTTTCTGGATAACTGGGCGGAACGTTAGATCAATATTAAGGCGGTGGCACGCATGCTTAGGGTCAATTCTGGGCATGTCTGCATGAGTCCATGCGAAGACGTCGAGATTATTTCCCAAAAATTCAATCAATTCGGTTCGGTATGGTTCTGGGAGATCATGACCAATACGTAATTGGCGCCCCTCGCTTGGACTTCCGATATTGATTGTATCGACCTGTTCTACTGGTTTCGCCCGTTTTCTTTTCTTGCTCTGCCCCTCTTTGATCTGCAGGGGCAACTCATCTTCAGTAGCCGGCTCGTTCTCGGCTGCCGGCTCACCTTCTTCCATCATAGGTTCCTTCCCAGGTCGACGACCTGGATTGTACTCCTGAACGATCATCACTTTCCGCTCGGGCTCCTCTTTTGGCTGGGGATCGCCTTGCGTGGTCCCACTGGTTTCTCCTCGTTCCATTATGTTAATCTCCGCTGGTCGGAGTTTGAGAGAGCATTCTCGTGACTCCCTTTGATTCCCCTTATGTAGAGCCTCGCCCTCATATGTTGGGAATTTTATACAAAAATGATATATTGAAACGGCTATTTTAGATGATAAAGCAATGGCCTCCCAATGATAGCATTGTATTCCGAATCGGCGTTGATTATTTTAAATGTTGTCATGACGGTCCGTTTATGTGGCCCCTATCCCATTTGGATGGGCAAGTCGACTTCTCCGAGCGGAACTATTCTTCCTCCTCCGAACCCCAGAATGCTATTGTTGCATGGGCAGATATAGCTATCGTCCACGTTCAACCTTCGAAAGGCTCGGACGTAAATGACCGATGAGTAGCTGCCAGAGTTGATCAAAATCCTATGAACTGGGATACCCAAAATCGGTGCAGTAATGACTAGGGGGTCCGAATGTGGGTGGACCACCTGGTCGGCATCCACATCAGAGAACACAAAATGGCCGGTGGGTTGGCTTTCTTTGATTTCGGCCACCCGAACTTGTCTTTCAGCGTGGGCGGCCTGTCTGACATCAGCCTTTCTTTTCCTATTGGAGCGGCTGTCTTCGGCTGTGTTAGTGTTGATTCGGTTCACACTCGACATCATGAGGATATCCCTACCTTGATTTTCAGCAGGTGGCGGCGGCAGGAGAGCTGGATTTGTTATGCGTTCCGGGTTGACACCACTGAGCCGATCTTGCGGGGGCGGTAGTTCATGAACGTACCTTTTGAGACCGCCACTGCTTTGAACAACACGCATAATTTCCCTAATTAGATCTCGGCACTCATCAGTATCGTGACCTATCGATTTATGATAGGCACAGTATCGACGTGAATCTAATTTTGCCGGCTCAATCTTCAAAGGCCGAGCCGGAGGTAACAAATTCAGACCCTGTACTTCATTCCATATGGTTGATGGAGTGTGGGTCAAAGTACTCCTCGGCACAAGGCGACTTGCCCGCCTCTTGGCGAGCCCTAAATCCGGTGGTCGGGTTTTCCGAGAATGGTCTAAATCCCGACCCCGGTCCAATCATGATTCCTTCCTTCCTTCCGTCCTTTCTCACGCCCCCTGGTCGGTACTCGGGGCGGTTACTGGACATGGCTTCCTCCGCGCAAATATGACGTTCTGCGCAGATCAAAAATTCTTGGTACGAAGTCGCCCCTTATTCATGGATAGAGTAGTTAAACCAAGTTTTGGGGGCAAGGCCAGCCATGGCTGCAATTAAAATGGCGTCGTCCGACACCGGTTCCATCTCTCGAACTTGCTTATTGAAGCGAGAGATATAGCTTTTCAGGGGCTCGTCCTGAACAGCTCGGACTTTGGACATTAAGAAATGCGTCGTAAAGGCGGAGACCAGATCTCCCCATGCCTGAATGGATCCCTGTGGTAGGGTTCTAAACCAACGGTGGGCTCGGTCGCCCAGAGTCAGCGGGAAAGCCCTGCAGAGGATAGCATCACTAGGACTGTACAGTTCCATCCATGCTAAGTACTTATGGACGTGAGTGGTTGGGTCGGTTTCCCCATTGTATAGACCGACTTGGGGAATCTTCAACTTCGGTGGTAGCGGGGTCGCCAGGATACCAGGGGAGAATGGCGACATAACAGCAGGCTGGTTCGTTGCTTGGGGTGGTCTCCGATATGGTTCGCCTTCCGGGCCGCCTTCTAATTCATTCAAACGACGGCGAAGTTGTTGAACTTCTATATCCCTTTCCTGCCACAGATTAGGGCTTTGGGTCTGGTTGACCCTAAGTAGTTCCTGTTCATCCGGAAACCGGAGTCGGGAACTTATTGATCGGTCCGGGCGTAAAGGATCAATTCTTAGTCGTCCAGCGAACACTGAGTGGGCACGACGATGTCGTGTTGGCTCCAATACTGATTCTGCTACACGACTTTGCCCTTCCTCGTCTTCCCGCGGCCACCTTCTATTACGGCGGACGCGCTGTTCGTTACCTGAAATGGCTTGTTGGGCTTCATTGTGAAGAAGTCCGGGGACTTGGGGGTTAATATTAACATTTAGTTATGGGTTGAGTGGGTTAGTATTTGCAAGGAGTGGATGAGGTGCCGGAGAGTTTGTGGTAGCAATGAGTTTGTGATATGAGTTGGTTCATTTGTTGTACAAAAGTCGGGTTGTGATATTAACATTTCTTATTTTGACCATTAGTAGTTTGACTTTGGGTGTTCATTTTGTCTTGATCAAACGAGCGTTTCTTATTTGTTGACTCATTTTGTCTATTACGAAAAAGATAAACGTTAAACTTTACATGGTGTTCACTTAACTTGCTTTTGCTTGGAACTTTGACTGGACCAATACGGGCCCTCCTTCTAGCGCCAATTTGTTGACGTGCGTTTTGGTAAACAAGCAAAAATATATAAAAATTTAACACGTGGAAATATAAGCGTGTGTAACGTATGTTTATTTATGGCTAATTCTGCCTTTTTTGCATAATGTCGAGCCGAATTATTGGGGTCGGTCTTTCTTACAATCTTGCTCTTTTCTCTCTTTTTTTTTATCTTTCTCTTTTTTTTCGGTCCCCCTACAATCTCACTCTCTCAGACCTTTTATACCCCTTGAGTCAGTGGGTTTACAATAGTCATCTTTGCACTAACTAGTCATTAATTAGTAAAATAATTAAAGAAAGACACATGTCCCTCTCTAACTGTGCTTGTCAGTCGAATCTTGCTACTTGTCGACTTCTCTTTATAACTTTCTGACATGTGGCAGTCTCTGACATGTGGCAGTCTCTAACTGTGATTATTTTTATGAGTCTGTCGCGCATGCGTTTCCCGCCATAATTTGGCTCGGGGCTCGGGGCTCGGCAGCCGTGTTGCGGTTGGGCTCGGTAGCGGGCGAGCCTAATTCGTGACGTGTCGCCGCACACCGTTGCTAACGTCACCCGCAGGTCCCCTACTCGGACGTGTGCTGGACTGATGACGTGGATTAATTTCTTCCAGCTCGGCTCGGGCGTCATCAGTGATCGAGACCTAAGCTAAAACTGGGTAAAATTCATTTTAGAGAATTCTGAAGAAAGATAAAATATTGAAACTGACTCTTTTTATTTTTAATATTTTTTTAATCTATAAGTTTAATGAATTTTCTTAATTAAGTTTGCTTAGAAAAAAAAGGAAGGTCAGTCATATTATTTTTGAACAGGATTGGATAAATGTATAAGCCTATTATGTATAAGGTAAACCCTTTAGATTTTTATTGACACAGTATTTGAATTAGCTTGTTAGTTCTTTTAATGGAGGACTTGAAAGTGGTATGGAAAATAAATCTTCTATTGAATAATAGATATGTCTAGATGAATAGATATTAAGGACTGATTCTTTTCATAACTATTAGCAATTGACTCGCGTATAAGCCTTTTTCGTTGATGTGTATAACTCCACGAACTGTGTACGTTAACGTCCTTCTTGTTATGATTCCTGTTAGTAGCGAGAGATATCAATATATATCTCAATCCTTATTTATATTAGAGTCCTAATATGAGAAGTTTCTAGGTAAACCAAACCTCATTCAAATAGGACTACTCAAATATGGATGCACTCTATTGCACCCAATAAATAACCTTAAGGGGGCGCTATTAACACCCCCAAGACCTATCAATGCACCCCCATTCTTAATACACCCCTAATCATTTTTAAAAATAATATATTTACTTAATACACCCTGAAACCATTTCCCAATTTACCCTTCCCTAATTAAAAATCTAATAGAATTATACATCTATATCTACATCTCAATATTATATTTCCAATACTCAGAAGAGAAAAAACATAAAACATGTGGATCAAGATCAAAGGGGAGAAAACAAGAGTCTTATCTACGGATTATGAAGCTTCCCAACTTATCCAAAAAATTTATTAATTATTTAGAAATATCGCTGGAACAAGAGTCTCTTTCCACTGTTTTTTTTTTTTCTAATTTAATTATGTTATATCACCGTAACTACTTTATAAATAAAACTTTGTACGTCATAGCGATAATTTCTTAAAATTCAAGAAAATACAGTAGTACCATAAACATTTGCGGATTCTTATGTAGTGTTAGAAATGAACCAGCCATTAATGGTACCAACATTTACGGATAAGAACAACATTAGCACGATCAATAATCATAATGAGTATTGCGGAAATATAATATTGAGGTGTAGATAAAGATGTATAATTCTATTAGGTTTTCAATTGGGAAAGGGTAAATTGGGAAAAAAGTTTGGGGTGTATTAAGTAAATATATTATATTTAAAAAGGATTGGGGATGTATTAAGAATAAGGATGTATTGATATGTTTTGGGGGTGTTAATAGCGCTTCCCTAACCTTAATCCTCATTAAAGTATGATTTTGGTGGACATTAAAAATGTTAATTTGATTATTTTGAAGACTGACCTCTTAAAAGAAATGATGAATATGCTATAATTTATAAGCGGTTCTAAGAAATTGACTTTCAAAGAATTTATATTCAACAAGATTAGTACCCATACACCCTTAATACTAAATCTGTTTAATACTAAATCCATCTAGATTTAGGATTAAATATTTCCATTCATCTAATACACAAACTCGACATAATATTTACATAATATTATGATTATTAGAATTTATTTTTTTTATCGGTTATTAACATTATTTGTCATTTGAATATCATAATGAAAATCTTAATTCTCATATTCTTGGAGACATTAGTTTATAGTGGATCCAGTTTATATTAATTTATTTGAACAGTAATGTTTATTTCATACGTGTATATATTATTTGGACTCAAATAAGTTCAGAATAAATTATAAAATTTTGTCATTAAATCTGTCAAGATTTAATAAGAAAAATGGCTAAGGTAGCAATTGCTTACCAAAAATTTTCATTTTCCGCAAGAGAATTTGTTTTAATCCCAATATATGAATGCTTATGTAAATTTTCAAAAATATACTATTCATTACCTTTTATTTTTTTCTCCCACCAATCACTTCCACCCACTTTTCAAAAAATCCATCAAATTACCAATCACTATTACATATTCTCCCACAAATTGCACTATTTACTCACTCGCGTATTTCTAACTACAAATCATATGCAATCATTATTTTTACTCTTTTTATATCAAATCAACTTTCATCATTATCTTCCAAACTTTTTGTACCACTATTCTCTAACGGAAAAAAAAACCTCAAGATGAAACCATATCGAATCGCTACCTAATTTCTTAACTCCCATTTTTCTCATTCTCAACCGAAAGGGTCAAACAAACTCTGATTGGTCTTATTTTTGAGTCATGGTCTTTTCACACCCCTCTCTTATGCAATATCAATCTAAAATTTAAATATTGTACTTTTATCACCTAACATTACAAAACGAGGTTGAACATCTTTAAATACCTTGTTTCATTTCTAATTTTTTCAATTCACGTCCAAATGATCCAAATTTAGGTATCACTTTCCAAATAATAACTAATTATGTTTTATTGTGCTATTTTATTTAGGAAACGAGATCATGCCCGACAATTAGGATTGCATTATGTACATCATTAAGGTCACCTTTGCGCCGAAGGTGGGTAAAATATCATTTTCCTGAATAAAATTATGTTTGCTTTTAAGTTCATAAATTACATGACATTAGCTATTTCATGAATTCCACGACATTAAACTATTTCATGATTTCATGGTATACGTCAAGATAATTTAGTTATTAAAGAAAACATAAATTGTATCTTTCATGGTTTGAATTAACATTTCATTTGCATTTTAACTATTGTAACTGACTCAACCTTTGGGCAAATAAATGTCATTTTGACAAAAATATAGACTGTTTGAGTCTATTGCGGTGTGGGTAGGTTAGACAATGGATAAAACCGATTGCTTGTGGTCCTTGTTTGATTACCAATGTGCCTAGTCCCATTTTCTGGTCGGGCCAGAGACGACGGCAGAACTTGGGTCGTAGAATGGTATATTCTGAAATATGACGACCTCTAGGCAAAAGCCCACAACTAAAGAGATACCAGCCTATTGGGAGGGATAATGTGATTGGGCTACGACCAAATACTGTTGGTAGCTATAAGGAGAACGAACGGGGTCAGTGTCCGATCAACACTGATCCTACATTTCTTCTTCTGGGTTGACGTGTTGTATCCCGTATTTCTAAAATTATTTATTATTATTTTATATATTAAAATTGTTTTAATTGTTTTATATATAAGATGTTAATATTTAAAATTCATTATTTATCTTGTAATGCCCCAAAATTTTCAAAATATTTAAGTAACTTAATTAAATAAGAAACATATTTAAAAGTGCATGAATAAGACACATCTCAAAAACAAGCGGAGAGAGAGAGAGAGAGAGAGAGAGAGAGAGAGAGAGAGAGAGAGAGAGAGAGAGAGAGAGAGAGAGAGAGAGAGTTACCTTGCATGAGGTTTGAGAACTTATCACACATCTCTTTTGTTTGTGGATCCAAAAATGATATCATTCACATATATTTGAACAAGCAGTATATTCTCTCCATCTTGAATTCTGAAGAGTGTTCTATCAACTTTGCCTTTGGTGAATCCATTGTCGGTTAGAAATTGAGACAATGTATCATACCATGCTCTTGATGCTTGTTTCAATCCATATAATGCTTTCTTGAGCTTATATACCTTATCTCCAATATTTTTCTGCTCAAAACCTGGAGGTTGTTCAACATAGACTTCTTCCTCTAACAGTTCATTTAGAAATGTATTCTTCACATCCATTTGATACAAAATGAAGTTCTTATGTGCAACATAAGCAAGAAACATCCTTATTGCTTCCAATCTTGCAACATGAGCAAAGATTTCATCAAAATCTATACCTTCTTCTTGGCAATACCCTTTGGCTACCAATCCTGCTTTGTTTCTTACAACAGATCATTCCTCATTCATCTTGTTCCTAAAAACCCATTTTGTGCCAATAACATTTTGATGGGTTGGCCTCTGCACCAATTCCCATACTTTGTTTCTTTCAAACTGATTCAGCTCTTCTTGCATGGCTTGAATCCAATATGTGTCATCCAATGCTTGAGACACATCTTTAGGCTCTATCTAGGAAATAAAGCAAGTGAACATTGCTTCATGCTGTGCTCTGGATCTGGTTCTTATGCCATCTCTAACATCTCCAATAACTAACTCTGGTGGATGGTCTCTTATCCATCTCACATCAGGTTGGAGTAAGTCTGTTGGATTCAGCCGTCTCGCAGCTAAGTTGTCTTGAACAGCTCTTTCATCTTCATTAGCTGCAGACTTTCCAACTATCTTTGAGATTCAACTATCTCATCTTCATCTGGGTTGCTTGCTCTCACTTCAACTTCAACATAAGGACTCTTCTGTATAGTTGGTTGATTCAACTTGTCAGCTAACTCTTCAGTGTCTTCTCCATTTACATTAGGTTCATCAAAAACCACATGGATAGACTCTTCTGTGACCATAGTCCTTTTGTTCAGCACTCTATAGGCTTTACTTTCAGCTGAGTATCCCAAAAAGATACCTTCATCAGCTTTTGCATCAAAAGCCTTTATATTATCCTTGCCATTGTTGTGGATGAAGCATTTACATCCAAATATCCTGAAGTATCCAACATTTGGCTTTCTCCCTGTCCAATCTCATAGGGAGTCTTGGTCAATTGCCTGTTTATCATGCATCTATTTTGAGTATAGCATGCTGTGTTATTGGCTTCAGCCAAAATCTCTTAGGCAGTCCAACTTCAGCTAACATGGTCCTTCCAGCTTCCTTGAGAGTTCTATTCCTTCTTTCAGTTACTCCATTCTGCTGTGGAGTTCTTGCTGCAGATAACTCATGAGCAATGCCATTTTCAACATAATACTGAGTTGTTATCCCATTGACAAACTCAGTTCCTCTGTCAGACCTTATCTTTATAATGGTTTAACTATTTTCATTTTGAACTCTTTTCATCAGCTGAAGTAACTTCTGCAAAGTTTCCTTCTTTTTGCACATGAATATTGTCCATGTATATCTTGAATAATCATCTACCACCACCAAGGTGTATTTCTTTCCACTTATGTTGGCTGGTTCGACTGGACCAAATAGATCCATATGCAGCAAATGTAATATCCTTGTTGAAAAAGGACTTGGCTTATCCTTGAATGAGGATTTTATTTGCTTTCCCATCTGGCATGCATCAGATACACTTTCCTTCTTGTACACTGAGTCTGGTAATCCTTTTACAAGATGACTCCTTGCAAGCTTATTTATTGTCTTGAAGTTCAGATGAATTAGCTTCTTGTGCCACAACCAACTTGATTCGGCTGTGCTCTTTGCTAGCAGACAAGTGCTTGGTGTAGCAGTAGACCAATCTACCACATACATATTTTTCTGTCTTGATCCTTGCAGCACTATTTCATTTGATTCAGCATATTTGATCTGGCACACTCCCATATTGAATCCAACATTGTAGCCCTTGTCACAGAGTTGGCTGATGCTTAACAAATTGAAGTTGAGGCCTTCAACATAAGTAACATCTGTGATTTCCAATCCATTATTCTTGATAGATCTCGTTCCTTTAATTTTTCCTGGAGCTTCATTTCCTCCAAATATGACTTTTGCACCTTTAATCTCCTTGAATCTTGATAGGTTTTTCTTGTTCCCTATCATATGTCTGAAACAGCCACTGTCCATGTACCAGGTTCCTTGGCACTCAACTGTTCCTTGAACCTGCAATCAAGGAAATCCGTTTTTAGGTACCCATACTTTCCTAGGTCCTGAGGGGTTAGTGCTATAAGAAGATCCAACCAACATATAGCCAAAGGACTTGACTCTAAGAGGTTGCCATCTATCAGTGCCATAATCATAGTGCACATTAGCAAATTGCTTTGGGGTTTTAGGTTCATACAACTGTCTCTTTTGTCTGTATGCTTGTGTGTTTGTTTTAGCAATTGCTTTCTTGGGGTAATTATGATAATTCTGAGTGTAGTGCTTGGGTGCATATGTGTGCTGATTATAGCTTTTTTGCCTTTGGAATGACCTTTGCTGAGTTTTTGGTCTTTGCCATCTAGGCTTGTATTCCATAGGTTTTTGCTGATGTTTCACATTATTCTAATCAGCATAGTTTGGATAGTTTCTACCATTCCCATCATGTGTGTTTCTCTGATGAAACTTATGGGGTTTTTGGTAGCTCTGTTTGCTTTTCATAGAGTATTTTCTGTTTGGAGTTTGCTGAGGAACTCGGCTGGATTTCTTCTCAACTGTCCTCTCAGCATACTCAACTGGTTGTTTTCCTTTCCCTTTATATCCAAGGCCAGTTTGTTTGTGATTGTGCTTAGGAGTGAATGTGGGTGCAACATTTGGTGTTTTGGATTTTTGAGATGCTTCATTGCTTAAAGATCTTTTTTCCAAAATCACTCTTGGATTTTGACTGTGCATAAAGGAGTTAAACCCTATGCCTGTCTTATCTCCACATTCTTTTTGACTCGTGATAAGATCATCCAATGATTTGGATGCCTTTGTAAATGAGGCAATCACATTTTTGAGATATTTTTCCCTCTTTTCTATAGCAGCTAACTCTGCTATGATCTTGGCATTCTCAGCCTCCAGCTTAATGTTCTCATCAACTATGTGACTCAAAGTACTCAGCTCTTTAGTCAGCTGTGAGTTTTGGCTTTTAAGTTGGCTGTTTTTCTCATTTAGAATTGTGTGTGAGGATTTTATATGTTCAAAATCTCTCATCATTTTGCCTAATGAATCATAAAGATCAGTGGGTGATGAAGTGTGCGTATCAAAGTCACTATCACTTGAATCTGAATGAGATGAGTTAGAGTGTACCTCATCTTCTTGATCTGGTTGATCTTTTTCTTTAGCCATAAGGCAGATCATGGCCTCTTCCTCAGAGTCACTTGAGTAGTCAGCTTTACTACTCTCTGAGTCTACTGCTTCATTAGACTTGGCTGTCTCAGCAGTCTCAGCAGCCAACATGACTTTCTTCTTTTCCTATCTTCTCTCTCTGAAGACATTTCTTTCTTCTTCATTCTTATATTTTTTGACTGGTGGATAGGAACAATCGACTACAAAATGTCCTGGTTGTCTGCAGTTCCAACGCAGGTTCTCAGCCCTTTGATCAGCTCTTTCTGTTCTTGGGTTATTAGCTCTCTGATATTCAACCCTTTGATGCTCAGCTCTCTTGGGTGGTCTATTTTCCCTTAATTTGGAGGGAGCTGAATGTCTCCTGGAGGTTTCACCCTTGTTTCTTTTATAGTTCTTATTGAAGAACTTGTTGAATCTTTTAACCATTAGGGCAATTTCCTCCTGGGCTGTGGCTTCCTTGGGTTCAACTCTCTTTCCATCCTTGGCTATCAGTGCAGCTGTCTCCTCTTGCTCTTTTCTTCTCAGCTCAAACTCATAGGCTTTGAGGTCTGAGAATAGCTCATGGTTAGATGTTCTTGAGAGGTCCATGGAATGTCTCAGTGCCATAGTCTTCATTTTCCATTCAGCTGGGAGGCTTGTTAATATCTTCATACACATTTCCTTTTGTGTATATTCTTTCCTAAGAGCTGAAAGCTCATTTGTAATTTCAGTGAATCTGGCATCCAGCTGATCCATGGTTTCACTTGCAAGTATTTTGAAATTTTCAATTTTTTTAACAACAACAGACAATTTATTTCTTTAATTTGTTCTGATCCTTCACAAATTAAAATCAGTTTATTCCAGATTTCTTTTGCAGATTTGCAAGATTTGACTTTATTGAACATTGATTTGTCCAGTGTCTTGTAGAGTATGTCCTTGGCCACATTGTCCAAGTTATATCTCTTCCTATCTTCATTTGTCCACTCAGTACTTGGTTTTTCAACCATGGCTGGTCTTGCTTCAGCAACAACTTCTTCTTCTTGTTCAGCTGCAGCTACTCTTCTTACAGTCGTGTTCACTTTCAGTATTTGCAGTGGCCCATCCTCTATCACAAGCCACATTTCATCGTGCAATGCAGATAGATGTGCCTGCATACGAATTTTTCAATCATCAAATTCTTCAACAGTGAACATAGGAATACGTGTCAGATTTGCTTCCATGATAATAACTTTGCTCAAAATGAAAGATTTTGAAAATGCAAGTGCTTAAAACCTCTTTGAAAAGATAGAGATCTAGTTCAGTAACTAGTGCGGAAGGCTCAATGAACCAACCACTTTGATACCACTTGTAGGTCCCAAAGGGTGAGAGTAAGGTTTAGAAGGGGGGGTTGAATAAACCTTACCAACTTTTTGATTTTAGTCCTTTTAAAAATAACAGAGTTAACTCAAACAGCTGTGTCCTGGAGGGACAACTAAGTTGGTTATTCAACTGAGTTAGCCACTCAACAGACTCGATAGAGTTTTTGATAGGATAACTCGGTTGTTTAACCTGAACTTTAAATTGGTTGTATTGGTTTTATCAGTGGAAGACTTAACACCCTTGATTTGTTTTAAGTTTGTTTTAACACTTGATTTTTAGCACTTGGTTTTTAATCAGTTGGATAACAAATATGAGTTTTATCAGCAGATATGATGTAAGTATGCGAGAAATGTAAATGTCTTTGAAAAATAAATGATACGATAATTTTTATTGAGGTTCGAAGATGGGGTAATTCTTCTAGTCCTCTCTTCTCCAACTCCTGGAGGAATCCACTATGTAATGATCGGTTTACGTGGAGAATAATCTAGAGACGACCTTGGTCACACAAAATTGGCTTCTCTTGCGACTTCGAACTTCTTGACAGGCAAGCTCGCTTTGCTACTTCAACTCACTTCTCAAGCTTTTGAATTTGATCACGAAGCCCTCCAATAACTTGATACTGGTTTGACCTTGAACCTTCCTACAATCATCCTTGGAAAGTAGACCCCTTTTGATTCTTCAAAAGTTTCCTCTTCAACAGATTTGAAGTTGTCTTTCCTTTACAGCTTGTGTTGGATTGATTTTCTTCGAGTTTCAGGCTTGAGGATTTTCTTGAATATACTTGAGAATATTGCAGTTTAGATGCTTGAATAATACTTGTTTGTTCGTGGTTCAGGTAACCTTTTCTCAGTAAATTCATCAGCCTTTTATAGTGAACTTTTGAAATTTTGCCCGTTGAAGAGATAGGCTAATTTCAAAAGTCACTTGTGTTTGTTGGCTTGTCTTGTATGTTGTCCTTGATGTTGACATTTCCTTGTATTAAATGTCTTGCAGCATTGCAGCTTATCTGACACATGGTGCAGTGCTTCCCATTGGTTTATTCCTTTTGCACATAACTTGGACTAACACTTTACTTCTGACAACTCTGGTATTTTACTATTCTGAGTAACATTCTTGACTTTCATCAACGGATCTAACTCAGTTGTCTTGACTTGACTGCTGTCTTTTAATCCCCAACTGACTTATGTGTGCTCCAGACTTTGGATGACTTAACTGTCACTTCAACTTGAGACTTGGCTTCCTTGAGTTGACTTGACTGACTCTTCTCACAATTGTTCCTCAGTTGATTCTTCTGTACTCGAGTTCTTGACTTTCTTCTTGGCCATACGCAGTTGATATACAACGAAGTCTTCAATTTAGTCTTTAGTTGACTTCTTGTATTTCTTGGCATAGCTGAATTGACTCAGCTTTCTCAGCCCTATCTATTACAATACAAATTACAAGGAAAATGGGGAGCCAACTTCCTAGTTTAAGTTTTACATGGTATCATAAAAATCTACAAAATAAATTTCCTAACATACGCCAAGCCATCCATGGAAGGCACGTCATTAAGCATTGTAAGGCCCGCTGTTGCCGCCAATAATTTTGAGATCAAACCAAATGTTATTCAAACCGTGCAACAGTTTCTTCAATTCGCCAATAATGATATCGCAGATTTCCTCGAAATTTGTGATACCTTCAAAATCAACGGGGTCTCTAACGATGCCATCCACCTACGCTTATTCCCATTTACTCTTCAGGGACGAGCTAAACGGTGGTTAAATACTTTGCGAAAAGAAACAATTACAACATAGAACGTTATGGCTGAAAAATTCCTTTTAAGTATTTTCCACCGGCAAAAACCGCAAGATTGAGGAATGAAATCTCTTCATTCACTCAAGTAGATGATGAGACCTTGTATGATACCTGGGAAAGATTCAAGGAATTGTTGCGGAAATGCCACATCATGGCCTACTTATTTGGATGCAAGTCCAAACATTTTATAATGGGCTACTTTCTACAACAAGACAAATGATCGATGCAGCGGCCGAGGGAACTCTTAATAACAAAACGCCAAAAGCCGCTCAAGATTTAATCGAAGGAATGGCCATGAACGGCTACCAATGGCAATCCATATGAGGTAAAACTAACAGGTCAGTAGGTGTGTATAATGCAGATGTGGTGGTTACGCTAGCTGCACAGGTCGAAGCTTGGACCCAAAAAATCGACGATCAAGTGGCTCCTAAACTATCAACACCGGACGTTTTATCTTTTGAAACTTGCGGAGGATCTCATAATCATCATGAGTGCCCACACACAATACCGTAAGCTGAACAGGCCAATTACGTTGGGAATAAAGCGAGAAATCACCCAAATAATCCTTTCAGCAAAACAGACAATCCTGGGTGGCGACAACATCCTAATTTCGGCTGGGGTAATCAATGCCAACCACGGCCTAATCCCAATCCTAATCTACACATGCCTCCCGGATTCCAGCCAACTCAAGGTAAGCCTAACTTGGAAGAACTTATGATAAAGTTTGTGCAATCAACAGAGGCCCGATTTCAGGCAGTCGAAACATCATAAAGAAATCAAGAGGCATCTATCCATAATTTGGAAAATCAAATAGCCCAGATTACGAAAATGATTTCCGAAAGGCCACAAGGGAGTTTGCCGGGTAACACTGAGCAAAACTCAAGATTACCATTAGTTTTCCACATGGACATGATTGTGCCAACACCCCCATGCTGAAATATGTGGAGAATGACATACCCAAAGTGGAGCTCAGGAAAAAGGTGGCTGCAGAATACAAGCCCAAGATCCCTTACCGGAGTCTAACCGAAGAAGAGAGAAGGGAGGACAAATTTGGTAAGTACCTCGAATCGTTCAAACAATTACATACCAGTATTCCATTTGTTCCACCTCTTTAGAAGCATGCAAGGGATCTAAATGACATCATTTCTAATAAAAATAAACTTAACGAATTATCAAATGTGCAATTGAATGATAAATGTTCTTCCAATAAACTACCGCAAAAAATTAATGATCCCGAAAGTTTTATTATTCCTTGTACAATTGATGGTTTACCTGTTGATAGGGCACTAGCTGACTTAGGAGCTAGTATCAATTTGATGTCTTATGAAACATTCAAGCATATGGGAATAGGTTAACTTAAACCTACTAGGATGGACATCCCATTAGCCGATAAATCGATTAAATTTCCTAGAGGTATTATTAATGATGTTAGTCAAGATTGACAAATTCATTTTTTCAGTTGACTTTGTTATTCTTGACATGCATGATGATATTGAAGCTCCTTTAAATCTTGGGGATCTTTCTTAGCTACGGCAAAATCAATCATTGATGTGCACGAGGGAAAATTAACTTTGAGAGTGGGGGATGAACAAGTAATTTTTAAAATTCATACTGAAATTGACAAGGATAACACGTGTTCTTCTGTTGACTCAGTCTCTTTGAGTAATGTGAAAACTAAAAATCTCTTGGAGAAAATATTTATTCAAAGTGTAGGTCAAACCATGAAAAATAATCTTTTTAGGAGGCCTATTTCCAAGATAGAGACCCGAAAGGTCAAAGAGCATATTTTGAAGCTTGAAGTTGGAGGTAATTCTACCAATGCCAAAGGAATTTTCATAAGCCCTAGGCTCCACCCACCTAATCTCCACGATTAGAGGTAAAATGATCCAGCTATACGACGTTAAAAAAGCATTACCCGGGAGGCAACCCGATGATTTTTTGTGTGTTCTTGCTTTTTCAACTTGTTTTCAATTTTTTTTTATTTTGCACAAATCCTTAGGGTCAGTTTTTTAAAACATATTTTGGGATAGTTTTCATTAATTTACTAAAAGAAATGAAAAATTTGAAAAATTTCCATGTGAACACGGCTAAGTAGTGTTCACCAACACGCCCGTGTTGATTTTTTTTCCCATTTTCTATTTTTTTATTAAAAAATGGAAATTTTGCTGAACACGGCCAAGCCGTGTCGCCCGACACGCCCGTGTTCAGGCCGAAACCAAACATGCGCATTATAGCCTAGAACACGGCCGTGTACGGGCTATTAAAAAATAGGGGCCCTCGCGATTTGTTTTTCAAATTTTCCCCAAATCCCCCAATTTTTCTCCCTAAAACCCTTTCTTCTTCAACCAATCTCCCCCAGATTCTTCCTACTCTTCCATTTACACCTCAAATTCTCCACAAGTTCACCATCTCATCGATTGTCTTCCTCCAAAAATTGGGTATATTGTGGGTTTTGGTATTTCTCTTGTGGTTCTCTATTCAAGGTATGCATTTTTTTTTTGTTTTGTATTTAATTTCATCTTCTTTTTCTTAAATTTGTTCTTATGATTTCAATTTGTTTATGCCTATTTGTAATTTCTCTTATTTAGGGCTATTTGATATAATTTGTAATTTTTAGGGATTTTTATGTTTAATTGTTTATGTGTTGTAGTTAAGGGTGCTTATTGGACTTTTATGATTATTAGTTTGACTTCATGGATATTTTCTTGATAAAATCATGTGAATTCAGTTGTTGGCATTTTCTTGCTCAAATTGATGAAATAACAATAATGGTCTTAATTGATAGAGAGGTTTGTTGTTGTTTGCTTGATGAAATCATATAATGTTCATGTGCCTTATTGTGGGTTGCTTGCCATTTTGATATGAGAGTGATGATAAAAATTGGCATTGAGTCGTCTTGTATACTTTGATGTTGCCTTTGTTGGTTATTCACATGAAGCATGCTACTTATAAGATAGTCGGTTTTCAAAGACATATTGGTAGTAACTGTCTTTGTGTTGTATAATTTGTTGTTATCAAGGTCTCTTGTTTCAGGTCTATCATGTCAAAACGCAGTCGTACTACCGCTCCTTCCGGGTCTAGGGGACCTTCTAGCTCCCGTCGACCTCCCCGGGCCAATCCACTGAATAATCATCACGATATTATATTTCGGGATGACAACATGAAGCCTGATATCAAAAACTGTTGGGCAAACCATTACATAACACCCGTTACCCGGACACCATGACTTTGGAAACCTTAGGGTTACGGGAGGACATATAATGGATGTTCGAGCAAGTCGGTTGGGGACGTTTCATGGTTGCCAAATCACCTACATACAAGTGCATAAATCTTGAATTTCTCAGTTCCTTCAATGCCGAGGTTCTTCAGGGCCCTCATGCTATAGATGGCCTCATCTCATTTAGACTTTTCAATCAAGAGTACATACTATCCCTCGTTGACTTCAAACAAATTTACGGTCTTCCGGTCGGAGGTGAACGTCGAACACCTAGGGAATTTCAAGCACATGTTTTCTGGAGTCAAATTACCCCTCCGATAATCTTGAGTGAGTACAACACTTCTCGTGCCAAGGCATCTCAAGTAATTAACCCTTGTTTTCGTTACGTTCACCGTGTAATGGTTAGCACATTGTGTGGGCGAGGGGGGAGTGATGGTAATCTGGGAGGGACGAACTACATTTTCTTTGGGCCATGGTGCACGGTAAACACATAGACACCATGGCCTATCTTGCACGCCACTTTCTAAAGGTCGGGAAGGGAGATTGTAGTAAGATCCTTGTTGGCGGCTTAATCACTCCAATCGCCCTCCGCTTCGAACATGGCTTGGCTGGCCTACCACAAGCTCGGGGGAGCTCGTGCATTGATCTTGAGGTATATGTTGCTATGAAGTTAGTTGAAAAGATCAATGACCAATACCATCTATGTTTTCGGCACACGATTGCCCAAATTCCGCTTCCCGACCCCACCCAGACTACTGTACGTGACCCCGATAACTGGCAGATGGTGTTCCCACATGGAGGGGGTAATTTTCTCCTTCTACCCATGGCTCGGATCATGCCCCTCATTCACCATCCTCCACACGGGAATCACCACACTGTGCCTCCTCGTCTCATCCACCATCACAGCCCCATGTCCAAGATAACCTCCACGCCATTTTGACAGAACAACAACAACAAAGGGTCATGCTATCGCACCAACATACCATGCTTGAGCGCCAACAAAGTATGCTCGACCAACAACAACAAATGATGGAGCAACAATTTGGCATCATTCGCGACATTCACGACATTCGCAAGCAACAACAACAACAATACGCCCTTCTTTCTCAACTCCACCAATGGCATATCTCTCAAGGACACTTCCCGCCCCCGCCATAAGGTCGTATTTTTTGTTGTTTTCTAGTTTCTTTTAATCCATACTGTATCCCATCTCATTCTTCACATTGGGGACAATGTGACCCTTGAAGTTTGAGTTGGTGAGATTTATTAGCATTTTTTAGAAGTTTCGACATTTGGTAAACTTTGCGTGAGATTTGCGTATTCTTTTAACCTTTTCTTTATTTTTGGTATTTTATTCGTTTCTTTCCTTTTTATGCACTTTATCAATTCCTTGCGAACGATCATGAGATGTCTTTATTGCAATTAGATTGGTTGCTTGTGGATTTGTTATAACCATTTTCTTCCCGAAAAAGTCCTTTTTTTGAGAACTCAAACTACCAAAATGTTTTAAACTGCGTGACTCTAGTGAAAGGATGAACTTAACAAAAAGAGTATAATGTCATGAGATTAAATAGGATTTTGCTTAAACGGAATTAATTTGTGTCATGATCACTGGAGAAATCCTAATTTGGGTTTTAAAAAAAAAGAAAAAAAAAAGTGTTTATATTTTTATAAAAGGACAAATCGAGGTTATACTCCTCTGTTTGTTGTTGCTTAGTAACTAGGAGCGTTCATGAGCCCCATGTTTGTGTTTTACGTAAAACGGCGATACAAATATGAGTATGAGACACCACCCTAGGAGCTTTTGGAAAATCATTCAAAATTTAAACCTAGTGGAAGTTTGCCTAAAAAATGTCCTAATTTATAACTATATACATGTTAAAAAAACCCGAATTTTGGATATCTCCTTTTATCATTACATTCTTGTATTTGGTCTGAGCAAATGAATAACAATCTCTGTGATATGACAACTGTGATGATTAATAATTCCAATTGTTGAAGTCACTCTCTTTTAACAAATTGGTCAGCTTGAAAATTCGAATCGATTGGCTCAATTGGGAACAAAAAGATTAGCGATTTACTTCAATCATATCGAAAGTGTGAAAATAGATATCTCTTTTTGTTTTCAGTCCCACTTTTTGTTTTAAAATTGCTTGAGGACAAGCAAAATTTCCAAGTTGGAGGTGGTTTGATAAGTGCCATTTTGTACATGTTTTGTTGTATTAATCCAATAAATTGTTTTGTTAGAAAAATCATAGTCTTCTTAATTATTTTTATCATTTTATCGCGGGATGTTTTTAACATTATAGGTGGAGCAATTTAGAGCAATTTGAACCCAACATTAAGTGAAAAAAGCCAAGAAAATCACTTAACATGATTTGGGGGTGTCAAATAACATGGCCACGTTCAAAAAGAAGGAAATAAATTGAAGAAAAATTGGAAAAAGGGTCCAAAACCGCCAAACCGTGTCGCCAAACACGACCTTGTTGAAAAGGATCAAAAGAGAAGAAAAACCACACAAAACAGCTCCTGACACGGCCTGGCCGTGTTGCACGACACGGTCGTGTCAAACAGCGGCCTGGCCACGTCATACAACACGGTCGTGTTCGGCCAATTTTCCAACTCCAAATGACATCACGACCGTGTCAGGGCCACTTTCTCATACTTTTTCATGCGGAAATTGTGGAAAACTCACCAACCAAGCCTTTTTGACCACTTTTGTTCACCTGTAACACCCTATTTTTCTACACCATGTCCCTATATTCCCTCAATCATCATATGAATACAAGAATTCACCAACCCAACAATGAAAATGGAGCAATTATTTAACAAAAGATAGAACTATCAATGTATTATTGTACAAAAATGGTGTCTATAAAAGCCAAGAGTTGGAGTTGGAAGAGACATTCATTAAACATTCAGAAAATACTTAATGTATTCATCATATTAAGTGGAATTGGGATCAAGGGGTCTTGGAGGAGAAAGCTTGGGACAATATTGGAGAAGAAGGCTTGGAGCAACATCATCATCAAGAAAGAAGTCCATTGAGATTTTGAGAAAGATAAGTACACCATGTCTACAATACTTAAATCTTCTTGTGTAGTTTATTTTTTTGTCAAAATCATGTGTAGCTAAACTCCTAGTTTTTGAATGTAACGAACTCTAGAATGAATTTGTGATTAAGGTTTGTATGTTTTTAATAAAATTCTCATGTCTTGTGTGATTCACTTATATTATGCTTATTTCATTCAAGTTAATATTTCTAGTATATTGATTTGATATCTATTCCTCGATTTGATATCTATTCCTCATCGGGTAATCGAGAGATTTATGGTGAGAAAGAACCTATATAAGTGAAAAGAGTTGCATGCAATCCTAGATATAGGATGACATAAATGTTCTGGATTAGGGTCAAACCTAATATGGGAATTCACAAATCGTTATAATGCAATCTTGGGGGTTTTAACTAGAAAGATATTTCAGTTAACCAACTTGATATTAGGAGTTTTTCACCTTGAGAAAGGGTTTAACTTAAATCGGGAATTTCCACGATACGCAAAACATGAGATTGTATTAAAAGAGAATGGTTTTTGCTTAAGGGCTTACAGTTGTATTTTTAACTTGTTAAATCACAAAAATATTCTAGAGGGATTTACATTCAAACACATTTCCATCTCTTGATCTCTTATTTTACAAATCTTCCTTCATTTTTACAAGTTGTAATTTAATAATTTAGATTCTTTATTTTCCTTATTTATGAAACAAAAACTCTGAAAATTGCTAGATTAGATAACAAAAAAGACGGTAATTACTTGTACTTACAATCCTCGTGGGAATGACACTCGGTACTCAATAATCTATACTATAAACGATAGGTGCACTTGCCTAAGGTTTTCTAGAGTAGCTTTTGAGCTATCAAATGTTAAGGGATATTCATAGTCATCTACCACGATTATTAATATGTTATAATCTTTATCAAATTTTAATTCTTTGTTCTTATGGATTGGCTATATTTATAGTATACCTTTGAATAATTTTGTTTTTTTTCCATTCTGCACATATGACATGTTTTATCTTCGACTTTCAGTTTTGTTTAATCTCAGTACTTAGTTATTATATTTAATGCTCCTTCCAAAGTTTTACTAACAAAGATTTAGAACAGTTTTATCACAAGGTGGTTATATTTTTTCTGGATAAATTGCTTTAGTCTGCTTTTATGAAGCTTACAGAAAATGAAAACATACTTCAAGTTTATATAAAAAACGGCTTTAATGGAGTCCATATGGAACAAAAATTGTATTATTCGATTGGAAACTCTGATTGATCCTTTATGAATTTTATGACAAAATTGTAATTGAAAATTGAGAGCAATATTAAGAAGATTTTAGAAAATTATCAGTAAACAGACACGAAGCAGACACGAAGCAGAGTCACTCGGACTCAAAGGCCAACCAATCTTCTTCTCAAGCGTGTGACAGTTTAAATTTGATCATCTCCTTTTGTATTATGCTTTCTGTTCTTTCTATCATTCTCTATGTTTCTTCTAGATTTAAGTATTGGGATTTTGAAAATTTAACATGGGTAGCAATTCAGAAATTCGGGCATTGCACAAAAATCTGGACATTTCAATACATGAGTTTCATATTTCTGGAACAATAATGAAGAAAAACACACGTTTGTTGAAAATCGATTCAAGAATTCACTTGTGGCTTTATTCAACGAAAGCAAGTAGTTGTCTTCAATATATATATTTCTGTTAAAGTTGTGTGTGGATGTTCAAAATCATAGACTAAGGTATCATTATTATTGAATAGTTAGTTTTTTTAATTAATTTCTTTGCATGTACAAACACACAATTCTCACATACAATGGAGTCTTTAGAGAATTGTTAGGAAACTTATTTTATAGATTTTGATGAATGCCATGTAAAACTTAGATTAGAATGTTGGCACCCCATTTTCCTTGTAATTCTCATTGTAATAGTTAGGGGCTTAGGGCTGAATGAGCTGAGTCAAGTCAGCTATGGCTGAGAATACAAGAAGTCAACTAAAGACTGAAGTGAACACTCCGTTGAGGAACAACTGAGTATGGCCAAGATAGAAGACCAAGGACTCGACTGAAAACGTAACAGCTGAAGGACAATTGTGTGAAAAGTCAGTTAAGTCAACCAAAGAAGCCAAAACACAAGTTGAAGTGACAGATGAGTCTTTCAATCATTAGAATAGACTCAAGTCACCTGGGAAAAGGCAGCTGCAAAGAGGAGTTAACTGAAAAGAATCTGTTGCACAAAAGTCAAGAGCATTACTTAAATAAGTAATATTTCCATGCTGACATGTCTTAAAATGCTCAGTCCCAGAAGCGTGCAAAAGGAATAAACCAATGGGAAGTACTGCACCTCGTGTCAGAACCTGAAAAGCTGGACATTCATTTAATACAAGGAAAGGTCTACATCTCAAGACTGAAGACCAATAAAAGACAAACCAACGAACACAAGTGACTATTGAAAATCAGCTTATCTCTTCAACGGGCAGATTTTTGAAAGTTCACTATAAAAGGCTGAGGAATCACTTTGAGAAAAGGTTACCTTGCACACCCGAGATAACAAGCAACATTCATACTGTAACCTGCAAAAATATTCTCAGTTATTCAAGCAAAATCCTCAAGCCTAAATCTCAAGGAAATCGATCCAACACCAATCTGTGAAGGAAAGATAACTTCAAACTGTTGAAGAGGAAACTTTTGAAGAATCAAAAGGGGTCTACTTTCCAAGAAAGATTGTAGGAAGGTTCAAGGTCGAACCAATCTCAAGTTATTGGAGGGCTTCGTGATCAAATCCAAGAAGCTTGAGAAAGTGAGCTGAAGTAGCAAGCAGCCATGCTGTGAAGAAGGCCGAGTCGACGAGAAGCCAGCTGTATGACTAAGGCATCTCCAGACTGAGTCCAAGGAGCAAGTCAGCTGCGTGATCAAGACTTGTCTCTAGACTGATAACCACTTTGTACTCTGATCATTACTTAGTGGATTCCTCCAGGAGTTGGAGAAGAGAGGAGTAGAAGAATTACCCCATCTTCGAACCTCTATAAAATTTACTTGTGTCATTAATATTTCAGCATATTTACATTCCTGCACACATACTGCTGATAATTTGCTATCCAACTGATAAGTAACAAAGTGCTAAAACCAAGTGTTAAAACAAAGTTAAATCAAATTCAAGGGTGTTAAGTTTTCCGCTGAAAACTTCATCACAACCAAGTTAAGGTTTAGTCTAAACAGCTGAGTTATTCTATCAACAGCTCTATCGAGTCTGTTGAGTGGCTAACTCTATTGATTAACTAACTTAGCTGTCCCTCAAGGACTTAGCTGTGTAATTAACTCTGTAATATTTTAAAAGGACTAAAATCGAAATTTGGTAAGGTTTATTCAACCCCCTTCTAAACCTTCCTCACAACCCTTGGGACCTACAAGTGGTATTAGAGCGGTTGGTTCATTGAGCCTTCCGCACTGGTTACTGAACTAGATCTCCAATCTTTCAAAGAATTTTTTTTTAACACTTGCTCTTTCAAAAAAATCATTTCTTTTATTCAGCAAAGTTATTATCATGGAAGCAAATTTGACACGCATTCCTATGTTCACTATTGAGGAGTTTGATGACTGGAAAATTCGTATGCAGGCTCATCTATCTGCTTTACATGACGAAATGTGGCTAGTGATAGAGGATGGGCCACTGCAAATATTGAAAGTGAACACAGCCGGAAGGAGAGCAGCTGCAGCTGAAGGAGAAGAAGATGTGGCTGACGCAAGTCCAGCCTTAGTTGAAAAACCAAGGACTGAATGGACCAATGATGACAGAAAGAGATACAAATTGGACAATGTGGCCAAGGATATTCTCTACAAGACTCTGGACAAAGCAATGTTCAATAAAGTCAAGTCATGCAAAACAGCAAAAGAAATCTGGGATAAACTAACTTTAATTTGTGAAGGATCAGAGCAAATTAATGAAAACAAATTATCCGTTGTTGCTCAAAAGTTTGAAAATTTTAAAATGCTTGCAGGTGAAACCTTGGATCCGCTGGATGCTTGATTCACTGAAATCACAAATGAACTATCAGCACTTGGGAAAGAATATACACAGAAGGAAATGTGTATGAAGATTCTGAGAAGCCTCCCAGCTGAATGGGAAATGAAGGTTATGGCCCTGAGACATTCAATGAACCTCACAACAACATCCAATCATGAGCTATTCTCAGACCTCAAAGCCTACGAATTTGAGCTGAGAAGAAAAGATCAAGAGGAGACAGCTATACCCAAAACAGCTGCACTTATAGTCAAGGATGGGAAGAGAGCTGAGGTCAAGAAAGCCATTGACCAGGAAGAAATTGCCCTGATGGTTAAAAGATTCAACAAGTTCTTCAATAAGAACTATATAAGAAACAAGGGTAAATCCTCTAGGAGACATTCAACTCCCTCCAAGTCAAAGGAAGACAGGCCACCCAAGAAAGCTGAGCATCAAAAGGTTGAATATCAGAGAGCTGATAACCCAAGAATGAAAAGAGTTGATCAAAGGGCTGAGAACTTGTGTTGGAATTGTAGACAACAAGGACACTTTGCTATTGACTGTCCATATCCAGTAGTCAATAAATACAGGAATGAAGAAGAAAGAAGAGTCTTCAGAGAAAGAAGACAGGAAAAGAAAAGGGCTATGTTGGGCTGCGCAGAGATCAAAAACAAATAAGTCTAAAGAAACAGCAGACTCTGAGAGTAGTGAAGCTGACTACTCAAGTGATTCTGAAGAAGAAGCAATGATCTATCTAATGGCTAAAGAACAAGATTAACCTAACTAAGAAGATGAGGTTCAAGAAACAGCTGAGTGCCAAGGAACCTGTTACATGGATAGTGGTTGTCTAGACACATGACATGGAACAAGAAAAATTTGTCAAAATTCAAGGAAATTAGAGGAGCAAAAGTCATATTTGGAGAAAATGAAGCTCCATGGGAAATAAGAGGCACTGGATCCATCAAGAAAAATGGACTAGAAATCACAGATTTTGCATATGTTGAAGGCCTCAACTTCAACCTGTTAAACATCAGCCAACTCTGTGACAAGGGCTATAATGTTGGATTCAATATGGGAGTGTGCCAAATTAAAGACACTGAATCAAATGAAGCAGTGTTGCAAGGATCCAGACAAAAGAACATGTATGTTTTAGATTGGTCGACTGCCACACCAAGCACTTAGCTATTAGGAAAGAGTACAACCGAATTAAGTTGGTTGTGGCATAAAAAGCTGAGTCATCTAAACTTCAAGACAATTAATAAGCTTGCAAGGAGTCATCTTGTGGAAGGATTGCCAGACTCAGTGTACAAGAAGGAAACTGTATGTGATGCATGCCAGATGGGAAAGCAGATCAAATCATCATTCAAAGAAAAGTCTAGTCCATCTTCAACAAGAATATTGCATCTGTTGCATATGGATTTATTTGGTCCTGTTGAACCAACCAGTATAAGTGGAAAGAAATACACTTTACTGGTGGTGGATGATTATTGAAGATATACATGGACAATCTTTATGTGCAAAAAGAAGGAAACCTTGCAGAAGTTACCTCAGCTGATGAGAAGAGTTCAAAATGAGAAGAGTCAAACCATTATAAAGATAAGGTCTGATAGAGGAACTGAGTTTGAAAATGGTATCGCTCATGAATTATCTGCTGCAAGGACTCCACAGCAGAATGGAGTAGCAGAAAGAAGAAACAAAACTCTCAAGGAAGCTGCAAGGACCATGTTAGCTGAAGCAGGACTTCCTAAAAGATTTTGGGCTGAAGTCATAAACACTGCATGCTATACTCAAAATAGATGCATGATTAATAGACAGCTGACAAAGACTCCCTATGAAATATGGACAGGGAGAAAGCCAAATGTTGGGTATTTTAGAATATTTGGATGTAAATGCTTTATCCACAACAATGGCAAGGATAATCTAAAGGCTTTTGATGCTAAAGATGATAAATGTATCTTTTTGGGATACTCAGCTGAAAGTAAAGCCTATAGAGTGCCGAACAAGAGGACTATGGTCATAGAAGAATCTATTCATGTGGTTTTTGATGAACCTAATGTGAATGGAGAAGGTATTGAAGATTTAGCTGATAATCTGAATCAGCCAACTATGCAGAAGAGTCCCTATGTTGAAGCTAAAGTTGGAGCAATCAATCAAGATGAAGATGAGACAACTGAGTCTCAAAGATCATTGAAAACCTGCAATTTGAATGATAATGAAAGAGTCATTAAGACAATACAAACCGCAAGACAAACAACCCAGTTGATTTGCTTCAACCTGATGTGAGATGGCTGAGAGACCATCCACCATAGCTTGACATTGGAGATGTGAGAGATGGTGTGAGAACCAGATCCAGAGCTCAACAAGAAGCAATGTTCACTTCTTTTATTTCCCAAATAGAGCCCAAAGATGTGTCACAAGCATTGGATGACACACATTGGATTCAAGCCATGCAAGAAGAGTTGAATCAATTTGAAAGAAACAAAGTATGGGAATTGGTGCAGAGACCAACCCATCAAAATGTTATTGGCACAAAATGGGTCTTCACAAACAAGATGAATAATGAAGGATCTATGGTAAGAAACAATGCAAGATTGGTAGCCAAAGGTTATTACCAAGAAGAGGGAATAGATTTTGATGAAACATTTGCACCTGTTGCAAGATTAGAAGCAATAAAGATGTTTCTTGCCTATGCTACACACAAAAACTTCACTGTATATCAAATGGATGTGAAAAATGCATTTTTAAATGGATTGTTGGAAGAAGAAGTCTATGTTGAGCAAACTCCAGGTTTTGAGCAGAAAACCATTGGAGATAAGGTGTACAAGCTCAAGAAAGCTCTATATGGATTGAAACAAGCACCTAGAGCATGGTATGACACATTGTCTCAATTTCTAACTGACAATGGATTCACCAAAGGCAAAGTGGACAGAACACTCTTCAGAATTCAAGATGGGGAGAGTATACTGCTTGTTCAAATATATGTGGATGACATCATTTTCGGATCCACAAACAAAGAGCTGTGTGATAAGTTCTCAAATCTCATGCAAGGCAAATTTGAAATGAGCACGATGGGAGAGCTGACATTCTTTCGAGGACTTCAAGTTAAGCAGCTGAAGGATGGAACCTTCATAAGTCAAACAAAGTACACCAGAGATTTACTGAAAAAATTTGGTATGGAAGAGAATTCTTCTGTGAAAACACCAATGAATACATCAGTCAAGATGGACATGGATGCAGATGGTAAAGTTGTAGATCAAACAAGATACAGAGCACTTATTGGATCACTGTTCTATCTAACAGCAAGCAGGCCAGACATTACCTTTGCAGTAGGTGTATGTGCAAGATTCCAATCTGCTCCAAAAGAAAGCCATATGACTGCAGCTAAGAGAATCCTAAGATATTTGAAGGGATGCCAAGAAGTTGGCTTATGGTATCCAAAGGAAGGTGGATTCAAGCTTATTGGTTACTCAGACTCTGACTATGCTGGATGTAGAGTTGACAGGAAGAGTACTTCAGGAACTTGTCAATTGAAGAAAAAAAAGATTCCAATTATTTGTGATAACACAAGTTCTACTGCAATCACTCAGAATCCTGTGTTGCATTCGAGAACAAAGCACATTGATGTCAGATATCATTTTATAAGAGATCATGTTGAAAAGTAAGACATCACCTTGGAATACATCTCAACTGGTAAACAGTTAGCTGACATATTCACCAAACCCTTATGTGAATCAAGATTTTAAGAGCTTAAGCATGAGCTAGGGTTAATTGAGCTAAGTTGACACTCAGAAGACTCAATGAGAAGAGATGGAACGTGAAAAGATGAAAATAGAACAAATCTCATGAACAAGCAAAGTGAATCAACCGTATTGGAAAGTCAATCGAGTTAGCTGACAGCTGAGTCACTTTACGAATAGAGAGAAGAATAGTTGAGTTATTTATGGTGTAAGCTGAGTCATTTATGAGCTAAGTAACAAAAACACAGTCATTTTTAATGAGCGGGAATATTTTTAAGGATGACGTCAGCGTAATAATGATGGGTACAGTCAAAAGCTGCACAGTAAGCATATGATTGGATATAAATGCTGCCACATTAAATGCGAGAAATTAAATGCAATGTGACGTGCTAAATCTGATCCGTTGATCTTGATCAAATTTCAAAATCCAAAAAACCCGTCCTTTCATAATCCTTATATACGGTTGTCAATCCTCTCTCTCTCTCACTTTTTCGAAATTGTTCATCTTCCCAAGCAAAAGAAAGCAAACGTTTCTCTCTCGAAAACCCTACAAGTTCTTAAGTCGATTTACCAGGTTTCGTTCGGTAAAACTCACTAAAAAATGGCACCAGCACATGATTTCACCAAGCTCGCAAAGCAAATCCACACAGGATCAACTGTTGACTTTGAGGGGATGATAAAGCAGGGTTCTGATGAAACCCTTGTGAAGAAAATAGCAGACAAAATTGAGCAATCAGGACTCAAACCTTTTCTCACGATGGAGTATCAAATGACATACGTTGAAGAAGTTGCCCAGTTTTATGTTAACGCTGAGGTGCAGGACGAAGTGATTAAGTCCTCCATCAACGCAAGGACATATTAATCCCCGCTAAGGACCTTGCGAGAACACGCATCTTCTATCGCGGGAAGGCATGCCGAGATATATGAAGCTGATGTCAACTTGGCTGCTGCATGGAAGGAAGTGGCCAAACCCGAGTGTGCTGCGAAAATGGTCTACACCTGAAGGACGATTATCATAAACTGAAGGATATCGTCGCTAAGAGTGTAGACATGAAGTTTGGCAGCTTCAATCAGCTGTCCAAAACCAAACTGATCGTCATGGTTGCGATCATGGAAGAAAAAAAGATCAATTGGGCAGAATTCGTTTACAGCAGACTCTGCCAGAACGTTGGCATCAAATCCATCAAGGAGGACGAATCCTTTGGAGGATCACTTGGCTATGGCCCAGTTATTGGCCATCTGATGGAGGTTAAAGGCATTCCCCTTAGACATGGAAAGTCTTTTCATGTAAACAAGAAGATGTTCAGAGCCAACTTGTTCGGCGCCCAGAAGAGTGCCTATGCCAAGAGGGCAGATACCAGTGAGGGGGAATCAGCTGACCCTATTGATACAACTGCTTCCTCCCCTCCAAAGAAGAGAGTTGCCCCTGCAGCTGCGAAGAAGAAAGTCGCTCCCGCAAAGAAAGAAGAAAGACACACTTGCCATCATAAGCTGAGTTGCTGCCCCTCCCACTGTCGAGTCGCCTGCCCACGCAGCCGAGGCAGAGAAGGAAGCCCAAATACCTTCTTTGGACATCAGAAAGAAGAGGACTACCAAACCTAGAAAGGCAGCTCCTCAGTCAAAGAAAGGTGCTCCGGCACCCGCCGCCAAGGAATCTGAAGAAGAAGTCTCCGAACCAGAAATTCCTCTGGTGAGGACCAAGAGAAGGAGAAGACTCACCAAGCTCTCGGAGCTTGAGAAGACCGCCGAGTCCGCCACTCACCGAGAAAATCTCTCGAGATCTGCAAGAAGTGCAATCTTCGTGGTTATTGAAGAAACATCCAAGTCTGCGGATGGAGGATGGTCGGCAAAGGCACTCAAGACCTGGGCCAGGATTGTGGACAGAACAACTGAGGATGAAGAAGTGGCGGAGACAGGAGAATCCCCTGCTAAAAGAACTGTGTCTCCACCTGCCACGGATGCTGCTAAAGGAGAAGAGCAGCAGAGTTTATTACCGTACATCCCTGAAACGGAAGGACATGAAGAGGATGGAGATGATGATGTGATTGTTGTTTCCCCTGTGTACCATGACATTCAGCGCCGTCTACGCGAATGGAGGGCGTGGAAGCTGAGTCACTCAAGGCAGTAGTTTGAACGCCCTGAGTTCATAGAAGAAGAAGAGGAGCTATTGCAATTTCTCAGAGTCAACACTGTGCTTCAGGCCTTGAGTGAAGATAACTGTATGGATATTCTCCACATCTTCAAGGAGAAGGAAAAATCCAAAGCAGCTGAGGTAACTGAAGCTCGTGAGAAGGCGAATATATGCCCTCTCACTGGAACCAGCGATCATGCTCATCCTCACATTGATATGCTCTCGGGAAATGATGGGGACATGGATTATGTTGCTGCAAAGGAGAAGTTGGACATGCAGCAAGCCTTGCGGGAATCTAAATCGATGCATGAACAACAGATGACGGAAGGACCAGGAGAGTCCTACAAATATCTCCTAGAAGTTGGGAGTGGTACAGCAGATTGCCATAGTTATTGCTGCAACCACATCCCCAGTTCACTCAGAGGACGGATCCAAGGGACTTGGCGATGACACTGGGAACTTGGGCACCCAAGTTGAGCCAACCCCTGTTGAAGGTGTCTTACCACCTTCCCCAACGGTTGAACACTCAATGGAAATAGCCGTAGTCTGGGGCAGAGTGACCCCTCCATCAGGCACTCAGCTGGTGCGCCAGCTGAGGGGGAAACTCACTCCACTGCAGCTAGGTCGGAGGATGGTGCAGATGAATCCACAATGAATGAAGGAGGCGAAGAGAGAGAAAAAAAAGAAAAAGAACAACAACAAGTTGTCACTAACGAAGCTCAGACAGTCATGCTCATCTTGTAGAAGCTTCGTCTTCATAAATTTCTCCTACTAGCACTGGTACTTCTTCCGGTGAAGCTGCCTTGATATATTTTAAAGCATTTACATCCGGTCTTCTTAGCTTGATGAAATGAAAAGCTTCATTAAAGCCTTTCTTCGTTGGTTCAGGAGCTGCACTAATGAAATACAATTCCAAAATATCTCCTCTGGCCAAGTGTGGATTGTTGGTAATTTCGAGATTTCGGGGAATCCTGATGATTCAATATAGATTGAAGCCATAGCTCCAAAAGTATACCATTCATGTACTTCATTTGGATGACTTCCTGGTTTCATCCATACTCTGGGATACTTGCCTGAGATATCAACCATTATTTTTTCTGGGTTAATACCTCTTGTTGTAACTAATTTATCCCATTATTGCTGATATATCTCGTCAGTTTGAACCTTAGATTTGCCTGTTTGTGGCCTAAGATTCAACTCTCCCTCTTTTACCCCAAAGGTGTTGGGTTGACTTGAAGACTCGGGTTGTGACACCGGAGCTTCAACATTCGTTACAGTTTGTACACTCTCCGGGGATGCATCATCTGCAACACTTGTGATTATGGTACTTGAGTCCATAACCTCAGGGTTAGAGCCCCGTTCTCTATTCGCCCCTTTTTGCATCGTGGGAGATGCAGCCTGGAGAAGAGGCCCTTACAGCGCTAAGAACAATTGTCCTTGAGCAAACTGACATGCTCGTATTTGACTAGAAATGAATTTCTAGTCACCCTGTTGAAGTCGTCCAGCAACTTCTGCATTGAGACATAATGTACCAAAATCTCGTTCTAGACACTCTAGGTTTTCCCTGAGATGTCTTACTCATTTAAGGACCTCGTCAGCAACGCGTCCTTCCATCTCGTGTCAAAAAATCTGCAAGAACATTTTCATGAGATTTTATAATGACATCATAATCATAATATTGACATTCAGCTTGCTATCTAAGTAATCTAGCCTTTTCTGGTTTTGATTCAATTTTGTTTTTCAGAAAAGCATTGACACTTGAATTATCAATTTTTAAACTAAACTTTTTAGCCAGTAGAAATAGAGACCATTTTTTGAAAGTCTTTCTGACTGCAAAGAATTCTTTCTCGTTGATATGCCATCGATTTGCTTCACTTGGTGTGAATAAACCACTGCAGTATCTGCATAGCACTTCTTCATTTGGTCTAGCCTTTTTAAGAACTGCTGCCCACCAATCATCACTGGCATCTGCGTATAGAACCAGTTCATCCTCGTCTTATGGAATAGCAAGTTTTGGAAGCTTTTTACAAACTTCCTTTAGTTGCTTTATCCCTTCTCGATGTTTATTTTCCCCTTTGAAGATAGCATCTTTCTTGAGTAATGGGCTGAACACCTTCCTGTAATGGGCCAGATTGTTTATGAACATTCCAGCAAAATTCACAACTCCAAGAAAACATTGAAGTTGTTTCTTGTCTTTCAACGTATCTGGAAATCCTTGTATCTTTTCCACAATATGGCTTTGTAGGACGATTCCAAATTCATCGATTTCAATTCCAGGAATTCAATCTGTCTTGTAGCAATCACTGCCTTCTTCTCAGAAAGCATTAATCCTTCCTTGTGGCAAACACCTGAAAATATTTCCAAATGTTTATGATGATCCTTCATGTTCTTTGTTGCGATTAGAATTTCATCAATATACACGAACATGAAACTAAAATAATCTTTAAAAATATTATCCATCTTCCTTTGATCTATCTGGGGTTCATTAGCCAATCTCATCGGCATCACGTTCCAAATATAATGTCCTTGTGGTGTAGAGAAAGCTGTGAACTTCTTACTCTCTTCCTCCATCTTAATCTGGTAAAAGTCAGACTTGCAATCGAACTTTGAGAATATCGTGGCACCTTTGATACAGTTAACCAGATGTTCTCTGCTTGGGATATAGTATCCGTCAAACTCCAAAATGTTATTAATCCCTTTGTAATGAATAACAAGTCTTGGCTTTCCTCTTTTAATTTCTCCATGGTTTCTGACTAAGAATCTTGGACTGCTATATGGAGAAACTCCTGGTGAAATCAACTTAAGGTCAAGATGTTCCTTAAGTATCTTCTGCATATCCTTACGATCCTCCTGATTCATAAGGATTGGTTGGAATCTCACTAACTCATACTCCTTCCCTGGTTTAACCTTTAAGGATGCTTTGAGCTCGTTCTTGTCCCACCATGCCAAAGGATTTTCATTGTAATTCCTTTGGATTTTCTTCTAGATATCTTCGAGTGATATTTGTTCTTCTATTGTAACATCACTATGTGCCTTCCCCATTTCGCTCATCATTAGTTTTGCAATAGCCTCTGGAGGTACTCGTTCTTCTCCTTGTATTCTGAATGAATACAAGTCATTATCCCATCGTTTTGTATTTTGCTTCGAACCATATTGTTGAAAGGATAATAAGGCATCACCAAATCTTCTCTTATCCGCCATTTTTGGATTTCGAAGTTTGGCTTCATCACCACGCTTGCTGCGAAAATTAATATGCATTTTTCTGTAAAATGCTTCCCGCAATCTCTGGACAATAATCTTATGATCACATAATGTTGTGAAAATAAGTCTTCTTGTCTCATTTTCCTGTGTAAATCGCTTAAATGTTTGTAGGAAATTATTTCTAGCAAAGCATCTGCTCATGTATCAAGGAAATAGATTGGTGGCGCCTTCACTTTGTACCATGGGGTACCGCCCGCGCCCCCGATCATGATTTCTGCTTGTTTAATTCCTCGATTAAGGATAAGAATCCTTTTAGAGAAATATCTTCCTGCAATAGTTGGTAAATCTTCTCCGATTGCTTTAGGAAAAACATCCGGCTTTGTAGTACATATTCCAGCACCTGAATCAATATAGGCGGTGAAATATTTGGCCTTGTATTCAGCATATAACATTCCAATAGAAATGTATATGGAGAATGGGCTAGTGGTCATCTGATTCTATATCTTTTGTCAACCACTGTGAACTCCATTCCATCTTGTAATCTTTCCCAACGTTTATGATCCTCAAGAAATTCAATTCCCAGTATTAATTGCTCTTGGATTTTCCCTACTGTCCCGGTAATTGTCAGCTCAATTTCACCTATTTTCTGGCTTCCTTGATACCTTCCAACTATGGGTTGTTGGAGATAATATAGAACATCACAAGGAAAGATGTTATCCTTTTGAGTGATGTCGAATATTACTTCAACTTCTCTCCATCCTTCTGGACATTTCAGCTCTCCATGTGTTTTGAAAATATCTGGGATGCGCTGAACTGTACTCGGTCTCTTTTCTTCCCAACGGCTACTGCTTATCATTCTATCTTGTTGGAAAGACATCCTTCTCGGCTGAACTCTAAGACTTCGACTTTTGTTGAAGACTGGTTGATCTTGAATTTTCATATCAATCTCCTTTATAGTTGGAGACTCAATGATTTCTGGTAGAACCACCCTGGCAAAGTCCTCAAAGATTCTTGGGACTTCAATAAATTCATTTCTCAAGAATACTTCGGAATGATGTGTATTCGAGATAGGAAATCTTGTATGTGATCGAGTAAGGTCTATTTCCTTCTTTCATCAAATCATCTCTTTTGAAATCTTGATGAAGGGTTAGGACTCTGTTGAAATCTCGATCTCCCAAATTGTATGCAATTCTAGGATAGACATTAAATGCCAATTTTCCTGCATACAAATTTCCTGTAACCGCTCCAAGGCATGAATCCTTGAGATTTGAGATTCGCTTGTCAAATATTGCGAGATTGAGTGGCGAATCTATTCCTTCCTTGAATGTTGCCTTTATAATAACTCTTATGGCTCCAATATGAATCCAGGAAAGTGTGTTGGCAACTTCTCTTTTGACTGTACTTTTGATCTCCTGGATTTCTTTGTAAGGGATCAACTGCATCTCAATCAAGGTCCCAGTAAATTCCATCGGGATGGCAAATTCTCTGGTAGTTACCCTATGGATAATTTGGTGTTTTCTATTATGAAACCCAATTTTATCCAAAGCCTTTTCCATTGCTCCAATTGTAAAACCATCATAAACTTGAAGCTTTGGAACTTATTTCATAATTCTCATAAGAGTCTTATGAGAAACCGTAGTGTGAGAGAGGAATCCCGACATATCCTCCCTGACCGTCTGCTGAAGAAATTCTTCTTCACTCCGATTCTGAACTGGATTCACTTTCATCGTCAGAATAGATCTCTTCTACATAGATGCTTTCATCTGAGGGTAAATCCTCATATTGATACACCTGGATCAAATATTGATAATAGACAGCTTCTTCGAATTCTAGTGTAGCTTCAAACTGTCTGAACCCTCATTTTCGATTCTCTAGATAATCAGTTGAGATATGTCCTCTTGCTCCGCATGTCCAACAATTACAATCTTTGAAACTTTCATTAGCTCTGGTATGAGCTCGCCTGAAAGTCCTTCTCCCTGGGATTCTGCTGGTACTTGCTTGATTTGAACCTGATGATGAGGCTCCACTCCTGCCTGGTGCTGGTCTTTGCCCTGATTTATAACTTCGAGCTTTTTCTTTTGACTAAAACCTTTTAGGTCTCCATGAAGACCTACTTCTTCTGTTTCTGCTTCCCCGGTGGTATGGATGGCTTCTCTCATTCTTCTGCTTATGCTGCCTTGGTTGACCTCCCACCACTGTTGGGATATCATCGTCTACGCAACATAGAGGAACTGATTTATTAATTCCTCGTAATCTCTTGTAATTCCTATAGTCTTCGCTTGCTAGCACCATTCAGATAACTTGGCCTTCAAGAAAGACATTCGTCTAGCCACGGTATCTAAATCTCCTGCATCTTTGTATTCCCTGATAAATATTTCTCTACAGGGACTTGGAATTTTTGCAAAGAATAGCTGCGAAGTTTCTTTGTCTCCAATCTTGGATTTCCACCGGTACTCGATGAATAACTTGATATATTCGTCGATATGACAAATATCATGTAACTCGAGGCTGTAGAGGGCTTGTTTATATCTTTTTCTTTTTTCTTCTTCTAATCCCTCAAAGTAACCTGTGCCGATAAAATGGATTTTGAATAATTTTGCCATATCATCGACAATTCCTTTTAGTGATTCTCCATTAGGAATCATGATTTTGATGGGCATTCTCATGAACTGCTTCTTGACGATTCATCAGATCACATATAAGGTCTGGTTTACTGTCCAGAAACTCATAGGATATGCCACTCGCATTTCACATTACCCTAGGGTTTCCCTGTCTGCTGCTGCGCGTTCTTTTTCGTCATATTGGTTTTGCCAATATGATATCTTATCCTGTTGTTCTTGTGCATACATCGTCAAAATTTGACGATAGGTCCTGTAAGGTGTACATCTTGGACAATTGTCCAGATCCATATTCTCGGAGAAATTCTCCTCACCAATTGTTAATTATAAAAATATAATAAATATAACTAAAAGTTCTTAATAAACCTGGCTCTGATACCACGCAAAACCCAGTAGGAGTAGATCTAAAAGGTATAATGAATTCATAAATTCAAAGGTAAGGCGCAACGGTTCAGAAGTTCAGGGGGCAAACTGGAAACAAACTATCAAATTCAGAGGGGTATTTTCGGAAATTTTAGGCTAAGCGTAACAATTTACAAATTTTAGGAGGTAAAGTAGAACAATTCAATGTTAAGTAGACAAGGTAGAAAATTACGTATAGTTTGGGGGGCAAATTAAATTTACCCCTTTTTTTTTGTATGTCCATTTTTGTTTGTGTTAATCTTATTTACTTATTATTACCTTCCTTATGTTCTTTGAAATTGACTGAACATTTTGCTTGAACTTTGTATTAGTTTCTTCATCTAGAATTAATGCTTAAACTTGGTTGAACACGTTATTCCTTATTTTTCTAACCTTATTTGCTCTATCCTATCACTTAAAGTAGTCATTTGTGATGAGGTTGGATTAAAGTCACTATGACTCCATAATTGATCTTAAAGGCTTTCACAGTGTTGCCACGATTTGCTTCCTTAACTTTTTGCCATATTTTGGCATAAAATCCATATCTTTTGAAACACTCTTTCCTTTTAATTTCTCCTGAATTATGTGGAAGGAAGGGTAGGATGTGGAGTTTTGGACTTGGAAGAGGAATTACCGAAGAATTTATGATATGTGCTGAAGAAAAAAGTACGTTCAAACTTTTTATGAGGAATCATGGAGAAAATTGTTGTTCCCTTGATTTTAGAGGAAGTGATGAAACTTCTAAAGTATATTTACTACATTGAATTGATTTGATGTTATTTCATATTGGTCCTAACTGTATGACTATGGCACCATTTCATTGTTAACTCAAACGGATGTTACCTGTGATTATGATGTTCATGTTCCCCTCTGATGATTTTAATTCAAAAACTCTTTTTATGTCGCATTTGGTACAATTAATTAATACAACGTTGTAGGTGGGAAATTATTTTGTCTGTTATTCATATTTATCTAATCTCCATTTCAATAATAAATCCCTCAGAAGTTACCTCTCTATTATTCTTAAAGGTGAAGTTATCTATCTATTCATTTTTTCTTTATCTTAGTATTACTTTTGCTTATGTAATTAATTGTTATCATACCAAGGTTGTTAATTGAAGTATTACTATGTTCATAAAGATGGATATAGAATTGCACTTAAGGGACAACTATTAAGTTGGGTAGAAGTATAGGAGCCAGTATAACTAAGAGTCAAGTGATAATTTTTGTAAATAATTTAACACTACAAGAAAACAATCAAATTCCAGTAGAATAATTCCAACGAAATAAAAAAACTGTTGGAATTTTAGAAATTCCAACGAAAATTCCAACATCACAACAAATCGTTGGAAAATTCCAACAGTAATTCCAATGATATACAAAAGCATTGGAATAAACTATTGGAATATCCGTTGGAATTAAAATTCCAACGAAAATTCCAACCCCAAAATAAACCGTTGGAAAATTCCAATAGTAATTCCAATGGTAAACAAAATAGTTGGAATAAACCATTGGAAATACTATTGGAATTTTTACAATTTCAATGGAGATTCCAACGCTATAGCATACCATTGAAAAAATTCCAACATAAATTCCAATAGTAGACAAGACTATTGGAATAAACGGTTGGAATTTTCGTTGGAATATTAAATTCCTACAAAAATTCTAACATCACAATAAATCGTTGGAAAATTTGTAACACTAATTCCGATGATAAACAAAATCGATGGAATAAATCATTGGAATTATAAAAATTCCAATGGAAATTCTAATATTCCAATGAAAAGAAAATAACAAATGGTTGTTAATAAAAAAACTGATGCCTATATATTATTTTTATATTTTTATTTAAATTAATAACTTTAGGCTTCTGTTTTTAAAGAAAAACAGATGCCCTTTTACTCTACTTTAGGTATAATTTTCTTACATACAACTAATGCCTATCAGTTTTTAATTTCTAATTAGGTCATAACCTTCCACCTCATTAGCAAGCACCCACCCAATCACCGCCATTTGTTCCCTTGGACTTTCTTTTCGTGTAGCAAGCAGCCGCTCGCCGTCGCCGTCTAACCTTGGAAATGGAAGCACATGCTCGCTGTCGCTGTCATCAGTCGCTCGCGTTCGTTGTCTAGCCTTCGAAGCTCCTACTCGTTGTCGGCGTCATCAGCCGCTCGCGTTCATCATCTAGCCTTGGAAGCACCTGCTCGCCGTCGCCGTCGCCGTCATCAGTTGTTCGCCATCTCCGTCATCGGCTAATTTCTTCATGGCTCATCTCTTTCGCGATTTCATCTGGTTAAGGTCAGAATCGATTCGGTACTTCTCTCTCTCTATATATATATGTTTTTTAATTTCATTGTAGATGTAATTTCTCATTTCCTTCACTCTACGTTTTTGAGTTATTCAGTTGATAGTTTCAGTATTTCCGTTTATATTCTATATCAGCAGACTTGATTGGAGAAAAGTTGTTAGAGATTTCGGATATATTGTTTAATACGGTAAAATTTTATGTTAGTGCTTTGAAATTATGGATATTTCTCTATGTTCTTTAATTGAAATTAGATAATTGAATTCTTTAATTGGATTTTACTGACTGCGTGGTTTGTTTTACTTTTTTAGGGCTTTTATTTTCTATGTTGTTCTAAGCAAGCAGAGAGGGGCAGCAAAGCATTTCCATACTAAGTGAGTTCTACTGTTTTTATTCCTTATTTCGTTGACCCAACCAGTTCTGTTTTTGCTATTTTATTATTGTAATGTTGAATTTTTGCACAGTTCTTTTTATCAGTTGATTGAAAAACTTGTATTGGTGGTGCTTTTAAAACATGCTAATAAAAATTATTGTAGGTTAATTGTTATTCCTTGCTGACTCGTCCATTTTTTGAGACCTGTCCTGCAGCTTGGATACACCAAGAAACAAGAAGAGCGATATTTTCGTAGTGTCATCACTTTGGAGGTACTTCTTGTTATTTGCATATTAATGAGCCTCCAAAACATTATTAAAGGTTTAGTCATACAGTGAATATTTTAATAATTTTCGTTTATTTTACTGATTAATTTTCTTTCTTTTAGATATTAGAGTTTGGCGTGATTCTCTTTTCTTTAAAGGGTAATGCACTAATGCTTATGAGTAAGCACTCCGAAAGGTTTTCATCGTTTCCTCGAATTCCTGTTTTGATTTGTATAGCTTTATATGATCATGTGAAATGAATATTTACTAACATGCAACTTGCGTCTTTCAGTTCTTGACCTGTCTAATAACTCACTGTCTGGTTTGCCCCCTGAGATTGGTAAGATTAGCATCTTATTTCCTAATAAACATGAAGAGACACATACTAGTCATATTTGTCTCCTGCCAAATTTTCCTAAATTGTAGACTGAAACGTGGGACTAAAGACAAACTGGGAAAATATTTTGCCGTGGCCAACTAATGTTCAGGAGCAGAATTTGGTGGAGAATATTTTGCATCCACTCTCTTCCTTGCAGACTAGCAAGTGTTGGTAGCATTTATATTGTCGATTGGAGTTGTCTGTTAAGATGATACAATATACAAATCAAAACTGGCTTACCTTTGGGAATGTGTTGCAATTTTATAGATAGCTATAACCATGATATGAATGCTTATGAGTTTGGCGTGATTGTCTTTCTTTTTTTTTTTCATTGTCTGAGTTTGGCAGATACTGAATGATTTATTGGATATTTTGTAATATGGTAAGAGTGAAAATTCATGTTTTTCTGAAGGTTGAAAATCTCTGCTTTGTGTTTTCGTTTTTGCAGTATGCTCACTGTGTGTGCAGAGGTGGTGCAATGAGAAGAGTATTATTGTCTGCGAGATTTTGGGGTTGATGAAGATGTGGAGAATGATGATGATTATGGAGACTGTTGATTTGTTTATATTAGCTTTATTTTTTGTTGAAGGATTTGGGAGTCGTTGATGATATTATTACTTTTACTACTGTTGATTTGTTTCTTTTGTGTTAGACAAATTATATCGTACATTTGGAAATATTTGATATCGACTTTTTATGATATTATATTTGCACATTGTAGCTAATAGATTAACTATTTTAGAGGCTCAAAAGTATTTATAGAAACATTCCAACAATTGGAATGTTTTTAATTCCAACGGAAAAAATCCGTTGGAATTGTTGTTGGAATATTTTCCAACAAAAAAACGTTGGAATTTTTTCTTAACTTCCAATGGAAATTATACTGTTGGAATTATTGTTGGAATTAATTCCAACAATATAATACCGTTGGACATATTGTTGGAATAATCGTTGGAGTTCATTCCAACGATTATATAATCCAACGGATTAATATCATTGTAATCATCGTTGGATTAAATTCCAACGGTATAACTCCATTGGAGTTACTGTTGGAATATTCGTTGGATTTTTTTCCAACAATTGGATATTCCAACGGATAAATACCGTTGGAATATTTTTCCATTGGAATTTCCGTTGGAATTTTGACATTCCAACGGCCATTTTACCAATGACTCATTTTTCGTTGGAATTTTCGTTGGAATCGATAATTCCAACGGGAATTGGTCAAATTCCAACGGATTTTTTCCGTTGGAATTTCAATGTTTTCTTGTAGTGTAATGTTCCATTACTTTTGAAGAAATCTGATCACTCTCACCATATCTTTCTTTATCACCTTATTCTATTCTACTTTACTTTTCTGCATAGACTTAGATAGAAGCCAATCAAGACAATCTGATGAAGGTTGAAGACAAATAGATTTCTCCAACAAAGAAATTTTATTGTCGACGGAGGAAACTTGAATTTGATCGATTTTTTTCTGTATCATTCTTTGTTTCTATCCACCTATATTTTCTTACTTGATTTTACCAGTGTGGATGAATTAGAATTATGTACCCCATATATTTAATGATTGAATTCTATGTTTACAGTTTCATTAAGATTATATTTATGTTTATGCTAAATGTTATCATTTCATCATTGATAAGAGATAATAAGCATGCCATACAACTTTATTTGATAGTTAATTATTTGATGTCTATTGTGAATTGGTTTTTATTAATATATAGTATGGCATATAACTATATAAGTGAATATTTAGACTGAAATGTGATATTTGTTCATTATTTTGCTTACAGTGGATCATTATATTCAAGTTAAGGACATGCCATTATAACAAAAAGTGGCATGTATAATAAAATAATATTCAAATATAAGCGATTGCAAAGCCATCAATTTTTCGTCAGTAGTTATTCTTTTTATTCTTTTTAATTATTTTTTCTATTTGGATGTGCATCTTTACAACATGGTTATTTTAAGCTTAGCCAAATTTCAAATTTCATTCTTTAGCCTTTTATTTAAATTATTTTTATTATTTTCTATTGGGCGTATTATTATTTGAACTATGGGACCATAAAAAATCTGCATACATTTGCACACTATACTTTAATTTTGACCATCAATGTGAATAGTTTATTTATTTTTATGTGATATAGCTTATATGTCAATTGATGCAGCATGAAGTAACATATACTTTGATAGTAAAATATATTCAAATTATCGATAAAATATAATTATCATATCTCTTATTAATGATATTATTGTCATATCCATGTTGAGATATGTTAGGAAACTTTTGTACAAATTTTTGTGTATAAGGGACATGATGGAGTGACAATTCATATTTCCCACACTAATGATGAAAATTTATTTCTTTAGTTTGATTTATTGATAAATTCAATTATGATTGATTAACTTATTTACATCTCATTTTCAAATTATAAACATAATTTAATCAGGGCAAATAAAAGTTAAAATATACATATAGCGGCTAAGCTTAGCTGCTTATTGCTTTGGAAAAAATTGTGCAACTCGTTAATGGAAATATGAGTGAAAACAAAGTAATACCATTTTGAAGGAGGACAAAAGAAAAACACGTACATTAATCAATGATGCTTGGGAAAGTAAGAATGCAATTGACAAAAAAAGGAGACGGATCACCCTCTATAGCGATTGGTCGCCCTCAATGCAGGAACTTCTCTATTTTTTGAAAATTTTGAAATTCTTTCAGGTATCGGTCACCCTCTATAGCGACCGGTCGACCTCAATACAGAGAGTTGTCCGAATTTTGACAAAAATAGAGTTCAAGTAATACTTCATAAGCTTAAGATTCAATAAATTAGAGTACTTCAAGTATTTTGACCTCTTTTGAAAATATTATTTTGGTTTATAAATCGAATATCTGAAATCATGAAAATTAAAAACAACATTGTTCTAGCAAACTCTATCTATTTCGATGATTTAAACCCAAAATAATTTTTGAGAAGGAGAATTTTAGAAAAGAATTTTCCAGTAAAAAATTTAATCTATCCATTGTAAGAAACACTTGTCAAAGCATTATATATAAGTGATTATAAGAGATAAAAGCTAATAAAGAAAAGTTTTTCAAAAGTTTTTTTAAGGCTCCTCCTATCAACATGCCAAGTAAACACTATGTATTAATCAAAGTATAAAATAAAGGCTTGAAAGCTTATAGCTTGACAACCTTAGCTTTTAAAAGCTCAAAAGGCTTAAAAGCTCCTCAAGTCAGTGTTAGTCATATAGCATAAAGAAATTACACAATTCTCAACAAATATCATATATAACAAGATAGCAAAGCCCCATTACTTATATATTATACCAATAAGCTTTTAGTTTATATACTTTGACCCAACTTCACTAAAGCTCGTACCATTAAGCTTTTTAGCTCATGCAATCTCTCTCCCACTTTGAAATAATCAAAAAGAACATTAGCATGAGAGAAAGTTACGGAGAAGAAATATATATATATATATATATATATATATATATATATATATATCAAAGAAACATAGAAAATGAAAAATACATGCAATATCTAGAATTGAAACAACATCATATGAGTTCAAGAGACTCAAAAATAGGAAAAGAAAGGACAGAAAAGTAAAGGAGGATAAATCCTCGTCCGAGGAGAAACAAGCGGCGAGTAAGAGATATTTGATGAACTTCTTGAGCTTTCCAACTGAATTTTTGAGCTTGCTATTCTCTGTTTTACTTGGTAGTGGCACATCTTAAGCTCATCATAGTCCTCTTATATCTTTCATTAAGTTCACCAATCTTTTAATCATACCCATATGGACTCTCACCCCATCATGATCATCAGTGCCGGTATTATCCCCCAGAGACTGTGATACCCTTCCACTGCTAAATTATTAGCCTCAACATCATCAAAAATATCATCAGGAATTTGGGAAGTAGAGGCTCTAGCTCGACCTTTTGCCGACTTAGTTGGATGTTTTTTTGCATATTCCTCTACATCCTAAGCATTTGTTGAATATTGTCATTATCAAAATTATTTCTAATGACCTCAAAGTTGAGCTAGGCCGGCGGAAGACCGAACTGAAGAAGCAACATGCAAATCAAATAAACGAAGGCAAATTGCTTGGAGCCAAAGTAATTGAGCCAATCAAGCGATTTGATAAAAAAAACCCAATATTACTAATTCTCATCTTTTGATCTTGTAACTCAAAACATAGTACATATTTCCTGGTAATTTGAAGGACTTCCCACAAAACAATATAACACAATTAATGAGACAATACGAAGCTCCTCCATCATAGATCGTGTAGTAAACTCTGGCATAACCCCCAAAAAGGTTTTTACCTTATCCAACTTTACTCCTAACTTTCTATCATCCCAGCGATACAAGAAATATAATCCCAACCACATTCCTTTACACCAAGCAATCGATAAATCTCATTAGAGGTCCAACAAAAATGACACCTTTTCGCAAATGAATTCCCTCATAAAAAGTTTTTGCATACTTATGAATAACTAAGGACAAATTGAACCATTTGGAGCTATAGATAGAAGGGACTTATTTTTGAACCATTTGACATTGTCCTTTATAATGGTTGCTTGGAGTGTGGCAATTTGATCCCGGGAAAGTAAGGGATTAGTATTGTCGGGTTGTCCTTGAGCCGTCTCGCATTAGGTTGCTCGTATTTCACGTTGTTCTACCATGAATTGGTGATTTGAAGAAGAACCCTCTCCGGGTATTTTTCGCTTTTGGGGAGGAGATGAATAGGTGAAATTCTTTGGAGGTGCCATATATGTGAAATACTCAATAAGTAGAAGAAATTAGAAACACGAATTGTTAAATATGATGAAGCATAGAGAGAGGCTGAGATTTGGGGTGATTTTCACGAATTAGGGTTTAAAAGAGGAAGAGAGAGTTTTTTTTTTGTCAAAACTTGAGACATATTGATTTTAAAAGTTTTATGCATCTATAATGACCGGTCGCTATATAGGGTGACTGGTCCTTGGACAGAGCAATCGGTCGCTGTATATAGTTATTTATGCCTGTCCCAAAGAAAACATTATATCTCATTTTTTAAATTTTGAAAAGTAGATCTTTCACCCCAAAATTTTTCAATAAAACTAAAGTGCTCAAAATTTGAATGTAGATGTTATTCAATATGCATTATGCCTAAACGTGCTCGAATAGAGTTAAAAGACTCTGTGGGTAATGATTTGTAAAAATATCTGTCAGTTGAACTTGAGACGGAACAAATCACATCTCAATTTTTTATTGAAACACAATCCCTTAATAAGTGATGTCGAACCTCCATATGTTTGATTTGGTTGTGATGAATCGGATTTTGTGAAATATTAATGGCAGAAGTATTATCACAAAAGATAGTAATATTTTCAAAATTGATTTTGTAATCCACCAAGGTTTGTTTCATCCATAATAATTGAGTACAACAAAAGGCTGCGAAAATATATTCAGCTTTGGCTATTGATAAAGAAACACACTTTGCTTTTTAGAAAACCATGAGACGAGGCAATCACCTAGAAATTGACATGAGTTGGATGTGGCGTTTCGATTATCAATGTTTTCGGCATAATCCAAGTTACTATAGCCTTTTAAAGAAAAACTATCATTTTTTGGATAAAACAAACCATATATAAATAGTGCCTTTTAAATATCTAAATTCTTTTTACAACACTTAAATGAGATTCTTTGAATAAAACAAACCATATAAAATATTGACGAAGCTCGATGGTTTAGGTTGTCTAAGCTGAAACCCCATCTACGCTGCAGACTGATGAAGACGTGGATGCAGCCAAGGCAAAGGATGGACAGAAAGCCATGATAGTTGAGATTGTTGGCTCTGAAAATGCAATCCTAGAGGTTGAGACCTTGAAGGATGCACTAAAGACCCTAAAGAAGCTGAGTCTGCTGAAGGGAAAGTCCAAGACACTGCTGCAGTTGAAAATGCACAAGGGAATGTTGAAGGCCCCACAGTAGTTGAGTACTGCTGAGGATAATGAAGGCCCAACGGAAGTTGAGACTTCCTTGGGCAAGACAACTGAAGAAGAATTGTCACCTCCTCAAACGGAGTCAATCGAAAATGAAAAAATTTAGTACTTTGCGTGAATCTCAAGAACACGTCTCTGTGGAATTTTTGGACACAGATGACGAAGTTGAGTCCGCTCAACAAGATAACCAGAAGAGGACCCAGAGGTTGAGGAGACTGTGGCCAAGATAAGGAAGGCAAGCGACAAAACTGCCATTTCCAAGTTTACGTTAGTTGATGGAGCACCCCTTATGGTGTCATCACCAACCCATGACGCTGCTAAGGCAGCTGAGAAAAGGATAACTCAATAGGAATAACAAACTGAGACCAATGAAGCTGTTGAGACATCTGACAATCAGTCAGCTCTGCAAGCTAACATAGCTGCAGATGCTGATGACATTGAAACAACTTAGGCACAAAAATATGAAGATAGCATCAAGGGAAAGGGTAAATCTCCTGATGAAGAAGTGGGAAAATTCCCTTGGTCCCAGATGATCTTTTTGCTGAATATTTTCCATTTGTGGCAGAAGTGCCCTTGGAAACTGAATTCGCAGCTGAAAGGGTTAAATACACTGTCAACATCCCTCCTGATGAATTTGAGACTCCTGATGATCGAACAATGGTGCCATTCGGATTCGAGTTGTATGGCCTAAGGAGCAGTCCGCTGATTCAGCCGACTTCCGAAAAGCCTTCAAGGCTATCTGTGCTGAAATAGAAAATATGGAGAAATGATTTGTAGCTCTGAATCTATGACTTGATAATCGTGATGCAATGATTTCTTGGGACATTCGAGGAACTGTGCTCAGGATAAGGGAACGGACAACACAGACTAAAGCACTCAGGCATCAACAAGTTAGCTACTTCAAATCGCTGTTTGCCAAATTAGTGATTTGGGGTTCTGAGATTTCCAAGTTTCAGCAGAGGCAGAGGGATCATATCTTTAGGATGGACTAGTCATACAAAACGTACATGGAGATGCTGAAAGCTCAACGCAAGGAAGACCTTCTCAAATTTGAAGCCAACATGCACACCGAGATGATGGTGATGAACACGGAAATGTAACTAATGGTTGCTGAGATGAAGGCCCTTAGATCATAATTTAAAGCAACACACTCCACATCCCATGATAAGATGGACTTAACAAATGCCAAACCGGATCTAATCCTTGGAATACCCTCTCAGTCGACTCTCCCTATTGGTGATGATGCCAAAAAGAGAGAAGATAATTGTAAGGGGGAAGACGGTAAAGGGGAAAAGGGTGAAGGAAGTGGTCAGTGGTGTGAAGAAACCTCCCTGAAAATCATGCATGCAAAAACCCCCCCAACAAGGCTCGGTCACCAGCTCACTCCTCAGTCAGCTGCCGCAGGGATTATCAGCTGAAGAGAAAGCTGAGTTAGCTTTCAAGAAAACTCGCGACGCTATAAAATATGACTTTGCCAAGGTAGATGAAATGCAACAAGGCCACATTGAAAGTTTAAAAGCCAAGTTCGATGGTCCTCCAGTCCCATTACTTAGAAAAGCCCTTCGCCCACGATGCGACGCTAAGATAAAATATGAAACGCTTGCATATGAAGGATTTTTCAAGGAAATGACTAGATGAAATTATGTCAATCAAGGCCACATTAAAAGTTTAAAAGCTCAAGTTCGATGGTGGAGCAGACTCTGGACGAGGAAGGGGAAGGATTGGTGAAAGTGGAAGATTGACAAACCACCAAAGCCTAAAATAGTTCAATGGCCAATCCCCGAAGAAAAATGAGATAGGATTGCAAACCGGAAAAAATAGGAAATGGCAAGAAGAAGAAAATATGAGGCTCGATCATGAATGTCAAGAAAGGAAGCAAAGGAAGACCTAGTTGCCAAGAGAGCTTATGAAAGAAAGAAGAGAGAAGAAGAAGAAAGGAAGAGAAAGAGACTGAAGATGATAGAAGAAAAGCTGAAGAAGTAGCTTAGAGAAGAAAGAAGCACCAGAGGCATTGAAGACTGCTGCGAACCCTTTCATGTTGTATCTTTATTTAAATGTAGGTACACATACACTTGTAAGTTCTTTGTATTGTTATATATATTGTAAAATCTTTGTAAAGTGCAAGAATGACAAGTTCAATAAAATGACATATTCAATACGATCATTCTGTGTTTATGCACTATTTGCTTTGCTAGTTTCATTTAAGTTTTGGCATCATCAAAAAGGGAAAATTGTTAGGAAATTTATGTAATATATTTTAATGATACCATGTAAAACTTAGATTAGGAAGTTGGCACCCAAATTCAACTGTAAATCAACTTATAATAGATAGAACTACGTAAGCTGAGTGGAAACAACCAAGTTGGACATTGCAGGACTCGACTGAAGATCAAAGAGAAGACACGACTGTATGGAAGCTGAGTGAAGTGAAGTCAAGTATCAGTCAAGTGACAAAAAAGTTATCTCAGTTAGCTGACTGATAGCAACATAATTCCAAAATCACTGGAGTTGACTGTTAAAGGGGTTATGCAGCAGAAAGGATCAAAGAAAGCTGAAGAGATCCATTGTCAAATAAAGTCAAGTGTTTGTTGGAAATAGGCATGTGTCAAACTGCCTACCTTAAAGATGTTTTGATGAAAGAGTGCAAAAAATAAGGAACCAATGAGATGTACCTGAAATCCTGCAGAGTTTAAGGAAAGACTGCAGTTAAATACAAGGTACAGTCTACATCAAAGCTGCAAGACAAGACAAACCAACGACCTAAAAGTGGCGTTTGAACATGCATTTATCTCTTCAACGGATACATTTTCAAATCACCATTATAAAAGGCTGAGAAAAACACAGAGAGAAAGAATGAATGCAAGCAAGCAAAATCCATTAACCTGCAAAGCAAATCAAAATCTCTCAAGTATTCAAATATTATCCTCAAGCCTAACCTTGAAGTAAATCAATCCAACACATTTAGTGACGGAAATACAACTTCATTTGTTGAAGAGGAAAACTTGTTTCAAGAACAATGGGTCTACTCTCCAAGGTTGAAGGAGGTGTAGTAAGGTTCCAGATCGAACCAAAGCCTTTGAACCTATTGGAGGGCTGTGTGAACAAATCTAAAGGTTTGAAGGAGCTGAAGTAGTAAGACAACTGTCTTGTGAAGAAGCTGAGTCCTAGGAGCATCTAGCTATGTGATCAAAGTTGTCTCAGACTGTAGCCATTTTGTGACAAAGTCGAAGTTACACTAGTGGATTCCTCTAGGGGTTGGAGAAAAGTGGATTAGAGGAATAACCACATCCTCGAACCACTACAAATTACTTATGTCTTTTACATTCAGCATACTTACTTTCTTGCTTATCATTATTGTTGTTTGTTAAATTGCTAAGTCAACTGATAATAACTAAGCTTAAACAAGTGTTGGAAATCATATTCAAAACAAGGGTAAAAGTCTTCCGCTGTTAAAAACCAAGCCAACTGTATTGTTAAAGTGTTAACTGAATCAGCTGAGTTACACTATCAACAGCTCAAACGAGTTTGTTGAGTGGCTAACTCTGTTGTGTAAGTAAACTTAGCTGTCTACCAAGGACTTAGCTGATTGTCTACAACACCCGCTGCTCTAACTAATTGTCTACCCTTTCCGAGTGTGATTTCTATGTTATGTATGGTAGTGCCTAAGAGCATATCGATTGAAGTAGATTCCTCTTTTTTAATCAATCAAAACCCCTTCCCAAACTATATAAACGTCTTCCAAAGCATACGGCTTTCTATATGTAGATGATGATATCTATACAGATGGATCTTATATATATGGTACAACGAAGTACCACATGGGTGGTAATCTATATGAATCTAAATCTGCCGAATCACTCATGGTATGATCTTCTACATCCTAGGTCTTCTCGTTCCGTCATCTGTCTTATGTTCTTCATGTAGCATTCAGATTGAATGACTCTATGAAATTACGTTGATACTTCCACATATTATGTTATGGGTAACGTAGGAGACATCTCTATTTTTCCCCCGGGGAATATTTAGAATTCCCACTGTTTAGCTTTCAATTCGCCTCTGACCATCAAATGAAATGTGAATAACCCGTCCTCCTCTCTGAAACAAGGGGCGCTTCCAGTTCTGTCGGTGCTTGAAATAATTTTGTCTTCTCCATATTACTATATCTCTAGAATCAATAATTTTATATGAGGAACTACTAAACTCAATCACTTGATGTCGTTACTCTTCTGTTTTCTATTGAGGTCTATCCTATAGAGGTACTCAATTTGGATCAGTGATCGATTTCTAGGTTTTGTCGTAAACCAAATTGGTTACTTCCAATTAGTAAATCAATAGTTCAAACCGTACTCAAAGGTAGGACATTTCCCATTTTTATAGGAACTTCTGTACCAGAAACAATGGTATCTCCAATTATAGCCCCTCTGGGATGTAAAATATATCTCTTCTCACCATCCCCATAGTGTATGAGACAAATGTATGCATTTCGATTAGGGTCGTATTCTATGGTTACGATTCTACTGTATATGTCTTTTTCATTCCATCGAAAATCAATTTTACGGTATAGACACTTATGACCTCCCGATTATGCCTTGCGGTATTGATTCCTCTGGCATTACGACCTTTACCACAATAATGTTGTCCATAGATCAAATTATTTCGTCGATTGGATTTCACTTGACTGCCTACGGTTCCATTGTGTGTGCTTGGGGTAGAAGTTTTGTATAAATGTATCGCCATGCTATTAATTATTTTGATTAAGTTCTTTTCTTTCTAAGAGGTGAAATAGAATAACCCGGTTTAAGCGTAATGATCATACGTATGTAATGCATTGTATGTTCCATAATAGGTCCCATTCTTCTACCCTTTTCCAGAAGTCGATGACTATTCATAGCTATTACATTGACATCAAAGAAGAGTTCAACCCAATGCTTTAGTTCTGTCCTAGTTGATCCTGATTCGACATTAGAAGTATATTGATTTTTCCCCAATAACTGAATACTTTTGTCTGTAAATACTGCATATTTGATTCCATCCATAAATTGATTGTCTTTCCTATGAGTTATAGTCTCTATAAGAATGTTAGTTCTTACTGTTCATATATTATGATATATATATACCACACCAATTCCTTATGTATGGATGATGAGATTCTATTGATACACAACCAATTCCAATAGACTTATTAGAGGGTACCATTGGCGTGCAATTTAGGAGGAATCAATGAAATGATTATGAGTTAGGCGCTTTAACCATTCATCCATGAATGCTTAGCGGGGATCCTCGCACATGGTGAATAACCAAATTCCAATTGAAATGAAATCTTTAGGATAAATCAATGCAATTTAGGAGGAATCAATGAAAGGACATCAATTCAAATCTTAGATTTTCGAATTGAGAGAGATATTGAGAGAGATCAAGAATTCTCACTATTTCTTAGATTCATGGACTCAATTCAATTTAGTAGGGTCTTTCATTCACATTTATTTCCACCAAGAACATTTTCTAAAACTATTTGACCTCCGAATTTTGAGTATCATACTTTCACGCAATTCATAGGGTTCAATAAGCAATAGATATTTCACGGTCAAGGGTGTAATGATCTTTGTAGTAGCGGTCCTTATATATCATATTAACAATTGAAATATGGTCGAAAGAAAAAATCTCTATTTGAGGGGGCTTCTTCCTATACCTATGAATTCCATTGGACCCAGAAATGATACGTTGGAAGAATTGGTTGGGTCTTCCAATATCAATAGGTTGATTGTTTCGCTCCTCTATCTTCCAAAGAAAAAAGATCTCTGAGAGTACTTGGGTTCTCCCAATAACTAAAAGGTGTAGCATGCCTGAATCTAATTGGGGTTCGCGGTGGTGGAGGAATTGGATCGGAAAAAAGAGGGATTTTAGTTGTAAGATATCTGATGAAACCGTTGCTGGAATTGAGATCTTATTCAAAGAGAAAGATATCAAATATCTGGAGTTTCTTTTTGTATATTATATGGATGATCCGATCCGCAACGACCATGATTAGGAATTATTTGATCATCTTTCTCCGAGGAAGAGGCGAAATAGAATCCACTTGAATCCGGACCGCTATTCGAAATCTTAGTCCAACACTGTATTTCTTATCTCATGTTTGTTTTTCATGAAAAAATACAAATTGAAGTGGATGGTTTCTTCAAACAACGAAGGGCTGGGTCAACTATTCAATTAAATGATAGCATATTTCCCATCTCAATTTTTAGAAAGGTACAGAATGTATCGTAAGATATTCAATATTATTCCACAAGATCCAATTTGGTTCAAGTAACGGATTCTAGCCAACTGAAAGGATCTTTTGATCAATCCAGAGTTTGAAATACCATTTGTACAAATAAGAATCCCCTTCGTTACATGATTTCTTCTTCATATAAATAGATATAGGATCTATGGGGCAATTACTTAGAAGTACATTTTGTGCTACAGCCCTTCCTATCTGATAGGAAAGGATCCCATGATCCTGAACCTATCTTAACTGGGATCGCAAATCCCAAGTTTGTCAATAAAGAGCGGATATAATTGTATTAGTGTCTATAATTAAATTCTTCCGTGCAATACTAATCGATAGGGCCTAAGTGGTAAGTGCTACAAGATCTCTTGCATTGGAACCCATGACTATGGACCCGAATCCGTTAGTATGAAACATTTTCTTTTCCAAGTGAAATCCCCTAGAATATGAAAGAGCGAAAAAGTGCTTTCGTTGTTGTGGAATAAGAAGCCTTCGTATCTTAATGCACGTATTTAATTTATTCGGAGCTAACAGTTAACAAAAATGGTTGCGCACGAAAGTGTAACGCCAACCCAGAAATCAATCAGAAGTGTTGCGCACAAAAGTGACACAACCAGACCGTCCTTATTCGGCGGAGAAGTGTCGAACAAATATCGACTCCCGAACAGATTACCTTATCCCTCCAATGGACAGGCCATAACCGCTATCCTAGTAGGCACAACCTCTCCACAGTGGGGCTAGCTAAGCCCGAAGATCGTCATAATTATGATTATACGCATTCTATGACCCAATCGCCCGCCAGACTCTTCTATCCAGATTGAGGTTGGGATTTGGACGATAGAGACCGGTACGGGATTGCAGCCGAGCTACCCATCCCATACTTGACTTATCCATTCTACATATATAGTCAGAGTTTGTGATAACCCATATTTAATTAAGCATTTGATTAGAGTTTAGTGTATGAGTTATTTTAGGGGACAAGTTAGGGGTTATATTAGGGGTTAGATATTTTAGTGGCTTATTTTATATTTAAGGGTTCATATTAATCAGTATAAATATGTATAACTTCATACACAAATTTTAAACCATATTTATAAGAATTATAAAATAAAAATAGTTTTATATATTTTTTTCAAATTCCACACACACAAACACACACACACACACATATAAATTCCCAATTCATAAGTTTTCTTTCAAATTTTTACAAATTATTTCATTAATTTGTTCGATTTATTAAAATTACATATTATTTATATAATTTTAATTAATGTAGAAAACAAATGGATCTAGGATTAGGACTTTTGTCTTTCATTTTTCTACATCGAATATCTGCGATTATTAAGGTAGGGATTTCTTTATTATTTGTCTTTATTTAATGTTTCATGATTGCATTTTATTAATTGGAATTTATGTTAAGAGAAAATAAATTCATATAAACTGGGGGCCATGAAAAGGGTCCGGGATCAAAAGTATCTTCAGGGTGAACCCGCAATGCTATATGCAGTAACTGGCCAGTCAGAGGAAAAGGAAAAAATTAATGAATTTATTGTTGTAATTATGTGAATGCTTTTCATGTTATATTAAATATTGACAGATATATCCCTACTGAGCGAGATCAAGCTCACCCCTATTATTATCATGATTTTCAGGTTGAGGAATTTGGCTGAAGATATGATGTTGTGAATTTATGTCTTTAATTTTTTTTCCAGTTTATGCTTGGGATAATTATTGGATATTTAATTTGGGAGATGTATTATTATTATTATTATTATTATTTATTATTATTATTATCATTATATTTTCTTTCTTAAGAATTAAAAATTCTAAATTGACTTTTGATAATTATTGGGATCACTTTAATATATAAATTCATATTTTCATCATAATATTTTTAGAGTAATTTAATTTCATAAATTGGGTCGTTACAATTGGTATCAGAGCAGGTCTACGTTTGTGAAGGCTTGTTGAAAAAAAATGTTTTGAAAATTAAAATGTATAGTTTTTTTTGAGAAAAAATTAATAAAAATCAAACTTTGATAAATGGTGTAATAACATCCACCTCCGTCATATCTTGCCGATCTCCTCAAGGTATGAGAATTATTAATGCAAGTGCAAGTTACATTATACAATTGTATAAGTATGCTCATTTATGTCATGATATATTTTATTATGATTCCATGTTACTATATTCTGCTTTGAAAATATAATACCAGTTTAAATGTTAGATGAATAGAAATCTTGTATTCCTTTAAAAAAATATGAAAATAGACTTATGGTTGCGAATGCACATATATATAGATGGCAGGAACTCGCGCTTGCCACACTGCAAGAAAGAATAATAATAATAATAACTGGGGTCCGATCCATCCCATTAACCGACTCAATCATTATTTCAACTATCAAATTGAGGAGGGGGATAGCATTGGAGAATATATAGTTAAAATTCACCAGTTGTGGTACAATGTGAGGAATATCATCGGCGCTCCAAACGAATGTGCTGCCTCCCGTAGAGTGATTGATAGCTTACCCTCATTTTGGAACGTCAAGGCTGAAAAGCTTTATACCTTATTATTGGAATATGATGTGCATGACAACCGACCCCAAATCAACTACAGGACATTCACTGCTAGGTTATATGATAAATGGATTGAGTTTTTGAACAATGAGGCTATGCAGAAGATGAGGAACCAGAAGGAAACCTGGAAGAAGACTAGGAGGAAGATTTTGAATAAGATCCGGAGGAAGATGAAGACATGGATCAATAGAGATAGATGGGTCTATGTATTGCAATAATTGATAAATAAATCCTTATCATCCATAAAGCTTAGTTGTCCTTTGATTTATACTAATTTATTTGACCATTATATTATGATACTTAGATTTTAAGTTAGATATTTCATGCAAAATCCATTAATAACTTGAGATAAATAATAATAATGCATTACGTATGACCTTAGGAATATGGCTCCCCGTCGTGGAAATCAAGTAAACGGTGAGAACTCCACTAACATAGGAAATCAAACCTCTACTATTGCTAGAGATATAATTGATGAGTTCCTCAGAGGTGTGCAGAACAACGGGGACAATAACAACAAGAACGCACGAGCCATGGAACAATTCCGCCACAATCATCCACCCACATTCAACGGACGTGATGGCCCGACTGCAGTAGAAGAATGATTTTGATCGCTAGAGAGGATTTGTCGACTTATTAGCTGCACAGACGAACAAAAAATCATATGTGTTTCCTTCCAACTCACTAAAGACGCTGATCATTGGTGTGAAGGGTATTGGAGGACTAAGACCGATGAAGAGCAGAATGCTTTAACATGGGATGAGTTCAAGGTGATTGTAATGGATTTTTTTTTTCCACAATCATATCGGGACAAGGAGACATAATTCATTAACTTCAAACAAAGAAACATGACTGTCACATAGTACGAGAGACAGTTCAATCAACTAAGTCGGTTTGCTCAACACTTGGTGGATACTGATTTGAAAAAGGTTCTGAGGTTCAAAAAGAGACTTCGAGCACAACTACCAGGAATATTATATGCTCAAGGAAATTTGGAGTACTCGGTGATGGTGAGAAGGGTTCATGAGGTGGAGGCAAGTTTTGCTAGGGACTAGTAGGAGCAAAAGTTGGTTGTGGTGCCTGAGAAAAGAAAATGGGACGGGGCACAATAGAATAAAAATGGAATTCAAAATAAATAGATAAAGATTGATGGAAATGCACGCCCAACTACGCAAGTAGACAGACCAACTTGCCCAAAATGCAAGAAGAAATATTTTGGAGAATGTTTAGATGGAAAAGGAAAATGTTTCAAATGTAAGAAGACAGGGCATGAAGCTTCCGATTGTCCTCTTTTGAAAGCTGAGCGGGAAAGAAGAGAACACATATATAGAGGTAAACCTCGGATATATGCTATAACTCAGGAAGAAGCTGATCAGAACCTGGGTACAATGCCAGGTATGCTAACCATCTCTGGAATACCTGCTCTTGTACATTTCGACACTGGTGCCACACGTTCATTTTTATCTGCAAAAGTTTATGCTATATTAGGACATAAGAGTGCTAGAGTAAGTGAACCCCTTGAGGTTGGCTTGCCATCTGGAAATTCAATAACAATTGACTCAACAAAAAAGGGTGTTGAAGTGAATATAGGGGAAAATATCTTAAAACTGATCTATACATAATTAAGATGAAGAATTTTGACGTAATCTTATGTATGATTGGATTAGCAGATATCAGATAGACATTAACTATCACGAGAAAGAGATAATATTCAAACTACCATGAAGTGATGAGATAAAATTCTATGGGATTAAGTCTAAGGCAGTACTACGAGTGATATCGGCAATGAGGCAAGAAATATATTGAAAAAGAAAAATTCTCAAAGATATCTGGTGAGTTTAGTAGATACCTCAACAGCCAAAGTGCCACTTAATGACGTAACAATTGTGCAAGAACTTTTGGATGTATTCCCAAAAGACTTGCCGGGAATTCCTGCAGATCGCCAGGTTGAATTTGGAATAGATTTAGTACCTAAAGCAGCACCTATATCTAAGGCACCCTATAGGATGGCACCAAAAGAGTTACATGAGTTAAACGCGCAAAAACTAGAATTTTGGGATTTGGGATTCATTAGACCTAGTGTATCACCGTGGGGAGCACCAATTCAGTTTGTAAAGAAAAAAGAGGGGTCACTTAGAATGTGTATCGATTATAGAGAACTTAATCGACTCACAATGAAGAACAAGTACCCGCTACCGAGGATTGAAGACTTGTTCGATCAATTGAGAGGTGCCAACACTTTCCCTAAGATTGAATTGAGATCCGGATATTATCTATTATAAATTAAAGAAAGTGATATCCCAAAAAAGGCATTTAGAGCCCGATATGGATATTATGAGTTTGTAGTAATGTTATTTGGGTTAAGTAATGCACCAGCAGTATTCATGGACTTGATGAATAGAGTATTACATCTGTATCTAGACCAATTTGTCATAGTCTTTATAGATGATATACTTGTATACTCAAAGAATAGAGAGAAACATAATGAGCACTTAAAAATAGTGCTAAAAACACTCCGCAAGGAAAAGTTATATGCGAAATTCAAGAAATGCGAGTTTTAGCTAGACCGAGTGGTGTTTCTTGGATACGTAATCACTGCTCAAGGAATTGTGGTGGAACCGATTAAAGTTGAAGCAATCAACAAATGGAGTGCACCTACGAATGCTAATGAAGTTCACAATTTTCTAGGTTTGGCAGACTATTATCAGAGATTTATTGAAGGATTCTCAAAGGTAGTTGCACCTATGACCCGACTGACAAGAAGAGAAGAAGTTCCAATGGAATGAGAAATGCGAAGAAAGCTTTCAGGAGTTGAAGCAAAGGCTAACTTCTGCATCAGTATTAACAATTCCTGACCCCACTAAAGATTTTATTATTTATAGTGATGCATCAAAACAAGGCTAGGGATGCGTGCTAATGCAACATGGTAAAGTGGTTGCCTATACCTCAAGACAACTAAAGCCACATGAGTTAAACTATCCTACTCATGACTTAGAGTTAGTTGTTGTAGTGCATGCATTAAAAATCTGGCGCCCGTACCTACATGGAGGGAGATGTGAAATATTCATCGACCACAAAAGCTTGAAATATTTGTTTACTCAGAAAGATCTAAACATGAGGCAAAGAAGGTGGTTGAAATTGGTGAATGTCTATAATTGCACTATCAGCTTTCATCCGGGTAAATCTAATGTTGTAGCCGATGCATTAAGTCGTAAAACAAAAGGAGAAATGTCAAGTTTGATATCTTAGAAAGAAAATCTTGTAAGAGAATTCGCCAGGATGAGAATTGAAGTAGTGGTACCATCAAAAAGAACGGAGATAGCACTAACATCCTTGGTGGTACAATCTACTCTAAGAGAAAAGACAAAAAAAGCTCAACCTCGAGATAAATTTTTGAGCAAAATGAAAGAAAAAACTCGTGAAGGGAGTGTAAAAGGATTTGTTATACAAGATGATGGTACTTTGACTTATGATGGGAGATTATGCGTTCCTAAAGAAGAAGGGTTTAGAAAAGGAATTTTTGAAGAAGCTCACTGTTTGCCGTACACAGCTCACCCTGGAGGTACAAAATGTATCGAGATTTAAGAGAAGTATTTTGGTGGCAAAGTATGAAAAGTGATATTGAAACTTTTGTAGAAAAATGTTTGACTTGTCAGCATGTTAAAGCCGAACACCAAAGACCATCTGGTTTACTCAAACCACTAGATATTCCAGAATGGAAATGAGAGATCATAACTATGGATTTTGTGGTAGGGCTTCCACCATCAATCAAGGGAAATAAGGCCATATGGGTTGTAGTAGATCGATTAACAAAGTCAGCACATTTCTTACCCGTTAAGATGATGTTCACTATGGAGTGATATGCACAAATTTATTTGGAGGAGATAGTGAGACTTCATGGAGTTCCCATGTCAATTGTTTCAGACAGAGATATGCGTTTTACTTCTAAGTATTGGAAAAGTCTACAAAGTGCCTTAGGAACAAAGCCAAAATATAGTACGACTTATCACCCGCAAACAGATGGACAGTCGGAAAGGACTATACAAATATTGGTAGATATGTTGAGAGCATGTGTGCTCAACTTAGGAAGTAATTGAGAAACATTATTACCCTTGGTGGGATTTACTTATAACAACAGTTATTAAGCGACTATTTTGATGACTCCATACAAGGCGTTGTATGGAAGAATGTGTAGATCACCATTAAATTGGAGCGAAGTTGGTGAAAGAAAAACTTTGGAGCCTGAATTAATATGGCAAACTGTTGAGTAGATAGCTATGATACAAGATTGAATCAAGATGGCTCAAGATAGAAAAAAGTTGTATGCTGATAGACGGAGAAAATATATACAGTTTGATATAGGAGAAAAAGTATTTCTAAAAGTAGCTCATACAAAGGTGTTATTCGATTTGGCAAAATGGGAAAGTGGAAATCGAGATATATCGGACCATGTGAAATCCTTACAAAAGGGGTCTAATCTTCAAGGTTGAAGGAGTTGTAGTATGGTTCAAGTTTGAACCAGAAGCTTTGGGCTCATTGGAAGGCTATGTGACAAATTCCAAGAGTTCAAGGGAGCTGAAGTAGCAAGACAACCATTTTGTGAAGAAGCTGAGTCCCTAGAGCAGCCAACTGTGTGATCAAGGCTGACTCGGATTGATAACTGCTTCGTAACTAGATTTGCTACTTAGTGGATTTCTCTAGGAGTTGGAGACGAGTGTATTAGAGGATTAATTACTCCATCCTCGAACCACTATAAAAATTGTTTGTGTCATTTTTACTTATAGCATTTTATTTTCTTGCATATCATTCATATTTGCTGCTAAGTTAAAATTGCTAAACTCAACTGATAATAACCTTTGCTAAAACAAGTGTAGAAAACAAGTTTAAAACATTAATGGTGAAAAGTCTTCCGCTGAACAAAAATCAAATCAACTGTAAAGTTAAATGTTAGCTGACCCAGCTGAGTTATACTATCAACAGCTCAATCGAGTTTATTCAGTGGGTAACTCTGCAGAAGAAAGCCAACCTAGTTGTCCCTGAAGGACTTACCCACCCTTCTAAACCGTACAACTCACCCCTTGGGACCTACACTTGAGTTTTAGGAAGAATGTTGAAAGAAGAAGTGAAGAATTCTTACCTTATAGTTTTTCTCCAATTTTCAGCCTCAAGGATTTGAGAGGGAAGAGAACTTGTGTTTTGTAGTGAAATGGCTATGTGTGGGATGGAAGTAGTGTAAGAACAATGGATAGAGTCTGTTGACGTGCTTCTTGGGTCAACAAAGGAAAATACGGAATTTTAATTACGTGGAGAGTAAACTAACTAAAAGACCATCAATTAAGGGCTAATTAGGCCTTTTTATAAGAATTACCGAGCAGAACGTGTCTGGTCGGTTTACTGTATAATGTGTGTATTACAATTCTTTCCTGTCTTTTTTCTACCCTCTTTTTTCTTCTCTTTTCATCCTTCTCTTTTTTTCCTAATTTTCTTATGATAAGTGAGGCTCTTTTTATATCCGTACAAATGATGGGTTAATAATTGTTGTACAAGTAATGGGACACTTGTCCTTCTCTCAATAACTCAAAGGATATATCCTGTAGGGCGTACCTAGCTAACTGATTGCATCTTTGTACTAAAATAATGGGGCTATTTCGGCGCGCGTGGCAGTAGCCATGTCTTGAGAGAATCTTGTTGACTTTGAGGGAACATTGTTGCTTTTGAGGGATTATTATATTGTGGGCATGTTCCCTAGACTTGTTGACTGACGACATCCTGGGCTGCTATCGTCATGTCAGTTCTACTCAGCAGGAGACCCGTTGAGCACCTTCTTGGCTATTTTCTAGCAGGCCGAGCTCGGTTTGTGTCACGTCATCGGCTCGACCTCTTATGTCATTTGGGTCAGTTGATGTCATCTGGGTCGGTTGACGTTATCATCAGCTGACTGGCCACGTGGGATCATTTTAGTTCAGCTTGGCTCGAGTGTCATCAATGGCCTCCAAGTTCAAATCTGAGGAAACGATTCCTTGAAACGGTTTTGAACTTTAAATAATGAGAGAGGGTGAGGAAAGTCAAAAGGTCTTCATGATGTTTGACAGTTGTCATCCATTATTTAATGCAACGGCGCATTTAATTCGATATCATGATGACAGACACGTGGCACTTTTTTGTTGGACCATCATGCGCAGAAAACGTGGGGATGTGACGGTCTCTGCAACTTTTTTATTTTAAAAGACGCGCCTTTTGGGGTGGTGCGATTTTTTTGAGAGAAGTTAACCTATAAATACCCCTTTCCTCTTTCATTTCATACTTTCGCATCCATTATCCTTCAGAATAGCATTTTAGCAGAGACCGTGCAAGGATTTCAGATCGGCTTAGAGTTCAGAATTTCAAGAAAACTTAGGTAACTTATCCAAAAATTCTTTTTTTCTTCTTTTATTTGTTTCTCTCCCTCAAGGTATGTCCAGTTCTGCCAACGACAGTCAAAACCGAAGATATAGCGTTGAGGTTGAGGTTGAGGACCCATCATTTGATAACTCTGTGTCTGTAGATCTTTCGCCTGTTAGAGACACCACTCATGAACACCCTCGTACCATTGAGATTTCCAGTTCATACCATTCTCAGGAGCCTATCCAAGAACATGAGGTTCCTTCCGAGGAGACACACGTAATTTATTACCCTACTCCAGTGATAATATTCCGGGAAGGTCAGGTGTATAAGCCGGTCTCCCTCAGGAAGAGTCGAGCGAAGAAGTTGAACACTCGGACCATCACTCGGTCAGATCTATAGAGACTATGGACCCTCCCCGTGATGATCGTGATGAGATTAGAGGTTCGGAGGAGGCCGGTGTAGATGTTCCCCGAGTAGGTGGGGAAGACAGGGGTTCGGAGAGAGACAGACATCGTCATGGGGACCCGAGGTAGGGTGGCGGCCCCCTATTAAATATGGTCAAAGGCTGGACTCAGATTATCCAGAACGAGCAGGCGAGCATGATAATGCTGAGGGAACTAGAGGAGTTGCACGCTAAGTGTATGATCCCATCTACAGTGTGCTTCTGGCGACCAGATCCTGCTGAGGTGCCCGAGCACCCACCGACAGGGTGCATCGTCATGTATTCCCACAGTCTTATGTACGGGTTGAGGTTTCTGGTGTCGCGCTTTATTACAAAGTGGTTCCATAAATGGAACTTGCCCTTATCCCAGGTGCACCCGTTAATCTGGGGTCGGATCATAGGGCTGTTGGTGCATTTTTCCAACGAGAAGTACCTGCGCCCTTATTTTGACGAGATCAATGAGCTCTTTCTCTGGAAGGCGACTCTATGATCCCAAGGGCACCCTTCGGGGTGGTATTACGTGCAGACCTGACCCGGCTTCCCAGACGGGCTGGTCTTGGGCCTTCCACAATCTCTTAAGGAGTGGAAGAACAAATGGTTCTGGGTCAGGGCGACTGGCAGTCTGGCCGGGGGAATGAATTCCTTTCCCCTCTGCTTGCTTTTCGATATGATTTTCGTAAGTATTCTTCTCGTTTTGAATTGTTTTTCTTCTTCTCTTCTTTGGCCATTGATCTTTTACTCCTCTTATGGACAGGCAATCGACCCTCTTCGAGTGGCCTTCTAGGGCCTTCATGAATCATCTGGATAACATCCAGGCCATGCCCGAGCCAGACAGGAAGATACATGTCCTGATTACTGAGGCAGAGTTGGCTGCGGCTAGTTTGCGTAGGAGGTTGTCCAACGTCTCGAAGGGCAAGGCCGATGACGAGCAAGGAGGGGCAAATTCCCCGTTGGCGGGCAAAGAGAGGGTCCAGAACTGGAGCAAGGGTCAGTCAGGGGCGAGCAGGTCATCTCGTCTCCAAGGCCTATTGGTCAAAGGTCACTCAGGACCAAGCAGGACGTACCGCCTCAATCAGGGTCCATTCCTCTTGGGCAAGTGCCTCTGACGACCGAGCAAACCGAGTTGGTCGAGTAGGCTTGTCAGACTGATACCCAGGGTAAGCGTGCTTCCATGATCTTGATATTTTCTCTTTGATTTTTGATTTCAATCGTACTTATATTTTGTTCATTTGTTATGGGTCCAGCTGGAGTGGACGTGTTTGCCCGTCTCCATCGGGTGAGGCAGACTGCTGCCTGAGGGGCCGGAGTAACTATGGGTCAAACCACCGAGACTAAGGCAAACAGACGGCCCGAGATCTAGCGTGGCAAGCGCCCTGCTAAAGATGATCCGGAGGAGAAGCAACCCCTTAGGAGGAGGAGGGGAAGTGGCATTGAAATAAATGAGCCCGGGCGAACTGAGCGGATCGGGCCTACTCCACGGGTGCCACCAATAAACGTCCCCTCGGGCGAAGAACGTTGGTGGGCCTTTTCTGAAGATTTGGGATGGGAGGCCCATTTTATTCCCCCCGATCTAGGTCGAGAAGAGGCTTGTGAAGAGATGGTTGATCGGTGGTCGAGGTGGTTTGTCGAATTCGCCAAGTGCTCGACGCCAATCGAGGAGAAGGTGGCAAAGCTGCCTAAGGCCGAACTGGACGTGCCAGCTAGAGCTTGGACCACTGGGATTGAGGACTTATACAAAGATGCTGGTTGGGATGAGAAGGCACAATATGCCATGGGTTTGTCGGGCATAATCATTGGCATTCGATGGCATATGATCGGGCAGGCTCGTGACTTCGGGACGCACCATGGTAACCTCCAGGAGGCTCATGATACCTTGCAAGGAATTCAAGTATCCCTGGAGGTTCGGACCGAAGATGTTGTGAAAAAGTGGCGGATAAAAGAAGGACCGCGGAAGATGCCATGGCCGCCCGGGACGCTACTCGGAAGGCTAAGGAAGAGCTCCAAGCGGAAGTCGAGAAATTGAGGATGACGGTGGCCGCTTATCCAGGGGAAATGGAGAGGCGAGAGGCTGAAACCCCGAGGAGATGGAGGAGACCTTCAGAAAGCAGGTTGAGGAGGCTCGGGCGGAGGCCATTCGGGCTTATAAGCAATCGGAAGAATATGCCTACATGTTAACCTATGGGCATGCGACCAGTATTGAGGAGATCCTTGGGGACCTCAAGAAGGGAAAGTCCATGGCCGAATTGGAGGAAGAGCTCGACCAGCTGAATGCGGACTTGGATGCTATTCGCCCTCGATTTCCTGATGTGGCTGGTGAGCATGGCATCCCGCTGGCCCATGAGGAGGAAGTTTCCTCCAGTGGTCCGACCCCAGCTCCTCCTCCCGGTAGAATTCAGCCCCCTGCTCCTTAGGGCGTACTTTGTATTTGCTCCCTCATTTCTTTTTGTTTTGTATGTAAATGGCCTCGGGCCTTTCTATGTACTTGGTCATTGGACCCCATGTAAATATTTTGTTAATTAATGAAACTTTCTCTTGGTCCCTTTTTCCTTTCTCATGAATTTCACTAAGTATTGTGCTCGGTTTTGACCGAGCTTTGTGTGATGATATTTTTTTTTGTGCTTGGTTTTGTCCGAGTCTTTTGTGTGGAACTTTCTAAGTATTTTGATCGGTTTTGATCGAGTCTTCCGAGTGGAATCATTTATTGTGCTCGGTTTGACCGAGTCTTTCGAGTGGAATCGTTTCCAAGATTTGTGCTTGGTTTTGACCGAGTCTTTCAAGTGGAGTCATTTCCAAGATTTATGCTCGGTTTCATCTGAGTATTTTGAGTGGAATCATTTCCAAGATTTGTGCTCGGTTTTGACCGAGACTTTTGAGTGGAATTATTTCCAAGATTTGTGCTCGGTTTTGACCGAGCCTTTCCAATGGAGTCTTCGAGATAGTCTGCTTGGGAAATTCGATTTTCTTATTGATAATATTTCTTCAAATAAGCTACATTCCATGGATGATTGAATTTTTTCCCACTTAAATATTTGAGCTCGTATGCGCCATTTGATAAAGCTTTGCTGATTTTGTATGGGCCTTCCCAGGTCGATTTTAATAGAGTGGGCTCGGTTCTAGTGACTCTTTTTAAGATCAAGCCACCAACCAGGAACTTCCTTTCTTTCACTTTTGAGTTGTAGTACCTTTCACTTCTCTGTTTGTATATATCATTTTTCATCTCGGCATTGCATCTCTTTTCTTCTAACAGGTCTAGTTTGGTTCTTAAGGCGACCTCATTCTTGTCTTCGGAGAAATTAGCAATTCTGAACATTGGGACTTCGATTTGTACTGGAATTACGGCTTCAGCACCATATGCCAGGGAGAATGGTGTTTCTCCCGTGGCGGACCGATCCGTCGTTCTATAGGCCCATAATACTCCGGGTAATTCTTCGGGCCAATTTCCCTTGGCTTCTTCAAGTATGGTCTTCAATGTATATTTGAGAATTTTGTTTACCGCCTCGACCTAACCATTTGATTGTGGGTGGTATGGAGTGGAAAAGTGGTTCTTGATATGGAATCTTTCGCTAAAAACTCAAAATTTTCTATTATCGAATTGCTTCCCGTTGTCCATTACTATTGAATAAGGTATCTCAAATCTGCATATAATTGATTTCCACACGATACTAGTGGTATTTTCTTCACTTATTTTTGCCAAAGGTTCTGCTTCAGCCCACTTGATGAAATAGTCCACCGCGACTATGGCATACTTGACGCCTCCTTTGCCAGTTGGGAGTGGTGCGATGAGATCGACTCCCCATTTGGCAAATGGCCAGGGACTGTAGATTGATGTGAGTTGTTCCGGATGGCACCTAACCTGTGGAGCGAACTGTTGGCATTTTTTGCATTTCTTTACCATTGAGATTGCGACTCATTTTAGGAATGGCCAGTAGTATCCTTGTCGGATCAACTTGTGTGCCAGTGTCTGCCCTCCCGCATGGTTCCCGCAGATCCCTTCATGCACTACGCGTAGTGCGAAGTCGGCGTCGGTATCCGATAAGCATTTGAGCAATGAGACTGGTTATCCACGCTTATACAGGATACCATCTACCATGGTGTATGTTGGTCCCAAGGGGTGTGAGTGTAAGGTTTAGAATGGGGGGTTGAATAAACCTTACCAACTTTTCGATTTAGTCCTTTTAAATGTTCAGAGTTAATACTTCACAACTGTGTCCTTGGTGGACAACTAATTTAGTTAATCAGTAGAGTTAGTCACTCAACAGACTCGACTGAGCCGTTGATAGAATAACTCAGCTATTAAGACTAAAGACTTAGCTCAACTGTGGTTTGTTTTCAGCGGAAGACTTAACACCCTTAAATTTGGTTTAGTTTGATTTAATACTTGGTTTTAGCACTTAGAGATTATCAAGTGGATAGCAAATTTATCAAAGAGTTAAACAAATAAGATGCGAGGAATTAAAGTCTTTGAAATGTAAATGACACGATAAGTTTTTATAGAGGTTCCAAGATGGGGTAATTATTCTACTCCTCTCTTCTCCAACTCCTGGAGGAATCCACTAAGTATTGATCGAGATATCTACGTAGTAATGTGATCCGGATACAAGTCTTGATCACACAACCGACTTGATCCTTTGGGACTCGATCAGAGATGCCTTGGTCACGCAAACAAGCTTCTCGTGCGACTCAACTTCTTCACAGGCAGCTGCCTTGCTACTACAGACCCACTTGCTCAAGTTCCTTGGATTTGATCATGAAGTCCTCCAAAAACTTGAGACTGGTTCGACCTTGAACCTTCCTACAATCCTCCGTGGAATGTAGACCCCTTGATTCTTCAAAAATTTCCTCTTCAACTGATTGAAGCTATCTTTCCTTCACAGGTGAGTGTTGGATTGATTTTCTTCGTAATGTAGGCTTGAGGATTGATCTTGAATGATTTGAGAATATCTTAGGTTACAGTTCAAATGTTTGCTTGAATGTTCGTGGTTCAGGTTACCTTCTCTCAGAGTCATTCCTCAGCCTTTTATAGTGATCTTTCAAAAATCTGCCCGTTGAAGAGATAGGCTTATTTTTTAAAGTCACTTGTGGTCGTTGGCTTGTCTTGTTGCAGTCCTTGGAATTTCCATTTCCTCGTATGAATGATTCTTCAGCTTTTCAGAGTTCTGACATGGTGCAGTGCTTCCCATTGGTTTATTCCTCTTGCACGCTTCTGGAGCTGAGCACTTCAAGAAAGGCAGTATGAAGGTATTACTTATTTAAGTAATTCTCTTGATTTCTGTTCAACGGATCTCTTTCAGTTGTCTTGACTTGACTGCATTTTCTTCACATTCCTAGGTGACTTCGAGTCAGCTTCCAATCATTTGATGACTCCTCTGTCATTTCGATCTTGAGACTTGGGTCTTGAGTTGACTTGATGATACTTCACTCACCGCATCTCACCGCACCTTGATCGAGTTCCCGTCTTTTCTTCTTTGCCATACTTAGTCTTTGGCAATGAGTCTTCCTTCTAGTCTCCGGTTGTCTTCTTGCATTTTTAGGCATAGGCGACTTAACTCGGCTTCACCACCTATCTATTACAATGCGATTTACAACAAAAATGGGGTGCCAACTTCCTATTCTAAGTTTTACATGGCATTCATCAAAATCTACAAAATGATTTCCCAACAATTTCCCCCTTTTTGATGATGCCAAAACTTAAAACATACATCAATAATTTAAACGGCAAAAAGATACATACGGGCATATGTAGAATCACGAGAATGTGTGTTAGAATCGATCTTTTATTGATCATAACATTCTTGTTCTTTACATAGTCATTTACAAGGTGTATCGAGCTTAAACCAACAAAAATGTATCGAGTTTAACCGGGCTTAAGCTAACCATGTTTTTCTATATTTACACAAGTATAGAAATTGCATAATTTTATTCAATGTACGAAGACTTACATTAAGTGTATTTACATAGTAAAATACATGAAGGGGTGGATAAAGAACACTTCATCTCCTTCATTGTCTCCTTCTTTCATCTTCTTCTCTCATCTTCCTCGATCTTCTTCTCTTTTTCTCATCTTCACCGCCTTCTTCTTCTTTTCATACGCCTTCCTGGCAGCTTCATCTCTTCTTAGTCTCTCTTGTCTCTCCTCCCATAGCTGAGTTTGTCTTTTATTTTCATCTTCAATTCTTTTCACATACTCAACATTGTTCTTAGCCACTAGCAGATTGGCTACTTCATCAAAACCATCCCGAGAGATCCCTCCTTTCTTGCCGGATCTATGTACTCAATGTTTTTGGGCGAGATCTAGGTCCAAACCTCTTCCTCCACCACCGCTTCTTCCTCTACCTCCTGCGGGTGTATATTGTCTTTGAGTCTTCTTTTTCCCGGTGAGTGACTAGCGGAGTGACCAGCAGAGTGATGCCGGTAGTCTCTGCTGTCGCCTTCTTCACATAGTGTGAGACCCTTTTCCCAAGATAAGTCCCATGCTTGAGCCATGGACATGTTTGCGAAGTATCCATCGATGCGGCGTTTTAAATTCATCAACGATCTTGGCTCGCTTCGCATCCGAGATGGCATAAGTGTCTCTGTCACTTTGGAATGCCTCCATGTTGTTTGAAATATCAATAACTCGGGCATTCATCCTTCCTTCCACTTCCTCCATCCCCGCTTCAATCGTCTTTCTCTTTTCGGCCATAGGTACAACAGTGTTGGAGTGGCGAGTCACTTGGTTTTGGCTGATAATATCGGCTGTGACAAGACTTTGTTGGGGGGTTTTAGCAATCATCAAGGTCACATCTTTCGATCCTTCCCCCTCAACAGACTTCCCTTTCTTTTCTCTTGATACCTCTTCAGCTGTCTTTCCCTTCACAATCGCTCCCTCCTTCTCAACTTCGATCCCTTCCGCTTTTAGGTATTCCTCTTCCCCTTTTTGGAATCATCAAAGGAGAGAGGAACCCCGAAACAAACTAGCGGCGGGAAGTCGAGTCTGGCGATAGCCAAGGTCTCTCATGGAGTATCTTTGCCTAAAACTTCGGAACGAGTAGCGTTGGATTCAACGACTTGGTCGTTTCATCAATCACGTCTAGAGACTCTACTTCTCTAGCGATCTCGGTATCTTTTCCACCGAGTGGGTCGACTCGGTGCTTTTCAAGCTCGGACGCTTGAAAATTCTTCTCCTTCTTCTTGTTTGAACCGGAGGATTTTTGGTTCTCGACAAGGTTTCTTGTGAGTCTTGGCGGCGGGGCGTCTTTGTTGTTTTCTTACGAGGAGCTGGCCGTCTTGGCTTATCAGTTCTCCTCTTCTTGACGACCGGAGAAGGTATTTGAGATTTATTCTCCGCCGCGGCTGCAGGGGCAGGAGATGTAAGTCCAAGCGGCTACGATAATCTAGAGGGGGGTGAATAGATTATCTCCATCTTTTCGATTTATCCCTCTTTTTCAAACCGAATGCTCAGAGACAAATATAAAGGTGCGGAATGTAAACAACACACGTCGATTTAAAGAGGTTCAACCCACCTAGGGCCTAATCCTCTACCACCCCAGTATATCCGGGATGGATTTCAAAACGAAAAAGAATTTTATTAATTACCAAAATTAATACAAATTCAACTTACAACACCTTGAAGAGCACCACACTCTTCTTCAACACCACCTTTGGAGATTACCACAATCTCCGTTTGAAGATTACCACAATTTTCCTTCAACGGCACCTTGTGAAGATTACCACAATCTTCAACCTTGAAGAATACCAAATTCTTCAACACCTCAATAAGAAGATCACCACAATCTTCTTGCACCTATCACCAAGATCATCCAAGTGTGCTCTTACCACAAGAACACTCACAAGGATATCTTGTGTTTGAATGATAACCAAAAATCAAGATTACAACTCAATAATGAATATTACAATTTGAGTGCAAAGTGTAATCAAGAATAGCCTAGACCTCAAGGATGTGAAAGTGAAAAGCTAGGCAAAATTACAACAAGAATAATAACAATGAAGAACAAATATTTGCTTGAAGTGTATCTTGTTGTGTTGTATCTCAATTGTTGTATTAGTTGCTCTAAAACTTCCTCTATTTATAGGAGATGATTGATCAAGCATAGGCTCCTCTTGGGGATTGAAAATCTACGAGAAAAATACAATTAAAATCAAGAATATAGTCATTAGAAATCAATCCCATAATTTAAGGAAATGTGTCTGTCATTTGTCAAACGGTCATATTTTTTTGTCATGCTCAAAACACGCGATGCACAGTCGCGCACAAATAAGAGATTTGAACAATACATTGAAAATTACAACCGGGCGGCCGTCGTCATAAACTTCGACCGGTCGACCCACTGTCTCAACCGGTCCCCAATCATTTTGCAAGTTGGGTTTGTCTGTTTGAAGAACGTTCAGTGCAATTCGACCCTGACTGGCGTCGGTCGATCGGACGGCTGACGCCTTGGCCTTGATGGCCGGTCGACCGATCGTTTTTCACTTCTATCTCATTTTTTGTTCCAAAAACATCTTCAGGTACGGGTTTCCCTATAGGGCGTCCGGTCGACCACGAGACAGAAATGTTGTCCAATTTTTGTCGAAAATAGAACTCAAGAAATACTCCGAAAATTTAGTAAAAACATTTTAAACCAATTGGAAGTATTTAGACAACATTTAGGAACCTTGTTTAGAAGTAAAAACCCATTGACATAAAATCATTAAAAGTATTGTCCACTATTATCGAAAATAAACTTGAGGGAATATTCCGAAAAATATTAAAACCATTTTAAATCATTTAGGAGTATTTGGACAACCTTTAAAAACATTGTTTTGGTGAAAAAATAAAATCATCAAAATTAAGATAAAAACATGTATCAAACAATCTCCCCCTTTTTGATGATTACAAACCAAAACAATTTTTACACAAACTAGGAGAACAATTTTAGAAATGATTTTCCGGTAAAAACATTTGACCGTTTGGAAGCAACCAAAATTTCCAAAATATAAAAGCAACCAAGTAGGGGAGTAAATATATTCGATAATAAGTACAAGCTCCCCCTATCAACAAGCACATCAAGAATAATGTAAAAGCAATTTTCCATAAGCTAAAAGCTTTAGCTTTTACAATTTGTTCAAGAGCTTATAAGCTCCCCCTATCACAAAATATCATTAGACAATTATATAAGTCCATCAAGCAACAATTGGACTAAAAATAAATCACAACTTACGACTTTTATGAGCCATAGCTTATAGCTTTTATAATAAGCTTTTATTAGCTTCTTTGAGCTAATGAGCTAATTTCTGTTTCTCCCCTTTGGAATCATCAAAAGAATGTTAGGATGATAGAAACATCATATAATGACATCAAAGTGCACCAAAGGGACGGTTTATCAACCGTGGAGCAACTTATGCTTAAAATCCAAAGAAAATGGGAGAAATGTAATATAAGAAATCCAAAAGCTCATTAGTTAGCCAAAAACATGATTTCAAAAAAAATTTAAGACATTTGGAAGGAAGAGAATCATGTAGAAGTTGAAATTTTCATTGTAGCATTTCATCGAACACTTTGTGGGCGTGAGAATTAAAAGAGGTTGTATATAACCCTTGTAAATGTTTCAAGCCAAAAAAATTTCATATCATCATCAATCATCCTCATTTCAAAGCTCAACAAGATCATATGCAAAATACATCAAGAAGTATGCAACATTTGTCCATCAAAAAGAATGCTCATCAAAGAGATTCTCAAGGGTTCAACCCAATTGAGATAATATAAGCCAAAAAGGATCAAGGCATTATAAATGCCAAAGATTATAGCATCCGACAAGTAATACAAGTCATGCCTTAAACAATACATGTATGATATATCAAATGTCCCAACATATCCATCTAAGCATAATGATCAAAGCATTAAAAAGAAGCATTTTTACCATCAAGTACTTCATACCAATTTTCAAACAATGCCATATAAGAGTATTTTTACCATCAAATACTCCATCAATATCATGATCATCCGCAAGTCATTAGCAACTCGCAATTTAAACCCTTTCAATAAAACACGCAAATCTCATTAGTGCAAAAGAGTTTTACAAGATAGTTCATGAAGATACAAAACAACATGAATAAAAATGCTAGAATAGAAAGGGGATGGGGACATCTCTCCTCGTCCGAGGAGAAGTAAGATCCGGGAATAAAGTCTTTGATGAATTTCTTCAACTTGCCGATAGACTTTTGCATTTTGGAGGTCTTTTGCTCCAAAGCCTCATACCTCGCCTCATGAAAAGCCCTCATCTCATCAAATTCGTCTTGGGTATTCCTCCTAGGCGGTTGAGCACCGGTATTACCCTCCGGATTGCTCGGTTCGCCTTCCTCTGCCAATATTGCGGCCTCGGCGTCATCAAAGTAGTCGTTAGGATCGGGGGAATCTTGACCTCTTCCTCTAGCCATTTTAGTTGGTCGGATGTCCATATTCTTGCGCATCGTGACTATTTGGGAGATATTATCAATGTCAAAGTCATTTTGAAACACCTCCGAGTTACACTCCGACAAAGGTAGTCCCGATTGAATAAGAAGTTTACAAATCCAATTTCCCATAACCAACTTCTTATTACCTTGAGTGATGGACTCAATTAGACATTGAATAAGTATGGCGCCAAAGTTAAGCGGTTCTCTCCTAGCAATCTTATAAGTCAGAAAATAATCCATGTTGCTAGGCATCTTACCCGACTTACCACAAATGCAGTATGCAACAATGACCGATAAAATACGATGCTCAAGTGTCATTGCCAACAATGAATACTTTGGCCATACTCCCAAATACGTCTTAACTTCTTTCATGGACACCCCCAACATTTCATCATTCCAAGTACCACAAGAAAAAATAGTCCCAACCACCTTCTCTAACATGTAAGAGCCGACAAATATCATTAGGAGTCCATCTAACATGATGACGACCCCTTATAAGCGAATTTACGACAATCGACTTCCTCTCATTATCATATTCCACCCACATATTAGCATAAAAATGTTGGATAATAACATCATCATATAAAACATAAGCATGCTCCCATAAATACATCCAACCTTGCTCCTCAAAGAATCCTCTAATAGTAGGATATTCATTTGTAAATGAACTAAAACGACACATTTTAGTCCGAGCAATAGATTTTCCTCCCATTCCCGAATCCTCATAGTACCATTCCGCATACTTATTGATGAAATTAAGAGCATCGTGGGAATGAGGAGCTTGAGGAATAAAAGATTTTTTACCTTTCGCCCAACGGCAATTTTGGAGCGAAATTGTTCCACGGAGCTCGGTAATTTGTGCCCGAGAGAGTATGGGATTTTGAACATCATCACCTTGTTGAGCCACGTTTCTCTCCGGGCGGCTCGAATATCTCTTTGTTCGGCTCTTCTTGCCGATTTCTTGAAGAACCCTCTCCGCCCCTTCTACACTTGGAGATGGGATTTCGACCGGTGGAATTCTTTGGGGGAGCCATATATGTAAGATTCTTGTGAAAATAAGAAGATTAGCAACAAGAATCGTGAAAAATGATGAAAAATTGAAGATTTTGAAGAAAGGGGATGAATTCTCGCTGTTATAAGGGTTTGGAGGATTTGGAATGTCTGTTTCGAAAGAACGTTTTTAACTTGTGAAATTAGCCTGGGTGACCGGTCGAGGTGGGGGGCGACCGGTCGACGTGCAGGGCGACCGGTCGCCCCTGCTTTGACCGTCCCAGTGCAATTTTTCTTTCTCCAGAATTTTCCAAAATTCGATTTTTCACCCCAAAAGTTTTAAAACTTTGCAAAAGGATAATTTTGGACCTGGTCCAACAAATACGGGTTTCGGGAAAACATATCTTCGAGAAAAACGAGACTTAACGAGTAGCGCCCTTTTAAGAGAGATTTGCAAAACCATTTAGGGGCACTTAAAAGGTTGAAATGAAATATCTTGAAAGATATGTGCATAAGCATAATATCGAGTACTAAGAGAAATACGAGTGAACATACCTCAATAGTTTAAGAAACTTGATGACGAAATGGCCAATGTATATGAGATATATATCCTACACAATTCTTAAACAAAATTTGCACAAAAAGCACAAGTGTAGGCAAGTAATAGGAGATATCAAAAAGAGCTTATGCTATAAGAATTTATAAGAGATAATAAGCCACATAAGCCTAATTAAATGCACAAGAGTTTTAGAAATATCATGCAAGGTCTTCTTTTAAAAATTTTGAAACTTCACAAATATATTGAAGACCTAAATTAAAAATAAATACTTGAAAACTCATTTTGCAATAAAGACACAAATAAAAACATGCATAGAATTAAAATAAAATGCATATATAGATGGGGAGATACGGTTTACAAATTACGCCGTTTCCATGGGTTGTGCCGTTCCCATTGTTGATGATATCTTCCCTTTGAGAAGTTACTTTGTTGATGATGACTTCTTTGATTACTCCATTTCCAAGGTTTGTTGCCTTCCCATTGTTGAAAGTCTCTTCTTCTTTGAAAATCATCTTGTTGATGATGTCTTTGCCATTTCCCAGGATTGTGTTCTTCCCATTTTTGATTATATCCTCTTCTTGGAAATTGGCTTTGTCGAAAATAGTTTCTCCTTCTTTGATCAAATGAAACGGTCATTTGATGTCTTCTTGGCGGTATAAATTTTCTTCGATCATTATTTTGCCGGGTACCTAATATGACATTATTTTGTGCTACCCTCATGTGTTTGGGTCCTCTAGGATTAGTCTTGAGACTTTTAGGTCTCCAACAATAATTAGAGCTATTTCTAGCCCGATAAGTATTTACCGTATGACCTTTTTTACCGCAATAAAAGCATGTAATAATTCTAGGAGCATAATGACCAACGTGCTTAGAGACTTGATTCTTTTTCATGTGATTGACACCCTTAGGCTTATGATCAAGTTCTAGTTTAGAATTATCACAACAATCAACAATATTGGTCATTCTATCGGTACTCAAGTTGGATTTAGATAAATCATTTTTCAAGCAATTTATATCCTCAACGAGAGTACTATTTTGTTTCTCAAGGTTTCTCACCTTATCAAGTGTGGTGGTGTGAGCACATGATAGTGATTCATAGGAAGTAAATAAACTATCCTTATCATTCTTCAAAATAATGAATTCCTTTTTCAAATTTTTGTATTTAACAAGTAAGCCTTGGAATTCATTTTGTAATTCATCAAAATCATTTTGTAAATCACTATAATCATTTTGAATGACAATATCATAGGAAGTAGAGGGTTTAAGACATACCTCGTTTTCTTCTTCGATGCCCATAAAACAATATTCAACTCCTTCATAATTGGAAGTTGTAAGAGGTTTGTTCCTTAGATTTGAACTTGTATCCCTTTGAGAAGTAGATGCTTTTGTTTGACTCCTTTAATTTGCAAATACTCCATAGATGGCTTCTAATTTTTGCCATACTTCATGTGCCGATCGAATTCCTACAAAATGTTCATATTCCAAATTAGTAAATGAACAATACAAGATATTTAGAGCCTTACCGTTTAAGGAGATGATTCTCTTCTCTTCATTATTGAGCTCTTTGAAGCCCTTAGAGGTGTGTGGTGTATTCTTCGTCGGAATGGATTCTCCATTGATGACGGTGTTCCAAATATCGAACCCGCAACTTTGTAAATAGCATTCCATTCTTTCTTTCCAAAATATAAAATTTTTGGAATCAAATAGTGGTGGCTTGGTGGTGGAGGTCTTTGGATAGATGAGCTTCGTTAAGTAGCCGACGATCGTTTCTCTTCACTCGCGATGTGAAATGAGCTTGCCAAAGAGTTTGGCTCTGATACCACTTGTAATTCCAAGCGGCTACGATAATCTAGAGGGGGGGTGAATAGATTATCTCCATCTTTTCGATTTATCCCTCTTTTTCAAACCGAATGCTCAAAGACAAATATAAAGGTGCGGAATGTAAACAACACATGTCGATTTAAAGAGGTTCAACACACCTAGGGCCTAATCCTCTACCACCCAGTATATCCGGGATGGATTTCAAAAAGAAAAAGAATTTTATTAATTACCAAAATTAATACAAATTCAACTTACAACACCTTGAAGAGCACCACACTCTTCTTCAACACCACCTTTGGAGATTACCACAATCTCCCTTTGAAGATTACCACAATCTTCCTTCAAAGGCACCTTGTGAAGATTACCACAATCTTCAACCTTGAAGAATACCAAATTCTTCAACACCTCAATAAGAAGATCACTACAATCTTCTTGCACCTATCACCAAGATCATCCAAGTGTGCTCTTACCACAAGAACACTCACAAGGATATCTTGTGTTTGAATGATAACCAAAAATCAAGATTACAACTCAATAATGAATATTACAATTTGAGTGCAAAGTGTAATCAAGAATAGCCTAGACCTCAAGGATGTGAAAGTGAAAAGCTAGGCAAAATTACAACAAGAATAATAACAATGAAGAACAAATATTTGCTTGAAGTGTATCTTGTTGTGTTGTATCTCAATTGTTGTATTAGTTGCTCTAAAACTTCCTCTATTTATAGGAGATGATTGATCAAGCATAGGCTCCTCTTGGGGATTGAAAATCTACAGAAAAATACAATTAAAATCAAGAATATAGCTGTTAGAAATCAATCCCATAATTTAAGGAAATGTGTCTGCTGTCAAACGGTCATATTTTTGCTGTCAAAACACAGGGCGACCGGTCGCGCACAAATAAGAGATTTGAACAATACATTGAAAATTACAACCGGGCGACCGGTCGTCATAGGCTTCGACCGGTCGACCCCTGTCTCAACCGGTCCCCCTCAATCATTTTGCAAGTTGGGTTTGTCCTGTTTCAGAAGAACGTTCAGTGCCGGCGACCCACTGGCGTCGATCGACCGGACGGTTGGCGCCCGAGCGACCGGTCGACCTGATCGTTTTTCACTTCTATCTCATTTTTTGTTCCAAAAACATCTTCAGGTACGGGTTTTCCTATAGGGCGACCGGTCGACCACGAGACAGAAATGTTGTCCAATTTTTGTCGAAAATAGAACTCAAGAAATACTCCGAAAATTTAGTAAAAACATTTTAAACCAATTGGAAGTATTTAGACAACATTTAGGAACCTTGTTTAGAAGTAAAAACCCATTGACATAAAATCATTAAAAGTATTGTCCACTATTATCGAAAATAAACTTGAGGGAATACTCCGAAAAATATTAAAACCATTTTAAATCATTTAGGAGTATTTGGACAACCTTTAAAAACATTGTTTTGGTGAAAAAATAAAATCATCAAAATTAAGATAAAAACATGTATCAAACAATCTCCCCCTTTTTGATGATTACAAACCAAAACAATTTTTACACAAACTAGGAGAACAATTTTAGAAATGATTTTCCGGTAAAAACATTTGACCGTTTGGAAGCAACCAAAATTTCCAAAATATAAAAGCAACCAAGTAGGGGAGTAAATATATTCGATAATAAGTACAAGCTCCCCCTATCAACAAGCACATCAAGAATAATGTAAAAGCAATTTTCCATAAGCTAAAAGCTTTAGCTTTTACAATTTGTTCAAGAGCTTATAAGCTCCCCCTGTCACAAAATATCATTAGACAATTATATAAGTCCATCAAGCAACAATTGGACTAAAAATAAATCACAACTTACGACTTTTATGAGCCATAGCTTATAGCTTTTATAATAAGCTTTTATTAGCTTCTTTGAGCTAATGAGCTAATTTCCTGTTTCTTCCCCTTTGGAATCATCAAAAAGAATGTTAGGATGATAGAAACATCATATAATGACATCAAAGTGCACCAAAGGGACGGTTTATCAACCGTGGAGCAACTTATGCTTAAAATCCAAAGAAAATGGGAGAAATGTAATATAAGAAATCCAAAAGCTCATTAGTTAGCCAAAAACATGATTTCAAAAAAAAATTAAGACATTTGGAAGCAAGAGAATCATGTAGAAGTTGAAATTTTCATTGTAGCATTTCATCGAACACTTTGTGGGCGTGAGAATTAAAAGAGGTTGTATATAACCCTTGTAAATGTTTCAAGCCAAAAAAATTTCATTTCATCATCAATCATCCTCATTTCAAAGCTCAACAAGATCATATGCAAAATACATCAAGAAGTATGCAACATTTGTCCATCAAAAAGAATGCTCATCAAAGAGATTCTCAAGGGTTCAACCCAATTGAGATAATATAAGCCAAAAAGGATCAAGGCATTATAAATGCCAAAGATTATAGCATCCGACAAGTAATACAAGTCATGCCTTAAACAATACATGTATGATATATCAAATGTCCCAACATATCCATCTAAGCATAATGATCAAAGCATTAAAAAGAAGCATTTTTACCATCAAGTACTTCATACCAATTTTCAAACAATGCCATATAAGAGTATTTTTACCATCAAATACACCATCAATATCATGATCACCGCAAGTCATTAGCAACTCGCAATTTAAACCCTTTCAATAAAACACGCAAATCTCATTAGTGCAAAAGAGTTTTACAAGATAGTTCATGAAGATACAAAACAACATGAATAAAAATGCTAGAATAGAAAGGGGGTGGGGACATCTCTCCTCGTCCGAGGAGAAGTAAGATCCGAGAATAAAGTCTTTGATGAATTTCTTCAACTTGCCGATAGACTTTTGCATTTTGGAGGTCTTTTGCTCCAAAGCCTCATACCTCGCCTCATGAAAAGCCCTCATCTCATCAAATTCGTCTTGGGTATTCCTCCTAGGCGGTTGTGCACCGGTATTACCCTCTGGATTGCTCGGTTCGCCTTCCTCTGCCAATATTGCGGCCTCGGCGTCATCAAAGTAGTCGTTAGGATCGGGGGAATCTTGACCTCTTCCTCTAGCCATTTTAGTTGGTCGGATGTCCATATTCTTGCGCATCGTGACTATTTGGGAGATATTATCAATGTCAAAGTCATTTTGAAACACCTCCGAGTTACACTCCGACGAAGGTAGTCCCGATTGAATAAGAAGTTTACAAATCCAATTTCCCATAACCAACTTCTTATTACCTTGAGTGATGGACTCAATTAGACATTGAATAAGTATGGCGCCAAAGTTAAGCGGTTCTCTCCTAGCAATCTTATAAGTCAGAAAATAATCCATGTTGCTAGGCATCTTACCCGACTTACCACAAATGCAGTATGCAACAATGACCGATAAAATACGATGCTCAAGTGTCATTGCCAACAATGAATACTTTGGCCATACTCCCAAATACGTCTTAACTTCTTTCATGGACACCCCCAACATTTCATCATTCCAAGTACCACAAGAAAAATAGTCCCAACCACCTTCTCTAACATGTAAGAGCCGACAAATATCATTAGGAGTCCATCTAAAATGACGACCCCTTATAAGCGAATTTACGGCAATCGGCTTCCTCTCATTATCATATTCCACCCACATATTAGCATAAAAATGTTGGATAATAACATCATCATATAAAACATAAGCATGCTCCCATAAATACATCCAACCTTGCTCCTCAAAGAATCCTCTAATAGTAGGATATTCATTTGTAAATGAACTAAAACGACACATTTTAGTCCGAGCAATAGATTTTCCTCCCATTCCCGAATCCTCATAGTACCATTCCGCATACTTATTGATGAAATTAAGAGCATCGTGGGAATGAGGAGCTTGAGGAATAAAAGATTTTTTACCTTTCGCCCAACGGCAATTTTGGAGCGAAATTGTTCCACGGAGCTCGGTAATTTGTGCCCGAGAGAGTACGGGATTTTGAACATCATCACCTTGTTGAGCCACGTTTCTCTGGGCAGCTCGAATATCTCTTTGTTCGGCTTCTTCTTGCCGATTTCTTGAAGAACCCTCTCCGCCCCTTCTACACTTGGAGATGGGATTTCGACCGGTGGAATTCTTTGGGGGAGCCATATATGTAAGATTCTTGTGAAAATAAGAAGATTAGCAACAAGAATCGTGAAAAATGATGAAAATTGAAGATTTTGAAGAAAAGGGATGAATTCTCGCTGTTATAAGGGTTTGGAGGATTTGGAATGTCTGTTTCGAAAGAACGTTTTTAACTTGTGAAATTAGCCTGGGTGACCGGTCGACGTGGGGGGCGACCGGTCGCCGCTTTGACCGCCCCAAAGGTAATTTTTCTTTCTCCAGAATTTTCCAAAATTCGATTTTTCACCCCAAAAGTTTTAAAACTTTGCAAAAGGATAATTTTGGACCTGGTCCAACAAATACGGGTTTCGGGAAAACATATCTTCGAGAAAAACGAGACTTAACGAGTAGCGCCCTTTTAAGAGAGATTTGCAAAACCATTTAGGGGCACTTAAAGGGTTGAAATGAAATATCTTGAAAGATATGTGCATAAGCATAATATCGAGTACTAAGAGAAATACGAGTGAACATACCTCAATAGTTTAAGAAACTTGATGACGAAATGGCCAATGTATATGAGATATATATCCTACACAATTCTTAAACAAAATTTGCCCAAAAAGCACAAGTGTAGGCAAGTAATAGGAGATATCAAAAAGAGCTTATGCTATAAGAATTTATAAGAGATAATAAGCCACATAAGCCTAATTAAATGCACAAGAGTTTTAGAAATATCATGCAAGGTCTTCTTTTAAAAATTTTGAAACTTCACAAATATATTGAAGACCTAAATTAAAAATAAATACTTGAAAACTCATTTTGCAATAAAGACACAAATAAAAACATGCATAGAATTAAAATAAAATGCATATATAGATGGGGAGATACGGTTTACAAATTACGCCGTTTCCATGGGTTGTGCCGTTCCCATTGTTGATGATATCTTCCCTTTGAGAAGTTACTTTGTTGATGATGACTTCTTTGATTACTCCATTTCCAAGGTTTGTTGCCTTCCCATTGTTGAAAGTCTCTTCTTCTTTGAAAATCATCTTGTTGATGATGTCTTTGCCATTTCCCAGGATTGTGTTCTTCCCATTTTTGATTATATCCTCTTCTTGGAAATTGGCTTTGTCGAAAATAGTTTCTCCTTCTTTGATCAAATGAAACGGTCATTTGATGTCTTCTTAGCGGTATAAATTTTCTTGATCATTATTTTGCGGGTACCTAATATGACATTATTTTGTGCTACCCTCATGTGTTTGGGTCCTCTAGATTAGTCTTGAGACTTTTAGGTCTCCAACAATAATTAGAGCTATTTCTAGCCCGATAAGTATTTACCGTATGACCTTTTTTACCGCAATAAAAGCATGTAATAATTCTAGGAGCATAATGACCAACGTGCTTAGAGACTTGATTCTTTTTCATGTGATTGACACCCTTAGGCTTATGATCAAGTTCTAGTTTAGAATTATCACAACAATCAACAATATTGGTCATTCTATCGGTACTCAAGTTGAATTTAGATAAATCATTTTTCAAGCAATTTATATCCTCAACGAGAGTACTATTTTGTTTCTCAAGGTTTCTCACCTTATCAAGTGTGGTGGTGTGAGCACATGATAGTGATTCATAGGAAGTAAATAAACTATCCTTATCATTCTTCAAAATAATGAATTCCTTTTTCAAATTTTTGTATTTAACAAGTAAGCCTTGGAATTCATTTTGTAATTCATCAAAATCATTTTGTAAATCACTATAATCATTTTGAATGACAATATCATAGGAAGTAGAGGGTTTAAGACATACCTCGTTTTCTTCTTCGATGCCCATAAAACAATATTCAACTCCTTCATAATTGGAAGTTGTAAGAGGTTTGTTCCTTAGATTTGAACTTGTATCCCTTTGAGAAGTAGATGCTTTTGTTTGACTCCTTTAATTTGCAAATACTCCATAGATGGCTTCTAATTTTTGCCATACTTCATGTGCCGATCGAATTCCTACAAAATGTTCATATTCCAAATTAGTAAATGAACAATACAAGATATTTAGAGCCTTACCGTTTAAGGAGATGATTCTCTTCTCTTCATTATTGAGCTCTTTGAAGCCCTTAGAGGTGTGTGGTGTATTCTTCGTCGGAATGGATTCTCCATTGATGACGGTGTTCCAAATATCGAACCCGCAACTTTGTAAATAGCATTCCATTCTTTCTTTCCAAAATATAAAATTTTTGGAATCAAATAGTGGTGGCTTGGTGGTGGAGGTGCTGGATAGATGAGCTTCGTTCGTAGCCGACGATCGTTTCTCTTCACTCGCGATGTGAAATGAGCTTGCCAAAGAGTTTGGCTCTGATACCACTTGTAAGTCCAAGCGGCTACGATAATCTAGAGGGAGGGTGAATAGATTATCTCCATCTTTTCGATTTATCCCTCTTTTTCAAACCGAATGCTCAAAGACAAATATAAAGGTGCGGAATGTAAACAACACATGTCGATTTAAAGAGGTTCAACCCACCTAGGGCCTAATCCTCTACCACCCAGTATATCCGGGATGGATTTCAAAAAGAAAAAGAATTTTATTAATTACCAAAATTAATACAAATTCAACTTACAACACCTTGAAGAGCACCACACTCTTCTTCAACACCACCTTTGGAGATTACCACAATCTCCCTTTGAAGATTACCACAATCTTCCTTCAAAGGCACCTTGTGAAGATTACCACAATCTTCAACCTTGAAGAATACCAAATTCTTCAACACCTCAATAAGAAGATCACTACAATCTTCTTGCACCTATCACCTAGATCATCCAAGTGTGCTCTTACCACAAGAACACTCACAAGGATATCTTGTGTTTGAATGATAACCAAAAATCAAGATTACCACTTAATAATGAATATTACAATTTGAGTGCAAAGTGTAATCAAGAATAGCCTAGACCTCAAGGATGTGAAAGTGAAAAGCTAGGCAAAATTACAACAAGAATAATAACAATGAAGAATAAATATTTGCTTGAAGTGTATCTTGTTGTGTTGTATCTCAATTGTTGTATTAGTTGCTCCAAAACTTCCTCTATTTATAGGAGATGATTGATCAAGCATAGGCTCCTCTTGGGGATTGAAAATCTACAAAACAATACAATTAAAATCAAGAATATAGCTGTTAGAAATCAATCCCACAATTTAAGGAAATGTGTCTGCTGTCAAACGGTCATATTTTTTTGTCATCAAAACACATGTACACAGCGACGCCGTCACAAGACAAAATAAGAGATTTGAACAATACATTGAAAATTACAACCGGGCGACCGGTCGTCATAGGCTTCGACCGGTCGACCCCTGTCTCAACCGGTCCCCCTCAATCATTTTGCAAGTTGGGTTTGTTCTGTTTCAGAAGAACGTTCAGGTACCGGTCGACCCCTGGGCGATCGGTTGACTTGACCATTTTTCACTTCTGTCTCATTTTTTTCCAAAAACATCTTCAGGTACGGGTTACCCTATAGGGCGACCGGTCGACCACGAGACAAAAATGTTGTCCAATTTTTGTCGAAAATAAAACTCAAGAAATACTCCGAAAATTTAGTAAAAACATTTTAAACCAATCGGAAGTATTTAGACAACATTTAGGAACCTTGTTTAGAAGTAAAAACCCATTGACATAAAATAATTAAAAGTATTGTCCAATATTATCGAAAATAAATTTGAGAGAATACTCCGAAAAATATTAAAACCATTTTAAATCATTTAGGAGTATTTGGACAACCTTTAAAAACATTGTTTTGGTGAAAAAATAAAATCATCAAAATTAAGATAAAAACATGTATCAAACAGAGACACTCACAAGGGCGGTGACTCACAGCGGCGGAGCGATTTCTTTTTCTTTGCTGCAGGAGCATCAGTCTTCTTAGCAGCTGCAGGAGCAGCCTTTTTCTTTGGTGGATAGGGGACAACTGTATCTTCGGGGTCAGCGTATTCCCCCTCACTTGTATCAGCTCTCTTAGCGTAGGCTCTCTTCACGCCTGAGAGGTTTGATCGGAACATTCTCTTGTTTACATGGAAAGCCTTTCCATGTCGAAGAGGGACTTTCTTCACTTCCATTATTCGGCCAATTACCAGGCCGTATCCCAGGGATCCTCCAAATGTTCCATCCTCCTTGAAGGATTTGTTCCCTACATTCTGGCAGAGTCTGCTGTAGACAAACTCAGCCCAGTTCAATTTCTTTTCTTCAATGATCGCAACCATTACGATCAATTTTGCTTTGGACAGTTGGTCAAAGCTGCCAAATTTGATGTCCATGCATTTGGCAACGATGTCCAACAATTTGTGGTAGTCCTCCTTCAGCAGCCTCTTGTTAGATGTGTAGACTATCTTTTCAAAGACATCGGTCTTGGCTACTTCCTTCCAAGCGGCCAAAGTCAACATCGCCTTCATTGATTTCTCGTGCTCCTTCCGCGTGAACGAGCGGTGTTACGCCAAATCCTTGGCGTAATGATGAACTCCTTCCCGTGAACAGAGGATTTGATCCCCTCATCGTGAATCTTAGCGTTCACGTAGAACTGTGCGACCTCTTCCACATAGGTCATCGGAAACTCCATCGTCAGAAATGGTTTGACGTTTGAGTTTTTCAGCGATCTTCTTTACGAGGGCATCATCGGACCCCTGTTTGACCATACCCTCGAAATCCATAGTAGACCCGGTGTGGATTTGCTTTCCTAGCTTGACAAAATCATGAGTAGATGCCATTTTTCAGTATTTCACCGAATGAAACTTAGAAGATGATTTGAAGATTGATAGGGTTTTGAGAGAGTTTTTGCCTTTGCTTCTGAGAGAGAGAAATGAACAATTTTTGGTAATGTGTGAGAGAAACGGACGAAAGAGTTTAAATATGGTTCAGGAAAGGACGTGCGGGTGGTTTTTGAAATGTTATCGAAATCAACGGCTTAGATTTTGCACGCCGATTAGCATTTAATGTCTCGTATTTAATGCGGCAGCATTTATCTCCAATCATAAGCTTGGTGTGCAGCTTTTGCCTGTACACGTCATTATTATGCTGACGTCATTCTTAAAAACCTTCCCGCTTAGTAAAAACGACTGCGTTTTTGTCACTTTGCTCATAAATGACTTAGCTTGTCCCTCAGCTGTTTTTAACTCTTTTCTTCTCATATGAAAATACTCACCACAAAATTAGTCGGACAACTATCTTTCCGATCACGATCGATTTACTCAAATTGATTTAAGAGTTCACTCTTTTTCCTCTCTTCGTACTTTATTTCTTTTCTTTGAGTTTTCTGAGTGTTAACTCAGCTCAATTAATCCTAACTCATGCTTGAGTTCTTCAAATCTCGACTCACATAATGGTTTTGTGAATATGTCAGCCAACTACTTGTCAGTTGAAATATATTCCAAGATGATGTCCTTCTTTTCAACATGATCTCTTATGAAGTGATATCTGACATCAATATGTTTTGTTGTTGAGTGCAACACAGGATTTTGAGTGATTGCAATTGCGCTTGTGTTATCACACATGATTGGAATTTCCTTTTCTTCAACTTCAGTCTCTCATTTCTTGTCTCATCCATAGGACTTGGGCACAACAACCGCCCGCAACTATGTATTCTCGTTTGTAGAGGTGGCTATTGAATTTTGCTTTTTGCTAAACCAGAAATTAGCCTATTTCCAAGCATTTGACATGTGCCTCGAGGTGCTTTTCTGTCAACTCTACATCCAAAGATAGTCGTAGTCCGAATAGCCAACTAATTTGAATCCACCTTCCTTTGGATACCATAAGCCAACTTCTTGGCTTCCTTTCAAATATCTCAAGATCCTCTTGGCGTCATGCAGATCATATGGCTTTCTTTTGGAGCGATTGAAATCTTGCACATACACCTACAAAGAAAGGTGATGTCCGCCCGCTTTGTGAGATAAAGCAAGGATCCAATAAGTGCTCTCAGTATCTTGTTTGATCTACAGGCTTGCCATCTGCATCCATGTCCATTTTGACTGATGTATTCATTAGTATTTCACAGAAGACTACTCTTCCATACCAAATTTCTTCATTAAATCTCTGGTATATTTTGTTTGACTTATGAAGGTTCCATCCTTCAGCTGTTTCACTTGGAGTCCAAGGAAGAATGTCAGCTCTCCCATCATGCTCATTTCGAATTTGCTTTGCATGAGGTTTGAAAATTTATCACACAGCTCTTTGTTTGTGGATCCAAAAATGATGTCATCCACATATATTTGAACAAGCGTATGCTCTTCCTGTCTTGAATTCTTAAGAGTGTTCTATCCACTTTTCCTTTTGTGAATCCGTTCCCCATCAAAGAATTGTGACAATGTGTCATACCATGCTCTGGGTGCCTGTTTCAATCCATATAGAGCTTTCTTGAGTTTGTATACCTTATCTCCAAGAATCTTCTGCTCAAATCCTGGAGGTTGTTCAACATATACTTCTTCTTCCAATAAACCATTAAGGAATGCACTCTTTACATCCATTTGATATGCAATAAAATTCTTGTGAGCTGCATAGGCAAGAAACATCATTATAGCTTCCAATCTTGCTACAGGGGCAAATGTTTCATCAAAATCTATCCCTTCTTCTTGGCAATATCCTTTGGCTACTAATCTTGCTTTGTTTCTTACCACATAACCTTCCACGTTCATCTTGTTTCTGAACACCCATTTAGTGCCAATAACATTTTGATGGGTGGGTCTTTGAACCAATTCCCATACTTTATTTCTTTCAAACTAATTCATCTCTTCTTGCATAGCTTGAATCCAATGTGTGTCATCCAATGCTTGTGACACATCTTTAGGCTCTATTTGTGAGATAAAGCATGTGAACATAGCTTCTTGTTGAGTTCTGGATCATGTTTTGACGCCTTCTCTTATATCTCCAATGACTAGTTCTGGTGGATGGTCTCTCAACCATCTTACATCAGGTTGGAGTAAGTTAGTTGGATTCAGTCGTCTTGCAGCTATGTTGCTTTGATCAGCTTTCTCGTCATCACTTAGCTGCAGATTTTCCAAATGTTTTTGAGACTCGGCTATCTCATCTTCATCTCGAGTTTATAATTCCGGCTTGGCTTGACAAAGATAGGACTCTTCTCGCATGGTTGGTTGATTCAAATTATCGCCTAATTCTTCAATGTCTTCTCCATTTACATTCGGCTAATCAAACACCACATGAATGGATTCCTCTGTAACCATAGTCCTCTTGTTGAGTACTCTGAGGCTTTGCTTTCACCGAGTATCCCAAGAAGATACCTTCATTAGCTTTAGCATCAAAAGCCTTCAAATTATCTTTACCATTGTTATGGATGAAGCATTTACATCCAAATATTCTAAAATATGCAACATTTGGTTCTCTCCCCGTCCAAATCTCATAGGGAGTCTTTGTCACCGTCTGTTTATCATGCATCTATTTTGAGTGTAGCATGTTTGTGTTTATTGCTTGACCAAAATCTTTTAGGTAGCCCCGCTTTCGCTAACATGGTCCTTGCTGCTTCTTTGAGAGTTCTATTCCTTCTTTCGCAACTCCATTCTCATTGTGGAGTCCTTGTCATGCAGATAATTCATGACCAATACCATTTTCAATACAATACGAGTTATTATACCATTTACAAACTCGGTTCCTCTGTCGATTTTATTTTGATAATGGTTTGACTCTTCTCATTTTGAATCCTCTTCATCACCGTGGTAGTTTCGTAGAGTTTCTTTCTTTTTACACATGAATATTGTCCATGTATATCTTGAGTAGTCATCTACTACCACCAAGGTGTATTTCTTCCCACTTATGCTAGTTTGGTTCAACTGGACCAAATAGCTCCATATGTAGTAGATGCAATATTCTTGTTGAAGATGGACATGTCTTTTCTTTGAATGATGATTTGATTTGTTTTCCCATCTGACATGCATCACATACACTTTCCTTCTTGTATACTGAGTCTGGAAGTCCTTCCACAAGATTACTACGCAAGCTTGTTAATTGTCTTGAAATTCAGGTGACTCGGCTTTTCTTACCCGCCACGACCAACTTGATTCGCTCTTTTTGCTAGTAGACAAGTGCTTGGTGTTGCGATTGACCAATCTACTACATACATGTTCTTTTGTCTCGCATCCTTGCAACACAACCTCATTGGATTCAGTGTCCTTGATTTGGCATATTCCCATGTTGAAACCAACATTATAGCCGTTGTCACAGAGTTGGCTAATACTCAGCAGATTGAATTTGAGTCCTTCAACATATGCAACATCTGTGATTTCTAATCCATTTTTCTTGATGGATACAATGCCTCTTGTTTCTCCCCCGGAGCTTCATTTCCTCCAAATATGACTTTTGCTCCTTTGACTTCCTTGAATTTTGACAGATTTTTCTTGTTTCTGTCATATGTCCGGAATGCACCACTATCCATGTACCAGGTTCCTTGGCACTCAGCTGTTCCTTGAACCCGCAAACAAGGGAATTAAGTTTTAGGTACCCATATTTGTCTGGGTCCTGAGGGGTTAGTATTGTAAGATGATCCAACCAGCCTATAGCCAAATGATTTGACTCTAAGGGGTTGCCATCTATCAGTGCCATAATCATAATTAATTTTTGCAAATTGCTTGGGGATTCTAGGTTCATACAGCTGTCTCTTTTGTTTTTATGCCTGTATATGTGTTTTAGCAATTACCTTCTTTGGGTAGTTGTGATATCTCTGAGTGTAGTGCTTAGGTTCATATGTGTGCTGATGAAAGCTCTTATACCTTTGGAATGGTCTTTGCTGAGTTTCAGGCCTTTGCCATTTGGGCTTATATTCCATAGGTCTTTGCTGATAGTTCACGTTATTCCAATCAGCTTGGCTTGGGTACATTCTACCATTCCCTTCATATATATTTCTTTTATAGAACTTCTGGGGGTTTTGGTAGCTCTGTTTCTTCTTTATAGAGTATTTTCTGTTTGAAGTTTGCTGAGGAAATCGACTGGATTTCTTCTCAGCTGTCCTCTCAGCACACTCAACTGGTTGTTTTCCTGTTCCCTTATATCCAAGGCCAGTTTGCTTGTGATTGTGCTTTGGAATAAATGTGTGTGCACTATTTGGAGTTTTGGATTTTTGAGATACTTCATTACTTGAAGATCCTTTTTCAAAATCACTTTTGGAGCTTGACATAGCACAGAGGAATTAAATCCTAAGCCTGTCTTGTCTCCACATTCTCTTTGACTCATACTAAGATCATCCAATGATTTAGATGCCTTAGTGGATGAGGCAATCACATTTTTGAGGTCATTCTCCCTCTTTTCTATTGTAGTTATCTATGCTATTAGCTTCGCATTTTCAGCTCTTATAATTTCATTTTCATCAGCTATTTGACTTAGGGTACTCAGCTCCTTAGTCAGCTGTGAGTTTTGGCATTTAAGCAGGTTGTTTTCCTCATTTAGAAGTGTGTGTGAGGATTTAATGTGTTCAAAATCTTTCATCATTTTGCATAATGAATCATAAAGATCAGTGGGTGATGAAGTGTGTGTGTCACGATCACTATCACTAGAATGAGTGTGATGAGTCGAGTGTACCTCATCTTCTTGGTCAGGTTGGTCTTGTTCCTTGGCCATCAAACGGATCAAGGATTCTTCTTCGTAGTCACTTGAGTAGTCGACTTCACTACTTTCAATCACCAGTGTCTCTTGACTTGGTCGTCTCAACGATCTCTGCAGCCAACATTGCCTTTTTCTTTTCTTGTCTTCTTTCTCTGAAGACCTTTCTTTCTTCTTCATTCCTGTATTTGTTGACTACAGGATATCGACAATCAATGGCATAGTGACCTTGTTGCCTACAGTTCCAACATAGATTTTCAACCTTTTGATCAGCTCTTTCCATTCTTGGATTGTCGGCCCTTTGATATTCAGCTTTTTGATGATCTGTTCTCTTGGTTGGCCTATCTTCTCTTGACTTGGAGGGAGCTGAGTGTCTTCTGGAGGATTCACCATTGCCTCTTTTGTAGTTCTTATTGAAGAACTTGTTAAACCATTTAACCATCAGGGCTATTTCCTCTGGGTCAATGACTTCTTTGACCTCAGCTCTCTTGCCATCCTTAACAATTAGAGCAACTGTTTTGGGTACAACTGTCTCTTCCTGGTCTTTTCTTCTCAGCTTAAATTCGTAGGCTTTGAGATCTGAGAATAGCTCATGGTTGGATGTCTTGGATAGGTCCATGGAATGCCTCAGTGCCATGACCTTCATTTCCCATTCAGCTGGGAGACTTTTTAGAATCTTCATACACATTTCCTTCTGTGTATATTCTTTTCCAAGTGCGAGATATAGCTCGTTGGTAATTCTGTGAACCGAGCATCCAGTTGATCCAAGGTCTCTCCTGCGATCATTTTGAAATTCTCAAATTTCTGTACAACAAATGATAATTTATTTTCCTTGATTTGCTCTGAGCCTTCACAAATCAATGTTAGCTTGTCCCAGATTTCTTTAGCCGTTTTGCATGATTTGACTTTGTTGAACATAGCTTTGTCCAAGGTTTTGTAAAGAATGTCTTTGGCCACATTGTCCAGGTTATATCTTTTTCTGTCATCATTTGTCCATTCAGCTCTTGATTTTTCAACCATAGCTGGTCTTGGAGCAATATCCTCTTCACCTTTAGCTGCAGCTCTCCTTACATATGTGTTCACTTTTAAAATTTGCAGTGGCCCATCCTTTATCACTATCCACATTTCATCATGTAATCTTTGATAGATGAGCACGCATATGAATTTTCCAATCATCAAATTCTTCAATTGTGAACATAGGGATGCGTGTCAAATTTGCTTCCATGATAATAACTTTTGATGGTAAAAGGAGTATAGAAAACTTAAGTGCTAAAAAAGACTTTTGAAAAATTTGGAGATCTAGTTCAAGAACCGGTCATGGAAGGCTCAATGAACCAACCGCTCATACCACTTGTTAGTCCCAAGGGGTGTGAGTGTAAGGTTTAGAAGGGGTTGAATAAACCTTACCAACTTTTCGATTTAGTCCTTTTAAATATTCAGAGTTAATACTTCACAAATTGTGTCCTTGGTGGACAACTAATTTAGTTAATCAAGAGTTAGTCACTCAACAGACTGACTCGAGCGTTGATGATAGAATAACTCAACTATTAAGACTAAAGACTTAGCTCAACTGTGGTTTGTTTTCAGCGGAAGACTTAACACCCTTAAATTTGGTTTAGTTTTATTTAATACTTGGTTTTAGCACTTAGAGATTATCAAGTGGATAGCAAATTTATCAGCAGAGTTAAACAAATAAGATGCATGAATTAAGGTGTTGAAATGTAATTGACACGATAAGTTTTTATAGAGGTTCGAAGATGGGGTAATTATTCTACTCCTCTCTTCTCCAACTCCTGGAGGAATCCACTAAGTATTGATCAGTATACAGAGTGGTAATGTAGACCCCTTGATTCCTCAAAACATTTGGGACTCAGTCTGGAGATACCTTGGTCACGCAGCTGGCTTCTCGTACGACTCAGCTTCTTCACAGGGCAGCTGCCTTGCTACTACAGCCCACTTGCTCAAGTTCCTTGGATTTGATCACGAAGCCCTCCAAAAACTTGAGACTGGTTCGACCTTGAACGTTCCTACAATCCTCCGTGGAATGTAGACCCCTTGATTCCTCAAAAAATTCATCTTCAACTGATTGAAGCTATCTTTCCTTCACATGTGAGTGTTGGATTGATTTTCTTCGTAATGTAGTCTTGAGGATTGATCTTGAATGATTTGAGAATATCTTAGGTTACATTTGAAATGTTTGCTTGAATGTTCGTGGTTCAGGTTACCTTCTCTCAGAATCATTCCTCAGCCTTTTATAGTAATCTTTCAAAAATCTGCCCGTTGAAGAGATAGGCTTATTTTTTAAAGTCACTTGTGGTCGTTGGCTTGTCTTGTTGCAGTCCTTGGAATTTCCATTTCCTCGTATGAATGATTCTTCAGCTTTTCAGAGTTCTGACATGGTGCAGTGCTTCCAATTGGTTTATTCCTCTTGCACACTTCTGGAACTGAGCACTTCAAGAAAGGCAGTATGGAGGTATTACTTATTTAAGTAATTCTCTTGATTTCTATGCAACGGATGTCTTTCAGTTGTCTTGACTTGACTTCATTTTCTTCACATTCCCAGGTGACTTCGAGTCAGCTTCCAATCATTTGATGACTCCTCTGTCATTTCGATCTTGAGACTTGGTTGTCTTGAGTTGACTTGACTGATACTTCACTCAGCACCTTCAGTCGAGTTCCCGTCTTTTCTTCTTTGCCATACTCAGCTGTCTTGCAGCGGAGTCTTCCTTCTAGTCTCCAGTTGTCTTCTTGCATTTTTAGGCATAGCTGACTTAACTTAACTCACTTGACCAGCCCTATCTATTACAATGCAGTTTACAACAAAAATGGGGTGCCAACTTCCTATTCTAAGTTTTACATGGCATTCATCAAAATCTACAAAATGATTTCCCAACAGTGTACCGAGCTGCCCTGGTTCTTAGAGTTCGGGCATGTGCCTTGTATTCTGGCTGGATTCTGTGCTCTAGGTATTGAATGATCGGGGTTATCCATGTTGGTTCGGCTCCTTCGTTGACATTTATTTTCTTGATGTTAAGCAATGGGGCGGTTAAATGAGTAACCGATACTTCTTCGATCAGGTCGGCCCCCGAGCTAGATACCAGTCGGGCCAGGGCGTCTGCTTGTGCCTTCTCACTTCTAGGGATGTGTATTATATTCGCCTTAAACAGTGAGATTTTGTTTTTCGCGAGCTCCTAATATTGGGCTATTTTTGGCTCATTTGCTTCGTAATTCCCATTAATCTGATTTACTACCAATTGGGAGTCGTTGTGGATGAGTATTTTTTTCAGTACCATGGAGGCCGCCATCTCTAATCCCGATAGTAATAATTCATATTTTGCCTCGTTATTTATTGTGGGGAAGTTGAATCAGACGGCTGAGTAGAAGCATTTGTTCCTTGGGTTAATTATGACAATCCCCGCTCCTGCTCGGTCTGTGGTGGATGAGCCATCGACAAATAATTTCCATTCTTCTTCTTTGATGAGTTCCACTGGATCGGTGGAGTGAATTCTGCGATGAAATCTGCCATGGCCTGCGCCTTTATGGCTATCCTTGGTTCTTGATCATCCGACCTGAAGTGTCCGGTAGGTGCAGGATCTATTTTAATGGGTGTTCGATTAATACGATGATCTTATGCTCCAGGAAATATAGCCTCAATTTGCGTGAGGAGATGACCAACACGTATGTAAGTTTCTCCATTGGGGGTATCTTAGCTCGACATCGTGTAAGGCCTGACTGATGTAATAAACTGGGTGTTGAATATCGAGCTGATGGCATATTCGGATACAACGAGATAAAGGTACAGGTTTTCACCTCGGGTTGGCTTTTGTAGAACAAAGAGGTTGTCAAATGGTGTTTGAGTGTGTCGAATGCTGCCTGCGCTTGGTCTGTCCATTTGAAGTCTTTGTTTTCTTGATTAATTCGAAGAAAGGCTTACATTTGTCAGTTGACCTCGAGACAAATCTGCTCAAAGCAGCTAGGCGTCTCGTTAAGCTTTGTACCTTTTTCACTGAGTTAGGTGGATCTAGATTGATTATAGCCTTGATTTTATCCGGATTGGCCTCGATCCCCCTTTGACTGACCATATAACCGAAAAATTTGCCCGAGCCGACCCCAAACGTACATTTTTTGTATTAACATTATTTTGTATTTGCGTAAGATTTTGAACATTTCATTGAGGCCATGTAGGTGATCAACAGCATACAGGGATTTTACAAGCATGTCGTGTACATAGACTTCCATGGTGCGTCCTATCAGTTTTTGAAACATTTTATTTACTAACCTCTGATAGGCCGCCCCTGTAATTTTTAGTCCAAATGGCATCATTTTGTAGCATTAGACCCCTCTGGCCGAGTAGAAGAAATTATTTTCTTCATCGTCAGGATGCATTCGGATCTGGTTATAGCCTGAATATGTGTCCATGAAGCTCATCAATTCATGGCCTACTGTTGCATCGACCATGTAGTCTATGTTTGGGAGTGGGTAACTGTCTTTGGGGCATGCCTTGTTTAAGTTCGTGAAATCAACGCAAAGGCGCCATTGTCTACTCTTCTTTACCAGTACAGGGTTACCTACCTATCGCAGGGTAGAGTGCTTTTTGGATGAATTTATTATCCAAGAGTTTACCAACTTCAGCTTCCAATGCGACTTTCCTGTCCGGACCTAACTTTCTCTGCTTGAGAACCATTGGTCAGAAGGTGAGGTCGATATTTAGATGGTGGCAGGCATGTTTGGGGTCAATGCCAGGCATATCGGCGTGAGTCCATGCGAATACGTTTAGATTGTTGCTCACAAATTCATTTAGCTTCGATCGGAGTGGCTCTTGTAGATTGTGGCCGACCTGAGTTGTCGTCCACCATTTTGCTTATCGACATGTACTTTGTCGACCTCCTCTACCGGCTCGGCATGCTTTTGCTTTTTGCTCTGTCCTTCCTTTTTGTAGAGTAACTCTTCTTCTTTTTAATTTTCGGGTCATATGCTTGGGTCAGCTCCGGTCTCAATGGTTTCATTTTTTGACTCGGTGTTTTGCTCGGCCTTGTCAGCTGACCTGATGTCTACAATCCATGTTACCTCGCTGGGATCTCCTTTCATAATAACATTTATCTCCGTGCGTCTGATCTTCAGGGAGCATTCCCGAGATTCCCTTTGATTCCCCTTGCAAATCCCTTCTCCGTTTGGGGTTGGAAACTTCATGCAGAACTGATACACCGAGATGGCTTCTCTCAAGTGGTAAAGCAGAGGTCAGCCGATGATGGCATTATATTCGGAGTCTGAATTGATTATTTTGAATGTGGTGATCCCTGTCCTTTTATGCATCCCCTGGCCCATTTGAATAGATAGATCAACTTCTCCTAGCGGGATGATTCTCCCTCCTCCGAACCCTAGAATGCTTTGTCGTTGCATGGCTTTATGTAGTTGTCCTCTATGTTCAGTCTACGGAAGGCCCTAATGTAAATAACTGAGGCGTAGCTGCCTAAGTCAACCAGAATCATGTGCACCGGGATGCCCAGGATGGGGGTCATGACGACCAAAGGATCCGAGTGGGGGTGTACTAGTTGATCATCATCTTGGTCGAAAAGGAGAAGTACCTAGTTGGTCGGCCTTCTTGGATCTCTGTAATTTGGACATGTTGCTTCGCGTTCTCAGCTTCTCGAGCCTCAACTTTCCTTTTTCTGTTGGACCGGATCTCTTCATCCCTATTCGCATGGATCATTGTTAAAATTTCATGTCTGTTGTTGTCATTGGGCGGTGGTACTCGAGCAGGATTAGGACGCTATTTTGGATTTGTTCCAGCAGTGGGTGGTGGAGGTTGCGGGAGACCATGTACATATTGTTTCAAGCCTCCTCTCTGGACCAACCTTAGAATTTCTCGGATAAGGTCTCGACATTCATCTGTTTCATGGCCGATCGACCTATGGTAGCTGAAATATCGGTTGGAATCCAATTTTGATGGGTCCAGTCTAATTGGGCGAGCAGGAGATAACAAGTTAAGAATATGGATGTCCTTCCAAATAGCCGAGGTGTGTGTGTTAATGTGCTCTTCAAAGCCGCCACCTCCGCTCTAACTTCTTGATACGACCTATAGCCCGTCGCGGTGTTGTCAGAAAATGGTCTGAACCCGAAACCTGTCGGGAAGGGGCGTCCTTTTTGGTGTCTTTTCAAGGATTCTGGTGTCTATGTTCGGTGGGGACGTGGGCCATGGCGTAATTAAATTGTGTTTCTTCTAACTCGGTTGATGTCGAACCCCTTCATGTGTTTCTTCTAACTCGTTGAGTCGTCTCTGTAGGCGAGTGATTTCTGCCTCTCGCTCGTCGGTCGGGTTGGGGCCCTAAGCTCAGTTAGACCTGGGATATTCTCGGTCTTCAGTGAATTGGAATCTTGAATTTATGGACCGTTGAGGTCGTTTCCGATCTGGGTCCAGTCTCAGGCGTCCCGCAAATACAGAACGGGTTCATCGAGGATGGAGCGGTGGGGAGGATTCTGCCACCATGCTCTGTTCGGGGGCGTCCTCACGTTGCCTCCTCCTGTGTTGTCTGTTCTTAGATTGTGGGCCCCGAGAATCGGCCTATTGATTGTCTGGGTTTATCGGAGGTTGATTTTGAGTATTTCTCGAGGGATCTGCCTGAGGGGGATTTATTTGGGGTTGAAGTGGTATTTGAAGTTGGGGGTTTGCAAGGGCTTGAGCCAATAGTTGACTCATTTGTTGGAGAAAATTCGGGTCTGTGAAGAGCTGTGTGTTGGGTGATGCAATTGTGACCCCGTTCCCACTTGTGGTGCATTTTGGCCGTTTATTTGGCCTACTTGAGTTCCCTGGGCCAGGTCGTCGTTCCTCTGTAGATTTCTTGAGTTCTCGCTCATTTTATAAAGAGAAAAGGATGTGTTAATTTTTCGCTGGAAGTTCTGAGACTTGTGAGAGAATATCACTGTATTTGGAGGTTCGGCCCCCCTTCCTCTAGCACCAATTTGTTGACATGCTTCTTGGGTCAACAAAGGAAAATACAGAATTTTAATTACGTGGAGAGTAAACTAACTAAAAGACTATCAATTAAGGGCTAATTCGGTATTTTTATTATAATTACCGAGCAGAACATGTCGGGTCGGTTTACTGTATAATGTGTGTATTACAATCCCCTCCTGTCTTTTTTCTACTCTCTTTTTTCCTCTCTTTTCATCCTTCTCTTTTTTTCCTCCTTTTCCTATGATAAATGAGGCTCCTTTTATATCCGTACAAATGATGGGTTAATCATTGTTGTACAGGTAATGGGACATTTGTCCTACTCTTAATAACTCCTAGGGTATATCATGTAGGGTGTATCTAGCTGACTGATTGCATCTTTGTACTAAAATAATGGGGTTATTGCGGCGCACGTGGAAGTAGGCATGTGTTGAGAGAATCTTGTTGACTTTTGTTGGGAAATTATTTTGTAGATTTTGATTAATGCCATGTAAAACTTAGATTAGAATGTTGGCACTCCATTTTCCTTGTAATTCTTATTGTAATAGATAGGGTTGAATGAGCTGAGTCAAGTCAGCTATGCCTGGGTATACAAGAAGTCAACTGAAAAAGTGAAGTGAAGACTCCGCTGAGGAACAACTGAGTATGGCCAAGATAGAAGATCAAGGAGTCAACTGAAGACGTAATAGCTGAGGGACAGCTGTGTGAAGAGTTAGTTAAGTCAACCCAAGAAGCCAAGTCACAAGTTGAAGTGACAGATGAGTCTTTCAATCATTGGAGCAGACTCAAGTCACCTGGGGAAAAGGCAGCTACAAAGAGGAGTTAACTAAAAGGAATCTCTTGCACAGAAGTCAAGAACATTACTTATATAAGTAATACTTTCATCTGCCATGTCTTAAAGTGCTCAGTCCCAGAAGCGTGCAAAAGGAATAAACCAATGGGAAGCACTGCACCTCGTGTCAGAACCTGAAAAGCTGGACATTCATTTAATACGATGAAAGGTCTACATCTCAAGACTGAAGACGAAGAAAAGACAAGCCAACGAACACAAGTGACTTTTGAAAATCAGCCGATGTCTTCAACGGGCAGATTTTTGAAAGTTCACTATAAAAAGCTGAGGAATCTCATTGAGAAAAGGTTACCTTGGTTACCTTGCACACCTTAGAAATCAAGCATTATTAAATCTGTAACCTGCAAAATATTCTCAAGATATTCAAGCAAAATCCTTAGGCCTAAATCTCGAAGGAAATCGATCCAACACCAAGCTGTGAAGGAAAGACAACTTCAAATCTGTTGAAGAGGAAACTTTTGAAGAATCAAAAGGGGTCTACTCTCCAAGGAGGATTGTAGGAAGGTTCAAAGTCGAACCAATCTCAAGTTGTTGGAGGGCTTCGTGATTAAATTCAAGAAGCTTGAGAGAGTGAGCTGAAGTAGCAAGACAACTGCCCTATGAAGAAGCTGAGTCAGATGAAAAGCCAGTTGTGTGACCAAGGCATCTCCAGACTGAGTCCAAGGAGCAAGTCGGCTGCGTGATCAAGACTTGTCTCTAGACTGATAACCACTTTGTGAATTGATCATTACTTAGTGGATTCCTCCAAGAGTTGGAGAAGAGAGTATTAGAAGAATTACCCCATCTTCGAACCTCTATAAAAATTACTTGTGTCATTTACATTTCAGCATATTTACATTCCTGCACACATATTTTATATCTGCTGATAATTTGCTATCCAACTGATAAAATAACTAAGTGCTAAACCAAGTGTTAAAACAAAGTTAAATCAAATTCAAGGGTGTTAAGTCTTCCGCTGAAAAACTCATCACAGCCAAGTTAAGGTTTAGACTAAACAGCTGAGTTATTCTATCAACAGCTCTATCGAGTCTGTTGAGTGGCTAACTTTGCTGATTAACTAACTTAGTTGTCCCTCCAGGACTTAGTTGTGTCTTAACTCTGTAATAATTTTAAAAGGACTAAAGTTGGTAAGGTTTATTCAACCTCCCCTTCTACACCTTACTTACACCCCTTGGGACCTACAAGTGGTATCAGAGCGGTTGGTTCATTGAGCCTTCTCGCACTGACCGGTTACTTCTTGACTAGATCTCCAAATCTTTCAAAGAAACTTTTAACACTTGCTCTTTCAAAAGTTTTTTTTTTTTTTTTTTTTGCAAAGTTATTATCATGGAAGCAAATTTGACACGCATTCCCATGTTCACTATTGAGGAATTTGATGATCGGAAAATTCGTATGCGAGGCTCATCTATCTCGCTTTACATGATGAAATGTGGATAGTGATAGAGGATGGGCCACTGCAAATACGAAAGTGAACACAGGCAGTGGGAGAGCAACCGCACTGAAGGAGAAGAAGGCTGCTGAGGCAAGACCAGCCCTAGTTGAGAAACCAAGGACTGAGTGGACAAAAGAGGACAGAAAAAGATATAACTTGGACAATGTATCCAAGGACATACTTTACAAAACCCTGGACAAAGCAATGTTCAACAAAGTTAACTTTTTCCAAACTGCAAAACAAATCTGGGATAAATTAACTTTAATTTGTGAAGGATCTGAGCAAATTAAAGAAAACAAATTGTCTGTTGCTGTACAAAAATTTGAAAATTTTAAAATGCTTGCAGGTGAAACCTTGGATCAGTTGGATGCTAGATTCACTGAAATCACAAATGAGCTATCAGCACTTGGGAAAGAATATATACAGAAGGAAATATGTATGAAGATTCTTAGAAGCCTCCTAGCTGAATGGGAAATGAAGGTCATGGCTCTGAGACATTCAATGAACCTCACAACAACATCCAATCATGAGCTATTCTCAAACCTCAAAGCCTATGAGTTTGAGCTGAGAAGAAAAGATCAAGAAGAGACAGCTGTACCCAAAACAGCTGCACTTATAGTCAAGGATGGGAAGAGAGTTGAGATCAAGGAAGCCATTGACTAGGAGGAGATTGCCCTCATGGTTAAAAGATTCAACAAGTTCTTTAATAAGAACTACAAGAAAAACAAGGGTGAAACCTGCAGGAGACATTCAGCTCCGTCCAATTCAAGGGAACATAGGCCACCCAAGAGAGCTGAGCATCAAAAGGTTGAATATCAAAGAGCTGATAATTCAAGGACTGAAAGAAATGACCAAAGAGCTGAGAACCTGTGTTGGAACTGCAGACAACCAGGACACTTCGCTATTGACTGTCCATATCCAGTAGTCAATAAATACAAGAATGAAGAAGAAAGAAGAGTCTTCAGAGAAAGAAGACAGGAAAAGAAAAAGGCTATGTTGGCTGCTGAGACTGCTCAGACAGCTAAATCTAAAGAAGCAGCAGACTTAGAGAGTAGTGAAGCTGACTACTCAAGTGATTCTGAAGAAGAAGCAATGATTTGTCTAATGGCTAAAGAACAAGATCAACCAGACCAAGAAGATGAGGTACACTCTAACTCATCTCACTCAGATTCTAGTGATAGTGATTGTGACACACACACTTCATCAACCATTGATCTTTATGATTCATAGGCAAAATGATGAAAGACTTTGAGCACATTAAATCCTCACACACAATATTATACGAGGAAAACAACCAGCTCAAAAGCCAAAACTCACAGCTGACTAAGGAGCTGAGTACTCTTAGTCACATAGCTGATGAGAACAAAGAGCTGAAGGCGGAGAATCCTAAACTAATAGCAGAGATAGCTGCTATGGAAAAGAGGGAAAATGACCTCAAAAATGTGATTGGGTGACCTTATTATGAGCCAAAAAGAGTGTGGAGATAAGACAGGCATAGGATTCAATTCCTTTGTGCACATTCAAACTCGCAGAGTGATTTTGGAAAAAGGATCTTCAAGTAATGAAGCATCTCAAAAATCCAAAACACCAAATGTTGCACCCACATTCACTCCAAAGCACAATCACAAACAAATTGACCTTGGATATAAAGGAAAAGGAAAATAGCCAGTTGAGTATGATGTGAGGACAACTGAGAACAGTAGAGTTCCTTAGAAACTCCAAATAGGAAGTACTCTTTGAAGAATAAACAGAGCTACCAAAAACCCCAGAAGTTTTATCAAAGAAGCACATATGATGGGAATGGTAGAAATTACCCTAATCAAGTTGATTGGAACAATGTAAAATATCAGCAAAGACCTATGGAATACAAGCCTAAATGGCAAAGACCTAGAACTCATCAAAAGTCATTCCAGAGGCAAAAGAGCTATTATCAGTATACATTTGCACCCAGGCACTACACTAAAAAACGTCACAACTACCCAAAGAAGGTAATTGCTAAAACACACACACAGGCATACATACAAAAGAGACAGTTGTATGAACCTAAAGCCCCCGAGCAATTTGCCAAAGTAAGTTATGATTATGGCACAGATAGATGGCAACCTCTTAGAGTCAAGTCATTTAGCTACAGGTTGGTTGGATCATCTTATAGCACTAACCCCTCAGGACCCAGACAAGCTTGGGTACCTAAAAACTAATTTCCTTGATTGCAGGTTCAAGGAACAGCTAAGTGCCAAGGAACCTGGTACATGGATAGTGGCTGTTCCAGACATATGACAGGAAATAAGAAAAATCTGTCAAAATTCAAGGAGATTAGAGGTGCAAAAGTTATATTTGGAGGAAGTGAAGCTCTAGGGGAAATAAGAGGCACTGGATCCATCAAGAAAAATGGATTAGAAATCACAGATGTTGCATATGTTGAAGGCCTCAACTTCAACCTGTTAAGCATTAGCCAACTCTGTGACAAGGGCTACAATGTTGGATTCAATATGGGAGTATGTCAAATTAAATATACTGAATCAAATGAAATAGTGTTGCAAGGATCCAGACAGAAGAACATGTATGTGGTAGACTAGTCCACTGCCACACCAAGCACTAGTCTGTTAGCAAAGAGTACAGCCGAATCAAGTTGGCTGTGGAACAAGAAGCTAAGTCATCCGAATTTCATAACAATCAACAAGCTTGCAAGGAGTCATCTTGTGGAAGGATTGCCAGACTCAGTGTACAAGAAGGAAAGTGTATGTGATGCATGCCAGATGGGAAAGCGGATCAAATCAACATTCAAAGAGAAGTCTAGTCCGTCCGTAGCAAGGATATTACATCTGTTGCATATGGATTTATTTGGTCCTGTTGAACCAACCAGCATAAGTGGAAAGAAATACACTTTAGCTATGGTGGATGATTATTCAAGATACACATGGACAATCTTTATGTGCAAAAAGAAAGAAACTCTGCAGAAGCTACCTCGGTTGATGAAGAGAGTTCAAAGTAAAAATAGCCGAACCATTATAGAGATAAGGTCTGATAGAGGAACTCAGTTTGTCAATGGGATAATAACTCAGTACTGTGTTGAAAATGGTATTGCTCATGAGTTATCTGCAGCAAGAACTCCACAGCAAGATGGAGTAGCTGAAAGAAGAAACAGAACTCTCAAGGAAGCTGCAAGGACCATGTTAGTCAAGTTGGACTCGCTAAAAGATTTTGGGCTGAAGCCATAAACACTGCATGCTATACTCAAAATAGATGCATGATTAATAGACAGCTGACAAAGACTCCCTATGAAATCTGGACAGTGAGAAAGCCAAATGTGTGGTACTTCATCCACAACAATGGCAAGGATAATCTAAAGGCTTTCGATGCTAAAGCTGATGAAGATATCTTTCTGGGATACTCAGCTGAAAGCAAAGCCTATAGAGTATTAAACAAGAGGACTATGGTCACAGAAGAGTCTATTCATGTGGTTTTCGATGAGCCCAATGTGAATGGAGAAGATATTGAATAGTTAGCTGATAAGATAAATCAACCAACTATGCAGAAGAGTCCTTATGTTGAATCTGAAATAAGTGAAATCAATCCAGATGAAGAAGAGATAGCTGAATCTCAAAAACAGCTGGAAAGTCTTCATCTGAATGATGATGAAAGAGCTGCTCAAAACAACACAACTGCAAGACGGCTGAACCCAGCTGGTTTACTTCAACCTGATGTGAGATGGTTGAGAGACCATCCACCAGAGCTAGTCATTGGAGATGTGATAGATGGTGTAAGAACCAGATCCAGAGCTCAGCAAGAAGCAATGTTCACTTATTTTATTTCCCAAATAGAGCCAAAAGATGTGTCTCAAGCATTGCATGACACACATTGGATTCAAGCCATGCAAGAAGAGCTGAATCAGTTTGAAAGGAACAAAGTATGGGAATTGGTGCAAAGACCAACCCATCAGAATGTTATTGGCACAAAATGGGTTTTCAGAAACAAGATGAATGAGGAAGGATCTATGGTAAGAAACAAAGCAAGATTGGTAGCTAAAGGGTATTACCAAGAAGAGGGAATAGATTTTGATGAAACATTTTCTCATGTTGCAAGATTAGAAGCAATAAGGATGTTTCTTGCCTATGTTGCACACAAGAACTTCATTGTATATCAAATGGATGTGAAAAGTGCAATTTTTAAATGGATTGTTGGAAGAAGAAGTCTATGTTGAGCAACCTCCAGGCTTTGAGAGAAGACTCTTAGAGATAAGGGTACAAACTCAAGAAAGCTCTATATGGACTGAAGCAAGCACCAAGAGCATGGTATGATACATTGTCTTCAGAATTCAAGATTGAGAGAGAATACTGCTTGTTCAGATATATGTGGATGATATCATTTTTGGATCCACAAACAAAGAGCTGTGTGATAAGCTCTCAAATCTCATGTAAGGTAAATTAGAAATGAGCATGATGGGAGAGCTAACCTTCTTCCTAGGACTTCAAGTTAAGCAGCTGAAGGATGGAACCTTCATAAGTCAAACGAAATACACCAGAAATTCAATGAAGAAATTTGGTAAGGAAGAAAAGTCTTCTGTAAAAATACCAATGAATACATCAGTCAAGATGGACATGGATGCAGATGGTAAGGTTGTAGATCAAACAAGATACAGAGCACTTATTGGTTCATTTATCTACTTAACAGCCAGCAGGCAATAATCACCTTTGAAGTAGGTGTATGTGCCATATTTCAATTTGCACCAAAGGAGAGTCACATGACTGCAGTCAAGAGAATCCTAAGATATATGAAGGGATTCCAGGAAGTTGGCTTATGGTATCCAAAGGAAGGTGGATTCAAGCTTATTGGTTACTCCGACTCAGACTATGCTGGATGTAGAGTTGACAGGAAGAGTACTTCAGGTACGTGTCAAATGCATGGAAACAGATTGGTTTCCTGGTTTAGCAAGAAGCAAAACTCAATAGCCACATCCACAACCAAGCAGTACATAGGCGGGCGCTATTATTGTGCCCAAGTCTTATGGATGAGACAACAGCTGAGAGACTATGAAATTGAAGAAAAAGAAATTCCAATTATGTGTGACAACATTAGTGCTATTGCAATTACTCCGAATCCTGTGTTGCATTCAAGAACAAAGCACATTGATGTCAGATATCATTTAATAAGAGATCATGTTGAAAAGAAAGATATCGCTTTGGAATACATCTCAACTGATAAACAGTTAGCTGACATTTTCACCAAGCCCTTATGTGAATTAAGATTTGAAGAGCTTAAGCATGAGCTAGGGTTAATTGAGTTGAGTTAATACTCAGAAGACTCAATCAGAAGAGATGGAAGATAGAAAGTGAGAAATGAACAAGATTTTCACATTAGCCAAGTGAAACAGCCATATCGAAAAGTCAACTGCATCGAGTTAGCTGACAGCTAAGTCGCTTAATGAAAGGAGAGAAGCTGAGTTAAGTCACTTTTGACATAAGTTGAGCCATTTAATAGCTTAGTGACAAAAACGCAGTTATTTTTAATTAGCGGGAATGTTTTTAAGGATGACGTCAGCGTAATAATGGCGGGTACAGTCAAAAGCTGCACAGTAAGCATATGATTGGAAACAAATGTTGCCGCATTAAATGCGAGGAATTAAATGCGGTTCGGCGTGCTATATCTGGGCCGTTGATCTTAATCAAATTTCAAAAATCAAAAACACATCCTTTCATAACCCTTATATACTCATTTTTCAGTTTTCTCTCTCCCACACTCAAAATTGTTCATCTTCAAAGCAGAAGCAAGCAAGTTCTTTTCTCTCGAAAACCCTATGAATTCACAATAAAGGTTATCAAGTTTATTCGGTAACACTCTCTAAAAATGGCACCAAAACTCGATTTTGTTAAGTTATCAAAGCAAATCCACTCTGGATCGACTGTGGATTTCGAAGGAATGATAAAGTAGGGTTCCGATGAAACCCTAGTGAAGAAGATAGCTGATATGCTGGAAAAGTCCGGTCTCAGGCCTTTTCTAACAATGGAATACTCGCTGACCTACGCTGAAGAGGTGGCGCAGTTCTATGCAAATACAGAGGTGCAGAACGAAGGCATCAAGTTAGTTGAAGTTGATGTCAACTTAGTTGATGCATGGAAAGAAGTAGCCAAACCGGATTGTTCTGCAAAAGTTATCTACACAGCTGAGAAGAAGCTGCTGAAGGACGACTATCACAAGTTGATGGACATTGTTGCAAAATGTGTAGATATGAAGTTTGGAAGTTTCAATCAACTGTCAAAGACCAAGCTGATCGTCATGGTTGCGATCATGCAGGGCAAGAAAGTCAATTGAGCTGAGTTCGTGTACAGCAGACTCTGCCAGAATGTTGGAAACAAGACATACAATGAGGATGGATCCTTTGGAGGATCACTTGGTTATGGCATGGTAATTGGCCACTTGATGGAAGTGCAGGGCATTCCCCTTGAACAAGAAAATATTCAGGGCTAATCTTCCAGAAGCCCAAAAGAGAGCCCATGCAAAGAGGGCAGATACAAGTGAGGGGGAATCAACTGACCCCGAGGACACAGTTGTTTCCTCACCTCCCAAGAATAAAGATGCTAAGAAGAAAGCTGCCCCTGCAACAAAGAAAATGGATGCTCCTGCCCCTGCAGCCGAGTTACCTTCCCGAGCAGCCGTGTCTCTTGCCCCCGTAGTTGAGGCGGAGAAAGAAGCCCCAATACCTTCTCCGGCCATCAGAAAGAAGAGAATTGCCAAGCCCAGAAAGGCAGCTCCATCTAAGAAAGATGCTCCGGCCCCTGCCGCCAAGGAAACAGAAGAAGATGAATCCGAACCAGAAATTCCTCTAGTGAGAACCAAGAGAAGAAGAAGAATCTCCAAGTTTTCAGAGCTTGAGAAGACAGTTGTGTCTGCCACTCAACTGGAGAAATCTCCTGAGATTGCTGACAAAGTGCAGTCCCCATAAATTGTTGATGAAACCGCTAAGTCTGTTGATAGTGATCAGCAGAGGCTTACCAAAGAAGCAGCTGAGATAACAGAATCTCATGTTGAAAAAGTAGTCTCTCCACCTGCCACAGATGTTGCTGAAGGCAAAGAGCAGCAGAGTATGCTGCCTTCCATCCCTGAAACAGAAGGACAGAAGAGGATGAAGAGGGTGATGTAATTATGGTTTCTCCTGTGTATCCAGACATTCAGCGCCGTCTATGAGAATGGAGGGCATGGAAGCTGAGTCACTCAAGAGTGCAGTCTGAACACCCTGAGTTCATTGAAGAAGAAGAGGAGTTGTTCAAGTTCCTTGAGGTTGACACTGTACTTCAGGCTCGGGATGAGAATAACTGCATGAATATACTCCACATCTGTAAGAAGAAAAAAAAGGCCAGAGCAGCTGAGGAAGCAGAAGAGCGTGAGAAAGCCAGTATATGTACTCTAACTGGAACTCGGGAACATATTCATCCTCATTTAGATGTGATGTCAGACACTGATGAAGACTTAGATCCCATGGCTGCAACAGAAAAGTCCGATATGCAGCAAGCTCTAAGGAATCCAGGCTAATGCATGAGCAGCAGTTGATGGAAGGACCAGGAGAGTCCTCAAAATCTCTCCTGGAGATAGACCTGTTGGGAGTGGTGCAGCAGATTGCCGTAGTCATTGCTACGACCACGTCCCCAGTACACTCAGAAGATGGGTCCAAGGGACTTGGCGATGAAACTGGGAATTTGGGCACCCAAGTTGAGTCAACCCCTACTGAAGGTGTTTTACCACCTGCCCCCACGGCTGAGCACTCAACGGAAGCAGTCGGGAGTCTGGAAAAGAGTGACCCCACCATCAGTCACTCAGCTGGTGTGCCAGCTGAGGGGGAAACTCACTCCACTGCAGCAAGGTCGGAGGATGTTGCAGATGACTCCACATTGCACAAAGGAGGCGAAGTGGAAAAGGAAAGAGAACCATAGCAGACTGCCACTGACGAAGCTCGGACAGTTGAGTATGTCCCAGCTGAAGTGCCAACTGCTTTGTAGGCTGGGGACAATGTTGATGCAGTCGAGGCACAGGTTGGAAATGCCCCGGGAGTTAACACTCTGTGCACTGAAATTGCAATCCAAGGGGTTGAGACTCCTTCGGATGCCATAATTCAATACCCTAAGACAACTACGTCTATCGAAGGGAACGTAGAAGGCCTCGTTGCAGCTGCGACTGCTGGAGGTATTGAAGGCCTAAGGGAGGTTGAGACTTCCCTGGGTAAAACTCAAGGAGATAAGAGCAGCCCTCCTGTCATCATTGTTGAATCTGAAAGGGAGATTAGTGCTCTTCATGATTCCCAAGACAACCCTGATATATCCTTTCTGGGATCTGAAGACGAAGCTGAGTCCACTCCTATTGCTCATCAAAAGTACTCAGCTGAGGATGTTCTTTCCACAGACGAGTCAATCAACTTTTAAAGTTGCTCGTTAAAAGTTCAACTTTGATTATGAACCAAGCCCTCATGCTTCATCATCCTCCGATGACGCTGATGGTGTAGCTGAGGACAAGGAAATTCATTTAGCAGAATCTACTGAGGCCGAAGAAGCTGTTAAGACAGCTGAGGCTCAGTCAGCTGGCCAATCTAATCAACCAGGCCCAGCTAAGACCGAGTCATCTGCGCAGGCTCCCAAAGCTGCTGCAGGATCGACTCAACCCAGATCATCAGAGGTATGAACAACTGTACAATCGATTCCATATGTGCGAGATGATGCATTTGAGTAAACATTCCCTTTCTCAATTGAGCTGCCTGACCTTGAAGAAGAGACAGCTCAAGAGCAACGGCGCTTCAACATCCGAGCAGATCCAGTAATTCCCACCGACTCCATTGTTCCAGCAGACTTTGATTTTGATGCTGCATGGCCGCTAGCTGAATCCGAAGTGACAGCTGAGATTCGTGAAGTCTTCAAGAAAATATGTGGAGAGATTAAGAAGATCGAACGGCACCAGGCCTCACTAGATATGTGTCTGGACAATGAGGGATTGTGGTACGGATTAGGGAATGGTGTCAGCATCAGAGTACAATGCGATACGAACAAGTCCGATATTTCAAGGCATTATACAACAAGATGCTGGTTTGGAGTGATGACAATGCTGATATGAAGCAGAGGATGAAAGCCAATATTGATAGAATGCATTCCTCTCACACAACTAAAATGGAGCTGCTGCGTGAATTTCATCGAAAAGAAATTCTGCGTGTCGAGGAGAACATGAATACGAAGTTCAGCCTTCTCATGGCTGAAATGAAACTGGTGGCAGCTCAATCGAAAGACACTCGCTCCGAATTTCGCACAGCACATGCCGCAGCAGACTCCAAGCAGAACTCCGCTCTCAGCTGATAGGATTTCATACTCGTTGGGATGTTTCTAGGGGTTTCTCTCTCTTTTGATGATGCCAAAAAGGGGGAAGAGGAATACCTGAGGAAGTTGAAGGAAGAGACAGTTGTTGAGAAGAAGAAGGAGAAGGAGCAAACAGCTGTTGAAAAGAAGAAGGAGAAGGGAAAAGCTGTTGAGGGGGAAAGATCAAAGGATGTGACCTTAATGCTTGTTGAAACCCCTCAGCAAGGTCATGTCACAAAGATCGATAATCGAAACTTCCAGGTGACTCGCGCTCCAACACACTCTGTTGTGCCTATGTCTGAGAATAGAAAAATTGTGGAAGCAGGGATGGAGGAGGTTGAAAGAAAGACGGATGCCCGTGTTCTAGAAGTACTGAAAACTTACGGTGGCATTCCGACAGGAAAGGACACAGATGCCATTCCAGATGATGGAGACGAGCCAAGATCCGTTGAAGAATTTAAAACACTTTGTAGGTCCCAAGGGTGCAAGTGTAAGGTTTAGAAGGGGGGTTGAATAAACCTTACCAAATTTTCGATTTAGGCCTTTTAAATTCTGAGTTCTACACACAAAAGTGTCCTTGATGGACAATCGAATTAGTCCTCAAGAGAGTTAATCTCTCAACGCACTCAACTGAGCCAACATTAATAGAGTAACTCACTCGGTGTTGGCTATAATTTGACTTCGGTACCGTGGTTTTGTTTTTCATTGGAAGACTTAACACCCTTAAGTTTGATTAAGCAAGTTTTTACACTTGATTTAGTACTTATAGATTATCAAATGGATAGCAAATTTATCAAATAGATATAAGCAATTAAAAGTGCGAGAAATTTAAATGTTGAAATGTAAATGACACAAGAAAGTTTTTATAGAGGTTCGAAGATGGGGTAATTCTTCTACTCCTCTCTTCTCCAACTCCTGGAGGAATCCACTAAGTAATGATCGGTTTACAAAGTGGTAATGTCCGGATACAAGTCTTGATCACAACAGCCGACTTGATCCTTTGGGACTCGATGAGACGCCTTGATCACTCACCGGCTTCTCGCACGACTCGGCTTCTTCACAGGCGCACTGCCTTGCTACTACAACTCACTTGCTCAAGCACTTTGGATTTGATCACGAAGCCCTCCAAAAGCTTAAGACTTGGTTCACCTTTTGAACCTTTCTACAATCCTTCTTGGAATGTAGACCCTTGTTTTCGTATTTTCCTCTTCAACTGATTGAAGTTCTCTTTCCTTCACGAGGTAAGTGTTGGATTGATGTACTTGAGATGTAGGCTTGAGGATTGAGAATATTTCGTTTTTGATAAGCTTGTATATCTTCACGTGTGTGTCATTCATCCACGCATCCTTCTTCTCAATCAAACTCCTCGGCCTTTTATAGTGAACTTTCAAAAATTTGCCCGTTGAAGAGATAGGCTCATTTTTGAAAATCACTTTGCGATCGTTGGTGTGCGATTCTTGGAATTGCCATTTCCTCGTATGAAATGTTTTATCACCTTTTCGAGTTCGACACGGTGTAGTGCTTCCCATTGGTTCATTTCTATTGCACGCTTCCTGGGGTGAGCACTCCAAGAAAGGTAGTACGGAGATATTACTTGTTTAAGTAAATCTCTTGATTTAAATAAACGGTTCTTTTTACTGATCATCTCGACTTGATGCATTTCCTCGCTTTCCCGGGTGACTTAGAGTCACTTCCAATCATTGGATGACTCTTCTCGTCACTTGACTTGAGACTTGGCTTCTCTTGAGTTGACTTGATGATGTTCCACTCACCGCATCTCACCGCTTCTTGATCGAGTTCTGTCTGCTCTTCTTTGTTGTACTCACTTGTCTCACGCGCAGAAGTTTTCCTTCAAGCCTTCGATTGTCTTCTTGCAAGTTGGAGCGTAGGCGACTTAACTCACGGCTTGGCGGCTCTAATTGTTACAATACATTTCAAAGCAAGAATTGGGAGCCAACTTTCTATTCTAAGTTTTACATGGCATTCATCAAAATCTAAACAATAGAATTCCTAACAATTTCCCCCTTTTGATGATGCCAAAACTTAAATCATACAAAGATGCAAATAACACAAATACATACAGATAGTGTATTGACATAGAATGTATGCGCATAATCAATCTTTTTATTGATCATATCATTCTTGTACTTAACACAACTGTTTACAAGGTGTATCAGAGTAAAAAAAAATTTGCATTATTACGTAAGACTTACATTGTATGTATTTACATATAAAATACACGAAGGGTTGGCGGAACACTTCATCTCCTTCATTGTCTCCTTCTTTCATCTTGATCAAGATCTTCTTCTCTTCTTCTCTTCTTCTCGTCATCACCGCCTTCTTCTTCTTCTCATATGCCTTCCTGGCGCTTCATCTTTCCTTATTCTTTCCTGTCTCTCCCGCCATAGCCGAGTTTGTCTCTTGTTTTCTTCTTCTATCCTTTTTGCATACTCGGCGTTGGTTTTAGCCACTTGCAAGTTCGCCACATGGTCAAGCCCACCCAAAGAGATCCCTCCTTTCTTTCCTGGATCTACGTATTCAATATTCTTGGGCGAGGCCTAGGTCTCAAGCTTCTTCCTCCACTGCCGCTTCTTCCTCTACCTGGGGCGTATCTTTGTCTTTGGGGCCTTCTTCTTTCCAAATTGTGCCCGGTGGAGTGACCAAAGAGAGGATCAGGTTGTCTGCTGTCGTCGCTTCTTCACATAATGTGAGACCCTTTTCCCGAACAGTCCCAAGCTTGAGCCAAGGACATATTTGCAAAATAACCTTCGGATTCGAGCGTTTTGAATTCGTCAACGATCTTGCTCTGTCCCGACATCCGAAATGGCATACGTGTCTCTCCAACCGGAATGCCTCCGTGTTCTTTCAAAATGTTCATCACCCTGGCATCCATTCTTCCTTCCACCTCCTTCATCCCCTGCTTCAATTTCTTTTCTCTTCTCGGCCATAGATACAAAGAGTGTTGGAGTGGCGAGTCACGGGGAGTTTGCCGCTTATAATGTCACCGTGATGACAGGACCCGCTGGGGGTTTGTGCAATCATCAAGGTCATATTCTTTGATCCTTCCCCTCAAAAATTTTCCTTTCTTCTTGATTTCAAAATTTCCTCACCGATTTTCCCTTCTCACTGTTCCTTGTCACCGCTCCTTTCTTTTCAAGCTTCGTTTTTCTTTGCTTTAAGGTATTCCTCTTCCCCTTTTTGGCATCATCAAAGGATAGAGGAACCCCAGGAACATCTTTGGCAAGCATGAAGTCAAGTCTCCGATGGTTGAATTTTGCTTCAAGTCTGTGCGTTGTATCTTTGCACGGAATTGATCGAGTAGCGTTGGATTCTGGAAATCGCTTCATCTCAGCCATGAGAAGGCTGAATTTTCTTGTCATGTGTTCTTCCAAACGTCAGTATATCATTTGCATTCTGCTCACGCAGCGAGCCTTGATCTCGGCGGTGTGAGCTTCGTGCATATTTTCAATGTGTTCCCGCAGCTTCGTTTTCGCATCAACATTTTCGGCTCTCCACACCAAGCTTTTTGAATAATTGTCCAAGTATCTCACTGTTCCACACGCATTGATTCTTCTTTGTTGCCACCATTCCCTTACCCCGACCGTGATGCCTCTCAAGTCACCGTAAGGTTGGCATCTCTGTTGTCCAGCGCATATCCAAGGAGGCCGATGCCTCTCCATCTTTTCAACTTCAAGAAAGAGTGCCTTGAACACTTCTCGTTTGGTGATTCTTCATTGCGGTGATGGCCATACAAATGTCGAAAATCGAAATCGGCCGAACAATGGTGCCCGAGTGAAAACAGAGCTGGTCTGTGATAGCGTGCTTGCTCATTTTCGACTCTTCGTGGAGTTCTCGTATCTCCAAAGTGAGAAAGGAAAGATTCCTCAAAGGATTCATCACCGCCATCCGGGATTTGTTCGATGATAAGCGGTGGGCGTGAAGTTCTTTTGGGAATCGATCCACCGTAGCTTGAGGAGCCGGAGCAGTGATCGCCGGTTTAGTCGGGTTTGTGGTGCGAAGAGACTCGCTTGAGCCTCCTCAATGTCTTAACGACTTCGTTGGTCTCAAACATTTCTCCTTTTGAGTAGATCGGTCCTCGGCCTTATCGAGCGTCATCGGACGATGATGAGATTTCCATTGGTGGCTCATCATCAAAATTAAAGGTCCGACGAGTAGTCTTGGGATCGAGACTTGCTCGTGCCTGGAACATCCGCAAATGAAGTCTTTTGGATTTGTCATGGGGTTGACTCAACTTCTTCTTCGCCTTCCTCGATCCCGGAAAGGTGACATCGGGGTTGTCCTGGGAATCATGAAGTGCGCGATCTCCTTCTCGGATGGATCGATGGTTGCGGGAGGGATGTTCTCTACTTGGTGTGTTACCCCGGGAAGTCTCAACCTCCCGTGGACCTTCATTTCCTCCGGCGCCTCTCTTTCGCGAGGCTGCCTTCCCTTTCGGCGATGTCACTGTCTTAGGGTCTTCTACAATGGCATCCATTGGAGTCTCAACCCCATGGATTGCGCTTTCATCGCCAGTGTTAACTCCTGTAGTACATTCCCTTCCTGTGCCTCGATCGCATCGCGGCGTCATTAGCCTTCGTGAGTCGTCTGGCACCTCACCGAGACAGTCTCAATCGTCTCGAGCTTCGTTGATGGCAACTTGCTTTGTTCTTCTTGTGTTTGAGTGTTCTTTGCTTCGCCTCCTTCATTCTTTGTGGAGTCATCTGCAAAGATCCTCCGACCTGCTGCGGTGGAGGAGTTTCCCACCGGGCGCACTAGGCTGAGTGACTTGGAGTGGGGTTACTCGTCTCCAAACTCCCTATTGTTGCAATTGATGGTTCAGCCGTTGGGGCGGTGGTGGCACACCTTCAATAGGGGTTGGCTCGATTTGGGGTCCCCACTAGCCCAGCTTTCATCGCCATCTCCCTTATTGCCTTCTTCGAGTGAGTGGGAAGTGGTAGCGAAGAACATCGGTGGCTATTTGTTCTTTGAACCACTCCCATTGGATCGATTTCGGTTGTGTTCGGAGGACTCTCCTGGTCCTTCCATCGGTCTTTGCTCGTGAAGGATTCTTGATTCATGCAATGCTTGTCGATGTCCGCAATTCTTCCGTGGCGCGTGAAGATTCTCGGTTCCTCATCACTTTCGAGAAGACATCAAGGAGAGGATGGAAGTGTTCTGGTCACTTAGGGAGATAGGGCGATACTTGCCTTTTCGCGTGCTCAAACTTCTTCACTTGCTTTTCTCTCTCCTTGTCCTTGTAGATCTGCGTATATCCATGCGCTTGTCTTCATCTAGAGCTGGGAGCACAAGAGATAATCCAAGGAAATTTAGCGCTTCCTCTTCTTCTTCTATGAATTCAGCCGTTGGAACTGTTCCCTTGACTTGCTCGGCTTCCATTTTCTCCACTCACGCAGACGATTTTGGATGTCGGGTAAGGTGGAGATAGGATCATTACATCACTATCTGCTTGGGTGGTTCTTCTTGTGCTTCACTGTGTGAGCTACAAACAGTTGTGTCTTCGAGTTGCCTCTGCCGATCACCTTCAAGAGACTTGGGCTTTTCATCAATTACATCATCCGAGACTCTACTTCTCCAAAGTAGTCTCCGGTATCTGTGCTAGGCGAGTAGGCCGACTCACTGGTTTCTCTTGTTCGATCCGCTTGACGAGTCTTCTTCGTCTCCTGGTTTGTACCGGGGAATTTACAGTTCGGGCGGTGTCCTGTCCTCTCAGTCTTGGGCGGGGGGCCGGTGCTTGTGTTTGTTTCGAGGAGCCGCCGTCTAGGCTTGCGGTTCTCCTCTTTTTGACAATCGTAGAAGGAATTTGTGAGTCCTTCTCGACCGCCGCTGCGGCGGGTGACACGGCCGCTGGCGGTGACTCTGCTGCGAGGGCGGTGACTCGCTGCGGGCGGGGAGCATGTTTGGTTTTCTTTGCCTTTGCAGGGGCGTGAGACTTTTTTTGGTAGCCGCAGGGCAGCTTTCTTCTTGTTGGAGAGGAAGCACTGTGTCTTCGGGGTCACCGATTCCCCTCACCGTGTCGCTCTCTTGGCGTGACGACGCTTCGAGCACCGAGAGAGATTAGCTCAACATCCTCTTGTTAACATGGAAGGCCTTCCCATGTCTAAGAGGTACTCCTTTCACCTCCAATAGCCGGCCAATCACCAGGCCATATCCCGAGATCCTCCAAATGACCCATCTTCTTTGAAGGACTTGTTCCCCACGTTAAAGCGAAATCTGCTTTGTAGATAAACTCAGCCATTTATCTTCTTTTCTTCGATTATTGCAGCCATCACAATCAATTTTGCCTTTGACAGCTTGGTCAAAGCGCCAAATTTGATGTCGATACACTTGGCAACAATATCCAACAATTTGTGATAATCCTCCTTCGGCCTCTCTTGTTTGTTTGTGTATATTATTTTGTCGACAACGCCGGACTTGGCTATTTCTTTCCATGCGTCACCAAGTTTACATCAGCCTCTTTGATCTCGAGATGCTCCTCTCTGGTAGTGAGCAATATTCACCAAATCCTTGGCGCGATAGTCACCGCTTCCGTGAACAGATGACTTGATTCCTTCATCGTGAATCTCGGCATTCACGTAGAATTGTGCGACCTCCTCCACATAGGTCATAGGATACTCGATGTTAGAAACGGTTTCGATCCCGACGTTTCTAACTTCTCCGCGATTTTCTTCACCAGGGTGTCGTCGGACCTGGCCGCTTCACCATTCCGTCGAAATCCACGGTCGAACCGGTGTGGATTTGTTTTCCCAACTTGGTAAAGTTATACGTTGGTGCCATTTCTCGAGAATAATTTCAAGGAAAAATTCAAATTTGATTTGAAGGTTGATAGGGTTTTAGAGTATTTGCCTTTGCTTTTTGAGAGAGAGAGATTGAACAGTTTTAGAAGTGTGAGAGAGAAACGGACGAAAAATGGTTTAAATATGGTTTATGAAAGGACGTGCGGACGGTTTTTTGAATCGTGATCGAAATCAACGGCTTGATTTCGCATGCATATTGAGCAGTTCATGTCTTGTATTTAATGCGGCAAAGATTTATATCCAATCATAGGCTTGGTGTGCGCTTTATGTCCGTACACATCATCATCATGCCGACGTGTCTCTTAAAACATTCCCGCTTAGTCAAAAACGATTTGTTTTTGTCTCTTTGCTCATGAGTTATTCACATCTCTTAGCCGATTTAACTCTGCTTCTCACATTTCTCTTAGTGACTCGGCTATCACCGACTTGGTATAGCCGACTTTTCCGATCTGGTGATTTATTGAGCTAATTTTTGTTTTCACTCTTTTTCACCTTCTTTCCTGTTCCATTTCGTTTCTTTGACTCTTCCTGTGTCTCGGCTTAGCTCAATTAGCCCCAACTCATGTTTGAGTTCTTCAAATCTTGACTCACATAATGGTTTTGTGAAGATGTCGGCTAGTTGCTTATCGGTTGAGATATATTCCAAGATAATGTCCTTCTTTTCAACAGGATCTCTTATGAAATGATATCCGACATCTATATGTTTTGTTCTTGAGTGCAACACAGATTTTGAGTGATTGCAATTGCACTTGTGTTATCACACATGATTGGAATTTCTTTTTCTTCAACTTCATAATCTCTCACTTTGTCTCATCCATAGGACTTGGGCACAACAATGTTTTGCCCGCAGCCTATGTATTCTCGCTCACCGTGTAAGTGGCTATTGAGTTTTGCTTCTTGCTAAACCAAGAAATTAACTGTTTCCAAGCATTTGACATGTGCCTCAAGTACTTTTCTGTCCACTCTGCATCCAAAGATAGTCGAGTCCGAATAGCCAATTAGCTTGAATCCACCTTCCTTTGGATACCATAGCCCTACTTCTTGATTTCCTTTTAAGTATCTCAATATTCTCTTAGTCATGCATCATATGGCTCTCTTTTGGAGCAGATTGAAATCTTGCACATACACCTACAAAGAAAGGTGATGTCCGGCTGCTAGCCGTGAGATAGAAGCATGATCCAATAAGTGCTCAGATCTTGTTTGATCTACAGTGCTTGCCATCCGCATCCATGTCCATTTTGATGATGTGTTCATTGGTATTTTTACGAAGACTTCTCCTCCATACCAAATTTCTTCATTAAATCTCTCGTGTATTTTGTTTGGCTTATGAAGGTTCCATCCTTCACTGTTTCACTTGAAGTCCAAGGAAGAATGTCGGCTCTCCCATCATGCTCATTTCAAATTTACTTTGCATGAGGTTTGAGAATTTTTCACACAGACTCTTTGTTAGTGGATCCAAAAATGATGTCATCCACATATATTTGAACAAGCAAGATACTCTTTCTTGTCTTGAATTCTGAAAAGTGTTCTATCTACTTTTCCTTTAGTGAATCCATTTTCGCTTAGGGAATTGTGACAGGTATCATACCATGCTCGGGTGCCTGTTTCAATCCATACAGGGCTTTCTTGAGTTTGTACACTTTGTCTCCAAGAGTCTTCTCGCTCAAATCCTGGAGGTTGTTCAACATACACTTCTTCTTCCAATAATCCATTTAGGAATGCACTTTTTACATCCATTTGATATACAATGAAGTTTTTGTGAGTCGCATAGGCAAGAAACATCATTATAGCTTCCAATCTTGCTACAGAGCAAATGTTTCATCAAAATCTATTCCTTCTTCTTGGCAATATCCTTTGGCTACCAATCTTGCTTTGTTTCTTACCACGAACCTTCCTCGTTCATCTTATTTCTCGAATACCCATTTGGTTCCAATAACATTTTGATGTATGGGTCTTTGTACTAATTCCCATACTTTATTTCTCTCAAACTGATTCACTCTTCTTGCATAGCTTGAATCCAATGTGTGTCATCCAATGCTTGTGACACATCTTTGGGCTCTATCTGCGAGATGAAGCATGTGAACATTGCTTCTTGTTGAGTTCGATCTTGTCTTGACACCTTCTCTCATGTCTCCAATGACAAGATCTCGGTGGATGGTCTCTCGGCCATCTTACGTCGGTTGAAGTAAGTTAGCCGGATTCATCGACTTGCACCGTGTTTCTTTGGGTCGACTCTCTCGTGATCACTCACCGCAGATTTTCCACTTTTTTTGAGATTCAGACTATCTCATCTTCTTCGAGTTGATAATCCCCGCCTTGGCTTGAAAGATAGGGATTCTTCCGTGAGGTTGGATGTTTTGACTTATCACCGACTCTTCAATGTCTTTTCCATTTGTGTTTGGCTCATCGAATACTACATGAATGGATTCTTCAGTAACCATAGTTCTTTTGTTGAGTATTCTCAGGCTTTGCTTTCAAATTGAGTATCCTAAGATACCCTCATCGCTTTAGCATCAAAAGCCTTTAGGTTGTCTTTGCCATTATTGTGGATGAAGCATTTACATCCGAATATCCTGAAATATGCAACAGCTTGGTTTTCTTCCAGTCGAGATCTCATAAGGAGTCTTTGTCACCGCCTATTTATCATACATCTGTTTTGGGTGTAGCAGTCGTGTTGATTGCTTCACCCAAAATCTTTTTGGTAACCCCGCTTCACTAACATGGTCCTTGCTTTGCTTCCTTGAGGGTTCTGCTTCCTTCTTTCGCAACTCCATTCTCATTGTGGAGTCCTTGCGGTGATAGTTCATGACCAATACCATTCTCAATACAAGATCGAGTTATTATTCCATTGACAAACTCGGTTCCTCTATCTCGATCTTATTTTGATAATGGTTTGACTCTTCTCATTTTGTATTCTCTTCATCACCGTGGTAGCTTTTGTAGAGTTTCTTTCTTCTTGCACATGAATATTGTCCATGTATATCTTGAGTAGTCATCTACTACCACCAAGGTGTATTTCTTTCCACTTATGCTTGCTGGTTCTACTTGGGCCAAATAGGTCCATATGAAGCGTCTGCAATATTCTTGTTGAGGATGGGCATGTCTTTTCTTTGAATGACGACTTGATTTGTTTTCCCTTCGACATGCATCACATATACTTTCCTTCTTGTATAATCGAGTCCTGGAAGTCCTTCTACAAGATGACTTCTTGCTAGCTTATTAATTGTTTTGAAGTTCGGGTGACTCGGCTTTTTTGTGCCACGATAACTTGATTCAAATTGTGCTCTTTGCTAGTAGACAGTGTTGGGTGTTGCGGTTGACCAATCCACTACATACATATTTTTCTGTCTACATCCTTGCAAAGACAACTTCATTAGATTCAACATTTTTGATTTGGCATATTCCCATGTTGAATCCAACATTGTAGCCCTTGTCGCAGAGTTGATGATGCTTAGTAAATTGAAGTTTAGTCCTTCAACATATGCAACATCCGTGATTTCTAAACCATTCCTCTTGATGGATCCAATTGTGCCTCTTATTTCACCAGGAGCTTCATTTCTCCAAATATGACTTTTGCTCCTTTGACTTCCTTGAATTTTGACAGATTTCTCTTATTTCTGTCATGTGTCCGGAACAACCACTTTGTCCATGTACCAGGTTCCTTGGCACTCACTGCTCCTTGAACCCGCAATCAAGGAAATTAAGTTTTAGGTACCCATTCTTATGCCTGGGTCCCGAGGGGTTAGAATTATAAGATGATCCAACCAACCTATAGCCAAATGATTTGACTCTAAGAGGTTGCCATCTATCGGTGCCATAATCATAATCAATCCTGGCAAATTGCTTGGGAGTCCAGTTCATACAAATTGTCTCTTTTTTGTCCGTATGCTGCATATGTGTTTTAGCAATTGCCTTTCTTGGGTAATTGTGGTGTCTTTGAGTGTAGTGCCTAGGTGCATATGTGTGCTTTGATGAAAGCTCTTATGCTTTTGGAATGGCCTTTGTTGAGTTCTAGGCCTTTGCCATTTGGGCTTGTATTCCATAAGTCTAGCCGGTAGTTCACATTATTCCAAATCGACTTGCTTGGATATTTTCTACCATTCCCATCATATGTATTTCTTCTATGAGTTTTAAGGGATTTTTGATAGCTCGCTTCTTCTTTTACTGAGTACTTTGTTTGGAGTCCGCCGAGGACTCCGAATCTCTTCTCCGCCCTTTCAAAGACTCTCAACTCGGGCCGTTTTTTCTTTTTCCTTTGTAACCAAGGCCGCTTTGCTTAGTATTGTGCTTTGGATTGAAAGTGTGTGCATCATTTAGAGTTTTGGATTTTTCGGACTCTTCGTGACTTGAAGATCCTTTTTCCAAAATTACTCTTGAGGTTTGACATGGCACAAAGGAATTAAATCCTAAGCTGTCTTGTCTCCACATTCTCTTTGACTCATAATAAGATCATCCAATGATTTAGATGCCTTAGTGAATGAAGCAATAACATTTTTGAGGTCATTCTCCTCTTTTCTATAAAGCAAGAATTTCGCTATTAATTTAGCATTTTCAAATTTTAAACTTTTATTCTCATCGGCTATTTGACTTAGAGTACTCGGCTCCTTAGTCGGCTTTGAGTTTTGATTTTTGAGTAGGTGTTTTCCTCATTCAATAGTGTGTGTGAGGTTTTAATGTGCTCAAAATCTTTCATCATTTTGCCTAATGAATCATAAAGATCGAAAGGGTGATGAAGTGTGTGTGTCATGTCACTATCACTAGTGCTAAAATGCGAGCTTGTTGAGTTAGATTGTACCTCATCTTCTTGATCTTGTTCTTTGGCCATTAAGCGGATCAACGCTTCTTCTTCGTGAGTCACTTGAATAGTCACTTCACCGCTTCTCTCGAGTCACCTCTCTTGACTTGGCCGTCTCGGCAATCTCTCGACCATCATTGCCTTTTTTCTTCTCTTGTCTTCTTTCTCTCAAGACCTTTCTTTCTTCTTCGTTTAACTTGTTGACTACAGGATATGAGCAATCAATGGCATAGTGACCTGGTTGTCTACAATTCCAACATAGATATTCACCTTTTGATCGACTCTTTCTATTCTTGAGTTGTCACCCTTTGATACTCAACTTGTTGATGATCTTCTCTTGTTGGCCTATCATCCCTTGATTTGGAGGGAGCCGAGTGTCTTCCTCGGAGGATTCACCCTTTCCTCTCTTGTAGTTCTTGTTAAAGAACTTGTTGAATCTTTTAACCATTAGGGCTATTTCTTCCGGGTCAATTGCTTCTTTGACCTCGGCTCTCCTTCCGTCTTTGACAACTAGAGCAAATTGTTTTGGGTACAAATTTTTCTCTTCCTGGTCTTTCCTTCTCGGCTCAAACTCGTAGGCTTTGAGGTCCGAGAATAACTCGTGATTGGATGTCTTTGATAGGTCCATGGAGTGTCTCAATGCCATGACCTTCATTTCCCATTCAATTTGAAGACTTTTTAGTATCTTCATACACATTTCCTTTTGTGTATATTCCTTTCCAAGTGTAGACACTCATTTGTGATTTACGTAAATCGAGCGTCTAGTTGGTCCAGGTTCTCTCCTGAGATCATTTTGAAATTTTCAAACTTCTCGTACAAACCATCGATAATTTGTTTTCTTTGATTTGCTCACGAACCTTCACAAATCAAAGTCAACTTGTCCTGATTTCCTTAGCCGTTTTGCAAGATTTGACTTTGTTGAACATGGCTTTATCCAAGGTTTTGTAAAGAATGTCCTTGGCTACATTGTCCAGGTTGTATCTTTTTCTCATCATTTGTCCACTCGGTTCTTGGTTTTTCAACCATGACTGTCCGGGTCTTCTTTCTTCCCCCTTCAACAACTCTTCGTGACAACCGTGTTCACCTTTAATATTTGCAGAGGCCCATCTTCTATCACTATCCACATCTCATCATGTAATGCTTTGATAGATGAGCACATCGCATACGAATTTTCCAATCATCAAATTCTTCAATAGTGAACATAGGAATGCGTGTTAGATTTGCTTCCATGATAATAATTTTTAATGATAGAAAAGAGTTTTGAAAGATAAGTACTAAAGCGGACTTTTGAAAAGATTGGAGATCTAGTTCAAGAACCGGTCACGGAGGGTTCAATGAACCAACCGCTCGATACCACTTGTAGGTCCCAAGGGGTGCAAGTGTAAGGTTTAGAAGGGGGTTGAATAAACCTTACCAAATTTTCGATTTAGGCCTTTTAAATCTCTGAGTTCTACACAACAGTGTCCTTGATGGACATCGAATTAGTCCTCAAGAGTTAATCTCTCAAATGACTCACCGAGCTTGTTAATAGAGTAACTCACCGTTGGCTATAATTTGACTCACCGTGTGTTTTGTTTTCAATGGAAGACTTAACACCCTTAAGTTTGATTAAGCAAGTTTTTACAACTTGATTTAGTACTTATAGATTATCAAATGGATAGCAAATTTATTAGCGGATATAAGCAATTAAAAGTGCGAAATTTAAATGCTGAAATGTAAATGACACAAAGAAAGTTTTTATAGAGGTTCGAAGATGGGGTAATTCTTCTACTCCTCTCTTCTCCAACTCCCCGGAGGAATCCACTAAGTAATGATCGGTTTACAAAGTGGTAACAGTCCGGATACAAGTCTTGATCACAACAGCCGACTTGATCCTTTGGGACTCGATCTGAGACGCCTTGATCACTCAAAAGGCTTCTCGACGACTCGGCTTCTTCACAGGGCAGTGCCTTGCTACTACGACTCACTTGCTCAAGCACTTTGGATTTGATCACGAAGCCCTCCAAAAGCTTAAGACTTGGTTCACGCTTTGAACCTTTCTACAATCCTTCTTGGAATGTAGACCCCTTGTTTTCATATTTTCCTCTTCAACTCGATTGAAGTTCTCTTTCCTTCACGGGTAAGTGTTGGATTGATGTACTTGAGATGTAGGCTTGAGGATTGAGAATATTTCAGTTTTTGATAAGCTTGTATATCTTCACGTGTGTGTCATTCATCCACGCATCCTTCTTCTCAATCAAACTCCTCGGCCTTTTATAGTGAACTTTCAAAAATTTGCCCGTTGAAGAGATAGGCTCATTTTTGAAAATCACTTTGCAAATCGTTGGTGTGCGCTTCTTGGAATTGCCATTTCCTCGTATGAAATGTTTTATCACCTTTTCGAGTTCGACACGGTGTAGTGCTTCCCATTGGTTCATTTCTATTGCACGCTCGGGGGACTGAGCACTCCAAGAAAGGTAGTACGGAGATATTACTTGTTTAAGTAAATCTCTTGATTTACGTAACGGTTCTTTTACAATCATCTCGACTTGACCGCATTTCCTCGCTTTCCCAGGTGACTTAGAGTCGACTTCCAATCATTGGATGACTCTTCTCACGTCACTTCACTTGAGACTTGGCTTCTCTTGAGTTGACTTGACGATGTTCCACTCACCGCATCTCACCGCTTCTTCAATCGAGTTCCCTGTCTGCTTTTCTTTGTTGTACTCACTGTCTCACGCAGAGTTTTCCTTCAAGCCTTCAGTTGTCTTCTTGCAAGTTGGAGCGTAGGCGACTTAACTCGGCTTGGCCGGCTCTAATTGTTACAATACATTTCAAAGCAAGAATTGGGGAGCCAACTTTCTATTCTAAGTTTTACATGGCATTCATCAAAATCTAAACAATAGAATTCCTAACACACTTGAATCCAAAGGTTACTTCAAGAACATGTCTATAGCCCAAGCCTTGGATTTGTACTAGGAGAAGGGTCTGAAGCTGTGTGAAGAAGCTGATAGGCAGCAGACTACCAGCAGCCATTTAGCTGGTAAGAAGAAGACCCCCGTACAATATACACCCAAAGGAGGAAGAAGAAGTGGTGGAGGAAGAGGGTTTCAACCTAGACCTCTACCCAAAAACATTGAATATGTAGATCTAGGCAAGAAGGGAATGATCTACTGGGTTGGGTATTATGAAGTAGCAAATCGGGAAGTGGCTAGGAAGAATGCTGAATACGTGAAAAGAATCGAGGAGGAAAATAAAAGACAAGATCAGCTGTGGCAAGAAAGGAAAAAAAGAAAAAACGAATCTGCGAAGAGAGCTTATGAAAAGAAGAAAGTAGCTGAAGATGAAAAGAAAAGAAATAGAGTTGATGATGACAGAGCTGAAGAGGAAAGAAGGAGACAGCGAAGGCGATGAAGTGTTGTTGCTAACCCCTTCGTGTATTTTACTTTTGTAAATACATATGTGTGTGAGTCATCTGTACATTCAATAAAGTATTGCTGTATTTTCTCTCTTTTTTGTATCTTAGCATAGAGGCTTGAAATTGGCTTAGATATGATTATGCTCCGATACACCTTGTAAACAGCTGTGTAAAGGACGAGAATGCTATGATCAATAAAATTATTGATTCTACGCATACATTTTTTGTTACTGCATTGTCTGTATGTATCTGGGTTGTTTACATTTTGTTCAATGATTTTAAGTTATGGCATCATCAAAAAGGGGGAAATTGTTGGGAAATTATTTTGTAGATTTTGATGAATGCCATGTAAAACTTAGATTAGAATGTTGGCACCCCATTTTCCTTGTAATCTTATTGTAATAGATAGGGTTGAATGAGCTGAGTTAAGTCAGTTATGCCTGGGAATACAAGAAGGCAACTGAAGAAGTGAAATGAAGACTCCGCTGAGGAACAGCTGAGTATGGACAAGATAGAAGACCAAGGACTCGACTGAAGACGTAACAACTGAGGGACAGTTGTGTGAAGAGTCAGTTAAGTCAACCCAAGAAGCCAAGTCACAAGTTGAAGTGACAGAGGAGTCTTTCAATCATTGGAGCAGACTCAAGTCACCTGGGGAAAAGGTAGATGCAAAGAGGAGTTAACTGAAAAGAATCCGTTGCACAAAAGTCAAGAACATTACTTAAATAAGTAATACTTCCATGTTGCCATGTCTTAAAGTGCTCAGTCCCAGAAGCGTGCAAAAGGAATAAACCAATGGGAAGCACTGCACCTCGTGTCAGAACCTGAAAAGCTGGACATTCATTTAATACGAGGAGAGGTCTACATCTCAAGACTGAAGACCAAGAAAAGACAAGCCAACGAACACAAGTGACTTTTGAAAATCAGCTTATCTCTTTAACGGGCAGATTTTTGATAGTCCACTATAAAAGGCTGAGGAATCTCATTGAGAAAAAGTTACCTTGGTTACCTTGCACACCTGAGAAATCAAGCATTATTAAATTTGTAACCTGCAAAATATTCTCAAGATATTCAAGCAAAATCCTCAAGCCTAAATCTTGAAGGAAATCGATCCAACACCAAGCTGTGAAGGAAAGACAACTTCAAATCTGTTGAAGATGAAACTTTTGAAGAATCAAAAGGGGTCTACTTTCCAAGGAGGATTGTAGGAAGGTTCAAGGTCGAACCAATATCAAGTTATTAGAGGGCTTCGTGATCAAATCCAAGAAGCTTGAGAGAGTGAGCTGATGTAGCAAGGCAACTGCCCTATGAAGAAGCTGAGTCGGACGAAAAGCCAGCTGTGTGACCAAGGCATCTCCAGACTGAGTCCAAGGAGCAAGTCGGCTGCGTGATCAAGACTTGTCTCTAGACTGATAACCACTTTGTGAATTGACCATTACTTAGTGGATTCCTCCAAGAGTTGGAGAAGAGAGGATTAGAAGAATTACCCCATCTTCGAACCTCTATAAAAATTACTTGTGTCATTTACATTTCAACATATTTACATTCCTGCACACATATTTTATATCTGCTGATAATTTGCTATCCAACTGATAAAATAACTAAATGCTAAAACCAAGTGTTAAAACAAAGTTAAATCAAATTCAAGGGTGTTAAGTCTTCTGCTGAAAAACTCATCACAGCCAAGTTAAGGTTTAGACTAAACGATTGAGTTATTCTATCAATAGCTCTATCGAGTCTGTTGAGTGGCTAACTCTGTTGATTAACTAACTTAGTTGTCCCTCAATGACTTAATTCTGTATTAACTATGTAATAATTTTAAAAGGACTAAAATCGAAAAATTGGTAAGGTTCATTCAACCCTTCCCCCCCTTCTAAACCTTACTTACACCCCTTGGGACCTACAACTTTGAGGGAATATTGCTACTTTTAAGGGATTATTATATTGTGGGCATGTTCCCTTGACTTGTTGACTGATGACATCCTGGGCTGCTATCGTCATGTCGGTTCTTCTAGGAGGAGACCCGTTGAGCACCTGCTTGGCTATTTTCTAGCAGGCCGAGCTCGGTTTGTGCCACATCATCGGCTCGGCTGCTTACATCATTCGGGTCAGTTGACGTCATCTGGGTCGATTGACATTATCATCAGCTAACTAGCCTCGTGGGATCATTTTAGTTCAGCTCGGCTCGGGTGTCACCAGAGTCTTCCTCCTCTAGCCCTCAAGTGGTCGCAGGCCCCCCCGTCCCCTATCTCTTAAGCTCTCATTGATTTTCTTGGAAGCTTGCATTTTGGTGGCTAGTTGAGGCATGCTTGCCTTGGAATGGGAAGAGTTGCCATGGGGTTGAGGAGGCTTGCATGCTTGAAGTGAATAAGACAAAAAGAAAAAAACAAAGGCTTGCTTGTTCCCCTCTTATGGCCGCCCATCATCATCATCATCTATCCTCCTATTCTTTTTTTTTTAGATTTTGGTGATAATTATGTCCACTTATCCACTTCTAATCCTCCTTATCATCCCTCTATAACTTAGTCTTCTTATATAAGTCAAGCTTTCTTATATTTCTAGCTCTTATGATAAGTTACTCAATCTTCGTAGTTGGTATTAATAAAAGAGAAAAAACCACTAAACCCCCCAAACTATGCGATCTTTTGCACATTACAAGATGAACTAATTTTTTTACACTCTACCATACATACTACCCAAGTTTCGCACTTTTCCATACAATGTCCATCGATGTTGGAATATTCTCAGGATATTTCGGCGCGACCTTTCATGTTAGGACAAAACCGTCTTTGCCAAATATTCAAACAGAAGTTGTTACACTTTATTATATGAACTTTGGTAAGAATTTCAATTTGCCATATGAACTTTACACAATTTCACTGTATATACATGTATTTATCTTTTTTCTAAAAAAAATTTATTCGTAAAAGAAATTTTTAATTAATATTTACCTTAATAAATATACTATCAATGATATTATTTTAGGGTTTAGGTTTATGATTTAGGTGGGTACAAGTATCACTGATACCGATTTGTTTTTGGTGGTTTAGACATCTTCGAATTATTCTAAGATTAGACATTTTTTATATTGATTTCATCCCAATTTTCTCATGTGATGTTGCTTTAGATATGTACATTTAGTTCTTAGTCCAATTCTTAATTGCATATTCAAAACTTGGTTATAGTGTTAAAGAATTATTTCTCTCTTTCATAAATTCAAATAATTACATGTTTGGCTAAACTTTTCTTGTGAGACAACTTTGGTCGATATCACACTATATTACTCTCGTACTCTTACAAGTAGAGGTTGAACTCAATAGGTATTTGCTGAATGAAAAAAAATTAAATAGAAAATTCGGTATGCATCGTGTGCTAAATATTGTACCGAAATAATCAGTTCGACTCAAACCTTTACCATACTTTTTTTTCTTTATTTCAGTCGGTATTTTAGTAAGTCAAAATTTTGCAAAACAGTAATAACAAAAGATAATAAATATTGTAATCATAATTATAATATCTATTTAGTATTTTTAAATTTTATTATGCAAAAATAAATTATAATACAAAAATAAGTAATATATACGAGAATATGTATTTATATAATATAAAAATAATTTGGTATATGCTAAATTTTCATTTCGATTCGCTCGCAATATGGTTTAAACTTATTTTGTGACTTTTGTGTATTAAAGAAGATAAATAAATGTATATACATATAATTTATTAATTTTCTTAAATTGATATGGCAAAGTGTAAATTGCGCAAAGTTCAGATGACAAAGTGAAATTCTTAACAAAGTTCTGATGGTAAAGTGTAACTACATTGGTTTGAATTTGGGCAAAGACAGTTTTGCCCTCACGTGGAAGGCACGTGCCGGAATATTCGGAGAATATTCCACCAGCGATCAGTGATATAGGGCAAAGTGCAAAACTTGTATAAGTTGTATGGTAAATTGTAAAAGAAATTAGTATATATGGCAAAGTGCATAAATTCACATAGTTTATGGGGTTTAGTATTTTTTCCTCTTAATAAAATGCTAGTGTGTGAGTTAATGAAATTATAAACTTAGGGATAATTAGTAATTAGCAAAAGTAAGTTAAAGGAAATAAAATAAATTAAATATTTAGTAGTTAGATATTAAGAATTTTGAAATTAAGGCCACATTTACTAATAACAATATTGTGACACTAGCCACGTAGTACATTATCTGGAAATGTTAATTTTCAAGCTAAATAAAAATCGGGGGGCCTCACATCCTCCCCTCCTAAAAAGAATTTGGTCCCCAAATTCCTCTTAGAACAGTTCTGGATATTGTTTTCTTATATCCTCCTCCATTTGCCACGTAGCATCCTTGTCTCGATCGTGTGCTTGCCACACGACTTTGACCATAGAATCTCTCGCTTTCTCAGTTGTCGTACTTGACTATCGATGATCCGCATGGGTTTCTCGGAGTACAATAAATTCTCCATTATTAGAGGGATTTGTTAGGTGATAACGTGTTCGGGGTCGGGTTGGTATTTTCTCAGTCTAGAGACATGGACCATGTCATGCATTCCAGCAATAGGAGGCGGAAGTTCCAATTGATATGCCAGGTTCCTGATCCTTTTGAGTATCTTATACGGTCCAATGTATCTCGGACTTAACTTTCCTCCCTTCTTTGAGAGGATTAGTTTTTTCCGTGGCGAGAGTCGGAGGAATACTTCATCTCCAACCTCAAACTCTAAGTCATTTCTCCTTCTGTCCGCATAGTTCTTTTGTTGACTCTGAGATGTCCGGATCCTTTCCTTTATTAATCTGACTTTATCTATAGTCTCTTGTATCAGATCTGCTCTTGGAAATGGTTGTTGGGGTTTCTTTCTTCTTTTTGGGGTCCACTGGTCATCGATCTCCCAGTGTAAAGAGGATCTGCATTTTCGCACATATAATGCTTCATAAGGCACCATCCCTATCGTCGTCTGATAGTTGTTATTGTAGGTGAACTCTGCTAATGGAAAATGAGAGTCACAACTTCCCTGAAAATCTAGAATACAAGCTCTTAGTATATCCTCGAGGGTTTGAATCATACGCTCTGATTGTCCATCGGTTTGGGGATGGGCAGACGTACTAAAGCTTAGCATTGTCCTCAATTCCCCATCAAACACTTCCAGAATATCGAGAGAAACCTCGGATCTCTATCTGAAACAATATCGGTTGGTACTCCATGCAGCCATATATTCTCTCGGATATGAGTCTGTCCACCACAACCCATATGGTATGATACTCCTCTCTTGTCCTCGGCAAATCTGTTGTGAAGTCCATCGTGATAAATTCCCATTTCCATTCGGGAACTTGCAATGATTGTAGTAACCCTAACGGCGTTGGTGTTCGGCCTTGACTGATTGGCAGGTCAGATACCTGGCCACGTATTCTGCTACCTGATTCTTTATATTTACCCACCAAAAATGCTGCTTCAAATCCTTGTACATCTTATTACCGATGGGATGTATTGTATACTTCGAACAATGCGTTTCCCCTAAAATTTTATTCATCAATACCTCATCGCTCGGTATACATACCCAGTTCTTAAACCTTAAGATCACGTCTTCTTCTATAGAGAATTTTGGACATTCTCCTTTATGAACCTTTTTTATAAGTTCCCTGAACTTTGGGTCTCCTTCCTGTGTTGCTTTAATCTCATCTAGCAACTCAAGCTTTACCATGATATTAGTGCAAAATATTTGATTGTCCGTTCTCGTCGGATTCCATGCGCTCAACTCCTCTAGGGACTTCCACTCTTTAGTCATTACTCTAGCTACACTGGCCTTTCTACTTAGTGCATTTGCTACTATATTCGCCTTCCTATAGTGGTATTGGATATCGAAATGAAAATCTCCAATAAGTTCCATCCATCTTCTTTGTCTCAAAATTAGATCTTTCTGGAAGAATAAATACTTAAAACCTTTATGGTCCATGAACACGGAAAACGTTGCTCCACATAGGTAGTGTTGCCACTTCTTCAATGCGAACACTATCGCTTCAAGTTCTAGATCATGCGTTGGGTAATTTTCCTCATATAATTTGAGTTTCTGCAAGGCATAAGCGATTACCCATCCCTCCTGCATGAGTATGAGTCATAGTCCTTCCTTCAAGGCGTCACTATAGATGACAAATCATCCACTTTCACTTGGAAGAGCTGGGATGGGAGCAGTGGTGAGTCGTTTCTTCAGTTCCTGAAAACTGGATTCACACTTGTCGTTCCACTCAAATTTGACTTGCTTCTGAGTCAATCGCGAAAGTGGTCCAACGATCTTAGAAAAATCCTTTATAAATCTCTGGTAATATCCAACCAATCCCAAAAAGCTTTGGATTTGAGTCACTATTTCTGGTTGTTTCCATTTAACCACGGTCTGAACCTTTGAGAGATTTGTTGCGATCCCATCTCCAGATACTATATGGCCTAAGAAAACGTAACTTTCTCCAGCCAAAATTCGCACTTGTTAAATTTGGCGTACAATTGGTGTTGTTGTAGTATCTCAAGGCCAGTTCTCAAATGACGCTCGTGATCCTCTCTCGACTTGGAATACATGAGCATGTC